>OY740774.1:30092834-30790167 GCA_963513935.1 Aphrophora alni
TTAAGGAATACGTCATAGGAAATAGCTCTGGGTTCAAGACCTGCTTTAAACATCCATCTTCGCCTAAGTGAAACAGAAACCCGCTCTGTGAGAAGTTAGAGAGAGAGGGAGAGAGAGAGATTTGAAGGGATATAGTTTTATTAGCGCTTTATAAGGAAACTGCTGATTGAATGTTTTAGGAGATATAGACTCGTGGTTTCGATTTGGAAACCAACACACTCCCTCTAAAACCCCCCTCAATACTTTTCAAATTTTATATGCGTGTATAAAACATTAGGCTAACTAAGTTTACATTGTAGTACAAGAATAAGTATTTAATATCCATAATTTGATTTTTATTATTTGTGGAAACATCAGTTTAGGAAGCAACTAAATTATGTCATTAAACCATAACTCTATTCGTATCCAAAACTATCAGTTCAGTAGTTGTCAGTCAACATAGAATATAATTAACCATGGTCGCCATCTTTGAAAAAATATTAATGTATTTAAATATTGTCAAACATGACATAAATGTGCCATAAACGTGCTATAAAATTCTGTTTAGTTAAATAAATCACAAGCCCATAATTTAGCAAACTTTTCCAATTTATTGAATCTTTCCAACCATCCTTGTCAATTACGTCAAGTAGGAAGCAAAAGAGAGCAAATCTAGGGCTACAATTCGTTTAGGTTTTTTGTCAAATATTCCTGAACTGATAGCTGAAATATAGCTTTTACTTGCTGTTGTGGACGTGGGTTTGGGTCATTATTGTTCATATTTCACTAAAACTTGAAATTTTTATATAGTTTTCATAATTCTAGATATTAACGAAAAATATTTTAATTTATAAAATTATATTCAAACTATACAAATTATATACATACTAGCTAAATGCACAGTTAGTGTTCACATCTTTTAGTATTGCTAAAATCAGAATTAAGGTTTTAAGCTAATTTTTGATTCATGATACTTCATATCTCTTCGATTTTTGAATAAATTTTATAACACATATTCATTGTATATTCCTATTTGTCTCCGCTGTAGCTTTATAGTATTTAAACAAAACATATTAAAACTTTAAAGCTAATAATTATAATCTGTTGTAAGAATTACAAAATATAATTAAATATATTTTACTATGATCCGGCTTGCTTCAAAGTTTCCCTCAGGGGCTTACTATAGTGAGATCCGGAGTAGCAAATCCTTATTGAATTTACACCTTTATTCACGCATTTTTTGGTTACATACCTCTCTTTCATCTTTCCTATCAAATCTCTCTACAGACTCTTTTTCTCTACCGGCTCTAACGCTATTAGAGTGGAGTGATAAATCTTGTATCCCTTTTACAATGCAATGATGACCGAAAAGTTCTTAAGTTTAAACAAGAAAAAATATATTTCAAAGTAGGAGTTCAAACTTCTATTAATACTGTGGATTTGTTTTATAAAAGCATTTCTCAGATATATAAGTGTATCTATAGTTTTTCCTACATTCTTCTACTATCCTCTCCTGAAGTTCTAGAATTCCTCTGAGATCAGTAACATGAGTGACATATAGAAATATATGACTTTTAGAATTGCTAAATATGAATAATTTAATGTGGATGTCGGAGACAGATGTCAAAACCGATTAAACCGCGGAAACACAACGTTGAAAAACATTTGTAATCCTATTTCGCAAAACGCGGTCATATATATTTTTTTTTTTAATTTAGTCAAATGCACAATGTTATATACAAAATATAAGCAAAAATTTTAAACTTGACGAAATGTAGTATGACAGATAATCTTCATTAAGTCCCAATTCATGTGATTAAAATATTTGAAAAAATAATAATAAGAGCGATAATTACTATACACCTTTATGTAAACTTCGAACAACAACTTAAAAAAGCTAGTGTGAAAGATACCAGTCTGTGGCTTCTGTCTTCAGTGAATTGAACTACTCGGGGGAGTTGATAACTCAAAGATCCTGGGATATATATAAATAGATAAATATATGGATATATATATATATATATATATATATATATATATATATATATATATATATATATATATATATATATATATATATATATATATATAAATTATAATAATTTCAAATTTCAAGGTCAACTAAATTTTCCTATAACAATATATACGTTCTATTATCATTCTTTACTTTAAAAAGTAGAAATTTTCAAATAAATCATCTAAAATTAATTATTAAACTATGAAACAAAACATTTACAGATCTCGACCTTCTAATATTTGTTTCTAAAAAAACATCAGTGTTCCAGTAATACTAGAAACATGAACATATTTAACACGGTAGAGCTGAGAGAATGTTTTCAGAAATGTATATCAATTATTTCGTTGCAGTAAAACAATTAATTATCAAAACTTGTAAACAAAAAATAAAAATCTAAAACTTTGTATATGCCTTATATTTTTTTCTGGTATATTTCTGAGAGAAAAATTCTTGAAAGGGCTGTTGAATATCTTGAGATATTAAATAATGTCTCAGAAAAAAATGTCTCATTCCAAAGAGTAGAATAAGAATTTTTGTAAATAAATAAGTATATTGGTTTTGCTTAAAATAAATTGATTGATGTTCAGGTAACCTTATAAACATATAACGAACTAAGAATTATCAATGTACTGTTAAATCTCTCTTGATAATAATATATATTTTGTTAATAATTGTGTTCACAAACAAAAACCAAATAATATTTTTTCTATGGAAATCTTTATTGAAGCACAAACTTCATTTTTATCTAACAAACCAAGCGAACACATCAGAGGCAATACAAGCTATTACCGATAAGGACAACAAATTGACCGTTCATTCCACTGCATTGCGTCCAATGAAGTTCGCTTTATTAAATGCACAAATATCGATCATTTCCAGTCACGGATCAAACGATTATGTTCTCGGTCTTATGGGACCACTAATTTAATCACTTTAATGGTTCGGACAAGTGTAGGCCTACTAAGGCATCCCGCAAGGAAAGTTTTTGTCAACTAACACAATTAAGTAATAGTTTCATCAAAAAATAATTAGTAATAAAATTGCAAACTAAAAATACTTCTCAGGTCTTTATAGCCGTTAGAATAACGAATACATGGATAGCGTTACATTTGGGAAAACTGGGTTAAAACCTAAATATTCTTTGACGGTTTATAAATCCGAATTGAAGTAATATACAGATTTACCATATAAGTCATGGCTCAGTTGATACAGGCTCACTTGCATTGATATCTCTAATTGTGATTTATGAACCGTCAAAGAATATTTAGGTTTTAACCCACTTTTTCCAAATCTAATGCTACCTATGTATTCATTATTTTAACGGGCATAAAGTCTGTAAACGGTGGAAAAACATCGCACAAACTTTCTCGCTCAACCAATTCAAAACTATATGTCACCAATAATAAGGAATTTGTACGTTAAAAAGGTAAACATAACCATGAACGCAGTCTTTGAAGAAAGTTTCTAAATGGGCCTAAACTTGTTTCGCTTGTGCCATAAATGCCTCTGTGTAAATAAAGCTTTGACTGATGTAGTATTGGAGAGATGGCAACCAGTGCGTTTTCTTTAGCATCTTTGTGGCTACACTTGTTTAAAACTTCTTGAACATTGTTTGAGGTGATTTAAAAAAAAAATGAAATTTGGTAGCTACCCCAAAATCGTAGTTATCAAAACATTCAAAAAAGCTGCGTGATATTATAAAATATGGCCATGTAATCATTTTGTTTAAAGCTATTCACAGACCGACGAAAGTCAATTATAATTTTTTAAATCATTATAAACATGAAAAATGTTAAATTAAGCTTTGCACCTTAATTTTGTACTTAAGCATGAAGAGAGTTTAATTCCAAAAGATCCTGCTAAATTTAAATTCATTTATAAACAATATAATATTATATTATATGTAATGTATAGAAGTTATTATCTCACAGTGAATTAATAATTTTTGGAGGTGTAGGAGGCTGAAATTTATTTTTTTTAGTAATAATGCAATTGATCTCATTAGTGAGTATCAGCTATTAGTGTAATATTATATTCCAAGCCGCTAATGTGAGGTCCATTTGATCATAATAGTTTCATCTGAAATGAGCTACATTTGTGGTACTTAATTACCAAATAAATAGAAGCAAAATCTGTCATTAAAAAATACTTCATTTATTCAACACAAATACAAGATGACGTTTCAATGACAAAGACAAAATATTTAGGTGTGACTCCAGTCCTAGTCACACAGTCAGTAGTGTTTGTGTGCATATTACAACTGAGTAATTTAAACGTCTTAGTTATTTAAACGATGATTATTTTTTTGACCAGAAACAGTTTTTTTGTAGAAAATTGTGTTTTCATTTATTTTGTAATGATTAGCTTTACAGTACAGTTTATTTGTAAGTCTTATTTGTTTATCGATGAAATGCTTCTTGATATTTCCTCTCTCCCCCTCCCAAAACTATATTTAAAATAATAAGATTTGACTGTCAATGTTCGTTCACATTGTTAAAACTAGTTGTAGCAACGTTTTTGTAATCTACTACTTTTAATCTTAAGTGAAAATAGTATATTAGTAATTTTTAATTGCCTAGTATACGAAGTAAAAGGTAGGGGAGAGTTGCCGATATTGGACCGGCTCCTTGAATGGACCACCATAATAACTATCTTTCGAGGGCATTTACGAATCCGTAGGTTGGCTACACTTACTCTCTAAGAGACAGTGGAGTTCCCGCGCTAGTGTTTTGTTCTCCTTTTGCGTTGTATCAGACGTATCAGAAAACGTGGTTGTTTGTAAGGTTATGTGTGCTGTGTTCGACGAGCGATTTCTTCTTACGTAGTAAGTATTGGTTATATTTATGCATACCTATAAATACATCACTTATTAGGCTTTCTAATGGTATAGTAGGTTTCCTTATAGTTTAAGCTAAATTAATCCCACAAGCATTCGTTTAAATCAATCGTCAGTTGCCGTGATTGGACCACATGGAGTTGTTTAAATTGGACCGGTCCAATCTAGGGAACCCAATCTAGGAAAATAGACACAATGGTTTATATGTGATCCAAAAAATCTACATACATTTTTTTTCTTTCTAGGCGTTAAGATGGCAAAGAGGGGAAATTACGGAAAGTGGTCACAAGATGATTTACAAAGAGCGGTAGATGCTTACAGAAATGGCGATTTTGGATTAAACGAGTGTGGGAGAATTTACGGAGTGCCTAAAGGAACAATAAAAAGACACGCGGATGGAAAAAACTCTGTAGCAAATGAGATTAAGTTATTGGGAAGACAACCAACTTTTGATCATGAAATGCAAGAAGTTCTAAGAAACCATTTGTTAATGTTCGAACAGATGTTTTATGGATTTACTACTTTAGAATTTAGAAAGCTAGCTTTTGAAGTAGCAGAAAAATATGGGCTTCCTCATAGTTTTAACAAGGAAAAAAAGTGTGCTGGAAAGAAATGGTACTATAATTTTATGCGTAATAACCCTCAACTTAGCCTTCGTAGGCCAGAAGCTACATCACTGGCCCGAGTTAAAGGGTTCAATAAAGATAATGTCATGCACTTTTTTGATATCTTAGAGAAAACTGTCAAGGACAACAACATAAATGCAAACACCATATTTAATGTTGATGAATCAGGATATTCAACAGTGCAAAAACATATGCAAAAGGTAATAGCGAAGAAGGGCAAGAAACAAGTTGGGGGTGTAACAAGTGGTGAAAGAGGGATTAATACAACTATGGTATGTGCTGTTAGTGCTTCAGGTATCTATGTTCCACCTATGATTATTTTTAAGAGGAAGATATGGTTGGAAGATCTGAGATTCGGTGCCCCCTTGGGAAGCATAGTAAAAATATCTGATTCTGGATACATTAACTCAGATCTTTTCTTTGAGTGGCTTAGGCACTTTCATAGTTTTGTCAGTTCTACAAAGACAAATAAAGTTCTTTTACTGTTAGATGGCCACACGACACATTGCAAAAACCTAGAAGCTCTAGAATACGCTAGAGAGAATGGAATCATCCTTTTACAGCTCCCTGGACACACATCACATAGGTTGCAGCCATTGGATGTTGCGTTTTTTGGACCTCTCCAAAAATACTTTGTTCAGGCCCAAGATGCTTTTTTAAGAGAGTACAAGGCAGATAAGGTAACTCAGCTACAAATATCAAAACTTTTAAATGAAGCTTACGGAAAAGCTGCCACTGTAGGTAATGCTGCAAGTTCGTTTAGGGCAAGTGGATGTTGGCCTGTAAACAGGAACGTGTTTAGAGATTGTGATTTCGCTGGTGCAAGTGCTTTACAACCAGAAAACCAGATATTGCCCCCTTCTGAAGTTTCTGAACCACAAACACCAGAGCCAGGCACAAGTAAGACACACAACTATATCCAGAATATTTCCAAAAACACTTCCTCGACAAGTTCTGAATTGGACGACACTGACGAAGATAGTGACTATGAACCTGCATCTAAAAAAGTTTCATTTAGAGAAACTCTGCTGAAAGTATCTCCATTACCAAAAAGAAACTTGTTTCAAGCAGTCTCGAGAGGACGTGGACAAGGCCGAGGTAGAGGATGTGGAGCTCAAAAGGCTGTTGTTATTACAAGCAGTCCTTATAAACTGGCTTTGGAAGAGAAAAAAACTATGGCAAAGGAGAAAGAAGAGAGAAAAAGGGAACGTATTGAGAAGAGAAGTGAAAAGTTAAATAAGAACACAGGAGTTGTGAAAAAAGTGGGAAGAGGAAATATTAAAAAGGAAACCAGTTGGTACTGCTATATTTGTGATGAAGCGTCTCATGAAGATATGATTCAGTGCATTAAGTGCCATACTTGGGTGCATACGATTTGCGCAGGTGTTAAAAAAGGAATAAAACAATATTTTTGTTCAAGTTGCCATGAGTAGGTCTAAATAAGTTGATTAATTATTGTTATTTAACTTGGACTATTAGTTTTACTAACCACTTTATATTTTCATTTCTTATTGTTGTCTATTGTCATTTTATTGTTCTTAAACCATAGGCTTAAAAGTAATGAAATAATTTTTTGTTCATTTATTAAAGAAAATTTAACAATTTGTTTTTGTTATTTAAGCTTAATTTTAGTAGTAATACATATGAATCTATTGTATTTATAAATAATAGAAGTAAATATCAAAATTCAAACAATTTTTGAAGTCATTGGTCCATTTAAGGAACCTGGTCCAAATAAGGCAACTTGAAGGTCCAACCTAGGCAACTGGTTTCCTTAATTGGACCATTGACTAGGTTTTCTTGTAATTTTTTTCCCTTTTAAACGTTATGTAGTATATGTCTGTGATTTTTATTTTGTATTAGTAATAAGCCTATTTAAATAGCCATTATTTTTTTAAACTCTAAATACTTGTGGTTTATAATCTAAAAAACAAATTGCATCCAGTGGTCCAATATCGGCAACCCTCCCCTAAGTTTATCATTTGTGTATATACAAACGAAATGACGTTTAAAGATTATAGATCAACTCTAGTTATTAATTGATAAACCTAGAATATAGACATGAGACTTCTGGGCTTTATAGGCACTTTTAATACTTTCCTTGCTTCTACCTTTTTCACTAGATAAATGAATTTCTATATTCTCCAAAAGACATCTATGATTCTGGCCTTAAGGTTATTTAATAATAATATATTTGTCATATTATAGACATGGTGCAAACAAACAGTTATCTTCGTTTTGTGTTCATAAAAGTAATAAAAGACGTTTTTAGTGTAGTAATCAACCGCCGTTATCAGGTGACAAGAGTAGATATATGTGTAAAACACCCCCCCCCCCACACACACACACACGAATTAGTCTAGTAGCGTCCATTTTAGAAACTAAAACTAACACTATCTGATAATCTCATCAACTAAACCAATATAGCAATAAGGTCATTACATCTTCAGTTCATAAAATCCGAATTTAATTGTAAGTAGATCATCCTCTAATTGAAATAGGGTTGAATTTATTTCGTCTAATTCCTGCTAGAGTAATGATTAAAGCATACATTAAAATTTTGAAAGTATAAGCATATAAGGATGATCCCCACGTAAACAGTTAGGTCATCATTCCGTTGGCACCTAATGTATCATCAGTCAGTTGTTTATCCTTCTTTATGTAGTGTACTTCTGTCACGTGTAGTTTTCATTCTGATTAAGTTTGTATTTAGCCTTGATTGTTTTGACTGTCCAGACTTAGCTCTAGCCTTGGGTTCTTTTTTAGGTTATTAATTATAGTTTTATCTTCCAATATAATAACCTTGCTACGAAACTATGTTGGCGATTATCACTTGTATAATGTTATAGGTTTATCACTTGATAAATGGGGTTGAATTACACTCTCGAAACGTCATGTTAAAGTGTTGATATTCATAAAATAATAACGTAGTGTATTTGTCAATTACATATTAGTGCTAACATTGACAAAGTCAAAACAAAATAACTTCACATTTTCTCAACAATAGATGAAAAGTCCAGGTCTTATTCTACTATATCCAGACAATTGCAGGTATATAATAATGAGGAAAACATTGGACGTGGTAATACAGTTAGTATTCACGAACAATCAGAAACTATACGAGTTAGAGTTGTAAAACTATATTACTGTTGGTATCACTGATCATTCAAAGTTCTTTAGTTTTATAACTATTGTCGGTTGATGTTGGTTTACTATATCAATGAGAATTTAAATATCTTGAGGCGGTTTATTACTGTTTTATGTTGTTTTTTTTTCACCTTTTTCCGGTTTTTAGTTGTATAGTTTATAATATTTATAACGTATATGTTGGGTTTCCTATATATATATATATATATATATATATATATATAGTGTAATGATTGTTTTTACAAGTTTCCCTCTTTGGCCATCATGGAACTCCCCAGACCGATCTTACAAAGTAATACAAACAGATCCTAAAATGTAACATCCAAAAGTTGGTTTCTTCGACCCTATAGGAAGTTTATTATAGTAGGAAATGTTAAATTGTATTGGTACATCAACTACCTTATCCAGTAATGTAGGTTTTGTTTCAAACAATTGTTACACAGGTTTTCTGAACATAATAATTGAATATATCACTACTCTCTTGTCGAAGGTTAGGCCCAAACGGATGTGTATATATATAGATGTGTATATATTAAAGAGTCTCCATTCCCTACGCTTACATTGGTAACTCACCATGCCGGATCTCGTACCTATATGAGCCTCATATTTTATTGCGAGGTCTGGCTTCGAGATTACATCTTTAAAAACAACTTTGATATTTTGTTAACAGGTTTGATGTTAACTGATTTTCTGATAACAGAGTGTAGTTTACTGCTTTTAATTATGAATGAATTGGAAAATAAACAGTATACACATTTAAATTGATTGGATTATGAATAATTTTATTTTTGATAAATTAAAAATGTTAAATCATTATCCTTATTAATTGAAAAATAATTTTAAAGGGTATACCAAGAGTAAAGAAAAAGAGGCCAAAGTACGAAAGTGTCGATGGCGAAATATTTACATGACTAGTTTGTAATATATATGTAACTGTAAACTGCCCCCCACCTAATTACTTCTTCCACAATATTCGTGGTCACGATTTGAGATGAAATAATATTTATACTTGATAATTTTTATGATTTTTTCAATTTTTATTTGGGACTTTATCTTGGATTTAAGTTGTTTTAAAATATTGTAATATGGTCTTACGATAAAAGATAAACTATAGCTTTCCAAAGTTAGTTCTAGAGCACAATCTTTATGTTTACACCAATCTCCAGTTTGCTCTTATTCAGTCAAGGTAATCAGACAATTGATTGTTTTTTAAATTCAACAAAAGATACTTTTGTAGTTTAAACTCTTTATAATACACGATAATGAATAAAACTTCAATGCTCAACTCATTGTTTAAATTTCATCTTTAGCATGCTTTTAAGATAACATGTAGTTTTTAATTTACAGGTTATATGTAGCCATTACAAGATGGGTAAAAAAACCGGGAGCGAGTTTGTCGCGGAAAAATCCGCTTTGAGCTCCTTCGAGTTCATAAAAGTGGTTTGGGAATGGTATCTCTTTGTTGCCTAGAGTCTGTTCAGTAATTTTAAGCTCATAAAAAGAAACAGATATTATTACATTTGGTGGGGAAATTTTGTGCAATGTTTTTGCATCAATTGTTTGAAATGTTATTAAGTTGAACGACGTAAATAAATACAAGTAGATAATGAAAAACAGATTCCATTTTTAATCGAGATAAAGTATTATGGAGTACCATCTGTGACAATTTGTTTAAATATTATATGTTTTTGCTTATATTAAAAAAAAAAAGCTTTAATAATTTGAAAATGTTAGACAGTAGTTGGTGATATGAGACATATTATTAAATCAAAACACGAATTATGACATTAAATCCATAAAGACAATGTTGTACAAAATATAATTATAAAAATCGATTAACTTAAGATGGGGGAATTCTATATGACGGGGTAAAAATTGTAAAATATATTATGAGGTATCCAGTGTAAATTCATTTAGCCCTACCTTGTAGAAAAAAGCTTTAAACCTTTCCAAATGTATATTTATATAACAGATTCAATGTGTTTTATATACACATTTTATCTGGTAAAGTCATTACAGTTGAAAATTTATCAACTCAAACACCTCCACGTACACACACACGCACATTCCAATTATGGAATTGACAATAATTAAGCTCAATAAAATAATGAATTAACGGTCGTCAGCTCTTAATTAATTACAATCCACGGAAGTGTGCCAACATTGGAAAATCTCACGGCTTGTCATAACCTATTGGTCCGTGTGGAAACAACGCGGGATTTTCAAAAGTTTGAGTTTAAATGTGTAGCATAATGTAATCAAATTATAATTATTTTTGATGGATTTACTGATTTGTTGATAACAGTGTGAAGTTTATTCTCTGTAATTTTGGGAGAAATTGAAAAAAAAATATTTTACACATTTAAAAAGTAAACTGACAGGCGTTATCTTTGTTCCTGCCCAGAATCATCATGCAGGGTAATACAAGTAGTTTTTCTAAATGTAATGTCAATAGATTTGTTTCATCGGCATTGTAGGAAATATTAAATTGTATTTTGAGATCCCAGGAATCTTACGAGTAGGTTAGATTGGTTTTAAATGCATGTTACTTATTGACCTAGTAAATGTGTACAGTACACAAGTTATTTATTGACGTAGGCTAGACATTAATAAGCCCCATAGATCTGTATATATTAAAAATTCTACACTGGCCTAGCGCGTGACAGTGACAAGGTCCTGGGAAGCTTGGAAACAGTTAATATGTGGAGAAGCCTCCACTCGATACGCTCGTGTTAGTAACAAGGCCATGCCGGAAATATATTAATATCAAATTTTCTTCGTAAGCCAGGGTTGTTGATAGATGAAGTTGCTACCGTTACGTGCAAAATTGAAATCCGCAAATTGCTATGCAATTTGTTGCGTTATAAAATAGAAAAAAACACGATATGTGAAAAACTAACTATTTAAAATAGCTCCGTTTTTATATTTGTATTACATTTTTATGAATATCATTAGAGTATTATATGAGTAGACTATACATGTTATTCCTATAGTACATGTTATGTTCTTATCTTATCTTTTGTGGTAGATTATCGTGTTTCCGTACAGGCGACATTGGGCGGACAACAGGATCAAAATCATTTTAACGGTTTCCTGAGGTAATTGATTCGGTCTATATATCCAAGAATGAACTAGTTTTCTTTCCTGATTTCTGTTTTAAATTAATTTAGTACATTTTGACTAGTCTCAAAATGGTAATAATTCACAGGTTATACTTGGAAAAATAAAATATAAGTCAACAACCTTCCGAGAAAATCCCTGGTTATTGATGCAGCTTAGTTTATACCTTGTACAAGCTAAACCAAACAGAAACTAGTTAATTGATTAATACCATCAATCAGGCTCCAACCACTTCGACGATTCACAAGTCCGAGCTGCACGAAAAGAAAGCGCCAAATAAACTCAAATCCTCAGGGACACACTTTAGTAAATACGCAGTTAACAATTCCGAGTAACCTATGCTAGATATAACATTTTCAAGTAGTTTATGGTTAGATTCCTCTCTTTCATCGTGTCTATTATGTGTCTCTTGACGAGATCTTGTCCTTCTACCATGACGTTAGAAGAGTTTTCAATGGTTAAGAGATTTATTTTATGTTCTATTTTTTCTCTTTGTTAAGACGATATAAGGTTTTCTGTTTTTAAATAAATATAACAAAATCTATGCTGAGAGACTTCGCTCTAACTATACTGCACTAACTTCTTCACACATCCATCCACAATTCAAAAAATAATATCAATGGTATCTCTGCATACTTGTAAATTTATAATTGTTAAAAAAAAGTTTATTTTAATTCCTGAGTTAATTTTTATGTATTTCGAATGGAAGTTACTGTTGACCTACCATGTCAACATATTGTGTAACCCAAAGAGAGGGAAATGTGATATAAGCACATAAAATGCAAAATCTGATTATAAAGTTGTAAATGTGAGAAGTCTTGTATTTCTAAAGGACATGATTTTGACCAATAAAATAAAATGTAAAAACAGAGAGAAGAAAAGTTCGCGTTACTTCCATAGCTGAAGTGGTACTTCAGTAATTTCTTTGAAAATTATATTTAATTTATAACACATAAACATATAAACTAAAGCAAATTTCAAAGCATGGATACAAGCTACACTTCATAATTCCAGGTTTCGAATCACCTCTATATTGAAGTGTCTCTTCACCGTCTCACTTTGATGATGTAAAACTTGTTGAAGTGTTTGAGTGATGGTTATAATCCTTTGATTTGTATTTCTAATTAAGTTGTTATTTCATAACCGTTGAAAAGTAGTTCTCTCTTTGGTTTATTCCAGTCCCGTGCTTATAAAACCATTAAATAAACTAATAATTAATCGTTGAATATTTGTGTTTTCCAAAAAAATACTACATTAAAATTTAAAACACTTTTAAATACAGGTCTTTATTACTGTTAACTTTAAAAAAATAATTAAGTCGAATTAAAAAGGAAAATGATAATATAACGACCTAGTCGTGATACAAAAAATGACTGACTTTTCTCTCTTTGTTCTACTTTAACTGCATGGTCGGTCCGAATTACATCGTGCAATAAAAAAAAATCATATTTTAACATTATTAATTACACTAGGTTGTAACATTGATATAAATAGAGCTGTTTATATCAGTTGCAACTCAATTTTTAAACTAAGCAGATGTTTCAGAAGTATAGTGTTCGATCTCACTTCCCGCTTTTAAATTTCTTATTTGATTAATCCTAACATAAGGAAAGTGTGAAGACGCGTAAAATAAATTAAAAATCAAAACAAATTATTAATTAAATTGATGCAATAAAGAATAAAGCATTTATTAGATACACTGTGATTCAATTTACAACAGGGAACTGTAATAATGTAGGCTAATAAGTTTTTTGTCAAAATATTATTTGTTTTTTGTTATTACTTGTGGTAGGGACTTAGTGCTTAAAATTACAACATTTAGATAATACATTTTTATTTTCTAAAATGGGGGAAATTATATTTTGGGTAAGGCAGAAATGGTGAACTTCAAAATGAAAAAAAAAAATAAATAAATAAAAAAAATAAAAATAATAACTCTTTTGGTACTTACAGCTGATTTTAAAATAAGTAAATTAATATTGGGCACCACTTATGTAAAACCAAATACCAGGACAGAATTGGTTGATCTCTGATATGAAACTAAAATTTAAAATCTTCATCACTTTAAATGAGATCGAGGAATATATATCACGTTTCGAAAATATATAGACGCTATTGTTTTCCAAAAGTATTATTTGCTGTTTGTTTATAATAAATAGATAAATATTTTCTAAAACAATATTGGGTAAAGGCTAATCCTTTTTTCATCTAATTTATTTATTTACATATAGGGTATACGATAGTAATATTATGTTCTAGAGGAAATCATTGGAAACAAAACAAAAAACTCTTATGTAAGCATTTTGTATTAATTTAACAACATGCAATCAAAAAAGTTTTAACTAATATAAATAAAATATACAAAAAAAATGATAAAACAAGACATTAAACAAAGTTTCTACGGTTAAATACCAAGTGCCGGAACGTTTATTACAGTAAAATTTGAGTTTTCTTTAACTATTTTAAATAAATACTTGAAGTACTATTTTGAGTAAACGTCGTTTTTAAAATAAAATAAAGATATATCGTATATACCTTGTTTAGTATAACTGTAAAAAATAATTTTTAATTTCATAAAGATTGGAAGACAAGATTGTTCGAAACTGCACAACAAAGAATCATACCCAGTGCCTAATAATCAAATTATAATTAACCTCTCTGCATTTTATGATATGCATTCTACTACTTAAAACAGTCATTTCATATTGTATTTCAAATAATCCACGGTAACAACTCTAAATGTATAAACATTTAATATTTTTAAATTATATAAATTGTTCCCGCAACGCAGCTCAGCCATTAATAAGCGAACTAATCCAGCAGCAAATTCCAACTTGTGAATTCACATTGTTGTATTAAACCAAATTAAACCAGCAATAAAACAGAGTGCGGTTTCAAAACGAATGGAATGAGCTGCCCAGATTAACCAACCTAATCGAGTTTATCTCTTGGTGATTTATCAAGTCATAGTAGTTTGACCTTGATGTAATCCAGTCCGTCAATTGACTATAACGCGTATATGGTTCCTATATAAAGTTCTACGTTTGATTACAAAGAAAAAGGAAGTCCGTTTATAATTTTAACATTGTTAATTAAAGGTCTGCTCCGTTGTTAATTAAAAATAAATAGTTGAAAACGCCGCATAAACTTCCTCACCTATACCCAAAAACTAATAATAACCCATCAAAATTAAACGACATTAAAGAATGAATTCCAATAGTTGTTAAACAAAAAGTAAATGGCCGCCGTCTTTGAATAAAATATAACATATTTAAATAGCTATTAAACTAGGTGTGCATGTGTCGTAAACATATCCTCAGCATACATCTTATTAAACATCTTAATTAAGATTTTTAATGACACCAGTCAAGGTTATTTTGTCATTGAACCGTTTTTTTTCTTTTAATTTTACACACTGGTAAAATATACACTGGTCCATACTTTTTACATTTTGGTAAAATATTTACGGAATAGTTACAACCGATTTTGGTAACTTATGAATTTTTACGGAGTTCACATGCCAGCATATTTCTTAGAGATGGTTATCTACGTTTTGTTTGAATCTTTAGAGACTAGACTTTTCAAAATTTGATCAACGTTGTTAGATCCGATTATGAGAAACTCTTAATTATATATTTATTATGATAGAATAATAATTATATTAAATCTCTGGATATGGCCAAAAAAAGCCCACATAAAATATTGTATTGAAATTTGACAACATATTTGAGCCGTAGACACCACTGCACATACAACAGACAGAAATCATTTTGAAAAGGACTTTTCTCTTGGACTTAAGAACCTTAAAATAATTATACATCATATAAGTCTACATAGATTTTGTTTACCCATCAAAAAATTTTTTCTTATGATACGTATATGTGAAATGTAACTAATAAATCAAACTAAACAAACTGCAAAATATAGAATTAACTTTCTCACAGCAACAACCACAAAACAGATATTAATATTCTTCACCATCTCCCGTAAAAATTCTCTATTCTATTTATAATAAAGTAGACACATAGAGGCTCACTACATTCAAGATACGTATGTTTTTTAACAATAACTAGCGACCCAATCTATTATAGAGCAAAAAACCAAACCGTTGTATTTGTGTCCTTAGTGATGAATTTTATCAAAATATTTAAAGCCGGTTTTAAGTTTTTGTTTACGGTAGTTAACCCCAAATATTGATTTAGAGTAAAAACATCCTCCAGATAAAGCCAAAATATGTCCACATAAAACGTTTGCTAAAATTTAATCAACTCTTTTGGACTGTAAAGCACAGCTCAAGTGAAATAAAGACATCATTCCAAAAAAAAAATAAAAAATAAATAAAATACTTACATTCTCCATACTTATAGCCTATATGTAATGATAGATAAAATGTCGTGGCCATTAATGTGTTAACTTCAGGTATTCATATTTGAAAGTACTTTCATGATTTGATCATACTTCGTGAATACTGAGCATGATTACAACAAAACATATTTAAAGCTATCATTGTACGACAATATCAATATCAAAAATAGGAAATGTTTTAAGACATAACATTATTATCAATAAAACATGATTATTAAAACGTTTCCAATAATAAAAACGTAACACTTATACTCACTCATCTCCACCATGTTTACTTACCTGTAAAGGGATAAGTTATTATAATTTGGTTACAAACTGTTTTACATTACGTGTTTTAACACTTTTAATAAATCGCTATTTAGTAAACAAATTTCTAAATACATTTAATAACATCTTTAAATATAGCAATGAGAATTGAGGTTATGTTTAGGTTGGGTTAGGTTAGATTATTTTCCTAATATTAAAATGAGTCGTGTTAACACCATTTGGATCAGAAGTGTGATTAAAAACGAAATACACTGTGTAAGACACGAACTTTCTCCCTTATTTAATATTTTTTCACAATTAATTTCAATTTAATTTTTATTTGCTAACGATGCACTTATCTAAATACAGCAATTGTCTAATTCCTTAATCAATCAAATGAAATAACTGCAATTTCCTAACCTAAAAAAATGAAAATACCTGAAATAAATCACAATGACAAATAAACACAATCCAATAACATTTACAATGCTTCCTTAACAATTAGAAAAGAAACAAAGAGTGTATCAAAATTGTTATTAGTGTGATTTACTTATAATGAATTTAATTTTAATGCATTTTCTTTAAGTAAATTTATTCTAGTAATTATGTGCCCTATTTAATTAATTTACTGTCCTGGATATCTTGTATAACTTAAAGATTGATTTAAAATAAAATAAAATCTCTCTGTCGTTCATGTGGTTCTTTGGTGACTATAATTTAAACTTTAGTTACTGAATCAAAATGTTGTTGGTGGTTAATTATCTATACACATTTTCACAATCCGAAGCGTGGTTGTTCCAGCGGATATGCTCGACGTTGATTTGGTGTCCAATAATCTCCTTTATTCTCGCAAAGCAGTAATCTGGTCTGGCAATTACTTGGGTAACTTTTCGCTGACTATAATATTCACTTACGACGTATTCTTTAACTTTTTCATTGCACCTTTTCGTTACGATATATATATATATATATATATATATATATATATATATATATATATATATATATATATATATATATATATATATATATATTATTTCCTTACCTCTTGATACGAAATAACTTCCGTCTAAAACATTTTTCTTCAACTTTTAGCGTTTTTGAAATATATAATTACCACATTAAATGTTTTGAATGACCGTCATTTTAAAAAGGAAAATACAAAACACCTCGTACATCCGTCGTTCTGTAAATTTTTAAAGATTCATATTTCTCAAAGTCATAACCATTGGTTCAATTATTTGGCGAAACTGCACAATAAAATTACGGACCAAATTCCAAATAATCTTGTAAAAAATATCTGCTCTTTCTCTCTTTCCTTTATAATTCAAAGTTATATATATTTGAGTTGAGTTAATACAAAAGCACCAGTGGGTTCATCACATCAGCTAGAAGCTTATTTTGTGATCTAATAAGTTTAAATTTAAACCCACTCAGTGCCTTTAACGGATTCTAGAAACTTGTGTATGGTGTTTTGGTTATTAGTTTTTAATTTTGAGGTTCGAAGATTCTTCTTCTTCTTAAATTCAGGGTGTCGCAAATCAATGAGTATAATATGTGGTGCGGTTTCATCTTCCAGTCCGCAGAGACCTCACTTTGGCGAGAATTGAAGTATTCTGATATTATGTGGGAACATCCATAATTCTTCTCTTAATTTTGAACAATTAAACTTGCATTTACACTAGCTGTACATATTTGGAACTTGCTACCACTTCAGGTTTCTTCCTCAAATTTACACATTGAAACAGAACAAATGTGGATTACTACAATATTCATTTATTTCTCAGTTACATTTTCAAGCTCTGAGGTAGTGGAACTAATTAAATTTTCTAGAGAGGTATATTTATTTCAGGTTAAATTGATAAAGATGAAGTCACAGTAAATAGCTCAGGGTTGAAGAACTACATTGAACATCCGTCTTGGATTGAGTAAGTGGAACGGAAACATGCCTTGTGAGATGTTAGAGAGACAGGGATAGAGAGATATGAATAGATACCCTTCTATTTGATAAAAGGGTATCAAAATAAGAGAAAACTTGTTTTGAATTTTTGGAGTGAAGTAGATAATTATAACTCATGGTTTATGTTTGTAGTATCATCTCTCTCTCTCTCTCTCTCTCTCTCTCTCTCTCTCTCTCTCTCTCTCTCTCTCTCTCTCTCTCTCTCTCTCTCTCTCTCTCTCTCTCTCTCTCTCTCTCTCTCTCTCTCTCTCTCTCTCTCTCTCTCTCTCTCTCTGGAGTAGAAACCAAAAATGAATGTGTATTTAATACTTCTCATCAATAGAAATATTACTAGTTATATCAATAGATTCTATACATTCATGGTAAATTGCTGCTAATTTAAATATAATATAACAAAAAACCTTATACGTATAATTTTAAGTCTACGTTATGGGTATTTTATATCTAAATCAGGCAGAACGACCAAACTGTGAAATAGTCTATTTAAAATAAATCCTCCCTGCATTTGGTGATTAAAACTATGATAATAATTTAAAATTCAGTTATATTTAACAATTATTTAACATAATGTTATGTTACTATAGTTTTAATTCCCACGTCTTCACATTTCTCATACAAAGTATGAAATCACAAAAATTATAGTTGTAGATTATTACAAATGTTATTAAATTCAGGATTACTTCTTTTACTTACTTTGTAATGTACCTAATTACATATCCAGATAAATATAATTTGAGTTGACGTTGTTGAAGACGACGTCAATATAAATTGTCCAGACCTACATTAAACATCCATTTTGGATTGCGTAAGTGGAGTGGAGAGTCACTCTGTGAGATGTTGGATGGAGAAAGAGAACGATTATGAGATGAAGGTAATAGTTTTGTTTATTTTTCATGACAAAACTTTAGATTGACAGTTTTGAGAGATATAGACTAATATTATTCGTGGTTTGGATTAGGAAAACATCCCCCGCCCTTACGTATCAAGATTTATTTACATTAGCAGAGTAATTCTAGTTTGTGATGTAATATAAAATTTTCTAAGGGCCATAATTCAATTTATACACTTTGTAACATAGTGTATATTGAATCTAGTTCATAATCAATTCGATTTATGAACATAGTAAACCTCCTCACTATACCATTCTGAATAATAAAAAAACATATATATTTATCCCCAAAATTACTTGTTGTCGGTCAACAAAACATAAAGTTAATCATTGACACCATCTTCGTAAAAATATTGAAGTATTTAAACAATATATAAACATGACATATATGTGACAAACGCCTATATAATCGTGCCATAACATTGTAATTGATTAAATTAAACACAGCACTTTGTATATACATAACTATATACGTGTTATAATTATGTTAATTGACGGAATCGATTACATCAAGGTCAAACGACTATGAAATTTATAAATCGCCAAGAGATAAACTCGATTAGGTTGGTTAATCTGGGCAGTTCATTCCATCCGTTTAGAAACCGCACTCTGTTTTATTGTCGGTTTAATTTGGTTTAATAGAACAATGTGAATTCACAAGTTGGAATTTGCTGCTGGATTAGTTCGCTTATGAATAGCTTAGCTGCGTTGCTGGAGCAATTTATATAATTTAAAAATATAAACAAGAAAATTTAAATACATTTACAGTTACTGTGGATTATTTGAAATGCAATATGAAATAAATGTTTTCAGAACGAAATATGTAAATGATCGAGTGTAGAGAGGTGCTGCTTTAACTTGACATTGACAGTTCATGGGTATATTTGTTTGTTGTGTAGTTTCAGACAGTCGAGTCTTCCAGTTTTTATAATATTTATCAAGATGTTTCTTTGAAGTTATCCCAAATGATGTATGTACGAAGTTTATTATTATTATTATTTTACAATGATAACCATTTAAAACAGTAATTCACGGTTGTGTTAAAACAATAAATTAATAATGTTTACTAAAACTCAAATTGTAAATCAAACCTACCGGTAGGAAGTATTTAAGTGATTTCGTATGTTTTCATTTAAATGAATAAAAATAACCAAGAATTTGTTTTATGTTTAAAATTTTGTTTAAATATTTTGTATTCTAAATATTTCGTCTGACACTTAATATTACTCGCATGTACTTTATATCTGCATGAATAAATTACATTTAAATATACCTTGTTCATGGATTATCTTTCCTTTTTCATCGTTATTTTAAAGAGATTGTAAACAATACTTTTTTCAATATCTAGAGTCAATATTTTTTTCAGAATGTTGATATAAATCCATCCATCCGATTTTAAGAAACGCGGAGATTATAATTTTAGATTCATGTTACCTAATGTTACAAAATATGTTTCGATTGGTTAATATTTAGTTTGTCACAAATTGTAGGTAGTATTTATTATTTTTTAAATCAGTTTTACTTAAAATATTTGTTTTTGTCAAATTTTTAGCCTCACACATAACATATATTTCTTTTACTTAAAGCATGTTTAAAAGAATAAATCGAACAAAAAGTAAAAAAAAAAAACATGAAAAATAAATTTTTAAAAATTAACAAAAGCTGATTTTAATCACGGATGCTTTTTTTTTCCACCAAGATTAAAACTCTAAACCACTTCTTTAATCACTAAGTTGATATTCATTGTTGTTTAACCTTACAACTACATTAATTTTGTAATAAATACTTTTTTTTAATCAATTGCAATCTTCTTTTAACGTTATTTTATATTACTATGCTACATGTTCCACTCCCACAGGCAGTATCTTTAGGTCAAAATCACCCAGATAACATAGAATATCAATATATACCGCATACCCACCGTCCCCATTAATCCAGATGACCAAAATAATGATTACAAATCTTAGGTTGGACAAAAACATACAAAAGTAAAGAAAAAAACTTGAAACTCATAACAAATATTTATATCGTAATAACAACAATAAGTAGAAATGCGTTTCAATACAATACAAACCGATTTTTGACAAAGAAATTCCACAATTTCTTTCATAAATATGATTATAACATATCCCATAGAACTAAGATCAGTTCTATGGGATACAGTTTCACAATATTTGAACCGTATCGAAAATAACCAAGCCTTATAATCGTGGTATATACAAACGAATTTGTAGTGAGTTTACATTGAGCAGACGGGTAGATCATTCAAAGAGAGATTCAAAATCCAAATACCTAACAGTAAAAATATAAAAGCAACAGTTCCAGAGTGAGCAGAGCATTTAGTAGTTTCCCTACACTCATGTACCACTATACAAGTGTATGTGTTACGTAAATTAAATAAGGGTTTGATAATTAACATAATCAAAAAGTATGAACTTTTCAGGCATTAAATAGGTGAACTGGATAACTGAGTTTTGCATAAATAGCCCTTATGATTTAATATATTATGAAGGACACAAAATTAATTTACAAATAATATTTTACTATGGTAAAATGTACAAAGATAATAATCAGGTTTAAAATACAAATAGGTTTTAACAATTATTTTTCCAGTTAATGTTATACACACCAGATGCTTATAAACAGTGAAAACCCATATCCATTTATCCATATAATATACGGCGACATGTACGGTCAATGTACTAAATATGTAATTACGTGTTATATTAATTTTAAAATATCAGTACAAATTTTGTCAACCCATTTAGCATTGAGATCAATGTCAAACACTGGTATTTCTCCACGGCTTGGTCTTAATTTCATTTTGATGTTCAATTGATATAGTTATATGATTATATAAACCCATAAAATAATCGGTAATCAAAACGTGTAACTAAAACTGTTACAATTTAAAGCATTGTATTTTAAAGAACAAAAAGTTTCAACTTTAAGTTGCTAGTGTATGATGTTAATCTTTTCATAAGAACGTATCGCAATAAACCAAAGAGGGAACTACTTTTCAACGGTTATGAAATAACTACCTAATTAGAAATACAAATTAAAGAATTATAACCATCACTCAAACATTTCAACAAGTTTTACATCATCAAAGTGAGACGGTGAAGAGACACTTCAATATAGAGGTGATTCGAAACCCGGAATTATGAAGTGTAGCTTGAAATTATTTTATATGTTTATGTGTTAAAAATTAAATATGTTTTCAAAGCAATTACAGACCGATTTAGCTGTGCTAGTTTAGGGAACTATTTATCTCTATGTTTTTGCTATTTATTTTATTATGAGAGATCCTCTTTATTTCCACGTAAAAGCGTGTTATATATTTATAAAGAATTATTAATATAACAGTTTAAACTTCAAAACGATTTGGAGTTATGTAAAAGTGTCTTGTGAGAATGGTCCAAGTTTTTAACAAGTGGTTGACCAAAATAATGCCGTAATTTTCTTATATGTATAGTTTTAAAAATTCGTCGTTTCCCGTGGGTCTACCCGTTTGTCTATAACAAAAAATAGATAAAACTATCAATCGGATTGCGATATCAATAGCAAATTTCCACACCACAATTCAATCAATGTAAATTCAATTTCCTCAGTTATAAATATGTTTTCATTAATAAATGTATTATTTTACTGACATAATTTTGAAATTGTGTGCTATTTTCACCCAACAAAATAAAACATGCTACGTTTGATTATTTCTTGAATTACTGCTTTTTCAATTCTATTTTTTTAACAAGTTTTTATATTTTGTAGTAGAAAACACTTTTTTGAATTAACACCAGATACAGATTTTAAAGCTACAAAGGCTCTATTTGGGTTCACGTGGAAAATTATCATCACAAAATTGATTGTACAGATACACATCAACTCTTTCATTTTTTTAACGCGAAAACCGAATAACGTAGTTTTATACACCTACTTTCATCTCGTTGGTAATATTCTCTCTTAATACATTAAAATGTATTTCTTCACCTGCAAGCTAAGCATGTTTATTTACAGTACCCAATAGTAATTAGGTTTTACAGTCTTACAAGTTTGTCTATATAGGCTAAGTGCCCCCGTCATCAAATACTATAATAACGTCAGTGTCTTTAAGACAGACATGAAACAGGGGGATCTAAAACAAGACTACTAGAAAAAAAGGTGTAGATCCAGCTAGGTTCCACGGGATTGCCAAGTCCGTACTCACTAAAGTGTGCCCTGAGGATTTCAGTTTATAGAGGATGGAGCTCTTTTGGTGCAGTTCGGACTCGAGAATCGTAAAAGTGGTTGGAGCCTGATTGACGTTATTAAGTTTTCTTTGTTATACTACTCCCTCAGTTTTTGTTAATCAATATGAAGCAGTTACACACAAAAAAACAAGAAAAAACCAAAAAAACTAGAGCAGGGCAAAACTAAATAAATTTATGTTACAAATTTTAAATCAGTTTTGACTGGCTTTACCTTAAACAATGTAAATGTAAGGCAAATTTAATAACCAGGGATCATTCTCGGAACGTAGTGAACTTCCATTTTAAATTTATGTATAAGTCTTGTTGTTAATTGTTACCACTCTGAGGCTAGCTAGTCAACTAGTTGTAAAACAGTAATCAGGAAAAATCATTTAACACAAATGTCCAAACACTAAGCCAGCTGTTGTAAGACGTTAATTATGATTTAAGTCATGTGTAACACTCGTAAATTTTTACCAAATCTATGGCCGAAAGAAACCGATGAAATGATTTACATCCTGGCATAGGATCATTCGTTTATGGGGAAACACGACGAAAGCCACAAAAGTTATGTTAGAAACATGACATATGGTATATGGGATTATAAGTGTGCTCATATAGTACGCTACTGAAAGTCTTAAAAATCGAAATGAAAATGAAAAAACGGGACCATTTTATCAGTTCATATCTCCTTTGCAGATTTAAATTATGCAGGTAATGGTACCAACACCTTCTGTCAACGATGACAAGTATCGATTTTATTGTAAAAAATATAATTTAGAAGTTTGGCATTTCAAAAAAATGTGATATTCCTATACTTTGGAAATCCGGTAGATCGGAGTCACCAACACAAGCTTAGCGAGTAGAGACTTCTCCACATATGCACAGCTACTAGGACCTCGACAATGATATAAGTGAGGCGTGTGTATAGGGGCCTATACAATCGTACATAACAACTACAAAACAAACTTACCCTACTACTCATAAAACTCTTCACTTCTAAAATACAATTTAAAAATTCCTACAAGTTTCAAGAAACCAAATTTAGAGAATGTTTATTGCACTACATGATGGTGGTGTACAAAGATAGCGCCGTTCGACTGGATTTTAAATTGGTACTATTTTTTACTTAAAATTCTGTAAAAATTACATGCAATAAACTACACATTGTTATCAACAGAACCGTAAAACCATCAAACTTATTATATTTTGATAGATAAATAGCAATTACATTATCCAATACATTTAAACACAAACTCTTGCAAATCCCGCATTATGTCCACAAGTCCCAATAGGATATGTCATGCTGAGTGATTTCCCATTGGTGGCGCACTTCAGTGGATTGTCATTAATTAAGGGTTGACGAACGTTTATTCATTAATTTTATTGACCTTAATTATTGTCAATTACAATATAGATGTGTGGGGGTGCGTGCGTGTGTGTATGTACGTACTTTTGTACGTGAACGATTTAAGTTTCATGATAATTGCTACTAATAATGAAGGTAGGAGAGACTATTTGTAAATATATTATATAATATTCCCTTATAAATATTAATTTTGAAAGACGTAAAGTGTTTCCTCTCCCCCCCCCCCGTTTGTTCCTACTATTATTATTTTATTTTTAACTTTGCCAAAGTATATTTACTGTTTTAAATTATTTGTGATACTTGATACACCATAATTCAGGGTGTTTCAAAAAGAATGACCCGACTTTATATAGAATATTTTGTTAATTGATGAAAACGGATATCAAAATGGAACAAAGTAAAAAATACTCAAAAATTGAAGAAGTTTTAGTGATGTTACAAGTGTTCTATGTGTCCACCACCAGCCTCGCAGTGTTTCAGAATTAAATACGATTTCAAGTAGAAACATTATAATTTATTAAAAGTGCCTGAACCGATTATAAAATTTCAAATTTTCGATCACTTTGACTTATAACTGGAAAATGGAGACATTGAATAGAAATATAACATTGTGCTATAGAACTGAGGTATAAATATTGGGGGGAGGGGCTCTTTATAGCCACGTGTGTATTACTTCTAGTCAAAAGTTATTGCTTCATCTACAAATTCACACTTTGTGCTCCTTTTTTCTACTGGTTATCCCCTTTAAAATTATTTATCAATTGGTAACGAACACTATTTAAAATTTTATTGGTAAAAAATAATATCAAAATAAAATGTGTGTGTGACAAAATTTCCTTAAAAGTAGCTAGCAAAAACATTTTATCAAAATAGTGTTATTATAAACTGTTTCTTTAAAAAATGTACTCCTTTGTTCATAGGTATGCTATCTCTTATAAACAATGATCTCTTATGTAATTTTTCACCGAGAAATCTGTCCGGAACTTTAACAAAATCGTAAAATTATTATTTATAAGAAACACAACCTCTACATTAGGAATATTATAATCTGTATTACTAAAAACACAAGAAGGACAGACACATAATATCTTACAACACTAAAACAACCGTTTCAAAACATTTAAATTCTCACTGATACAGTAAACAAATAACAGTTATAAAACTAGAGAACTTTGAATGAGCAGTGGTACCAACAGTAATATAGTTCTAGTACTTTCCCTCGTGTAGATTCTGATTGTTCAAGTATGTAATATGTTTAGAATACTAACAGTACTACCACTTCTGGTGTTTGCCTCGTTAATATAAACCTGCATTTGTCTGACTATAGTGGAATAAGAGCCGTGGTTTTATCTATTGTTGGGAAAATGTGCAGTCATTTTGTATTAACTTGGTCAATGTTAGCAATATCCTTTATTGATATTCTAGATATTGATATAATATTATTTATATAGTTTATGCTGATATATTCCACCAATTGTGTGAATATAAACTTATACACTAATTTATCATGTGTCTATATGAAAACTAGTACACGAGGTTTTCACAATGTAAATTAACCTAATAAGACAACCTAGGTCTTAAGCTAAGCATAAATGCTGTCAAAAAACCAAGATTTTACTCTCAAGTTAAAATAATGATTTACACAAACGTGATAAAAAGTATACTTCACAAAACCTACACTACACAAAAATCGAAAAAAAGAAAGAAGAAAAAATAAATAAATAAAATCTGACAAGTGATGAGTTGGGTGACAAAGTAATGATGACTTTTAACAGTTTGTCGTGAATAACAACGTTGTATTTTTCATCATTCAAAAGTATAGTGCATGATGAATGTATTCATTAGTCCAACTGTAGAACGAAACAAAATAACTTCTCACGTAATTATTGCAGAAGTTATTTTATTTATGTTTTGAAACATAAGCTGAAATTGCCTTTTTTCTACACTGATTTTAATTATAGGAATATTTGATAGTTTTAGTTTTTATTTCTAACATGTCCCCAGGCTCTGTTATGTTCGTGTTTTTTTATATATCTCTTCTTCTCGTTTTATTTGTTACCTTATAACGAAAGTTGTTTTACACTCTCGAAATGTCATTTTTACGTTTTACGTACACAAATAATAGAATACATCCGACTGAAGAATATCAATAATATAAAGTAATTCACAACTATCAAACAACCTTAAGACCAGCATAAAACAAGACTTTTCGAATATATGGATCAACTCAGTTATCAAATATTATACCAGGAAATATGAGGACTGACTGTTCAGTGTCAGTAGTTTCTGTGTGCAAGTAACAAGTAAAAATGATGACATAGTCATAGAAACGACCTCTTTTACTTGTATTGCAAAACTTACGTAGTTATTGTGTTTTCATTCACAATTATTGGTGATTGAAGTTTCCGTAAGTTTAGCTCATAACAATTGAAACACTTTTATATTTATATGGACCTCAAATTACCGGTTTGGAAAATAACTTAACGCTATTAATTGATCCTCAATAATGACATCCATGCTATTATTTCTAACAATCAAATTCAGCTATCACACCTACCCAAAAATTATTTATTCATTGTGAGTTTAATACTTAAACACAGTTTTCTTGATAAAGATTATAATGTTAATAATTTGTTCTTAAATTATTCCCTTCTTTTTTAAATCCTTAATTACAAAGTAGAGGTACAAAGCTGTAATTAAAATGTATTAAGCACCTAATAATAACTTTTTAAAATTGTGTCTCACTGTCACCAGTCTATCTGCATCTGTGGAGTCTTTTACAACTTAACCTCGTTGTACCGATTTTAATAAAATTACATATATGGTTATATTTTGGCAATATCTTGCAACTATTTGTTTCTTATTTTGATTATTGAACAAATCTAACGTAAAATTATCATTATCTCAACACCACCTCCAACGATTTAGATGAAATTTGGGTAAAGTGTAGCCACTAAAGAGTCGAACAAATCGTACGGTCGCCATCTCTCCAATAATACCGTCATTAAAAACTTGATATACACTTAGACATTCAAGAAAGAAGTGATTCAATTTTAGGCTCATAAAAAAAAAATAAAAAAAAAAAAAAAAAAAAAATGTTTAATGAGTGTATTGGTTCACTTTCACTTTTTTACAAGTACATAACTGATGATGACGTCTAGTTTCGATAAGTTTTTAATCGGTTTTAGAAATGGTTTAGAGGGTGAAAAGGTTTGTGCAATGTTTTTGTCAAATATACATAATTTTTTACCATTAGACTAATGAAGAGGTAGCGTAACATACGACAAAATGTAACACTAACTACAGGGTTCGAACAAAATCACTCTTCGCCAACTCATACGTACTGGAACTGATAAAACTTACGAACGTGACCTATTGAGCCATACCATTATATTATAGGTATATATGTGGTTAAAGTCTGTGAACAAACATAGGAAAAAACACAAACACAAAGAAAGTTAAGTGTCTTATAGTGGAAACGAATGTGCTTGAAGAGTAATTTAGTACAAATCATATTTCGAATATACTATTATTTAATTGTGTTAGTTCCAAAAAACGTCCCCCGGGATGCCCTTAGTACACTTGACCGAGCGATTAATGTGATTAAATTAGTGGTCCCATGAGAGCAAGAACATAATCGTTTGATCGGTGACTGGAAATGATCGTAGAGAAGTTTTTGCATTTAATAAAGCGAACTTCAATGGACGCAATGCAGCGAAATGAATGGTCAATTTGTTGTCCTTATCGGTAATGGCTTGTATTGCCTCTGATGTGTTCACTTGGTTTGTTCGATAAAAATGAAATTTGTGCTTAAATAAAGATTTCCGTAGAAAAAAAAAAAAAAATGTGATCATTAATTTTGATGTAATCTGATTGCATGTTGGTTTATTTGTTTTACGTAAACTGGTGGTTTTTATTATTTAAACTAAAGAAGAAAACAATTTGTTAGCTGTTTACGTTTGCGTATATAAAACTTAAAACGTCATCAATGACAGATTGGAGTGGAGCAAGTTTCAGAGTTAATATATAAAATGCGATAAGTGCTTATTTCAAAACGACAACATTTGAAGACAAAAGTTATTTGCTATCTCGAAGGGAAAAACATTCGATTTTTTGTTTGTTATGAATACTTTTAAAACATTTGGAAGTTTGTTTCTTTAACGCAACTATTTGTAACTGCGCTTATTTCTTGAGAATTACTTTGTGTAGATCGAAAATCAAAAGATTTTAAACTGTATTCGCTTAGGGAACTGTAATAACATAAGCTAACAAATTTTTGTCAATAGTTTATTTCAGTGTTGAATTATTGTACCTAATTTGTTGTAGGGGACTTAGTGATTAGAACTTGATATATAGGTTAGTTTAAAATTATGCTTACCCTTTTTCATATTAAAGCAACGTTGAATGAAAAATATGTTTGTTGTCCTACGATATTCTCTACACAATGAAAAAATGTATCTGTTTTAAAGGCCCTATACTCATCACTTCATCTGTCGAGCTTCAAGCTACACTATATGATATATTTGGGACGATTCCAATGATTGGTTTACTTTCTTATTATAAAGTTACACATATTGTATTAACTTTCCTGTATTTTGATTGTAAAGTAGGTTTTAAACTCGACAATTAAAAAAACCTACCCTGCTGCATATTTTGTTTTATTTTCTATCAAAATTTCATGTAAGGTTTTTTTTTCTCTAAAAATGGTTACTTAGGTTATGTTTTCAATATTTTTACACTAAATGCAGCTTTTCTATTATTGTTCAATAAAGTTTTCTAACAGTTCAATAAAATACATCAATGATTTGTATACTTAAACTTAGGTAATTATTATAATTAGTCAAATTTAAGGTTGAACTCACCGAATAGGACAATAACTTTCAACAAATATAGTTTTCTGTGAGATTTAACAAATTTGTTCATTACAACCTTATCCGTAGGAGCTAAAGGAATGGAGGTTCCAAAAAGAAACCGAAAAAGCTACAATTTTAAACTGAAATTATCACTAATAAATTATGCTCACCTCCAAATATCGGAATACTTTTTGCCTAAGTTTGTAATGTCCCTAAGAACCAATTAAGTTAAATAATGAAATTCACAATTACAATCAATGTTTATTCCAGTTTACTGATAAACCGAAATAACATCTATTTTTCTATTACTTTTATTTTCATTTTCTTGTTTTATAAATAAGTTACATTAAAGATATGTATTTTAATCAATAAAACCGAATATGTGAAAATTTGAGATTCCTACATAAAATACAGAATAGAACAGAGGAGAGAGAGTTAGAGATATAAGGAGATTTACCATATCATACAAACAAAATATTCTCAATAAATAAGTAGGATAATTTTTCTTACCATAAAACAGATAAGCAACACTCTAACTCTATCTCCTGATATAGTCTCAAGATGTAGACTTTAGAAGAGTAGAACATAATACGGTGGCGTGGGGGATGTAGAGTACCCTTAGTTATGTATTAGTACCCCCACACTTGCAGCCAAATCACTCCAATCTAGATTTAAAGCCAAGGTGAAATATTGGACATGGAAAACCTTTTCCACAAGAATACCTGGAACAGCTTCTATACTTCGTCTTGTCAGCTTTATTCTAATGGTAATTTAGTACCTTCAACGTGAATGTTGGCAATGGATATATTTTAATAATGATTTTATAAAACATTTCGTAAAATGATAATTTTTAAATATATAGTTGTTTTACTTTGTATAGATTCAAAATAAGCCTTTATTTTTCCCAAAAACTTTTCTATTTTTTTTTCTGTCAAAGACTACACAGAAGATAAAACAAAATCATTACAAACACTACTTTATGTATGCAAACCGAGTATCTGAAATGGATGTTTTACGAAAAACTCATTCAATATTTTAACCCATTATATAATTTCATAATTACTACAAGTATGGCCAATTAACTAACAACAAAAGTTAAGTGGCAATTAACCCAACATGTGATAAAATTTGTCTAAAACTACGTTAACAAAAATTAGTCTAAAGTTTAGTAAATATTACGTGTTTCTCTAACAAAATTATCGCTAATATAAGTTTTCTTGAAAAGGTTTAAATTAAACTTAACAGAAAATAAGAGAAACGCAGCTTAATGGAGATTTTCGTGAGATTAAAACTTTCTGCTAAAGTATTATAAAACAGTACAATTTTCAATTAATTTTTGTTAATTCGTCTTATTAGGTCTTGTGGGCATCTATATTTAATCGTTCACGAACTGTATTTTTAATCAGAACAACCACCAATAACCATTACAAACATGCAGTATCTTGTTTCAATGGCGGCTATTTAAACAAGTTATAGTATTCTTCATGGTGCGTAATCGGTCTCATTATATAATGTAATAAACACATATCCACTACATCTAATGTACAGTAGTTATTTTATTAGTTTTCGTACGAAATGTTTATTGTGTTTGTAGTTCAAGGAATTTTGTCCAGTAAAGTAAGTTTGTTTACAAACGCAGGTTTTTTAACCTTGTATGTATCACTACTGTTTTGATGTCGACTAGGCCCTTATGAGCCTCAATGAAGCTTATATATAAAAACGTTTCCACTCCCTTCGCTCGTGTCAGCGTCTCTACACACCAGATTTCGAGACTATAAATATCTAGAGAAGAATCCACTCGTTACGCTCGTATAGTATATATACTCGGCTCTGCAGGATCTTGTATCTGGACCAATATCACTTTTTCTTGGGGAGGGGGGGCAGGGTTGAAAGTTACATTTTGGACAAAATTTTTCACAATAATTTCACAATTTGTCGTGATAGATAACTGTGGTTATTACCATTACAACCAGAATTCAAATCTCCAAATTTGTATAACAACATTGTTGACAATATTTTCACTATTTGTTGTCGTAGAGAGCTGGGGTTATTATTATTACATTTACAATTAAAATATTCAAATTTGTATCTAATTTAGGGTGGTATAAGTTGAACAACACAAAAGATATAATCAAAAAGATTTTAATATATCGCCGTTGTAAAAAATAATAAAATTCTGGTTTTCGATAAGGTTTTATATGAGCCTACTACAGTCTCCTATATCAAGTATTATTTTCCTTTGATATATTGACCGTTTTTATTCCTCCGTATTGACGACAACAACAACGAACTAACGGCAAGCCAAAATTTACTTTTTCAGTTTTCTGAGGTTATGAAACGTGAAGATGAGTTGTGGAAGTAATTGTTTACTTTGACCAAATACTATACTTCATACACTGGGTTAATAAAACGGTGGAGAAAAGAAATAACGTTGTGCATGCATTGTTCACTTATATTTCATAGGATCATAATCTCATCTTTCTTAAAGATTAGAAGATATGTTTGGCCATAATTGCGTAATAAACTAACAGAAAAATTACCAAGTGATCGAATTGAAATAGGACTCGCTTCCTTCAGTCAATTTCCGCACAATCACGGACCTGAGAGTAGCACAGGGTCATATTTATTGAAAGAAGAGTTGTGACAATACATTATTAACACGCTTTTACTCCAACAGCCATTAATAACTGTATTATTATGTCTTGTAATCAAAGTAGTATAAAACAAAAGCTTTTATAAGGATGGTAAAATAAGAGATAGAAAAACACGGACAGCTGTCAGGCGCCGTGTTAGAGAAAGACGTCTCGTGACGTTACGGCGCCTCATGGGGGGGGGGGGTGAGTGAAAGAACACAATTTTATATTAGATCAATATACTGTAAGATTTGTCAACAAAAGTGGATATATTTTAATTTTATAATATTCAAAGAAGTAAAAAAGTTTAAAGTGTCAAAAAGTACTCTCCTAGTAAATTTGCTATATAATTAATGTGAGAACGCTTTTGTTTTTAAACGCTTTATTTAGTTAAAATAAAAGAGAATTACTGGAGAAAATGTTAGGACTAATTAGAGAATTGGAACTATATAATAAACTAGCACTTCCGCAGCTTTAACCGTGTGAAAATCGGACGTTGCCTGGCCATCCATAATTTGTCTTCCATTCCACTAGCATTAGTTGTAAAGTGATATTTGCCCAGGATAGCGTATATACTATCATTGTTTAAGTTATTTTAGATAGTTGATAATGTACTGATATATTTTAGTGAATTAAAGTTACTAAATGTTTAAAAAAAGAATATTATTTTTAATTGTAAACTTTACATTGTAATAAGCAGATAAGAGAAAATGAAAAAACATTTAAAAAAGTAATTGTACCTGCAAGCCTCATTGTAAACAACGTTTTTAGTTGTACTGTAAGACGATAGAAGGTGGAGATTTCTACTATAACTTACACACGAAAGAGTCACGTCTCACGTAAGAATCGACGTCAGCTACCTTGAGGGTGTGATGTAAGTCGTGTCATTAAATTAAAATACGTCAACTTTCAACTAAAATCACCTCTAATTTGAAAACTGAGATCTATTTTAATAATTATACCTAAAGTTTTTTTCCAACTTTGTTATTGATATGTATAGGTCATATATCTATGAAACTACTAGATCAATAAAAAAAAATCATTTGTCATATACCACTTTTGTTATTAAAAAAGAGATTTTGTCGTTTTTATACATTCATGGAAAAAACATAAAAAAAGTAGTAGACAAATAATATTATAATTTTAAAACAACTAACTAGTAAGTTAATGAAAGATTTTAATGACAAATAGACTACAATTTACCATATAACGTACGTACATAGGAAACAAAATCGTATGAGCTGTTTGTAGTTTTAAGTTTCCAAATGGTTCAATCACTAGTAGCTTAACAATCACGAATGTAGGTTTACATATTTTTTCATGTAGCCTTCATAGAAATCCTTCTCTTTTATCTTTTCTTAACATAGAAGACAAGGTTGATTTTATTACATTTATATTTTTAATAAGGTTAATAATTTCCTTAATATTACCAGTCGCGTAACTTCTTTTACAAATGACGTGTTTTGGAACTATGTCCCATCATCAGAATCTATCTAAAACCAATAAATTCAGACGTCAATCATATCACGAAACTTCTCACAAATTGGCTTCTAACAATAGTTTATTACACACAATTATTTCAACTCCACTTAATAATAACGACTTTCAGGAAGGATTCACCATTAAGTACATAGCTAACGGATACGTAACTTCAATTATGGACAAGCTTCTTTAAAAAATACCAAAACATTTACCACTAAGGGAACTAAATGAAAATGAAATTTATTCCATCTATGGCAGCGTTGTTTCAAACATTATAAATAATGTGTTTAGGAAAATAGACGTACCTTAACTTTACCATACCGAACAAATAATAACATCAAGAAAATACTTCGCCATAAATCACCAACTTCTTTCGAAGAAAAGACTTGAGTATGCAGGATAATTGAAATTCTCATTACATAAGCCAAACGTGGAGAGCACTATTAAAACCATATAAAGAACACCAACTTCAAAAAGCTGTGAATATTGAATATAATTGCCTACGAAACATCATTGACATGTGCACGTTAAAATTCAAATCATATAAATTATAATATACGGTGATGGTAATTAAAGATAAGATAACTCACAGTCGGGAGTTAGTTCGCCTTACATGGTTATTAATTTTTTTTTAAAATCCACTTCTTGTTTTTGTAGCCATGTCACATCTTTATCTTTAACGACCTGTGTAAGCGAGAACATTTTTGATGATAAAACAAAGTTTCGAAACGTGTTATTTAGTGAAGAACGATGTCGCAACACCGTAATATTATTATACGTATTATACTAAGATTCTAAATTAGATAAAACTCAACAATGATCTAGGTTTATTCATTGATAACAGACTTATGTAGAAATATCATGTTAAATTTTTAAAAAAAATATGTTTAGGGATTTTTATTCTTAGAATTGTGTTATTTAGCTTTTTCACACTTTTGACTGATTACTATGAGCTTGTTTATCCACAGATGAACTATAGTATCGTTGTATGTAGCGATTTATCAGTTCATTGAGTGAAATATTTTTTTTTGTATTAAAGAAAAAGTTGTTACGACTTATTGCTTGAATAAATAACACAGAATATTCCAGAATTATTGACACTTGCATCCATTGACACTTGGAAATAATTGTTCATTTGGATCAACTGTCATGCCGTTATGAATAAATAGATGCAAAATTATTGAACCCTATTCAGATATTTGTCGCGATTAGGCCAAAATAATATGAACAATTATAGTGAGGTACCGTCTTAACCTGATGGTTCAATATAGTTAACTTCCCGCAAGTTTAGGTATTCAAATTTTGAATACATTTAGACCCATAGTCAGTTTTTGCTGTCTCAATATCTCTACTCTGTGGGGGAGTTTCAAAGTCATGGTGAGTGTTAATAGTTATACATTGCTACAGACATTTTGCTATATAACTTGAGTGTAGTATTGTAATATAATCTAGTATTTGTTTATTTACATTATGATCATTTAATTGATTTAATTGTTATAATCTTCGTATTTGAATCCAAATTTATTCAATATTTTGATTCAATATTAATTTAATACAAAGAATTAATTCTCTGTCGCAAGATGATCCCGCAGAGAAGGAAGAAGAGGATGGAAGGTTTGGTTTTACCGGGGTAGGGAGGCCGCCCACCACCTTCAGTCCCCGGACAAAGTCATAAAGATTTTTCCATTTTTCCTTCCAAAAAAAAAAAAAAAAAAAAAAAAAAAAAAAAAAAAAAAAAAAAAAAAAAATTAATACAAAGAAGGTTATGTGATGTGAGTTTTTTTTTTTTAATCTTTGACCCCTTTTTTGAGTTAACAGTAAACAGAATTTGTTTTTTTTTATAAAAGACGTAATTTCTAAAATCGCGTTTACCAACGTATCTCATATTTTAGTGAAGTGTTGTACTAAAGACCTAACCACGTGTGGAAAATTGCAAGTAAATAGCATTCGAACATAACTGTTAACTAATAATAGGTAACAAACCCTTATCGCTGTCATTAAAACTCAATTTTAATCATATTAATAATACGCTTAGAACCCGTTTGTGGCACAAACGACGCATGGTTTAGTCAAATATATACATTTATTTTCACATTTTAACAAACAACTATCACCCTGAAATTTCTGGTGACGACAGATTTATTTCAGTTTTTATTTGTTTTGGGGATAGGTGAGTAAGAACATTTGTATAATATTTTTGCGCTGTATAATTTAGAAAAGACTAATTTACTGACATTTTTTAGGATATTATCCACCTATAATTTTCGTTAATATCCTTAGAGGCTACTTATGGAATGAACTTGATCAACATCGTTGCAAATTTGTTGAGGAAATAATATTTTTTTCTTTAAATTCTGCATTCTAAATATTTATCTAGGATATTTATTGTTGTCTTGGTGTACGAGAGATTTGTGCAACGTTTTGACATCATTTATTTGAATTCAGATAAACTTAAGATGAATATTACCTTTAAAACCCCCAGCATATGTTTTATTCATTATTTCTAATTCCAGCACTATACATTAGGGTGGTCCGTCTCCTACACGAGTATCTGCACCAATTGAGCCCTAATTTCCTTCAAGAAGACATTAATCTTCTCCATGACTTCATCAACAGTGTCTTTCTTCTTCCATCGTGTCTTGCATCGGCTTTTTTCTGCCGTTAAAATTAGTCGCAATATAAACCCTCTTCACTTTTCTTTCTTTGCTTCAAATAACGCGTACAATATTAATAATAAATATCTTGTTTTTACCCGCATACGTACTTAAATTTGTTTACATGCGCTACAGCTGTTGTGCGATTAATCTTATTTTCAAAACACTTAATCAGAAAACGTATCATGTTGTCTTTGTCACTTAGCACACCGTTATAACACATAAAACATACACAAACTACAACAAAATGCCAAGAAACAACATGATCAAAGCACGACCGGTGAGAAAACTTTAAAATCTTTTTAACAAAGTTAAACAGCTGATGGAGAGTGTTGCCAACTGCTGGAATGAATAATATTCCAACATAACAAGCAACAAAATATGCATAACCATTTAATTTGTCTTTAACTCCAAATTCTGTTTTATCTCTGACGGGATCAATTATATTTTCTAAATTATTCTCAAATTCTGACCAGTTTTTAGCGCGTTTTCTTTGCTAATGGATCCATATAACGCTCCCAACTGGAGAATTTCTGATTATTTTTTGCTCACTTGCTTACTAGGTTACACTTCATTTACTTCTCTAAAAAGGATTGTACTATATTACAGACGCAATTTATTCTGTTCAAATTATTCTCTCTGCCATCTCCTATAAATCGTACATCAATACATACTTAAATGAAACTAACTTTTCAAACTTGTAATCACTAAAATGAAATGTTCTTCATAAACTTTCTTTCTGTCTACACCAGTATTGCTTTTGTCTTCTATTCATTTACAATCAGTCCTACTGGTATTTTTGCGATAAATTCGGCATACTTCTGGGTCTAAATTCTCTTTTTAATCATTAAATGTTCCCGATCATTTCAGTTCTGATGTTCATAATCACTTTGTTCAATACTAAGCTAAACCAAAGTTGTACAGTTAGATCTCCTTGCTGCCGACATCACTCTCTTTAATTTCTTTTATCACTAATTAAAATTTTCGACTTACAGATTTCAACATATTCTGCCTCTAAGACTTTAAACCTCGTAAGCTTGGAATATATAAAAGTCTAAAATTGAATAAAAACCTCTATTCAGTATATAGTAGATAAGTAGCTTTACTTACTTCTTGATACACCTCTAAATGACGGTAGCCCGTAGTCCACGCTCCACGGCCTCAGCTAACGCCCGTGTTTTTTCAATCTTCAAAAATTCTCGTTAGAATTATTTTACCAACCTTTACCCTCAGAGAGTCTATTACAGAGTTTTGGGAGGAACGCCTATATAGAATGTGTTCCAAAGATTCTCTTCCTACCTGGTACTTCTGGCAGATCGCTGAATAATCGAAGGAAAATCAATGTAGACGTTGCTCAGTTACGATATGCCCTAACCAAACTTTTGCCGTTAATGATAACAGCAAAGGATATGCCGTACATGGCTCTATTTTGAAAAGAAGAAGAAAAAAAAACGACAATTTATATTAGCCTATCTGTTTTTCTCCATTAGTCCGTTGTTCACAATCCTTATAATGTTACTCGCCTCCATCTTTTCAGTGCATGTTCAGACAGTTACACAGGACTGGATATGTAGTTTCATAGACAATAAAATATCCTTTCTTTTTGTAGCTTTGTTAGCTCTCTCATTTTCAAATATTTCACATTGTACTAGTTTTCATAACGTTTTCATCTTTGTGAAAGTAGTGTTAAAGGATAAATTAATTCCCTTTTATTTTTTTTCTTCGTGGATTCAAAGGTAGACTTAGAGAATGTAAGAATGTAGTTGGTTTAAGCCAACATTTAGGACTAAAGTTATTGTCAGCAACTATCTAACTATTCTTGAGGTTATATTTTAGCCGAGATATAGTGGCTCACATAAGTAATTTGGTAGACCGTGCGTAACTTCATTTTGTTCAATCCCACTGAGCAGTCCGTGTATATATTGTCGATATTTCTCTAAAATTTGGCTCGAAAATCTAGTCTATTGTAAAAAAAAAATACTCGTATTAAGTCATGTATGAAATGTAATTGCGTAGGCTATATTTATCACCGATATTCTCGACAATTAGTACGATAGGTTTTAAAAATTGGTTTTGTTTTTCCATTACAAAACTATATTTAATCTATAAGATGTTCAAGTTATTTTTATTATTGTTAGATATCTTATACCTGTTATAATTTTGTATATAAATTTAAAGTGAGCAATCTGCTCGTGTGAATATTAATTTATTACATGCACGTTTCAAGAGTTGATAAAGAAAATGTTTTTCTTTGTAAACTTTATTAAACAAGTCGGTGGTTTGCTGTGAGAGGTACCGCAATATAGGTTAAGTGCACAGGTTCCATAATTTAATTTGCACAAGCACTTGTACCAAACAACGTGTGTTGTGTTTTGTTGTGCTTGGAAGAATGCTCTAGTTCACAACACGAAATTTAATGCAATAATAAACATATGCTGATTATAATAAAATTTATAAAAATGTAATAATTTATAGTGAATAAAAGCTGTCCCTCAGCTGTGAGTAATTTAGGTTCTACTAAAATAAAACAAAAATTGGTTATATATATATATACCCTAATAATATATATATATATATATATATAACTGGTTAAATTAAGCAATGTCATGTGTTACCAAACTATTTGAGATTTCTTCTGTGTTACAGCCAAACACGTACGCTATGCAAGGCAATTCCGACATCTTAGCTGGATATAACAATTTTTCTATGTAGTCTTGGGTTAGATACGCTATTACAGAAATCGAAGGCTTAGATCTTTATTTCATATCCTTTTTTTAACTTTTGCTACAAGGAGGTGATAATCCAGAGGTTTTTCACTTTTAAACAACCAGAATATATCCTCATTAGAAACTGGCTAGTTGTTACATCATGCAATTTCATTGGTAGCAAGTAAACCTGTAAAATTGTTCTTCTAAATTACTTGGAATAGCGGCATTTAAATTTAAGAAATGTGTACTGTAGTTCCAATTTCTTGAAAGTAAGCATTAATAAATTTGCTTCCACTGAATATACTGGTGTATAGAGATAGACAAGGATATTTGCAATATCTCTTCAAGTTGATAGTACCTTCCAATAATATCGGTCCCACAATACGTTTTTTGAGAAGTAGCTTTCAAATTCCAGCTTTTTGAAATTTATACGTTTCAAATCTACAGTGGATGCAAATCTACAAATGCTACATTATTGTGCATTTAGAATTGATGTACACTGGTAAATGATAACAAGATTTTTCAGTATACAAGACAAGTGTTCGTCTATCACCTCTATTTCTTTTTCTGCAAAGCTTTGATAGTATTGTTTCTTTTCGCGTGATCAGCAAGTTTGTTTCTTATTGTTTAAAGGCGATTCCTCTCTTGGTCATCAATAGTTGATCGATGTAGACTTGAAAGTAAAGATGAAAAATAGGGATCTAACATAAGATAACATGAAAAAGGTGTAGAACCAACTAGAGTCCCTTGGGATTTCCAATCCTGTACTCACTATATTTGAGCCCCTACGTGTTTATCAGCAAGGTTTAATTCGAACATGATATATTTTATGGCCGTTTATTTGTATCACCTGTGAGCACTTTTGAAGCGACTTTGTTTTCCTGTAATATTTTCGTAATAGCTTTGACGTGCAAACCAACAACACCCCAATAACATTGAAAAAGTTTTCTTCTGAAAGATCATTAGCTCTACCGATTCTTTGTGCATTTTCTGCTGATTTCGTAAATTGCTAATAAAATCCGTCATAGTGACGTGATATTATTTAAAAACACTTTAATAAAACTTCGTTTCACATCTTTGTGTTTATCTCCAGCTCGAAAAATCGGCTCAACTAGAATCGTCAGTTCTTTAATGTTTGAAATAATGACATAGTGAATGTGTAGAGTAAAAAATATTAAACTGACTATTACAGCAGAGAGTACCGACAGTAGTATACGCAGGAATAACTAGGCTAATAATCAACAACAAATGAAAGCACAATCAATTATATTCCTGCAGATAATTAACAGGCAAAGAAAAAAAAACATTACTTTACTATGGAGGGACTTTTTGAACCCACAGTAGTTTACACCGTTCATCAACTATTCTTGCTTCTGTAAGATTATACGTAAAAGTCTCCAACTGTGCTGGCTTAAACTCAATTAGCTCTTCTATTTTTAAACACAACACAGCTGTTTCAACGTAACAACACAATAATCTGTACCTTATTATGTGTCCAAAATAAACTTTTTATTTGTTTGTTGTTTGTGTCATTGTTGTGAGTACGCTACCATGGTGATTTGTCAGTATATAAACTTTCTTGTACAAAAATAACAATAAATTATTGTTTAATACAATAGTAGGTATAGGAAGCTTGAACCGATTTGTATAATACAGTAAATAATTGATTGTAATTATCATAAAATAAACATATACGTTTAGTAAATTGTTACAAGCAACAAAGAAAAACATATTTCTTTGTTTTGGTTTTGTAGTTACCTCATTGCACTACATTTTAAGATTAGTACTAGGCTGTAATAACAATTATTACCCAACATTAGAACTAAAGGATACATAGGTGAATTTTTATTCGTTTAACCAAAGTTGAAAGTTATAATTGACATAAATTGTAGGCCTAAGTATAACATTTCAATTACAGTTACACATGAGCTGTCTGTTTTTTTTTTCCAAATGTGAAACATATCAACATTGTTCCACAACAACAAATTTCACAAATTTAATAACCGCTGTTCTATTATAATAGCAATTTTATTAGTTTTCATTAATAAATACAATATTAATTTTTGAGGTTATATAAGATTATTTTCAAGATGTATATTATTTAAATTTTACCATTTGAAGGCGTATTGGTATTTTCTCCCATCTTTTAGATGACTAAACGTAAAAATTCTCACACAGACACTACCAAAAGAGTATTAAAAAAAAAAAAAAAAAAAAAGTTTATACTGTATTATGATATCGAGTTGGCAATGAACATGTTCTGCTCCAGTCCGTTATTTTATAATGAACTAGTTTGTTATACAAATGATGTATCTAAACATTCATGTATTGTTGTACCGTGGCAACGATATAAACAAGTTTATAAGCGACATTAAGGTACTTACCCAGGCTACGTAATACAAAGAGATCATCTAAATGTAATATATTAAATTTTTGGTTTTGTAGAAAATCCTAAATCATATTGGTAGTTTTAAGGAATCCTAACCTTCTAATCGTGTGTACAATTAATAATACTTCCCTCGTATCAGTGTCTCTGCCCTATGATGTGTATATGTGAAGCAGCCTCCGCTCACTAAGTACATCTCGGTGAATCGGCTTTGCCGGAATCATAACTATATGAATATCATATTTTCTTTGAGTTCTGGATTAGAAAGTACATCTTTATCGTCGTTTTCGTCTGTACATTGGCACCATATAGGCAAAAAAAAATTATGTAAACATTAAATTTAGTATAGGGAAATGTATTGTGCTCATAGCACAAACCCCATTGAAATTCAAAGAGAATCGTGGTTGAAAATGCCAAAATGGCTATCATATCAACAGTCAATCTTTTGTGTTATTCATCTTATACTGAAATATATTAAAATTTGTAGATTTCAATTGTGCATACGAAGCATACTTCTCGACGATGCCAAATGAGGAAGTTATTGTGAAACATGTTGATTTAGAATCCTGAAATTCACTCAAAATGTCATATTAGAATAGTTACGAAGTACACCAGAGGTGAGAAATTCACAAGAGCAAAGTTTAAACTCCACCAATACAATGAACACTTCCTATAAGCCGCAAAATACCAAATTTAGTGCATTACATTTATTGGATCTACTTCTATTACTGGGGCTGGTTACGTACCATGATGGCACCTACTTGTTCTATAGATTAGTTGTTTCATATAATATTGACATCTAAACTATCATACGACTTTACTTACCATCTGTTTTCTATTAATTTGTTATTAAATAAACTTTAAGACTATGTTTGTGTGACTGGACTAGTTTCCCGCGTCAGATCAACTTAATAGTTGATTCTTTAAAATCGATTCTCGCCTTAATTTCTTTAAAAATTTGTATAGGAAATTTATTACACTTTTGAATATTTATGAGGCTTATATTTAAGAGAACATTTTTCTGTAATATGGACAACATATTCCAACATACAAAATTGTATCAAAATCGGTCGGCCGACGACACACGGATATAATTTTTAAAATGATGTCTCACAAGGGGGTGGCTCGTCAGGACTGTTAAGACAGATATTTCTTTGAAAAAACTCTACACTAACTTTTGGACCATCACATGATTTTATCTCTTCTACTTATTGGATATAGGAGAAAAATACAATTTCAAAACATTTGTATTAAATTTAACGTGACAACGTAAATAAGTTGTAAGTTCACCAAATCCATAAGTCACTTAAGTATTACACAATGTTTACCAGGGCTTCCCTCCTTACCTCTAATCCACACTGAAGCCTTCCATTCGCTACGTCTTAGAGGCAAAGGTTATTTGCAGTTTAGTCCACGCGCCACAGACACGCGCAAACACGAGCGCTGTTGTATCAGTGTTTATACTTGTATTTTTAGTGTTTCAGAAATAAGACATTTATGCGTGGAAATATACTAGTTCTTCAACGGAGAGTTGATTGCTTTAGCGATGACAGAATAAGAACTTTACGCGACATTCAACTGATACACTGACATTATAGGAAGAGAATTTCTGACGTATTATTTTATATATGCATTTCATTATAGATTTTGATTTTCTTATTAAATTGTACAGTAAAATGAACTATTCTAGATTCATAAAAGTTCAAGATAGAATTTATTTACAGATATAAAATGTTACAACTAACTTGTCTATTTGTTTGTTTTGTTTTTTGTTTGTTTTTTTTTTCTGTGGAGCGCTGCACAGAAGATAAAACTAATTATTTACAAAAAACTATTTAATGGGTTTCAGGTTAACTCAAATGAATGTTTGAATATTTTAAACCATTTATAATATATGTTTACTAACAGTGTGGTGAATTAACAATCAACAAAATTAAATGGAAAATAAATCAACCTCTGTTAAAATTTACCTAAAGCTAAAATATTTAAAATGATCACCAATTAAATTTTCATGAAATGGTTTAAATGTAACGAAACCAAAATAAGAAAACTATACATATATCTAAATTTTGGTGAGATAAAACTTCCTACGGGAAAGTTTTACAAATCAGTTCAAATTTCAATAGATTTTTTTAAATTATCTCGTGAATATCAATATAATAATACTTCAAGAATTGTAATAATAATCGCAGCAACATGCTCTAACAATTAAAACCATTGCAGTAACTGTTCTCAGTGGCCGCCATTTGATCAATTTATAGTCTTCATGATACTTACCAACTCCCAATATATAATTTATGTTGGTTACCCAGACAAACAAAATTAGGAGAACTAGATTCAATCAGGTTTTAGTATAAGTAAATAAAAATAATGGTTAGTATGAAACTAAAATACAAATTAAGTCGGATTAAAATTTCTTGCACGAAAGTTAAAACTTTTATTTGAGTGGTCTGATTCGTCTGGTAAAAGCAATATATTTATTACTTCGTGCAATTTATTCGTCATCGGAGCAACCACCTCTAAATATTTAGTGTGCGACCCCTACATTTAAACAAGTTTCTCTTGGTAAGATTGTTTAAAACAGTTGTGATACAGATTTTCGATTAATCGTAATGGTGTATATCACTACTTTCTTGAAATTGGTTAAGATCTAGCGATGATGTGTAAATATTATAACGTTTACATTTGCTTCGCTCGTGTCAGTGTCTTGGCCCTACCGGGACACATGTCAACACTATACAAAACTCAAAATCCCAAAGTCGAAGGATTAATTCGGAACAACATAACATTCACAACATTATATAGTTAAAGGCTTTATAAATTATAATAAATGTTGCTAAAACATTGCATAAACTTTCTCCTTCACCAAATCCCAAAATGAAGCAAGAACGAACCAAATAAATCATCACTTAAAATGTTAATCAAAAAGTAACAATGAACTGAGATCACCTTGTTTGAAAACCCATATTCACATATTTCATTAAAGGCTTAAATTAATTTCGCTTGTACCATAGACACGTCCACATTGTATGTGATTAGAATCGAGTTTAAAATGACAGCGTTTTTTGTTGTTATTACCAATTATTCCTGAAGAAGTCACATTTTGCCAATTATTTATGTGCAATTTTTATACAGGTTGAATCATTAATCTCCAAGTTGTGTCAAAATTTAAAAGAAATTGATAGTGACGATTTTGAAAAATTACGTATTTTATAGCAGCCCCCATGACCTATTTATTGTTTTCTTAGCAACATTTCTTATGAACCGACATTTTCTTAGATATGCCAGTCATTACGGTTTGTTTGAACCCTTCAAAGTCACACGTGGGCTAACATCAAACTCGTCATTTTGTGGGTTTTTTTCATGGCATCTACCTCCAAAAATTCAATTTTATTATTTTTTTAAAGTCCTAAAATAATGTCAAAAAAGGACAATAGATTTTTTTTTTAAATCAACCATATGTTAAGGCTTTGTAACACTTGATATACATAACTACAGACAGACGTAAATTCAAATAACTTTTTTTTAAATAATCATTAAGGAAACTCATTACGGAAATATCTCCTTAAAATTTGTTTTAGACCAATCATATGAATTTGTCGATACTACTTATAAATGACAAGGAAAATTATCTATCCATAACTTAGAGCAGTGAATATGTATGGAATCTTATGTTTTTGAAAGGATAAAATATTGGACAGTTAAAATAAACCACTCTAAAATATTGGGAGATAATTTAGCGTTACTGACACAGCTAAAGCGAGTTTACTGGAATGAAGCAGTAGTTATAACTGTGTCACCTAAACTGAACCAATGGATAACTCTTCATCTGACAGCTTGCTTCTAATAGTGGACTTCCTTTACTTTTATGTCATATTTTTCCTGAGCAATCACGTTTTGTAAATTTATACGCAATTTACAAATATGGTGCCCAATTTGAAAGTTTCTTAAAGAAAACCCTAAAATTTTATGAAGATTTCGGATAGAAAATGTAATTTAAGGCTTTTCCATTTGGTATGATTATCTGTAAAACGTAAACGTTTAGACGTTGAAACCACTCTTTTACGTCCATTTGACTTAATGGTATAGTGGTTTGGCCACTCAATATTAATTTTAAAGTTAAGCTTAATTTTAGTCTAGTTTTAAAGATAAATCAGTATAGAAACTTCATTGTGTTTTATTTACCATTCTCGATTTTATAGATTTGTGATTCTGGAGAACTCCATTAAAAAATTATTAATAATAAAAGAGACAAAGGAACGCGTTTTCTACTTCGTTTGCAACTACTTAAATTTGTAAATTCATTACATAAATCAGGATAGACTAAATTAATTTTCAACAAGATGTAAAGAAATATATTTTTACAATAAATATTCGAAAACTTTCCAATACGTTCAATGCACATTCAAAGCGTTACATGAATCCTCGTTGCGAACAAATTACTGCTTTACCAAAATAGTTGCACACAGCTTGGATCCTGCTCTTCATTCCCTCAACTGTTGCTGGCCGAGTACTGCAAACTTGCTCTTTATTTGTTCTACAACTCTGTTCAAATGTCTACTGTCAAGATAAAATGACGTAGAGAGCCTAGCGGCTAAATTATTATACTTATTAAAAAATTAGAATGAATAAAAAATGTCTTAAAATTCCATTTTACATCCAAAATCTTTAAAAAAATATAATGTTTTCTATAAAACATTGTAAAATGGTGTATAAATTTTGAAAATAATTTAATAATTTAATAATATTTCACGTAAAACGAAAGGGAGTCTTACATTAGAAATAAACTGTCAGACATACAGTTTGAAGTTAGCTATTGGTTCACTTTAGATGAATCACTCTACATAACACAGACTTTGAAAACAGAAGGATATATACATAAAATAGGCTACCAGAAGTAGCCTTGGTTGGAAGAAAGGAGCATTTTGTAACAATTTTCTCTAAATGTCAACAGCGTGTAATTGCAACTACAAATATAATCTTGTCCTTATAAATAAAGTACACTTCTCAGGTGATAAATAATTTTTTAGGAAAGAAGTCCAGGTATGTTTGTTGTGGGCAATGTCAATTGATTTTACTACTTATGGCAACGTGTCCTCAATAGTGGAAATACGAGATTATACACGACAAGGTCATTTTGAGAACTAAATGTGGAATTTAGGGCAGAAGGAAGTGAGGTGAGAGGGAGGGAATTTAATTATCACAATAATAATAAATGAATATGTTCCATTCACATTGATGTTAGAGAAATACTAATATAAATGCTCTAGATATTATATTAATTTCGGACATTCAAACATGACACTAGAGGTTACACTATCCTACTCATGTTTGATTCACGTTATATATTCAAAATGTGATAGACATTGTGGCCCACCCATATATTCCGGTTTTGAAGTAATTGGTACTTTATTTTTACAAATTTATTTAAAAATCCCTAAGTATTATATTTTATTATTATATTTACATCTCAGTTAAGATAGGTAGAAAAGAGTAAAACTACAATTTCACATCGTTTTTTATAGCTCTCCTATGGCATAAAATGCATCGCTTGATGGAAAGTTATTTATAAAAAATTAAATGAAAATATTGATTTGCTTTAAAAGCAAATTTAAAATCAAAATAATAAGAACAAAAAATTAAATGTTTAAAAAATCACATTGTTCTTGTTTTACTTACGAGGTTTTATTTTGGGATAATTGTTAAAAAAATTTCGAATATTATTATTTGCTGAAAACGAAATTAATGAACAAAAATAAAAACCATATTATATTGATTAAATCTAAATCTATTCTACAGTGTTTCAGAACTGTTTTCGGAGATTTTAAGGGATTGTTCCTGGGGTTGAAGTAAACACGGAACGAATATTAATTTCTTTGAAACGAGCTTATTTGTCTGTCTGTTTGGTATTTTGTGTTTTGTACGCATAACATTATATTTTTGGAAATAAGTTACATATCAAGTCTCAATTTAGAAAACTTTATTTTTACGTGATCTTTCATCAATGTACCAGAAACCCTGACAACATTTTGTATTTTTTCCAAATGTCTGCAAACAAAAATATTTAATTTCGAGTATCTTGAACAAGATAAAGTACAAAAAATATAGGAGACAAAATAGTTTCTTTGTGAATGACAAATAAAATTGTTTAGTTTAGCTGAATAAATAATAAAGTTATTATCAAAATACCGAACAAATAATTTCTAGACTACTATCTTCAATTCCCAAAATTAGTTTAAATCCAAAACATTTTTTATTCATGATGATTTTAGTAGTAATAATAAAATCCATCCCTTAATATACTCTCTTTATTGTTGTTCATTGTGTCATTCCCATTATAGTTTACAATAAGCTGTTTCCTTATGTAAACTACGGTATTGGATTGCATTTTTTTAGAAAATCAAAACTACAATGACAATATCATTGGAATAAATAGTTAAACACATTTTAAGAAAAATAACAAAGCTATGCTACTAATAACAGTTGTTAAAATATCAAACTCTTACATGGCCTACACCTTTTAGTCATAGACTATTATCACTTGTGCAACACATTGGCCTCATCTTGAGTGGCTGCCGCCACGGCAGAAATTCTATCAACGTGGTCACCCTCTTTCTCTACAGGCGTGTTAGACTAAATATTTCTTCCGACTCAAAAAAAAAAGTTAAGATCGTTGATGTCTAGGCCACAATTCAGGTCCACTACACCTCATTCATCTCTGGTTGTGTACCGTATCACTTACATAATTTACAAAATGAGTAGGGGCGCTATCATGCTAGAACACCGAGTTAGCTTAGATTACTAAAGGGAGAATAATTACCAAGCGTTACTGAAGAATGTCTCTCAAGAAAGCAAGATAAATGGGCAAATGAAGCTGATTTGACTGAATATAGGGTCCAATTTCTTGGTACTAAGGATGCAACATTGACGGCTAATTTGTGCTAATGGTTTCTAATGGTGTTTTCATGTGATTATAAAGAGCCCATGTTTGGCTCTTTAGGAAATGTAATATTACGAACCTTGTAATGATTGCTTCTTCAGATACTCAAATAATTTGATTTTACACTAATATAGGGTATTTTTAACAATTACCAAGAAAAATATGTTTTCAATTTTTTGGCAATAATTTTGTTATTTTTTGAGCTACATTCAAAAATAATAAAATAAAAAAACAAATTATCCGACAAGGTTTCTTAAAACCCTTAATAAGTCGTTAGAGCTTTTTATTGGCACTGGATGGCTGCTATAACTGCATATTGTATGAAATATATACGTTGTAAATGTAATTTTAAATTTGTTATAAGTTGTTTACATTTTGGGACCTATAACATTAAAACTACTCCTCGTATTATTTTGAAATTATTAACAATTATTTATAATATTGACAGCATTAAGAGTATTAGATGTAATTTCAAACATAAAAGGTGAAACACAGTATTATTTGACATGGAATGACCTTATAATAAATGTATGAATGTTGCGTATATAAGGAACAACAATTGTTGAAGCAAATGAACAACTAGTTCTTTCTTCCGTTGATAAACAATAATTTTTTTATGAACTGTAGATGTCTTTGGTGACGTGTAGTTTATCAAAGTGAATAGGACATTAGGTAAACCAGAGACATATTGTTACGTAACAAAGGACATCCTGATTAAGTAAGGACAAAGGTGAATAATGAAACATTAAACAATTCTTGCACTTGTTGAAAATCAAATTAGTTTCTTCGTGATTCTCTCAACGCAAACGTCGCAGATAAATTATTAATAATACTTTTATTGTTCCTTTATAATAAAAAAAATTAATAAGTAGAATATATCAAAGAATTAATGTATTCCTAAAATAATGTAGAGTAGGAGTAAATTAATAACTAATTTTCGGTATAGAAGCTGTTGAAAAATGATTGTTTGGACATAAAGGGATAAAAAAATGGCGTGGTTCAATTACAAAGTCACCCGTTTATAATTGCTGCAGTTTGGGTCAGTAAATTATAAAATTAGGAGGGTTCAAATCCAGTTGATGGGGTCACGTTATACAAATCACTCCCCGCTTTTTTATCGAAAGGCGAACAGACATTCTGTTATCACTTCCTTATACAATATATAAAATACCAAAAAATGAAAAGAGATAATTTAAGTTAAAGAACTCTAGACCTCGACTACTCCACTGGCGTCAGGGTCAGATGATATTTTCAGATTTCAAGAGAGACCTGATATAAAAGATGAAAGAGAAGTAATTAACAAAAGATTACGTAATATATATATATATATATATATATATATATATATATATATATATATATATATATATATATATATATATATATATAGCGCTAATAGTTGAGTTGTTTTCATGCAGAAATTTAGTAGAACATATGCTTAGTTCTGTGAAATAAAGGTCAAGTATTAACAAAATATCATTCTTCAGAATCTAATATGTGTTAAAGTGCAATATAAAGGCACAATTAATTTGTACAATAGGTGATACAAGGTGGAAATAACATCTATCATTACTGTTGAGAAATAGAGAGAAGAATTAAATAAATTCAATTTATCAGAATGCAACGTTAAGCAGAATAAAAGTGTTAATGATCAATAGTTACGATTGTTTAGGAGACGTTTTATAGAAATCTCTCGGTAAAACTATAAATTAAGGGTAATGTTAATGGTATTTCCTTTATAGAATTACAATATTGTGTTAATAGCAATGCGAAGTGAGAATGAAGTTGTTAGCAATTAGTAGGGATGACGATCATTTTGGAAGAGATAAGACGGAAGAAAAGAAGCATTGAAGTCTCTCATTAGCTGTAATAAGAGTTAAACATTCGTGTAATTTTCCTACCTAAAATCATTAAGATTAGTAAAGGGTCTAAAATTAATAAAAGGATCAATAAAGGTATTTATAAAGATAATGTTTTTATTTTAACACTGGAAGAGGCATAATATAAATAAAATTGTTTTTTAATATTGAGGTATACAGGTAATGTGTAAACATAATTGCTGTATATAGGAATTTGATAAATAGTATATAAATCCAATTTTAAAGAACAACCGATATGTGTGACGTTTATATTTCAAAAGTATGTCAAATATAAAAGTATAAAAGTATCTCATAACCTGAAGTAAGAATTTATGATTAAAATAATTGTTCAAATTTATAAACGCAAAAATTGGAAAAATGCTTATGACTAATAAAAAGGTCAATATAGGTATTTAAAAAAAATATATTAGAAAAGGTATGAGAGATAAATAGGTATGAAAAAGAAAGACAATATTATCAGTATATAGGCATTTGAAAAACAATGTATACACAACGTAAATAAACAAACAACATTTGGGATGTTTATATTTTAAAATATATTTCTCGGAAATAAAGAGGAATTTAATTCCCTTATTGGTTGGAAAAGTTGATATAATTTTTCTAAACAAGGAAATCGTGACGGATATTTTTAGAAAGCATGAAACGACCAAATGTAGTAATGCCCAATATTGTTTAGGGCTAATTTTCAAGTTGGAATGGACAAAACACAAATAAAAAAGTTTTTAATACTGATAATAAATAAAGGATAATAAAATTAAGCGTAAAATAAATAAAGGAAGAACAGAATTTTCTTTATGTAAGATGTGATAAGTAGTGTAAATATGTAAAAGCAATGTAAATGAAAAATCTTAATCTTTGATTAGTTCTTAGATGATTGTTGAACCAAAATTAATTAGGGAAAAAAGTATTTAGACGTTATAAAGACTCTGGGTGGTGGAGGGAGAGTCCTGTATTGGTAAAATAAGTAATTTAGATAATTTCATACGGTCTACACAGATACAGATTCCATTGTTTTAAAGCTATAATATGTAATTTTAGACAAGTTAGTCCAAATACTAAAACGTAATGACTTAGAGTTGCGTGACTAGTTGAACTTACACCAGAGATATTACACCAGAATATTCGGGGAAGTCATTGACGAGGTCACAAATTATAAAATGTATTATTATCTAAAATTAAACTACAATTTATCACATAGATTAAGATAACTTAACTTAAAGGAATTGCAAGTGTTCACACAAAATTTGCTTCAAAAATATCAAAGTTAGTGGCGAGGTTTTGGTACGTCATTTATTTCTTGAATTATGAACATTCAAGAAATTATAATGAAACCAAATTCATGATTCTTTTCAAAAAGTGTATGACCTGTTCCGATTTATGCGTACAAAATATTTACTTCGTTATGTCTGAAAGCTGAAAATAGTGTTAATAATTGTACCGAAATAAATGTTCCTGGACGCGCGACCTGAGATGTTATTTCATTATAAGGAGTGTCACTAAATCGTTGCAGGTGACAATCTTTATGAAGAGTTATAAGTCTCATATTTTTTACTTACTCGGTGTACGAAGTGCATTATAAGTTTGGTAATCTCAAATATTTCAACCTGCCTTTTTAACTGATATTATTTCATAGCCACAGGAAACTGCAAAAGTTATATTCGACATGCTGTCCGTCCGTCGCCGTTGTCGTTGTCGTGTGTACGATAGGAGGTCTAAAAACAAAGACTAGATTTGTAATTTCTATAGAGAACTAATATCGTGGTTATAAAACGCTTTTAAAATTTAAAAAAATCTAATTTAAGACGTCAAAATGGCGGCCATTTTAAATAGTTTTTGTTTGTAAATATTGTCCATTGTATTATTCAACTTACTAAATTTGATTAAAATTTGTAGATTTTCATTCACGTTAATGGTACCAACAATAAATCTCGACGATGGCTAATAGCGAGATTATTGTCAAAAATGTTAATTTACAACTATGAAATCCTTGAATAGAGTGATATTCATATTCACAAGATCTTACAGAATCACCGACACGAGAGTAGAGAGTGGAGACATCATCACAACTATGAGGCCAGCCAGGACCGAAACACTAACACGATCCAGGAGGTTTTTTAATATATACACAACTATGAGGCCAGTTTGGATAGTCGACTTCAAAAAAGTAGAGATATACACAATTTTGAGGTTCAGAAAACCTCTGTAACAATTGCTTTAAAACAACTTACTCTGTTGGAGGAAATACCTCGATCTACCAATAATGTTAATATTCCTACGAGACCAATGTAACCAACATTTGAGCTTTACAATTAAATAATGGTGTTGAGTAACTACTGTTATGATGTTCATAAACTTGTGGATTATTTATGTTTATAGTTACACTGTTTATGACGGAAACGTTTATCTTCTTCTGAGTATGCTCTACATTTTCGAGGAAAACATAAAATGGAAATTCAATATTTATTCTCCCCTCTTACAGTAAAACAATATAAACATATTTACAAAACACTCTGTATATACAAATATTTTATTATTGTAAATAAACTGTATCTGTATTGTTTTATTATATGCGGAAAGTGTAAATACTAATTATCTATGTTCAACACGCACATTATTATTGTAATTAAACCCAAACACGAAATAGCTAAATATGTAAAGTTTTTAATTATTTTTATTATATATATTCCGTTTGATATCATGAGTTGTTGGATCAATTTACAATCAATATCGATAAAATTGTAAAAAGTGGATATGATTATCATTGCACTTATTATGATATTAATTCTTTCTACCTAGATAGGACTTGTAAAGTCTCATTTAATATATTTTCAAATTTTCATATTTTTTTATACCACATAAGTGTAATTAGTATATAAAATCCAAAATCAAGTTAGAAATAGTGACGTAAAATAGGAGTTTCATAAATATCTTGACATAATTAAATATTCTGGTTTTTAAGTTATTGAATAATGGTGTTTTATCTCATTGATATATTTTATTCGGATGTATAGCACGATTTGTATATATATACAAATTATTATTTGATCTGAACAACAAATAAATTCATATTCAGTACACGAAAATTTATTAAAATTTCACATTTAAATCTAACGGGTTAGGCTATGATTTGCACTAATAGTGAATTAAAAATTGAAAAAAAATTACTCTACGTTAAGTGAAGATCAAATATTTGCGGTTAATTCTCCGCAAGACCTATAATGTTATGTCCAAAACTCTTCATAGTAGGTCAAAAGGTTTTTCACTCCTATAAATCTGTCTGGTAACCATTTCGTTGACAGTTAACCTCTTTGTGTTAGTGAGTTAAGCACTTTTATTTCTATCCTGGTCGCATGTTAATATTTACTTTTGGTATTTTTACCACTCCAACATAGTTTTAACTTTCTTTCTTTGATTACTATTTTTTTTTAATCTTAGTCCTAAAACTAGGTTATTTGGGGAGTTTTCAAGTTTGTTTAGCTCTAAATTTATCAACTGATAAATTTATATATACTATAGAAATGTTGTTTAATAAAATAAATGTCTTATAAAATGAATGTTAATTAATTTGTAAAACAAATTATTAAATATTTCAAAAAACTTGATGGTCTCCATCATGGTAGATACCCAAACTGATTATACATTGTAATACAAGTATATTACTTAAAAGTAAAGCTCAATATTTGTTTTCTTTTTCTTTTAGGGAATGGTAAATGGTATTGGTATATCAAGGGGATCTTACATAGTAGGATAAGTTTGTTTAAAACTGTTGTAACACAGGTTTTCTGAACCTCGTAAATAATTGGTTGTATACATTTTTTATGAGGTTAACTAGGCTCTATGAGTATGTATTAAAAGGTTCCACTCTCTGCCTCGGATTTTGCGGGCTTTCAATCTATATACATGTAAAGATATCGCTGTAAAGACTCAACCCTGTTGAATCTCGTAACTGTTCAAATATCACATTTCCTTATGCTACGGTTTAAAAAGACATTTTTCACAACAACTTCGCTATCTAGATGTGAGGTTTGTTAGAATATAATAAACATAAATAAAGCCCAAGATATCTTAGTTGCCTAGGACTTTGTTAGGAAATGAAACTAATTACGGTAACTTAGCTAGGTATGAATGGTAAAATCAACTAAGGCTATAGACAACATTGATGAGTAAGAATATAAATGAACAGTTTACACTATAACTGGGTAACACGAAATCGATCAAGGACACACACAATGGTAAGCTAAGTGAAGAGAGTGCGTGCCAACGAAGAAGTTACCTTGAGTTGTCTCGGTTAACAATTTTTATCAATTTTCTTAAGAATTCATTACGTAATATTAATCTCAAATTTTGAAGAAAATTACGTAAACAGATTTTGAATTTACTTACGAAAGAGGAATTTTTATCCGTAAATTTTAATTCACTTTTTATTAATGAAGGCTACATTTAATTTATTTCTACAAGGGTTTTTTTCTATTTTATATACGTGAGCTATAAATTATTTTGTTATTTTTATATCAGTTGGTCTCCCGGTGTATAAGCTTTAAATTCTACCGATTTGATTTTTGTTTTGAAATTAGACCCCATCAATTTTTATATTAGGGTTAATTGCGTGTAATTTTTCTGTATAATTAAATTAAATATCTTAAATATACTTAGTTATGTTTGTGTTTGGATGTGGATGAAAGTTTTTGCTATGTTTTGTACCAATTTCATTACTAATAAACATTTAAATATTGTTATTACCAGAACAAAAATTTTCAATTAATTTATTAAATATTTAAATTTAGTCTAGTGTAAAAATGTGTGTAAGTGTATAGTGTTTGTATAAAAATAACGATACATTTTTGGATTGTAATAGAAAGAGACATTTGTAAGAAATATAAAGTGTTTCAGAAAGGTATAGAATAAAGAATGGAGTCCTTCTAAAGTTTGAATCGCACGAAGAGACAATCAAAAAGACATGTTTGGAATGGTTTGATATATAATATAAAGTCAGCGTAAAAAAACAACCAGTAGTTTGAATTTTTACATTTAAAAAGAAATAAAGGAACATTAAAGTCTCTTAGTAGACGTCTTGTGAAATAGAAGTGAAAACATATTTAAATATTCTTCAGAAATGGGTTTCGTTTGATGAAAGGTACAGAGGTAATATTAAACTACTATAGAGTTATCAGTATCTGAACGTTTACGTAGATAAAAACCAGGCGGAAACAAAAGAACATTCTGTGAAATGAAAGTAAAGGTTTAAATTAATTCCCTTCATCAGAGAGAAAAGTTTGATAAAGGGGTTAAGTGCAATGTAAAGGCACAATAGAGGTGTTAACAATCCTAGATGGGACGTTTACGTTGGCAGAAACATGATGGAAATAATGTTACTTTATTTTCAGGAAGTGCGAGTAACGATTGATGTTTCATTATTCAGCTTTGTCTGAGTCTAATCAGGATGTCCTTTGTTACTGAACAATTTGTCGTGGGACTTCCGCGTGTCGTGTTCAGTTTAACTAAACTACCCAAAGGCCGTTTCTTACTCCTTTACGTAATCAAATGATCAAAGAGTTATGAAAGATCCTGATTATAGAATAAGCTTCAACAGCTAGCACGTCAACTTTACACCATCAAATCGTAAAACAATCTACTCTGCTTTAAACAAAATAATGTTAAGTAATATAAGACTTATGTAAGCTACCTGAGTACATGTTCAACGTGAAACGAGCCATTTTAGTAAATTTTATTTTAGAAACTGACCGATTGATTTTGTGGTAGTAGATTAATCAAACGTTTTCATTTTTAACTTTAGAAAAAAAATAATTTAGGGAGTTCAATTGGCACCCCCATTTAACTACAAAAACTGTTCTTCTAAGGGCTTATAATAATTTTAAAACTCTATATTTCATTTTAGATTAGTTCACACTTAAATTGGTTAGTATTTATATGATATTATTATCATAATAATAATAATAATAATTATTATTATTTTTTCCGAGGAGGGGGGAATGCTTTACGCACCATCAGGAGCCGATCGCGGCTCCCGGTGTGTGGGACTCGCCAAAGTGGCATACCCACTAAACCCTAACCTCCTTATCTAAGGGCTTCACCTGTCACACACGGAACCACCTGTCGGCATAACTTCGTATGACTGTGACAACCCTTCCTTCCATAGCCGCTGTTAGGCTCTCGTCATATGTACACTTTATAGAGTTCGTCTGTTTTGTTTAGCAGCCATAATTTTAATAACGTACATTTCCACGGTTTTCCAGCACTCCTCCGAACGCAGCATCAACTTTATCATGGTCTCCACCTTAACCTCGGTTCCTATCGCCTTATTCATTTTCTGCGCTCATCCTTCCATTTCTCACAGTCAAATAACGTGTGTGTTACGTCGTCATATATTCCATCGCAGTAGTTGCATGCCGCACTTTCTCTGATCTTAAAACGCTGCAAATAGCTACCAAAACTCCCATGTCCTGACAAAACCTGGGTGAGAAAGTAAATTGCTTCCCCATGTTTCCGGTTTAACCATTCCGCTATCTACGGAATAAGAGTATTAAGAGTCCGCGTCCACTGCCCAGACGTCTCCGACTGCCATCTATCTTGCCACATTCTCAAAAGTTTATCCCTGGCTCTGGCTTTAATATCTTTCTTAGTGTTCGAGTCATATGCTCCTATTTTCCGTGCTTCGTAAATTTCCAGTCCTTCCCTCGCCTTTAGGTCCCATGGCGGTAAGCCTGCTATTACCAGTAGCGCGCTTGTTGAAATTGTTCTATATGCACAAACTACCCTCAATGCAATGGGCCTCTGAGCCTTTAGCAGAATATTTGTGGCTGTTTTCTTTCCTAATGCACATGCCCAAACCGGGGCTGCGTACAAAACCTTTGCGGCGACGATGTTCGCCAACAATCTCCTCTTGCACTCTCTTGGACCTTCTATGTTGGGCATAAGCCGTGAAAGTCGAGCTCCTGCTTCTATACCCTTGTTTACTGCCTTAATAATGTGAGGTATAAAACTCAGTCTTCGATCGATTTCGACCCCTAAATAAGTCAATTCGTTCTTCCATTCTATCTCCACCCTCCCGAGTCTTAACTTTGGCTTCTCGAACTTCCTTCTATCGGTGACCAAAATTGCCTCCGTTTTTTCGACCGCCATCTGGAGCCCAGCTCTGTCTAACCATCCCTTGGCTCTACTCAGGGCTTCATTGATCATATTTTCCAAAGTTTCCACTTTTTCTGCCCAGCAGACAATGAGAGCGTCATCCGCAAATCCCACGATCGTCGTATCCGGTGGTAACTTCATTTTAATAAAATCGTCGTACATGATGTTCCTTATGATTGGACCGATCTTAGAGCCTTGAGGTGCACCACACAGCATTTCCTCCTTCAGGACCCAGCCATCACCAAAATAGAACACCCATCTATTACATAGATAATCCTCCACTACTTTCCGCAGATAGTCCCGAACTTTCCTTTTCTCCAGCGCTTCTATTATCACTCTCCATTTTGCTGAATTAAAGGCATTTCGTACATCTACAGCCACGAGTGCACAAAAACCTTTCATCTTGCCTACTCCGTCCTTACCTCTCCTAGCAATATCTACGACTTTTTGAATGGCATCCACCGTCGATTTTCCTTTCATGAAACCATACTGCCTGTCCGATATCGACATCTCCAAAGTCAAATGCCTGTCCAATCTATCCGATATGAGTCCCTCTAGTAGTTTTCCCATTGTATCTAATAGGCATATGGGTCTATACGATGAGGCCTCTTTCAGGGGCTTTTCGCTTTTCCGTAGAAGAACAACTTTCTGTCTTTTCCAGTTATCATAAAACTTACCCTCTTTTAGGCATAGATTTAACGTTCCTAATATCAAATCACTGTTATGGTTGATTACTACTTTGATAACTTCATTTAGTATCTCATCCATACCTGGGGCTTTCCGAGTTTTTAATTTACTTCCTACTTTCCGGAGTTCTTCGATCTTAAACAAATCTTCATCTCTCGGAACCATAGGCCCGAAATCTGTTTTGCTGCGGGGTTCGTCGCGCGGGAAGAGAGCTAATATTATCTCTTTAACCCATCATTATTATTATTATTATTGATATTATTATTATTAATATTATTATTATTATTATTATTATTATTATTATTATTATTATTATTATTATTATTATTATTATTATTATTATTATTATTATTATTATTATTATTGATATTATTATTATTATTATTATTATTATTATTATTATTATTATTATTATTATTATTATTATTGAATATATGTTAATTATATAATAATTATAATAATTTTAATTCAGACAGATTAGTTAACATCTCAGAGGGTGCGGACCCGAGGATACCTACAGTTTCTCCATGTAGCCTAATCTTAGATCTTTGCTATCACAGTTTTCATAATAAGGCTTATCTCTTCCTAACCTGGCGCTTTTGAGTATTCCAGTTTTAGGGGTCTTTATTTCATACTCTTCGTTATTTTTTTAAAACAAATTTGCTAAAATCAATAATTGGTTAGTATTTATTTAATGCAAGTAGTTTTTCCTGTGATTTTTTGTTTGTCGGAAGCTCCCAAAAAAAAAAAACAAAAAAAAACATCTTATTCGACAGTTCGGATGAGAAAAAGGGATTTAGCCAATTCTCAACTTAAAACAAATTTAATGTTTCAAAAATTGGCTTTTCTGAGAGCCAACAAAACGTTTCTCAGTTTACTATTTCATTGTTATAGTCATTGCCTTTGCTCAACTATAAATCGCTTATCATCATAAGTGATTCCATGTATAAAGAATATTGACTGTACCCCCCCCCCCTCATTCTTTACAAATTCTTCAACCGACCACAATTTTAATTTTCATTTCTACATTCCTTTGTATATAGCTTACATTTTATTCAATAATTATTTATATTAAGGAAATAACTTATAATCCTATTCTGTAGTGGGGGTTAGTGCATAACAACCACAATAAAAAATATATTCATATCAGAAAATAAAAAAATAATAAAAATTCAAAAGTTGGAAAAAAGAGAAAAAATCAGTCTACCTTATATATTTCTAATTATTATTACTCTATAGCTTGCTATGGAAAAGAAACAATATTTAAACTTCAGCAGAAAAGATAAATTTACCATTTATAAAATAGCTTTTAACCATAACCAACTACCTTACAAACTTAACTACAAATTTTATTTACAGTTTAAACAAAACATACAAATTATATAACAACATATTACATTCTGCTCCCATATTTTTTCTTATAATGCATAAAACAAATCTGATCCGTTTCATTGAGTTATTTCGTTTAGATTTCGCAAATAATATTAAGCTCTATTCTCAAGCACAGGTGTTGGCACATGTCGGAACATATTTCATAAATTAACGTTTGTAAATATTTGTTGTTCTTTATTTTAGATAAATAAAATATATATTAATAAATGTTTAAATGAAATATGTTCAGAAGAGATCTTAACAAGCAGTAGGCTGTGTTACGTTTTGAAAAAAAAAAAAAAAAAAAAAAAAAAAAAAAAAAAAAAAAAAAAGTATATCAAATTACATTTTAAGTGTGTTTTTAGCACAGAGTTAACGAACAGCTAAAATATATGATATGAAAGTTAGATAATGGATTAAACAAAATGTGAATTTGCAATAAAGGGTTATTAACAAACATAAATTTGGACGTTCCGTTAAAAGGAAAAGGACAGAATTGAAGTCCTGACAAAAAAAAAGTTTTAGAAGTAATTTTATTTGATCAAATCTCAAAGTTTTAAGTAATACAGAAACACAATAGAAGTGGTAACAATTAGTAGTTAAGTAGGCAATCTCTATTTGACAGATACTTCGTAATTGACTCAGTAGTTTATTATTGTACTTGACGGATTATAAAGTCATTAAGGTCTTTTATTGATGTCATAAAATAAATGTGATGGAAGGATTAAATTTTCTTTATAAACGCGTTTCAAAAAACTTTAAATGCAATATAAAAGGAATAGTGAGGTGTTGACAATCAGTAATTATAAGCTTACATTTACAAGCATGAAAGCATCAAAGTCTTTTATGAACGTCGAGAACTAGAAGTGGAGAATTAAGTAGTTAGCCTTTATCATAGTGCTAAGTGTGATAAAGGGTTAAAGAACAATTTAAAGACAAGATGGAGTAGTTAAAAATCAGTATTTTAACCATTAACGGTCTTAGAAACATGACATAAATGAAGCGAGTATTCAAGTCTCTCACGAAAGTTCCTAAACAGATATAAAAATTTAGCTGAATTGTCTATATAAAAACGACGATTATAAATTCGCAGTATTTGTCTTACAATTTAGTAATTGAGCCATTTACGTCGGAAAGAAACAAAACTAGATCGAAAGATAAATTGTTTTAAATATTTGTTTAGCTATTACACACCTTACAAAAAATCTACAAAAATATAGAGATACAAAGCATTGCACATTGTTAGTGTACTTAGTCTACATTGTTAGGCCGTTCCCCTGGAAAGGTAGCGTTCCACTAAATACGTACTAAAATAGTTTTTGTTGTCCATTAACAATGTGCAAAGCTTTGTAGCTGTATCTATAAATGTTTAAAAATATTAGGCTGTCTTGAGACTTATTTAACACGCTGTGTACCTAATTATTAAACTGTCTTGTGACTTCGTTGTCTTGAAATTAATACGCGTCGCGGGGCCGTAGTCCCATCATTGGTTGTTTTTTTTTACTCCATTTAAGGTCGATACATATTAAACACAAATATTTACACACGAACATGTAACACCCAAAAACAAACATATTATTCTCGTTTGAGAGGGAGAACAAAATAGGCACCTTCAATTAACTCGCGTGCCACGTGTCAATTTCACGCGTGTCAAGTGACGGTGAGCATTTTTTCAGCATCTCAAATGTGAATAATATGTTTATGTGTAAATGTTTGTGTTTAAAATGTAACGACCTGTAATTTAGTAAACTGTTGATAGGACTACGGCCCCGAACCACGCTTAGAGACAACGAAGTCACAAGAAGGTTTAAATAATATTATAGGTAAATATAATATATATTTATAATTAGTTAATTGAAGTGACCTTCGATACCAAAACATGGAACTTAAATGAATATTTGTACTACTATTTAGAAATCGTGGTTTTACAAATTTTTCTTTATAAACTTTTATGAAGGTAAACGTAATGTGGAGGAAAAATAAAAGTGTTAATAATGACTAATTTACGTAATTTCATTTCATTAGATCAACTTAAATATCATAAAATTAAATAACGAAAATACCTAATTATTATTACGAACTGACATTAACATAAGACTTACATACACTTAAATGTTAAAATAACCTTGAAATAATAATGGAATTAAAATCTTTAACATGTTGTGTGAAATAGTGATTAACATTTAACTACAGAGAGAGAAGTTTAATGAAGGGGTGATAAGTGCAGTGTTAAAGCACAATAGAGGTGTTAACAATTCTAGGCGGGACTTTTAAGTTGGAAGAAACATGATGGAAATATTTTACTTTATTTTCAGGAAGTCGTAGTAACACTTGACATTTCAGTAATCAGATTATTTCAAATTTAATCAGGATGTCCTTTGTAACAAACAATATTTTTTTCCTGTGAGTTTCTCGTGTTGTATTCAATTTAGCTAAACTACAAGGCGAGTTATTTCTTAGCTCTATACTTCATAAAAAGTTCTAAAGAATTGTAATTATATGTATAATATTTGGCGTTTAGAGCGTTAATATTATTACATCAAACTATAAAACGATATTCTGTATGTCGAGTATCCATATCGCCGACAAACTTCATTCTCAGACCCTCTACTCTTTCTTTAGTTCTAATGTCTTTCCTGTAACCTACATTACTTCCTACTTCCACGTGGGATTATCGTTTTTGATATATTATGTCAATCCTTTTTACCATATCTACCCTCATTCTATATCTTCACCAGTTAAGTTAAAAGCGATCTGTGTTGATGGTGTGAATGATAACTTGGAAAAGGTGTAGTATAGTGAGATTATTGAATACTTTACCCGACCACGCGGGGCACTGATCGTAAGGACACCTTTCCTTAGCTGTTCTGGCGAAATATGTAGAGAGTATTTAAAAATAACAGCATTGTGGACGTCACCGCTATTTAGGTACTAATAAAAAAGAGAATGCCCTCCCTGATGAATATCAGTATGGGTATTACTCAACTTCCTCGATACGCGAAGATCATAAACCTAGCAGAGAAAGATCAAACAAGTCACTTAGAAGGAATCACACTGATAAATGAAGAATAAAAACCTCATGGATCACGGAAGAAGGAACATCCAGGTCCCACTAATAGGACAACCTGGCAAAATAGATTACTCACTGAAAATGATGGGACCCGCTGATTCTGTCAAGAGAGAGAGAGAGAGAGAGAGAGAGAGAGAGAGAGAGAGAGAGAGAGAGAGGGGGGGGGGAGGGGTACCCACATTATCTAATAGTTAAATTCGGTGCAACAACACAAAAGACCTTGATGTCTGGAAGGGTACCAGATTCATACAACCGACCCTGAACTTTCTTTCTAAAGGTGTTGATGTTGTGGAGGTTACTATAGACGGAATTTTCTCATCTTAGAAGAAGTAGGGGATAGAATAGAGAACTAGAGGTAGAAGTGCAATTCATCTCACATTTCAACTACAAATGTCGAGTAAAAATACTATTGTTTTACAATTAACCAGTTTATTATATATTTATAAATAATACGGATTATTTATCAAAATTCTGACGTAGTTTTCATATGACATTGATCTGTAAGCATACAATGATTACAACGTACACCAACACGGATAATAATATGCACGATTAATCACAAAAACCTTTTGATAAATACACACATTTTGTTTAAACGTGTTTTTATTAATTTATATTCAAATGATATTCTGTTATTTTATTTCAATTGCAAATCGTAGCGTCCATTGTTTCCAGACTCAAACGCAAATATTAGACTAACAATGTTGATATATAATCAAGAGTAGTGTTATTGTGTATCATAATAACATGCGATTATATAGAAAATCGCTTGTTTGTTGTTTAGGAGAGTTTTTATAATTTATGTATATATGACAGAGTAAATATAAGTAGTGAATACTAGATGTAATATTTGTATTTAGGAAATGCATTTTTGATATATTTACAGGTATATTATAGTTATTATTGATTAACATTTGTTTTAATGCTGTCCTTTGTCGTTGAATTTTAAAAATGTGCTGTATTAAAATATTCAAATTTAGATAAATTGTCAAGACAGAAGCTAACTTCCTTTTGTATTAATTCAAAAATTTGTTGTAGAGGAGTAATTCAGGTACTCCAATTTTGATTTGTAATACAACACATATAAATGAAGCTACAGTGAATTCACTAATCCCATGATCATTAACAACACTGTCAGATATATAGCTGACTTTTTGTTTATTAAATTAATATTAGTTAATTATAAGGTAAATCCATGAGATTAGAAAGAAAACCAACATAGATCTTTGCCTCATCATTGTATGCTACTTATAAGTGATAAATTAAAATCTGTAATAGATGCAGCCTTTAACAAGCGTTACGTTTGGATGTTGGTCTCAAGGTGTTATATGCCATATAGATATATCTAAACTGTAATGGTTCTTGGCTACAATTAATTATTATCACACTTCTTACTAAAATATCTCAGAGCGCATATTACTATTCCCCTCCAGTTGTTTATAGCAATCATGGTAAGTAACGCTGCTTCAAACTGCCTCACCTAGAGTACTGCCCAAGTAGATGTCACAACCAACACAACATAAAAATCATTTTAACTCAAATCCATAATCATGTAACACAGTATCATATTACAGCGAGTTTAGTAACTTTCGTCGGAGTCCTAACAAGAGTGTTTCAGTTGATTTTTCTCCCTTCAAGTGTTATAAAACCCTAGGTGTATTTATGAACGTAGACAATACTGATAATAATTTTGTGAGTTATTACGGTTTGTATATTGAGTTGTTATAATATCTACTTTTTTTTAAATTTTAACATTGATAAATGTACGTGTTTGGTTGAGAACATGTTTTAAGATAGAGATGAATTCACCGATATTGTGAATCGTCATCATCTATTGATAACCCTGGGGATGAGTCTTGGCATCTACGACAACAGTTCATCAACTTATCAGGTCTCACAGTAATTTTGGAACGTCTTCCCATTACTCATAGATCCACCTCGACTTCATTTATTTCGCAACTCTCTTTTTCATCGCCTTCCTAACATTCACGCCTTCTATAAAACATTTGGTTAGAGTCCATATACCGTTCTTTCAACACCTCCATGCAAGTGACGTCATTGAGATACGAAAACCAGACAATATCTTCCCGATTCAGTATCTCTTAAATCTCACTATTTACATATATTCGAAACATTTCCCTTGAGATTTGTCTACGAATCTTTTCAGTTTCGTTGCATCGTTCACTGAGAAGTTACTGGTCTTATGTAAGTATTGTAACTTCTAGATTCTGTTAAAGAAAAGTACATAGTATAGGTACCATATACTCTTGTTTTACGACGCTAGAATGTAGCAGATCAGAAAAGAAGGATTCGAAATTAGAGTTCCATCAGAAGACGAATTTCTCAACTAATTACGTAAATATTAGCACAGGAAACAAAATCCAGGCTATGAAGTAAAAAATAAGTTAAATGTATATAATTACCGGTCGTTCAAAAATTAAATCCAACCAATACGCTCAATATTTACAATATTTTTAAAATTTGTATTGAAAAAGGACTAAAATTGCAAAATCATTTTAGAGACATTTAGTTCCATTTATCGGAGTACATTAATTCTAAAAACAAAGTTGGAAACACTGAAAACATAAGCACATTGAGGACACCTACATCTCTGATAAGTTGGAGTTTGAATCTTTAAAAGTCTACTCTGAAATAATGATTAACCAGTCTTAAGACAACCCAATGAAAATGAATATAAAACGCATACTTTAAACAAAATAGATTTTCAGATCACACTTCAGTTGCTACACCAAGACGTCTTTCTATTTTTCCAAGACATATTTTCAATCGAAATCTCACGATTTGAAGTAGTCAGTTTTATTTCCATTTATAAAATCCCCCTAAAATAATAATCAGCTGAGAGAGGCAAACATATAGTGTTCATAGCTCATGATATTCTCCATGAAGAACGGCACTTCTATCACCTCATGTGGAAGTTTTAGTAACTAAATAATAGATTTATTAATTGCAAATATTTTTTTTTTAATCTGGATATCACACACACACCCCTCACTACAGAGAATTTTTCTTAACGCACTGATTTACATAATACAAATTCCATTTCTATTATATCATATTCAAATCTGTTTTATAACTTCGAATACTTGAGTAAATAAACAAATCATGTCTTAGCTTTTCATCGTGTTCTCTGTTGTCAACAAATCGCGTTACCATGGCAGTAATTCTAGCTTTCATCACCAGAATGTGCTACTAAACGTAGTACTCCAATTGTCTTAGAGATTATGGATCATTACAATAAATTTTTAAGCTCCTATAAGGATGGAGTCAGGAAAATATTCCACACATAACAAGAGCTCTAACTTTAAGACCAACCAGGATCAACAAGTGAGAAATAGAAATCCAACTTCGTTTGTTGATGATGTATAAATATAAGCTCCATTTGTAGACTATATTTATATTTAAATGATATTAACACAAACGTAATGTTATTATATATATAATGTTGTTGTTTAAATATCTAAAAAATAAAAAATATATATCTAGTATTTACTATTTATCATGTTCAAACTACATACATATACCATGAAAACTCTTCTAAAACAACCAAACGATCCTTTATATTACCGCGTGTTATTACATCACAATATATCACTACTCTTGATTATAAATCAACATTGTTAGTCTAATATTTGCGTTTGAGTATGGAAACAATGTACGCTACAATTTGCAAGTAATAAGAAATAAAATAACAGAATATCATTTAAATATAAATTAATAAAAACATATTTGAACGAATAGACGAAAGGTATTGTGATTAATTATATGTACAGAGTGGTCGAAAAGTACGCAAATGGAAAAGGTATAAAGTATATGTACACATTAATCTATTTTATAACCTTTCATTAATCTTGATATCGTCGAATTGTTAGGCTTTTTTACATCCGGATCTTTAAAACGAAAACGCCTAAAACAAATTCATATGACCGACTGGCAAAATGCTGTTCAACAATGAACACTCGTTGCTTTTGGGAAACCACGTGTTTACGAATCTGTGAACTACGCAATACTACTGAAGTTATGTGACCAGTTCACAATTCAATAACCCCTAGATTTGTTGACGGTAATGGCAGTGGTACTCTCTTGTAGTAGCCGATAGATATAATTAACAAAAAAACTGGTATTTATAGACCCATTTATATTTTGATGTGCACCACTTTTCGATCACTCTATATAATCATTTTCTATTTTGTTGTACGATAATTGTGTGTAGAGGTTTGCGTATTAAAATGAATTTTGTAATTTAAAAAATAATACAAACAAACAAATGGTACACATTTTATGGGACTTAAAAAATTGAAGTGTTGACCTAACATGTCAGAAAAAGTGGGGAGCGGTTATCGGTAGAGTAATTTAAACTTACGATGACAGATATTTTATGAACTTATTATATATTTTCCGTCTGTAAATGGCTAATTCAGGAGCTATTGCGCCACTTAAATAAGGTTTATTACTGTTTATTCTGTGGAAAGTAGACCTCGTTATGTAGATGCTTACATTCAATAAATTTTCGTTATTATGTAAATACAGCTATTAACAAACGCGTTTTCTGACACTAGACAATATACATAAACCACGAAAAAACAGTAAATAATACCGGAACTACTGTACACTTAAACAAAACGTAATTGCAAAAAAAAAAAGTTTACAACTTGATAGGACTTGCTCTTTTTATCTATATTTTTTAATCCCTCAAGTGAGTACGTGCTAGGCAAAATCCTGTGGGTTCCTATCTGGATTTACACCTTTATTCGTGTACTATTCTCTTGAACAACTCTTGTTGTTTTACGACACTATCTCTATTAAAACACTCGAAGGGTTGGAGTCTTTATTTTATGTTTTTCTTTCCTTTATTTATAAAGACGTGATAGCCGAGAGATTTTTACCCTTAAGGATTACGAAAAAAGTTATTTCTTGTTAGTACAGCGGTGGAAATTATTTAATGAACGATGAAAGTATGTAAACCTAACCAATACTCTTTCCACAACCACACGTGTGTTTTGTTAGCTATTACCTAAATTTTGCAGGGTAAACTTATTATTATTCGTGAATGAGTATATACAGATTCCGTGTATGTTTTATCTTGTTTAAGAGGAAATCAACAAACACAAATCTGTTATGTAAGTAATAGTTAGATTGATATTTGTTTTAAACAATGAAACTATTAAACGTCCGAATAAATACAAGTTATAACATCAAAGTCTTACAACTTCCTTTTATTTCGCATGCACAATATTATACGCCATACTTTGAATTGTCCATTATATTTATAGTCTGTGCAACTGTGTCCTTGATATGGAAACAGGTAATAACTATATTGAGAAGCCGCCACAGAAAATCATGAAACATTCCATTGTTAACGTCGCCACCAAGGGAACTAGTTCACCCTACTAGTTCCCACAATCTACAGCTCTCACTCCACAGAACAACGCCATCTTCAAGACTCACCCCGTGGCCTCCCGTAAGGGAAATTAAACGGAGAAATCCGGGCAACGGCAGCACTTGCTTCACCCTAGTCGGCTCCTGAAAAGGAAATTGTAGGTGCTTTGGCGCCGGCGATAGTGGGTGAAAATCCAGCTCTGAGACCAGATCACGTCCTATTTCCCCTCACCTAACCTAAGGCCAACTGGCCCTTTTCAGGGCCAGCAACACTCCTAGGTTTCGTAACTCCTATCATCATTCTTCGCACCAAGCCCTCGAAACCTTCCCGAATCGCCCATCCTTCCTCTTTCGTTTGATACCAGTCGCCTCCCGACTCGACTAGACCTATTTCATGGCCAACTCCACGTTCCCTGCACCTCTCTTCCTTTTCCAACAACCTGACCCTACGTCACCATAACATCATTCGGTCTAGTTATAATGATTTGTACACGTAATTACGTAATAAACACGAAAAGGCAAATTTTCGAATTAAAAGGGGGCCTCATGATACACGGTAAAATAAATAAATGAAAAAAGAAGAATCAACAAAAAATATTCAATAGAAATTACTGGAAAATAGAAACGAACAGGTACACAAAATTTAAATATTTTAAAGTCTTTACCATTTGCCCGTTAGACTAATAAATGGCGTGCCATCAGAACAAAACTCAAATCATTTTAAATATAACACATACGTAAAATATTTTAAATTTCAACACGTTGTCGTTATCCATTTGGTTATGTGTGTTTAAAACAGTTGTTACACAAATCTACTAAATCTCGTAATTGTGAATATTACTGTAACGACGAATAGGCCCTAACGGGCTACTTATATGTGCACACTAAAAAGTCCCTACTTTTGTAAAAAAAAAAAATCACTATTTGTCATAGCAAAGAGTTTGGATTAGTACCATTACTTGGATAATTGAAATCTGTAAATATTTATCTATTTTAGTGTGTTATATCAGTGTGAATAACACATGAGATATGAACAACTCTTTAAATAACTGCCTTTTGAAAATATTAAATTATTTGTTATCTGAATTAAATTGGGCATTCATATTAGCATAGTATAAACAATTACCTTTCAGTATCTTAAATTTTGTGGCCGATATCTTGCTTTTGTAAAGAAACGACGACCATATCAGTCAAACCATTGAGTTTGAAGTTATTAAAACTGACCCCATAATTCGTATATTGGGTTATTGAAAGCTGAGAATTAAAAAAATTACAGACATGTTGAACGCGGAAAATCTACATTATTAAAGTTACTAATGTTATATATACTAGTGTTTAAAGGATAAATTTTAAATTGTAGCTTTTAACTTATTTGTATAATAAGATGAATAATCAACTCGCAAGGAATATTCTCACTAATGGATAAAAAAAGAGAGACGTATTAAAAAAAAACTAATTCCATACAATTTAAAACCTGAAGACAAATGAATAAATTAAGACGCACACATTTCTAACAGTATATCAATATTCTAAAAACCACTATTTATTTTCATTAAAAAAATACAACACAGAGGATATCCGGCCCCCGAAACGAACAAGTCAATTGGATATTAGTGGACGTTAGTGTATTATATGAGTACCAACATGAACTCAGTCATTGAATGGTGTTACAAACACTATAATTTAAATATTACATAATAAATTACTTGATACCCCAAAACTTAGATATATCTATTATAAAATAAAAAAATAAAAAATTTTCTAATGGCGTGGTGGAAAAAAAACATGTAAATATTACCATTAAAAAAACGTTTGTCGAGATTGTTTAGTTAGTTTCTAAAATTATTATATATATAAAAAAAAACTCAGGTAAAATCATTACATAATCTTTTTCACATTTATTCACAAATCACATTCTAACCAAAGATATAACACATTCTGGGAAATTATGTCAGCACATTCGATAGTGTACTGTACAAAAACTGAAAATTAACTGTGAACATATCCTTAGATTTTCATACATTTTGAAAATATTTACATAAGCATTGTTTAGTAGAAAAAAGTTAAAATTATACGGCAATACATATAATAATATTACCTTAATATTATCCGTGGTGTGACTTCATTCCTCTACGGACTCGTTTCGGGAATATGTATCTTCATCAGAAATTGTCTTGCTCACTGAAGGCGTCAAACATTAAGATGTGATAAGATTACATAAAAGCTCAAGTTTTTTTATGTATAAGATATATGGTGCAACAAGACCTACAGTACACACAATATGTATGAGGCCGTTGGAATATTCATGCTGTTCCAAAAACAAAAATAACTTAATTTATAGTTATGTATGGTTTTAGGTAAAGTAAGAGCTTTTCCAACGGTGAAATCTAAGCAGTATATGTAATCGATTTTTCTAATAGATATGTCTCTAATGCAAGTTTTTAAAACGGGAAATTTTAAGTTTTGAGTATGCACTGTATACAAATATTTATTTTGGTTAAAACAACAACATTAGTGAAATAATTTTAGTTTAATACTACTGTTTAATACATGTAGTCAAAGAATATTTCACGTAAAATCATTACCTATTAATTTACCAAAATTACATTTCTCGATTGAAGGGTTGAATGTAGTAATGTATGCGACGTTACTAAATAATACTAGTTATAGTAATCATAATTGCCAATTTATTAAAATGTCATATACTAGCGTTAAACAGATGACTCAAGTACTGACCAATGGGTGTGATAGTTAATGTGTCACAGACGGAAATGAATAAAACCAAAACATTTTCCTGTTTGTGGTCTGTCTGTCTATCAGACAGACAGGGCAGACACAATTTAAGTGGGGAAGTATAATTGGTAATGTGGCATATAATCCGTTAATTTGTGTTCCTGAAAGCGAAATTGTATTAGAATCAATAAAGTCGCAAAAACATCATATTGAGACACTGCAGTAGAACGCCGTACAGTACAAACCGTTGGACAGACATAATTCTCAAAAACAGCGGCACAAAATTCCTAACGTATGTTTCCTTGGAATAAACTGCATCGATTTTGAACAATCATCACGTGAAAATATATGTTATGTTTAAAGTAAAGGTATTCATTGAAAAATATACACAGAGAAAACAGAATAAAGTACGTTCATGTAAAGTTAAAAAAATAACGAGAAAATATATCATTTATATTTGTTTAAAATGCGAAATTTGTTCCTCTCATTCACTTCTCCCTTATAATAATACACACTTCTGACTCTTAGTACATACACAGATATATAGAGAAGAGATTTCATGAAACAATTTGAAGGTAATTAACATTGGGGTGTAAGGTAGAGAGTTAGTTATTTCACTGACTAATAACGGTCAATTTGTAGGGTGAAAATGGAAACATGACATAAGTTAGGTATTTGGGGAGTGGATTGAGGTTAGAATGCTAACCACAATGACCACGTTTGAGTTGAATTGGTGACAACAAACATGTTGTCAACCTTGATGAAGACCAATTTTCCAAGTCTTGAATGGTCCAAATGTTGAGAGCGTTTTCATGTAAATATAGTGAACATCTGTAAACGAAACATTTAATTAAGTAATTTGTTTTTTAAATCTTAATCAACATTCTTTTATTGACATTCTAAATTATTGGATGTGTTGGATTATGAAACGTATCTTTGCAATTGATAATTAAAATTCAGAAAAATTGAAGATATATTTTATTCACTAAATTCAGGCAATTACACATACTGCCAATTAAAAATTCAAATCTGTATATATGTTATTATAATTAGAGATAACAGATGGCGCCAAGCAGATATATTGAACCGCTTTTTTTTATTTTTTCATTTCGTGAGATACGTGAAATTTCTACAAAATGCAAAGGTGGACATCCGACGTTCCCAACTGTGATAAATTCATATTCAGTAAGTACCACTTTCCTTCCTGTTGCTACGCCAATCACTTTGGGTAAGCATTCTGAAACGGTGTTTCATCACCAAGCTGGTAAGCTCCTTTCTATGGACATGTCGTTAATGTGGAAAAAGCACAACTTTACATAACCACGCGAAGAGCGAGGCAAGGCCCTACCTGGGACAGTACATACAGGGGCAACTCCTGCCAGAGCCCTGGCTGGGATGTTGTGTGGGTGAAGGATGTGATTATTTACAAATAACAAGTTAGTGAGTATAATAAGGTATTACTCTGCGTGCAATATCTTCTTTTGCTGCCTAGTGAAAATTGAAATAATGGTACAAAAGAGGCTTTCTTATGATTGCATCTGCAACCCAGAAAGTATTAAAGAATTGTAGCGACATCTTTTCCTGAATTGTAGAAGGTCTATTCTGATGCACCTGTGTTGCACCTACCGATTATGAATCAGATCTGATAGGCATAAATAACAATTAGGAAAATGTTACAATGATGAAAATGTAGTTAGTATTACATTCAATACAAATTCATTCGATTGTAACAATTAATTATAACTTGATAATAAACACCCATAAACACATTTAGAGGCAAACGGAATATTATACAAAATAAAATAAGGTTGTTGTTAATTAAAGAAAAACAAAGTACTTTTTAACTCTTGTAAGAGTCTCGTCAATGCCGTAACTGGCGAAACCATGGTCGGCTAGACCAAATAATATATAGAATTTTACAAAATAAAAATTGTATTTTATTTGTTGACAACGTTGTCAAAGTACTGGAGTGTCAAACATACAGATCAGAATATCACAGTAAAACTTCAGATTTCTATAAATAATGCATTTTTTAAAAAATTATATGGGATAATTATATTTAATAATAACGACAGGAGGAATGCATAAATAAAGGGATAAAGGCAGGATGTTGCATATTTTCCAAATATGTAGATGTTTAGTAATCAAATTATTACTACTAATGCAAAACTCAAAATATACAAAACAATGGAGCTCCTGTTATTACTTTTGATTCAAAAACTTGGGGTGTGAAAACACCAAATGACTATTTGAGCCTTCAGTGTATATGAGCTTCGCATACAAAGAAAGATATATGGGGACGAAAGATAGAATGGTGGCTGGATAATGGCATACAATACAGAGCAGCATGACTAGATTGAAGGTCAGGATATGGTTAGATGTATGCAGACTCAAACAATAAAATGATCTGGATATATCGAGCGAATATTGGAAGATCGGATGCCCATACTGAGTGAAGTACTTTACTACACCAGAAGAAAGGGTAGACTAACAAATAGATGATAATGAAGCTTGCCTTAAAACTAGCTAAATTAAAGGATGGAGGGAATGATTTGTAGACAAAGAAGATGAAAGACTCATTGTGGTGGAGGATAAGACCCACGATGGGCTATAGGGCTATAGAACCATGAAATAAGAACGTAGGCACACTGCATGTAAACCTTGGTCTTTAGCATTTCTAAATTTAGAACAAAGCTTGAATTTAAAGATACTGACAGTATTAAAACTAATAGCTTATTGTACGTAGTTTTATTACGTAATATATATATAGTACTTTCCATTAAATCATAACATAAAAATTATGATTTTCTAAAAAGGCATTGATCATTTATTGAAATGTAACACTTAAATACCCGTACAAGAACACTTGTCATCATTTCAGTAACAAGATGAGTTCGATACAAAAGTGAATAATGTAACCATATTAAAAGTCTAATATCTAAAAAGTAGCTCATGAATTTAGATTCAATTTGGATAAAATATATTAAGTCATGACCTGTAAAAAAATATCCAACCTCATGTAGAAAATGTGGGAAGAAACGAGAAAATAAAAAAATATCAAAATTAATGCTGATGGTGTAAAAAGGAGCACCGTGCAAATATCAATGAATTATTCATTCCACAAGTGTCACCTTGAATGATTATATTTTCAACCTCAGTATCGAAAATCGATAAAATAAAGAACATTTTTCATTCTTCAATTACCTTATCTTAAACATGTCACCTACTATTCCATTTGTTTACGTTTTTTTTGTGTCAGAATGAAACTAAACCATGCAGCCGTTTACAATCATATTACATTTTTATCAATATATAAAGACAAACTGACGTAATGAAGTGACAACTTGTTTATAATTATCTAAACTATAATTTTTATAAAAATCGATTTGAAATTGATTATATTCGTCATCATTTTCCACTTTTCCGATTGTTCTTCAGGAGAAAAGTTTTAATGATGAACTTGTAATCATCTTCGAGGAGGGTAAACCTATGACGCCGTATTAGGTTGATAAGAACTGGAAACAATATACAAGGTATATCTCGGGAGCAACACAGTGACTTTTCTTTGAACAAGGGGACAGCAGATGTAGCGTTGGACGTAATAAAATTATATGGTTGGATTCCTGTGACCAAGACGCTAGAAGCATGTAGTCGCGGAAATGAAGAGTGGCGGCGTTGGACCTAGTTAGCTGACGAGATATACTTCTGAAAGTATTTACTACGCCTCAGTTGTAAAGCCAAGGATATATCTATGGTTAACAGCCACACCACACCTCCTACTCTCGCAAAATATTTGTTATTCAAGATCTTTTTAATTTCACCCTTCTACTTTGCGTCATATATTATCATTATATTGATATTAAGCTTTTTATAAATCCTTCGTTTTCCGTAGATCTTTTCATTTCAATTTTTTTTTCAAATTTGATGTTATCCTTTTTGTAGATACTTAACAAGCAACAAGTAACTCTTTAGTTACTTATTTCATTTCTGATCTTATCACTCCTAGCAATCTTTATGATAGATTTGAAGAATTCAAAATCTTCTGATTATGGTTTTTGATGCCCTGGTCTAAGAAGATTTACGGTTTGAAAGTATAAATCGGTTTAAAGACCCTGAAATATTTTGTTTATTTTTATATTTAGATACTTTGTTATTCCATTGTTTGTTTCTTACTTAACTGTAAATATTTACTAAAGTTTCTGTGTAACTAAAGTTGAGCGTTTTGTGTTGAACAGTGTACTTCTTGGATGTGATAATTCCATGATGTATACATTTTGAAATTTATTCCTATCTACGTTACTACAAGAAGAATTTGGGGACTCTCACTCTGGTGGTCTTTGTAGCGTTCACGTTTAAACTATATTTGTGAATTTTTTCTTGCACACGTTTTCATGTTTTCCTCTTCGGTTTCTTCCTAGATTAAAATGCCATGCTGTGTATATTAGCTTATAATATTTATATAAAAATATTAGGTAAAAACACTACATTCAACTGAAAAAGTTGAAAAATACAAATCATTGTAATGAATTTCACTACAAAACATAGGTGTTTTGTGACACTTTCATTTGAGTACATGTATTTAATATTAGAGTTTTTAAAGGTCTTATATCGATTTATTACTTAATACAGCATCAACATCGACCATCACATAATTCTTGATTTGTGATAGTGCAGTCGCTCAATATCTTACCTTTGTTTACTATATATCTGTAAGACTGAAAAAAAAAAACGACAATTGTTTTTCGTTTAGAACTACCGAAAGATAAAAACCAGTTTAAATCATGCAGACCTTTTAACTGTTTTTAAGTCCAAAATAAATTTACATCATTTAATGTTTTTTTTTCTTTCAGATGACTCAAGGATTATTTTTAACCCAAAATAAATAAAATATTATATATTTACTATACGAAATAAGAATGGGTTTTAAACGGCACTATGTTCTTACAGATAATAGTCAAGGGTTCAGTACATTTTTCTCCTCCAGGATACATAATTAGGAACACGACTTTTTTTGTCAATTAGAACAAATGAATTGTTGGATTCATGTTTGAAAATTAGACACAATGAACTTAACCTTCCAAACAGATGGCATTTTGTGTTTTTCCTTTCAACATTGTTATTAACATTAGCTATCTCAATTTGTATTCATTTATGAAGTTCATACAAATTGTACTTTCAAACGTCAAAAACTGATTGAATTTTGGTTTGTACATGTTTATTTACAGAACATCAAAATTAACCAACAAATTCTAAGTATGTATTATTGTCCGCTTTGTCCACTTAAATTCCAATGAATTTGACAAGCGAAACACACAGAACATGTGAAACATCGAAATAGTTACCTTAGCCTAATAGACCAACCTAGGAAAGAAACAAACAAACGTATCAACTAAAACAGAACAGAAATAATGACGTAATTGGTTTTTATAAAAATTTAAAAAAATTATAATTAAAATAATATTTCAGCAGAATATTATCCTGTATCGGCTGAAAAGACTGAATATTGTCCTGCAATTCTCAGCAAGGTGTGGGGTTACAATATCAACTTCTTGAAAATGGGAAAAGAGGTTGTTCAGTTTAATATAACATTAGGTAACTAATCCATTTGCAATGAAAACTTTATTGTTTAATTGATCGTGTATGATCTCAGTTCAACTTGGTTTTTGTTATGTATAGTTTTATTTTATCTTTCTGTTGATTTAAATCTTTTCCAGATCACATTTCTGTAGAGTCGTAATTAATTGTCATAACCGCTCAGACTTTGAATTCAATAATTTCTTAAGTTACCAGTATTAATTTTGGTTTCCAATGCAGTTTTATAACACTATACTATGTAGGTCCTTTTCAACTTTGTCAAGATCTCTTGGGGTTTCCACACAATAGTGATAGTTGATTTATATTCTCGAAATGCCCCTTATTATAAAAAAATATTAAAATGTCTTCATAAACTATATTAATATTATGAGCCATCCACTATTATTTTCAAAACCAGAACTTTATCTTATTCAAAAATCTATCTGGACCTGGCATTCTTTGTCCTAATATTATGTTGAAATATTTGCAGTCCAATAATTTGTTAAATACCTGGTGATTTACATTCATCGTAATAATAATTACCTACAATCAAAGCTGAACTTGATAATCATTGTAATTTATATTTATTTACGAGACGAATAATTCTTTTTGTTTGCTAACATTCCGAGTTTTAAAAAAAATCCTTTGTTCAATCATTTTTAGAATTGTCCTTATAAATCACCTTTGTTGAAAATTTTTGGGATGGAAATTGGAAAGCAAAGATTTATATAAATAAGGCATTTATTAAACAACTAAAAATACGATTTGTTGTCAGATAAAGATATCAATATATATTATGATTTAAAATGTAATTGAGAACATTCAAGTTTTGAGAGGTTTTATATTTTAGTTTTTATTTTATGGGAGTTCGAGTTACTTCTACCTGAACCCTCCTTTTAATTTTTAATTTCATTTAACCATTTAATCCAATACATCAAATATCTTATAATTTATTGTTAAATATAAATAAGACAGGCACGTACACGACTTAAACCGTTTGGCCAATAGAATACATGAAATTAACAGTAGGAAAATACATATATATATATATTAATAAATAATTTAAACTAAATATGACAAGAATTAAGCATATTATTACATTTTTTAACCAATTCCTGTATTCATATAGTTTGTTTTACAAATTTATTCTTAGTCTAAGTATTTAATCAGGGCGAAGAATATGACATTTGACTGAAAAGATCTTAAAACTGTGACTATTTGTATGCGTTATGATACCAAGCGGTTTAAGTCGTCACTAATACTGTGTGTACCCAGCCAGGGCACAAGGTTTATTATTATTGTTTATATAAGTTCTTTCTACTGTATGGTAAGATGGTGGGTTACCAACCTCTTAAAATAAAAGGTGGTTGGCATGTTTTAAGTTGTTGCAATTGGTTAGGATTCAATTGTATAGAAAACAACATTTCAAATAAATGTGTGTATATATGACACCAGTGTGCATGATCCCAAATAAACGTGTTTAATAATAATTGGCTACAAAATTAAATTACCCTCGACAGCCGACATTATTAAATAGATTTCAATTAAATTATGAAAGTGAAGAATGAGTTAATGGTCCAAGCTTAGGCTTTATTTATTTTTTATATTTACTTGAGATTTGGCTAGACAATTTTAAGTTACTCTATATATGAGGATCCATGTGTTCGAGCCCAGTAAATGGCGTAGGTTTAGCCCCGTGTGTTAGACTGTTCACACGTCCTCATTAGCGTGGTTGGCAAAGTACGGACGTTAAGCAAAGAATACAAAATCCGTATAAAAGCAACTGATAGGGTACTGGGCTTTTTAGCTTAATTCCTACCAAATCCTCTCGTGTTGTACATCTGTTTTGTTAAGCCCTATTTTCTTTGTTTTTATTTTTTGAAAATTCCACCGTGTTAATGGAAGCTTGTATTATCAATTTCTGTCTATGTAATTTGAAAAAAAAAAATACCTCATACATACTGTAACTACATCCCTCTCTCAATTTGTTTATGTAAAATTTTTAAAATAAACTTTATTCTAAATAAAATGCATTAAAATTACATGCAAGCCTAAATCAATTAAAAAGATTATTTTGAATAAAAAAAATATTATTTTATTTATTCATATAATATTTAAAATTTTTGATGCTGAAAACACTAATTTAAATTTTTACATAATTATTCATTTTTAGACACTTTATAAAAGTGTCACACAAAGACACACATATAGAATTGTAATAATTGTAAAAATGTTGTCTGTCTTGTAGTGCTCTAGACCCAAAAGCGTCCTAGGGCAGATCCTAATCAAATATAAATAGTTCGTACGCTTATTTTGGCCATATATATGAATATTTTTTGATAACTCAAAATTTGGTGTTAGCTGCGATAAAACAAAAACAAAATACGATTTTACTCAAAGTCGACTCCAACGATTATATCACAATTTCCTCAAGTATTTAAGGACGCAAATAAAGTGTATTAGTTGCCATCTCTCCAAAAATGCCGTTTTGTAAGTTATCGGTAAAAACTCAATATCTGTCATCGCACTTTTATAAAACACCTATAACTGTAATAACACAAACCCAAGTACATAGTGGCAATTAAAAACGTTTATGAACAATTGGGGAAAAACAATAATGAACATTAATCTCCGTCATTCAAAACTCGATATTAATAATAAATACGTTTTATGGTGAGGACACGTTTTTGACACATAAAGACAGTTAAAGCTCAATTTAAACATATAAAGACTTTTTGGTTCCTTTCCACTTATTATTAACAACAACAAAATTGACAATTTTTTATAATAAATAGTTGTCGTTTCATATTATTTGGTATTGGAAAAGAGGAAATGCCAAATTGTGTGCAATTTTTTGCACGATTTATTTTGCTTTTTCCATATACGTAGTAAAGACAAAGTTTTATGTGGTGGGTCAAAAACCCTTGTCAATTTTTTTCTTTTTGAAATCCTTTGAAGTCGAAAAAGTGCTAATATCTGTTTGTCTGTCAGTCTGGCACCTGTCGTACAGTTCTCTACTCTATTTTACTCTAATTTGGTAAATAATACATTTTGGTTATATCCTTGGACTCTTTAAAGATCTATTAGTGACAAAAAGAACCCTTATAATTTCAAAAAATTGTCTCTTAGTCTGTCTGCCTGTAACTCGCTACACAGGAAAAAAATGATAATTTCTCAATATTTTTAATTTTGCATTTATTTTCTTTGAATTTTCCCACATATACGAAAAATATAAAAGTAACAAAAACCCCATGAAGTAGTTAGGGGGAAAACTATCGGTTTTATAATATTTTGGAGGAAAATTGTTATGTATGGAGAATCAAATAAAAATATAATTTTTCCTACAGTTACTTAACAATGTACATGTTCTCTCACTGATTTGAGAAAGCAAAGTGGCCAATTCGCTCATCAGTGAGACAATGTTAACATTGTCTCACTCTAATTACTTTGTCTCACTCCAGATTTGCAACGTGAAGGCACGAAATAGTGAGCGCGTACCATGCAGACAAGGTCGTATGAGCGCGAAATACGTTGGCAGCACTGGCTGTAAATCAGCTGGTCAGCTGTTGTACTGTTGTATTTGTCACAACACTTCCGGTCACGGCAGAAGCCACCATTTCTGTACATTTAACATTAATGTTACAAACCAAAAGTGACTTTTTTTTAACTGTTTGCTTGTGTTATTTGTCTTTCTATAAGTAATTCTTTGGTTAACAATTCTTTTAGGGTGTTTGTGTTCATTTTTAAGGAGATTATTTTTTGTTTTATAATTTTGTTTCTGATTTATTAATGCTACTTTCACATTAAATGTCATATTAAAAGTTCACTTCTGTGTAAAAATATGTTACGTTTCTTTACCAATTTATTTGTTTTATGGTAACTGTAGGAAAAATATAATGTGCAACTCGAGTGCAAAGTGCAATCGCCTCACTCGAAAAACCATTCCTCACTCGCCTACGGCTCGTGAGTAAGGATTTCTCTCGAGTGAGGCAATTGCTCACTTTGCTCACTAGTTGCAGAAATAACTATATTCTGATTACGAATATTTATATTTATTTAACAAAAACTTTAATATGTAGAGCTAGGAGAATTTAATGTATCAGCTGTCATGACTCCCCCCTCCCGTCTAACTTGAACACGGCGTGGTCTTAAAACCTGAAAAACGTGATTTATATTTGAATTTAAATTGCACTGTAAAATAATATATTATAGTTTTTTATATGATGAAAACAACTTAATCTAACCATACAATGAGAAATGCGTAGCATATAAGTTTTAAAATCAGTTTGTGAGACACAATATTCGATAAATGACCAGAATTGGATAGAAAAATAGAAACGATATTTAATTAAAAAACTGTCCTATCTATTTTGATCACATTCTTTACAATCGTTATTAGTTGCCATCTCTCCAAAAATGGGATGAATTATGGTGAAAATTCAACCTAGGAGATATTAGGAAACAGGCCATTTTTAAAATTAGCTGTATTAAATTTGGTGAAGATTAAGACCCAAACAGGTGTGTAAAATGGCAAGGAAAATAAATTTTAGTTTTAAAAATATTTGAAAAATGATCTCTCATATATTTAAAACTTGATTTTAATCTAATAAAATTTTCATTTTCGTTCATTTTTACAGTAGAATCAAAGCAAGCACAGGCTCTATTTAAATATATATATATATATATATATATATATATATATATATATATATATATATATATATATATTGTCTTTCAAGCCAATACGAATGAGTGTGATAAAAGTATTGAGATTTTTATGCATAGCATAATTTACTCTGATTAAGTACTTGCATTGCTTAATTCATCGCCACGATTCAAGAGCTCATTTTGAAATTTTAAAATATTATGTCACAATTCCGTGGATTTTCTATTTCATCTATATTCCTAAATCCATACGTTTATTTTGAAGCCTTAAAGGTTATTATATTTTGAACAAGTTTGATCAAAATCGTCAAAATACATTTTAATAAAGGACGAGTTTGTGTTATAATATTTTACCAGGATATGTTAAATTTATGAAAAACACAGAAAATATCCAAAATATACCCTTACGTCGTTTTAAACTACTTTTCTCACCTCAATTATCTTCGAAGAGAATTTTGTTCAGTAAAAAAAACTCAAAACCTATTTTACCCCATCTCAAAACTTCTTCCAAACTTCATACGTATGTAAAAATAAAATTGGTAACTTAGAAGTGAACAAAAATCCCAGGGGGATTCGGCACTCGGTCTGAATACTAGCAGCGCATCCTTAGTTTATGTGTCATAACTTCGAACTAGTTTACAAGCTCATTTTCACTCGTAACATAAAGTATAAAGCTATATCCCTGCTACCCCAGTCCCTTCTGTTTCCATAAGTGTCAGCAGGAACTCTTTAGGACAAGCGTTCTCATCTACCTACATATTAATTCTGTGCGGACGTGTTTCCACTATAAAGCAAATATTTCACCATACAATATGTGATCTTATTGAAACAAATTTTGTCAATGGTAATTAAATTATAAATATAGTTTAATTTTTAAATTTTGATGTATTCATTATTTATTTAAAAAATATCTGAAAATTTAATCTTACTTTATGAGACACCTAAAACCAATAATATTATTTTAATATTTAACTGATTTGTTTTAATTAGAAATTTTGTATAAATACATTTCACTTTGGGAGAAAGGTTTATTTTCAGTAATAATTATCTGTTATAATAGCAATAAATACATTCCCAAGTCTTTAATACAATTCATTAGAGTCACGTATATTTTGCTACAGTATTATAGAATGTAAATAAAATATCAATAAAATGAATGAATGGTCTGGTTTTATTTTCCTTTCTAATCTAGTGATAAAATCTAAAGTATGAACCTTATTTCTTCTTTAGTAATTGCGAGAAAAATAGATTTTATACGGTATTTAAAAAGTAAATATTTCCAAGCTCTATTTATTTATTATTATTATGTATATTTTCTTACATTCTTCTGCAGTTACTTCAGTACCTCTTCCGATAATTATTCGTTACCTCATCTGTACTGCATCTATACCTTTCTGTACCTTTTCGATACCTCTTCTGCTACTTGTTCTATATCTCTAGTGTACTTTTTCAGTACATCTTCTGTACCTTTATGGTACCTCTTCCGCTACTTCTTCGGTACCTCTTCTGATATTTCTTCGATATCTCTTTTGTACTTTTTCAGTATCTCTTTTGTACTTTTTTCGGTATCTCTTATGCTACTTCTTCTATAAATCTTCTGCATAAATCTACACTAAATAACATAACTTGGTACTTATTTGGCACCTCTTTTGTAATTTTTCAAACTACTTCTACTACTTCCTCTTTACTTTTCTCTATTTCTTTGATACCTCCTCTGTACTTTATCGGTATCAATTCTGCTACTTCGTCTATACCTCTTTACTCTTCGGTACTTCTTCAGTACATTTTTGTACTATTTTATTTGGTACCTTTTCTGGTACTTCTTCGGAACCCCTTCTGCTATGATATATATCTTCTGTACTTTTTCGGTACACCTTCTCCTCCATTTTCGGTACCTTTTCTGTTATTCTAATTATTATTTACATACGCTGGCACTATTTAATCTCTTTATTTTCCACTAAGAAATAAGTCTATAAAGTAAAATATTAACATTAGTAAGATTGTTTAATCATAACGGCCCACCGTTCTCTGTCCACCGAATCAGTGGTGGAGTTTGTTTTACAAATAAGGAAGTCAGAATTCCAGAATTTACAAACATCGTAGGGTAAAACATATAATATATAATTAATTACTACTATGAAATCTAATTCACAATTCAAAGCATTTAAACATTATACATAATTCCATCATCAGGGGTTTATAGTACAGTGAGTTCTGGCTTGAAAATCCCGTAAATCTATCTAGGCCTATATCCTATATCTAGTTCTATGTACCTTTTTTTGATGTCACGGTTTAGGTTCCTCTCTTATTTCTTTCATATCAGGTTTCTCTTGATCAACTCTTGTTCTCTTCAGAATCTGACGCTATTAGAATATTCAAGGGCTAAGAATCTTTACGCTTTGTTCTTTTCTTCCTTTTTTATATTGCTGTGATGAGCAATAAGTGTTTCACCTGTAAACAACAATAAAAGTATAGTTATTTCTACCCAGGAATGGTGTTATGTCCATATGTCCAACACAATATATGCTGTGATAATATTTATTGTTAATTATTGGTTTGTTTATATTGTTGTGTCACGTCGCGGAAAGGTATTAGATACTTTGTATTTACAAAATTGATTGAATGAATGTGTTTAAACACCCAACGATCAAGTTATGTTATGAAACTTCAATATACTAATGTATAAAGAATTATAACGGTTTACAAAGAACGTTACGATTAATAATTTAAAAATTAAAAGCATAATAATATTAAACTTCACAACGAATTTAAAATGTTTTGACTTTAATTAGTCTGGTTTTGTGTTAACAATAACGTTGAAAATATAAATCAATTTATGCAAATGACTTCCATGAAATGTTGATAGTTTGCAAACGTTAAATGGCTTTTAAGTTTCGATTCAGTAACATATACACATTTATTGACATATAATTAACATTTGTGTTATTGTAGCTTCAAACAACAGACACCATTACAAATATTAGGAATGCAACTGTTTCAGTGACGTAATTTGAGATGAATTGTTGTGACTGTTAAATTTTGTAAACACGTAAAATACTGACATTATACGTACAGACCACCAATCAGCCCCAAATGAGTTAATGAGGATAGATGAAGGACTTAAAGAAAAGATTAATCAATTGGAAGTATATTTTTATTTTAAGTGGAAATACTTTAATGTTTTGCCTATCTGTGGAATCGTGCTTTTGTTAATATGATTCGGCTAACAGGAAGTTTGATAACTTATAACTAAGGTCAATCCTATAATAAGAAATGTGTATATAATGGAAGGGATATTTATTAAGAAAAAAATAAACTAAAATAAAATAAATAATCCCTAATAATTATTAAAATAATAAATTATGTTCTGACCCTCAAAGTTTGTAATGTATACATATGACAAACATGTTTACATGAATTACAATTACATAATTTGATCCTGTGTTTTTATTCTTGAGTTCTTTTTATAAATATTTACAATGATGAAAACAAAGATGGAAGAACTCTTGATGTCTGAAATAGATAGACATTATATACTGTGGGTCTGAGTTGAGACGTTGTGACTAGAGCAATAAAGGTTTATCTTTGAAGAAGTGGTTTTGTTTAGGAACACTTTTTGTAACTGTATTAGATATAATTTTGGAATATTGAAGATTGAATTTATTTTTTTTTAATACTAAATAATAGTTTTCAATAAATTTGAGGATTCTTGTTGTTTTCTGTTTTTACTATTTACTAATAAACGGATAAATGTCTCAACAAATCTTGGTTTATAATATTGTAAATCACATAGGCCTACGTATTGGAAATGGTGAATTGACATTATTTATTGGTTCATATTCCTTATCATGTACATATTTCTTCTTAATACTCCTGTTGCTAATAATTCACAATTAATGATTCTGGTTTTAGTAGGAAACGAGTCAGCAAGTCCTTTCTGTTTTTAAGCCTTCCGGTAACAGTTTGTACCACTTCAAATTTGATTGATGAATCAGATATAGGATTTCTCTTCCTATTCTATTTTTGAATTGAAGTGTACTTTTAAAGAAGTATTCATGCTATTGGATGTTTAATTATAGGTGGGTATCTTATACTATTTTAAATATTTGAAATGAAATAATACTTTATGGATATGAATATAATTTGTGAATATTACTACTTGATAATATGAATATATTATTATTACTTAAAAATATTCTTAATTATTATTTGCTAATAATTAAAAATGAAATAATTAATATATTTTTGTAAATATTCATGAATGAGATTTCAGTATCATAATTTATACTTGATTATTTTCTGTTATTAATTTGATGACATGAATAATCGTTCTAAAAAACACGAATTAAAAATTTCTGATAATTATTTACAAGGAATAAACATTCAGTGGAAATTAAAAGATATTTTATTACTAAATTGTATTAAAATCAAACTCATATTAATCAATACAACTATTTTGTATTGATATACTATTGTGAACATACAAATAAAGACAATTCCCCAAAACCACAAAAAACACTGACAACACAAAGACTGTAAAGTTAAGTTTATTTTTCCTTATGTGCTTTTCAATAGCACTGCTATGATGTTCAGAGCTACAGTACACACATTTACATAAGGTATATTAATCATAACTAAACAGTTTTTGTGTTGTTAGTGTTTTATTGTTTTTCTGGTTAATTTTAATTTATTGAAATCAATTTGTGTTTCTAGGTAGAAACTTATTACTAATTTTGTAGTTTATGGTTTAAAATTGTGTTATTCTTCACTATCTTACAAATATAGTATAATGGGTAAACAAATAGAAGTCGATTTTTTCGGATATACGCGTTTTCCCACATACGAATCTAAAAAAAATGATTTTTAGATAGATTGCTGTCCAAATGGCGACTGCGCAGTGTTCTACAGCCCAAACACATGGACAGATTTTAATCAAATTTGGTCTGTGGGCAGATTTTCATGACATCTGTAGACTTTTAAATTTTGTTTTTTATAACTACAAATTTTGAAGAGTAGCCCTCATAAGGAAATACAAAAAAAGATTGTCTTAAAATCGACTGTAAAATTATTTTGGTCAAATTTTGCTCAAATATAACGTTTAAGTACCTAAAATAACGCATCTATCTCTTAAAAAGGCCGATCCGCGAGTTGTTGGAAAAATCAAAAAAATTATATTATGTGGATTTTAACATCGATAAAATAAAACAACAATAATAATAAAATCAATGGAATAGTCGATTGATTTAATTCAATTTTATGGTAATATGAAGATTAAGGACTAAAACCAGTTTGATAATTTGTATATATTAAAAATTACCCTAAATTTTTATTAAAATAAACTAACTTTCATTTTTTTCTTTTTCACTTAATTTCAATATACACTTAAGACGAGTTTATTACACAAGTAAATTCTTATTTAAATATACAAATATTGAGAAAATAAAATAAATTGTGTAAAACCATTGTACAAACATTCATTCTCCTTCACTAAAAAGCAAACAAAAATATTCTTCACCGAAAATTTCCGAAGTGAGAAACATGGAGAATATTACATTGACATTTTCTTAAATTACATGATCTTGTTTTGCTGTCACGAACAAGTCTTCTACGTAAGACATATTTGGTCAAGGATCATTAATATTTACCAATTATACCCGAGCAGTAATATAATTTATTAATGATTTTGAACACATCTGCGAGTCATTAATCTTAACAATTCGTTTGTATAAACGAAATCGGTATAGCTTATATTAAGAAACTAAGTTCATTATAACAGCCTTAATGCAAATTTTTCGGTTTTAACGATAATTCACTGAACTTCGTGACATTCATTTTTCTTCTTTCTTTCTTTTTTTAATGTTGAACAATACATTGTTTGTTATCTGAGAGGCTACACTTGACAAAATATTTATTTAATTATGTGAGAAAATCGTAACTTTAAATAAAAATTTGTTGCACGTTCGTCTAAGCGTTTGGACTGTGAAAGACTGCATAAATTCAGACAGACACAACTGTAAAAACAATTGTTTGCACTTAACTTTTCCGAAAACCGATACATCTGCAAATAAATTGCAATAGATTTTTTTTTTTTAAACATAGTATGTGAATGTGTTGATGGTTGACTTCATGGTACTTACCTAGCGTGATCTTACAATTAATATACATGCAAATTATATTCTTGGGCCTTGTAAGGTGTTAAATTGTATTGCTAGATCAAGAGGTATTATCCAGAAGGGTGAAACAATTGTTAGACAGGTTTTCTGAACTTCTATTCGTATTTGGGTATGTTACCACTTTATTAACGTCTGCTAGGCACTAATGGGTCTCGTAAATATATATTCAACAGTCTCCACTCACTTCAATCCAGTCAGTGTAACAGAATTTGCGGCCATGGAAATGGTAGAGAGTTAGGGTTGTTACCATTACATGAAAAATTAAAATATGCCTAGGTTTGTTTGATTTAACGTGTTACAAGTTAAATAACAGGAAATATGAACAAAAAACTTTAAAATGTCCATCACTTTGGCACTTCAATTACATTTTTCCTAAAGTCAAGAGGTTTCTATTTCAACAAGCTATCATCCCCTATACCAAATTTCATGTTTCTATTTTAATTTTCATGGCCTCTAACGTGGTTACTGACAGACGATAACGGCTACGACAACGGGCAGATAGGAAATCACTTTGTTCAGTTTTCATGAAGTGTGTTTATTAAAAAAAGTGAGGTTTACAATTAGTTTGATTGATAAACTTACCCTAAACGTACCGCATACTGAATAAGTAGAAATATAAAGATAATGTGAAGTCCAGAGGCAAAGCTGTTCTTGTGCATATTTCCAAATAAATTTCATTTATTATTATCACCTATATTTAACTCCAACATTCACTGAAATGACCTTCATTACAACTATTCTATCCGTCCAAGTAATGAGACACCCATTTTATTTCACTATATGTGCATTTGTAATCATATTGGACCAATTTGCTCATTGGTAAGGCAATGTTTTGGGGTTGTCCAATCCAACAATTACAGTCTTTATTAACCACATAACTCGGTGAGTCATTTTAAGAATTACAAAACAATTTATTAAGATTGTATTTTTACACATACATCTTTCAACATTGAACAACATCTCAAGTTCATTCTAATAGAGGTGTAGCATAAAGATAAAACAAACTATATTTTGACGTAGGTTTAAAATTGATTTAGTTCTATTAGGAAATCGCCTCCTATAATGAGTTTGGTAGAAAATTGAGGAGCCACTAAGATTTTAAAGCTCCAGTTGAAATATTCAACGCGAATGTGACATACACCCTTGCTTATTATTTTCAACGGCTCCTACAAGCACTAGCCTATATCTGATTTATAGGTGAATTTTATTAAGTTAAATTTATTAAAATAAATATACAAATCTAAAGACAATGATTTTTCTAACTGAAACTAAATCCGTTGGTATACTTATTTTGCCTATATATACTTCTAAGAAGTGAAGTATGTTATTTGTGCCAGGGGTTTATACTTTTTTTTTCAAATGTGATTATTTTGGACATTTATCTCAGGATATTTAAAATAAAATTACACTCCCAATTATATTGACCAGTTCATTCACACTGTGACTAACTGGTGGAATTGAAGAAACCAATTTCCATAGGGAGTAAAATATCTTTGAGTTATGATTTACTACTGAGAAGTGAGAGGTGCTGCCTATGTTCGCACTCATTACAGGTTTTTTTTTGGAATTATTGTTGGCTTTTTTTAATGTAAGGTGGAGAAATAATTCGTTGTCTGGATTGGTGTTTTTAATGACCAGAAAGACCGCTAACCCACGGGAAACCAGATATGTTGACGCAAGACAAATTGTTCTGAAATGGCATAGAGACTTTTGTTTTTACTCCAGGCTATATCAAAACATCACTCGTAACAAAAACCTGAATCTTTCAGTATGTTCCTGTTATGAAATGGCAATCATGCATTGGAAAACATTGTTATCACCAAGAATGAAAAACGCTCCAAAATATAAAAGTTCCAAATGCTTAAAATTCATTTTATGTTTATAGCAAGGTGTAATTTTTGAAGAATGGGTTTCAGAAGACACAGAACTGAACTGTAATTAAAAAAAAGTTTTTACATGGCGATAGGTAGAAACTAACGTACAAAAAAGTTTCATTCTTCATCAGGACGACCTTTTTCTTTTTCATTATAGTTAAATCTTTACTTAAAGGAACATGTTTTGAGTCAATTAAAGCAGTAAATAAAAAAACAGCAGATGTTTTGTAACACCTGATAAAAACTGCTTTACGCTCCGATCAGTGTAGAACCCGACAGTACGGCGATTATATCAAGCATGACGAACATTAATTATGATACATATAAGTAAAGGTACGTTGTATCAGTCTCTTTATGTAATAGACACACCTTGTATAGAATATTGTAAATTAAGTGATAATTTAATTTTAACTCCACTGCAGTAAAAAGATGATAAATAGTATCAACTGAGTGTTTGTCCTCATGTAATGTTTGCTGGAAATGCTACTTTAGTTTATGGACTATAGAGTTAACCAAAAGACAAAATATTCTCACCCCTACTCATAAAAAAGGGAGTGCGTACACAAGCTTCCTTATTACATCTCCCCAAGTTTTTATTACCAGATACTATTTAGTAGTTGACGCTCTGAATTTTCTTTATACACGTTTTAAACTAAAAGTACTCAGAAAAAACGATGAGAACTCTGATTCTTATCAATTTGGCCTGTACTATTTGTAATATATATTATTATGTTGTCAGGAGTGTCCTATAGGTAAAACACAGTAATAATTATAAATTTGTATGTGTACAAGGTAAATCTAAATTTTAAAGAACAACTAAAGCAGCATGTCTTTTTAATAAATCTTAAAAATATCGTCAATTAAAATCATTATATTTTGAACAAAATAAAATTAACAAAAATTGTAACTCTCTTCAGAAGAGCTAAATTGATTTATCGTTTATCAATGAAACTTTGGCTATGTATAAATCAACGTTCATTTCTCAAAGTCAAATAATGGTTATTTTTGAGATGTGATGTTAAATATATTTTTTAATAATTTAAATATATATATATATATATATATATATATATATATATATATATATATATATATATATATATATATATATACGACGAAATTAGTTGAAAAGAGCACCTTTCTGTTGACTTTGTTCTTTACTGACTAATACTTTACTTGAAGTTATTTAGGAGAATTTCTGGTAAATTATTTTCAATTTTTTTTCTTTTTTCTACTTCACCGGGGCAGAAAAAATAATACCACTTAACCGTATTTTTCTAAGGTTCTGGTAGTATACGAATAAATTTCAAAGTTATTTTACATATTTAATTGTTTATAATCATAAGGTAGTAATGTAGTCTGCATAATTATATATATATTATATATTATATATATATATATATATTATATATTATATATATATATATATTATATATATATTATAATCTACATAATTATATACTTAAATGTATTGACTAATCAAAATAACAATAAGCAATGAGATTTACCAGTTTCCATATTTATTTAACTAAGCAATCCGTCATTATTACAATGACCTATAAAGGACATAATAATTATAATCCGTCATTAGAAGGTTTGTCTGTGGTACCAAAATAACAATCTTATATTGTATTGTTGTCCACTGGTCCACTTGTCACACGGTATTGTGCTAAAGTTGAGATAAGAACAGAAAACCACATTTCTTATAGCTTATATAAGTACCACTTTACAATCAATTGTTACTTAAGTGAAACTAGGAGATATTTCGTTAATTTTATATCATATTTTATGCTCTTTCAAGTTTATAGGATTATTTTCTATTTTTTTATATCTTCCATTTCACCGTGGGAGTAAAAAAGAAAAAGCGAAATGATTTTCAAAGGATCATGGTATACAATTTACTTTTAAAAATATTATTAGATTAAATTTAAATAATATTAATTGTTTAAGTTTATATGGAAACAATATCTATAATTATATCTATACTCAAAATACATTTAAACAAATGTTTTATGCTTATTATTTTTGTGGACAATACAAATCTACGTATACAATTACACCTAAATTTTAGTGATTACCTATAATTCATATAATATTAAAAATCACCATTGAGATTTGCCAGCTTCCACATTTATTATCACGCCATGCTATTATCCATCCCGAGAAGGTATGCCTGTGTTACCAAAATAACAATCATAATTATGTTATAATATTGCCCACGTGCGTGTTTACCACTAGTTACTTCGCTGAAAATAAGATAGGGACCGATATCCACATTTCATTTACTTCATGTATGTGACACTTTATAATCAAATGTTGCACAAGCTAAACTAGTAATATTCCGTAACGATTCAGGTGTGATGACAACACAAGAGGCTATATATTTAAAGAAAAGCGTTTGTATCATTTTACGTCAGATTTATTTCTTAACTTAGTGTTTATAACAGTGTAAATTATTATCTTTGTAACAATAATCAGTTTATTATTGATAGTCTAGAATGGATCCTCGCTGTATGTGGAAGAAATGTCACTAATTTAAAGAAAACGTGTTATGAATTTATTTACAACACATTCAGTGTACGATTGTCTATGGTGTATTGTTTTGTTATTATGAGAGCAAGTAAATATTAATCTACGTACAAAACAAACATCCATGTTTACACGTAATCAGCATTCATATAATTAAAGCCATACACAAACACATCTAAAGTATGGAATGTTGCTAATTTCGAATGGGGTAGAACTTTAGTCTCTTATTTATGAGAAGAATTGGCATCCATTGTTGATGAAACTAAAGTTATTACACATAACCTACCTGCCTCCAATTCCCATAAGTTCTTGCTTTAGAACCTAAATTGAGGCCAGATCATAACTTCTGTAGAGCATTTTGGTCAACTTTACTTACCCAGTAGATATGGCATAAGTTTGGTAATAGTCTGCAATTTGTACATCTCTTTTTTTGATTGAACTTCACGTTTCATAAAATACAAAAATTAATTACTATTGTTAAATAACGTAGTATAATTATTATTTATGATTTATTTTATCATTTACGATTGAGAAATCAGGATTTGTTATATCAAGAATATTTTTTTAAGATATTTGTAATATTAGCTATATATTTCTAAAACCAATGTAAAACAATAGTATATTTCCCTTTTAAGCTTCACCGCCCTTGTCACCAACTTTCAAAGAAAAGTCTTTTTTTTCTAAGTATTCTATCCAGTTTAGGGTTTAGTGTACAAGCATTTCCGGGTTCGACCTCCATGGTGGCTTAAACAACTTTCGTTGTTAACCGAACATCTTAAGTAAACTAGGGCGAAATATTAGTATCAAACCCAGGGCACAAAAGCTAGAATTTGGTGACTCTATTTTTACTATGCTGACTCAATATTCATTAACAGGATACCTGTGTTTTATGTCCCAGAAGCTATTGGGCATTTGAGAAAAGATAAAACTAAGGAATGAAGAAATTAAAGTGGAACTAAAAACTAACAAAGTTTAAAAACAAAAAATATGAGGACAAAATTCAGAAAAAAATGAACAAGGATTTCAATAGAGCAATTACAAAACAGGTTGGCCAGTTACAGTAAAGTTATAAAAATGTATAGGACTGATAAGGATACTAAATGCTTGAGACAAAATTTTAAAACATAGTGAAACATAAGTTTTCAAGGTGATAACACTGGGACAGATTTGGTGAAAATATAAAATAGCTAATACTATAGAAATAAAAAATATTACTGAATCGGGCACACACTTAAGGAGAACTGATAATAGTATTTGTGATTATATGGAAAAGGACAATTGAAAACTATATTAAAGAAGAACGTAAGAACTGGAGTGGGGTCAAGCACTTAGTAAAAAAATTCAGTTCGGTGGAAGTACTTTGTATCTTTCCTACATCAGTATTGGAATAATAGGGAATAACTCGTCAACACCATATGCTGACACTCATTACCTGAAGAAGATTTGTTTACCAAATCAAAGGCAACAGCATACTCTTTCGTAATAATGTGGTTATTTAAGTGATAAATTAGTGATGTTAGGACTCATGAATTGATGAAGTTTTAAAATGTATGTATTTAAATATTTGTAGATTATTACGAATTTCACTAAAAATTACTAGTTTCGCGAAAGAACCTATCATTATTTACACTATAATGTTACATAACACTCCGAAATTTTCTATCACATTAGAAACCACCTACAAACTTCATTAAGGTAAAAGCCTCCATCAAAATTAGAAAGAGTAGGCCATAAACATAACTTCAACAACATGGAAATATTAAAAAGACAAAATAAGTGATACGAAATAGAAGCAAGTAGCAATAAGACGTAAAGTTAAATACGTGAAGAGAACTGAAGGAAGTAGGAATATAGTAAAACCTACAAAGTTCTCGGAAACAAAAATGAAGAATTTATATGTTCACCAGAAATGTAATAGGTTACTTTTTATAATGAAACATAGATTTAAATTTCATTAAAAGCTAGATGTGTTTATTTAATTCAAATATATAACTTTAATCAATCAGTTTGAATACTTGTGTCTCGGTATAATTTCTTTTTTTCTTTGAGCGAACATTTAAAACTGGGTTTAAATTAATTACGGAGTACCCCATTATCGACACGAGCAAAGCGAGTGCAAATTGTTTACGAAATATCAAAGTAAATAAATTTAATTTTTGCTTTATTTTCTAAACCTACGTTGTCGTGGAAAAGTCAATACAATGTGAATGACAATGACAGACTCTGGGAAATGTGATTGCACACGATATATTTAGATATTTAATATAAATAATTTATTAACAGGAAATTAACAGCGCGTCTAAAATAATTTACCACAACCGTTGCCGGTTTTCATTTACATAATTGGAATAAAATATCATTATCAATTATCTGGATGTACCGAATAGATTTGAGATTAGTGTGACGTCACAACCCAATCCATTACTAATATTAACCCATATATAACATTGATGTATTACAGGTAAATGTTTCGCAATACCAGGACAAAATAATCCATTTACAATCTTATCATGTTCTTATTGGAAATGTTAGAGATAGAAAGTTTTTGTTTTTATGATGATACAACTACCTTTTGTAGAAAACGCATTTTAAAATTGAAAATAATGATATTCTTAAGGTTATAGTATTTAAATAGAGACATATTCTTTAAAATGTTAAGCTTTAATGGGAAATGTTTTAGACAAAAGTTATTTAGTAATGTTGAGTAAATTAATAACATTATTAATTTTTTTTTTTTTTTCAGTTTTCAATGTCTTTTAGAGGTTACCTTGTATTTTTTAAATATAACCTTAGAGTTTAGTTATTTTGTACATTAGTACTTGTCGTTAAAAAAGAAAAGCATGTCCATGAAATACCTTGTAATTTGACTTTAATTTTCAAGTCATAAAAAAAATTTGAAAATATATCATGACCTTCATAAATATGTAACTCAAAAAACAATATTTTTAATGCAAAATTAAAATAGACAAAAATTGTTAACACAGTAATCATCTCAGCATGTATTATCTCTTATTTCATTGCGTTAAAAATAAAATATCAAGATAAAGATTCTAGAAAACTATTTCCAAGGGTTTATAAAGTGAAAATAAACCATTTTGTTTCTTAAATTTTAGCTCTATAACTTTTGTTTTATTTATGAAAGTTTAGAAGATCTCCAAATCGTTTATTAATTCTCTAAAATCACAATGATAGGACTATATTTTTAAGTCTAGAATCATAATGTACAAAAAAAAATAAAAATACAGAATGTTATCTTTTAAATTTTAGTTAACGTTCAAATTACCAGAAAAACATAATTGGAATTAAGAAATAATAATGCCGTATTATTTCGCACTTGATACCAAATAACTTTTATGAAATAATGTTTCAACAAAGGTGCCATTTTTGAGGTTTTCTTTTGTATCGATTAAATGATGTACTTTAAATATAAAAACAGAATATAAATAAACAGGAAGGAAATACTACTGTAAGCTGGAATTGTTGAGAATACAAAATCGTGTTAATGAGTATCTGTGTAAACTTAGTTATCGGTGGTTTCTACAAAATCTTTCTTTCTTTTCTTGTTGTTTAAAGACGAAAACCTCTCGGTCATCATTTTGTATATCCCAAGACTACAAGAAAACAGGTGTAGATAATGTTAGGGTCCCACAGGATTACTACGCGCTATATTTTAGCAAAATTTTATCAACTATTTAAAATCTCGGTTTAGAAATTGCATGGGTTGTGTTTGAGTATTTCAGCAGCTTTATTTCTGTAATATAAGTTATAATGGTATTCGATCTTATATACGGTATGCGCAATGTTAGTTCACAATTTATTTATGTATTTTTAATGTAATTTAATTAAATTTAAAAATTCTTTACGTCAAACATTTTCCAATAAATTGTTTTATATATTATATAAATGTCATATAAAGTATACATTGTAAACTCGGGTTTATCCATACTTTCATTTAATACCTGGTTCTTATATGTATATAAAAAGTGATAGGTAAAACAACTATGCCATTTTTTATTTCTTTTACTCTTGGTCGTCTGTCTGTCTGTTGAATGTGCAGTGAATTTGTTATGAGAGTATATTTTGTGCACGCCATAGGATTTTTTACATAACTCAAAATTTAGTGATAGCTGCCATAAGAAGATAAAGAAAACAATTATTTCAAATTAAGCTTTCTCGATATTGAACAAATTTGGGTCTTTAAGGATAAAAGAAAAATATATTGGTCGTCATCTCTCAGTTAATTCCGGTGCGTGAGTTATCAGGAATTAACAAAAACATGGGACAAAGGCTGGCTGTCTTGAATGTCGTAAATTCTCAAATGTTAATGAAATGTAAAAATAAATGACACAAATCATTGTGAAAAATTACAAGTAAGTTATTATTACATTTCAAGAACAATAGGAAAAATAGAAAAATGAACGTTGATCACCATTAAAATTAGATTTCAATGAATTAAAAATACTCTGAGAACATGTTTATCACTCAGGCGACGCAAGTTTGGATATAAATATTTTGTCCAAAAATGGCTTCATGGATCATTTCACATTTTGAGTGGGAACAAAAAAAGTTTTGTTGTAGAATAGTTTTCTGGTTTTTAAGCGAACCGAAATTAGTTTAAAATATTAAATTTTATAATATAGATAAAATAACTTACTTGTATACTAATTGTACAATTTATGTTTGTTTGCAGGTAAGTGTACTTAACCGTTGATGAATCAAAGCTCAGTAAGTAGAGTTACTATTTTTTAATTATAAACGATAACTTTTATCTCATGGCTTAGACAATTATTATGATATTATCTATTAATCAAATTAATTTTTTAGTACGAAATTTATTGTTATAATTTCTAATTTATGTAATGAAACCAGAAGAAAAAAATACAATTTTTATTCATGTATTTAGAATATATACTAACTAATCCTGTATCGGCTGAGAATCCTGATATTAACTTTCTAATTTTTTATTTTAATTTTAGGAAATAATTCCGAAAGCAATCTCTTGAATATTTTTCGATTTGGGAACTTGGATTGTGGTTTTTATTTCCTAAACTTTAATTTAAAAAAAATAGTTTTGAGACGGTAAAAAAACTTTTTTTTATATAATTGTCGCACCCGAAATTTTTTACGTATTGATAAACTTTATTTGTGTATACCATAAAAGAGCCGACAAAAAATTAAAAAGAGAGTTAAGTTAAATGTTTATAGGATAGTTATAGTTTTTTTTTTAATCAGTTATTCCCCAATCTTTCAGTTATGGTAATCATAATTCAGTGCGAAGTTAAAAGTCCGAAAACCAAAAGTAGAACAAATCTATGAATATATATATATATATATATATATATATATATATATATATATATATATCTATATAGGATAGAAAGGATACATTATTAAAATACAACAGACAGACACATACAAAGAGAGAATTAGATACCCATCCACCAACAACTTTAGATACAGTTAACTATTTACATGTTCTATTAACATTAAACTGTTTATCTTTAAATATTGCTGTTTGCCTGTTTTAATCCGTAGTCTTTACACCTATCATTATAAAAATACACGTTTTAATAATAATGAAATCTGTAATCGTCTATTTCTTATACATCTTATAATAAAACTAGTTACTTTCACACAATTATCATATTCAGCAATTATTCTATAGGTTGAGAATATGTTTCAAAATCAACGTTGATGAAACTACATTGTCCAAAAAATCCATTAGGATTTTTACAATTGGCCGTATTAAACGTTTTTTGTGTCTAATACTAAAAAAAAAATTTTAATTATTTTTTTATAGGTTAATAAATTACCAAACTTGTCATTGATAAGCGTATAGTACGTTAATTAACCTTCAAACATTTTACACATATAAAAAGTATACATTATATATTCGAGAATAACTCGAATATATTACAGTTTGAAACTTAATGTTGAAGTCACCGATTATTTTTTACTTTGTTGTGTATTTACCTTTGCCTTTACATTAAAAATACAAATTGTGGGCAAAGTATTGGTTTTGAACATATTTTACGTAGAACATTAATTGTTGAAACTAATGTAGAACAAAAAAGTCGAAAATTGAAAATGTTTAAAAACTCCAAAAATAAAAAATTACCTTTATACTCTAAATACCAGCTTGGTAAATGCAGTAATTAGTTTTACATCGTGTAAAACGTTGTGGTCAACAACTATTGATCTCTGAAAAATATTTCAAACAGTAAATAAACCAACAATTAGTATTGTTAACATTGTTTAGGAGAGTTGGAAACCATTCTCCCTATATCTGTCTCTCTGTTGTATCTAATGCATCCTTTCTACCATATTTATGAACAGGGTGCGTTTTAAATATGAAAACGGCGTTTTTGCATAATTGAGACGTACCTGAAGTCAGACACAAATGAGGAACTTCATAATTTAAAATAATATACTTTTTTGAAAGTTTAACTTTTTGTCAACCATCTTTGATCCGCCATATTGTATCAAACTTATTTTAAAATCGGAACGTGGACATGTGATACATGATTGTAATGTAAAAATAGACATTAATAAATTGTTTGTCGATAAATGACTACGGTTTTACGTTGTAAGCAAACTTCCAGTGACGGAAAAATCGCGTTAGTAAAAAAGCGTGGTAAAATGCGCCTTTGAAAACATTTCAAATTTATTTTTCTTACATGATAATACACTTTTGTGAAATTAAAATACATTTTTCCTATTAATATTGAGGAAGAACTTCCACACCGTCGGTTATCTATTTATTTGATTGTAGGTGAACTCAACCAAAATTAGCCTTCCTCAATTAAGATTATAATACACAATTGTTATACCAATCACTTAGGCGTGGGGTATCTAATTAATCAACTGAGATTAGTTGGCACATTATTGATATTCTCTCAGACCAACAATAGCATTATTAAACCATTATTATTATTCGTATTTACCAGTTTAAAATGAAATCGTTTTTATATAAAATATTATAATTTTACTTTCTTAGAACGAAGCAGTCAGAATATCGTTGTTGAATTACTCGCAGAATTATATGTGTTGAGGCGCCTTGATCAAACACATATTATTTGAATAGTCTCTGCCTGTCGCCTGTGCAGTGATTTACAACCCAAAAAAATTACTTATTTTGATTTAAAGTGGTATGTGATTTATTCGTTTAGATAACTCAAACATTAGAACTACCTTCCATAAAATCAATACTCAAAACAGGCTCTAATCATTTAGATAACATTTAGATAATGTCCAGCTTTCATGCAACCAAACATAATATCACCCGATAATGTTGATCTTATAAGTGTCTTTAAAAGAATAAAAACATTTTTCTGCTGTCATAAAGTCCAAATAGAGAATATGGTGAAAAAATTTCGTTATTTTTTTTTAGCGAAGTGTGGAAATAGTGGTCCAAATTAGTAGAACATTACAGACTAGAAACAATTAAAAACAAAAATAAAACGTAAATAAAAAAAGTTATAAAAATTGTATAATTTAATTTTCTTTTGACCAAATATTATTCACATCTTCATCACAAAACTATTTTATGTCTTGAAATTTTTGCTAAAAATTGTTGTAGTGTAAATAAACCCTTTATTGTGGAATTTTTGCCTCGGTTATAGAAAGGGTTTTGATTCCTGACATAACAACTCGTAAATTTGTACATCTAAAATTTTTGGTATTACATAAATAATATTTATGTCCTTCTACAAGTAATGTAATGATAAGAAATAGTGTTTACAATAATATCACTATTTTCAATAATTTTTTTGAAAATAGATCTTACTTTATAGCAATATTCAACTAGTTACGTAAACAAATTTTTTACTAATGATATATTTATAAATACATTTTTATTTTCACCAACATTTATTCACTATTATTTGGCACAACGTTTGTATATCTTGAAAAAATTGTTTTACGGTATACACAGGGATTTATTTGAAATTTTTATTTCATTTATAGCAAATAAATATTATAAGATGAAGTCAAGTATATACAACGGTCAAATTTCTGTTTCCATTTTTATATTTATTACAAGCTAAGTGCACGGTGTTGTTAGGGTATTTATTTTTCCCAATTATATAATAGACATGAAAAGGGATAATAATTCTATTTATAGTGTAAAAAACTATGTGATTGTATTTAGGAATAAAGTTTAAAGGTATAAATACAGTATACAAATTGAATAGATTTTTTTTTTTAAACACACTACAATATTATTTAAAAAAATCTTCTAAAATGTTCTACTGTATTCTATTCATTACTAAATATTTCCAGAAGGTTCTCCAGAGTAATCCTCGACTAAACTTGACCTTAAATGTAATCGGGACTGTCACCATTCGGCTTAGCGACTCCAAAATTTATCGATTTGAAGTTAATATCGATCAGTTCAGATTTTTTATTTTTTTACCTGCTTTCACCGAATGAGGCTAAACTTAGACTAAAATGTATCGCAATCACTTACTATTCTTCTTAGCAATCCGGAAAATTATGGTTTCTACACAAAAAGCGGTCGTTATAGAATATTTGTATATCCAACCTATTCCCACCCACACCATTAGGGGTATTTGTTTAAGTCGAGCGTCATATGTGTACCAAGTTTGGTTGAAATGGGTCTAAACTTTCATAGTTATGATGGACCATACACACACATTTCAATATATAAATAGATTCCAGAACGGTTTGTGTTATACAAAGTGGTAATATGCTTATTCTTTGGTATTATTCAAATCGGTATAGCGGATTTAACAGGTTTGTGATAGTTATTGTTTATACACAGTGATTTTATTGACAGAGTGTGACCATTATATTGTATTCGGAAACTTAGAGGCTACATTTTAGCAAATACCAACTTTGGTAAAGCGAATTTAATAAAATCGGATTTTTTATTTTTGTCTTAAAGTAAGTACCCCAAAATTTATAATTATAAAATAACCAGGGATATCGTTAAAATATTCCCACATACCGAATTTGATTACAATAAGTGCGCTCATTTTCTTCGTCCTGCACAGACAACATACATCATTCCGAAAGCCACTTTTATAGAATCACGGGATTAGTTATTTGATCCATCACATACCTTTCTCTATACTATCTACATTTGAGAAAGTAAAATTACTAGAAAAATCAGTTCTACATTAGGCCAAAACATATCCACATAAGAACGGTCAAGGTAGCTCAAAATGGATTTACTGTAAAAAAAACTTCAATTAAGGCCCATTTTACGTGAGAAAGTTAAAACAGCAAAAAAAAGATCCCCTTTATGAGGTCGTATTACCTTAAATTATGAGTGCTTTGCTTTCATCTTTGCAGCTTTAATTCATGAATTCCTCGAGGACGATGTACTAAAAGTTACTTAATTAGTAAAACTATTCTAAGGTGACATGTTTCAAAGGAACCGCAAGTTGTGACCTGCGTAATGATGTTCTAAATAATCAACGTCACATAATAGTTAATTTTTAAATATCAACATCGCAATAAGTGAGATCCTCCTAATTCTACCAAATCAATAGTTTTGTTCTGTTTGTAATTCTATTATTTATTTATATTTTTTTACACAAAAACCCAAAAAACAAAAAGAAACGTACGTTAAAACAATACAACATAGACGAAACAGACTAAAGGAAACAAAATAAAAGATCCAAACACAATGCACAAACTTTCTCACACACCTCTTCACAATCTAAATAGCCTACAAACAAACAAAACTATTTGTCATCAAAAATGTCACTTCCGTAATTCCTAATCAGCAAGGGAAAATAAACCATGGAAGTGGTCTCTGAAAAAATATGTATATTTTAAAATTGATGCGTAAACTTGTGCCATTAAAATGTCCTCAGCCTAAATCGTATTTGTTTAAAATCTAATCTTAATAGTAGTGATCAAGTTTCTTTTTTTGTTTTTTGCCAATTAGTCTGTAAATGATGTACTTATGACTTTGAATTTTACGGGATTGGATTATATATATATACTTAGAAAACATCATGTGATAACATTCTTTCTAAATAAAGTAATGCAATTAGAGAAAAAGATTAATTTTATTTCTTTTTATTATATTAAATAAATAACAAATTTTGTTTAAAACAATCCATCTTGAATTCTTCCTAACCTCCTTTATGAGGCCTTTATCTCCTGACGGGACTTACAAGTTCCGCTTTTGTTTACGTAACTTATAATATTTACAACATTATGACAAATTATTTTTATACACTATAGAGGTCCTAATAACAGATAATTAAGATTTAAAGTAAATTTTAAAATTGGTCAAGTGTGAAAGGGTTAATTCAAACAAACAATGTGAACTGTCTTTTACGTAAGTTTAAGTGAAATTTTTTTAAACAATTTAAAACCATTAAAAGAAGCAGTTCCATTGATTTCTCTTAATTAGGTTATTATAGGTAAAACGAATTACCCTTACAATTTCACGCACGTGTATGTCTGTACAATTTCAAATGACGCTTAAAAGTTTTCGACTTTATGAAAGTAACTGTGCTTATATGCCAACATATGGTATATGTCGTATGGTTTTAAAACATATGAATTTTATTTTGAATTCTAGAATTCTAGAATGAATTATAATTATTATGGTATTTTTTCCCTAAAATGTAGCCGCAAGGTTCCAAATTAAAACGATTTCTCCAAAAACAATATATTGTGAGTTATCCCTAAAAAAAATAAAAGGAAAAATCGGTCATCAGGGATTTATAAGATATGTCATTTCTAAAAATCAACTTTACCAGTTTTGTTTAAATTTAGTGAAATCAGTGGTTGACTGTATAGGTAGCAAATGAATATGGCGATAGATGTAAATTGATTGTTGGTTTTTTAGACTAGTTTCAATTTAAAAAATAAAAAAAATAGTGAAACGTTAAGATTCTTCAGATATAAAACTGTAATATATGATTGTGGCCTGCAATTAATTTCCAAACCCAAGTAATTTTTTTAAAAGTTTTGTAGGTCACGCCGTGTTCTAGTTGGAGGAGGGCGACATGTTAGACAAAACTTAAATTTGGCTTACAGTCAACATAATATTTTTTCGTCATATAAGCAACCATATTATTAATTAGAATAACTTCTAGTTTTATTTCATACATTCACACATAATTTTTCCCAAAATAATTTTTCAAGTTGATAGTTGTTTTACTTTTACTAATAACACAACCACATGGAATTTTTTTTGTTATTGCTATATTTTTACTATATATGGGACATTAAAAAGAACAAAAATGCAAATTTTGAAATATTTAGGATTTATCGCCTTGTCTGTGTAGACGGGTTGCCATTTACCTACATACATACAGACAGACAGACACGAGCGTGAATTAGAGGGGTCTTTGAAAAAATACAGAAAAAGTCCCGAGATATCACCAAAATCTCCCACATACAAAATTAGATTAAAGTCGGTCCACGCAGTTGGGCTTTACACATACGACAGAAGGTAGAAAACAAAACAGATATAATTTCAAAAACTGATTTTTTAATATTACGGGGAACTCAAAAATTGTATAGCCACAAAAACTCACATAACTTCGTTTATTATACGTATAAGCAAGAGAGTAAAACGGTTTAAATATCTGACGTTTCGTGAAGACCCAAAACACTTCCTCAGAAACCTCATAACATACTTCCGAGGGTCGAAGGTCAGCTAAGCGGTTGTAAGGCCGTAATAAGACTAATCTTATAAATTGAACAAATGTCGCGAGGAGACAGTAATAGTAGCATAGGTGATTATTAATGTTGTAATTGTTAATCTTGTCAAACTTCCTTTCTATTCATATATAAATGGAGGGAAAGGAAAATCGCAGTTTTGAAATCAATCTCTGTTAACCGCTATAAACACTGTTTTGTAAGTTTGATAATCGCAACAACGAAAATCCATTTTCGGTTTTGACTAACTTTCATGACCTCAGGATATCGAAAAGTTTATTTTCAACATTCTGTTGTCCGTCGAGGTTAAACACGATAGTAGATACACGAATTAAGATTTGTAAAATTAATTATCCTTATTATGGTAACAATCCTCTGTTTTATGATGAGAAATAGCGGAGTTATTGTAAAAATTGCTACGAGATCCAGTAAAGCCGACACGAGCGTAGCGAGTGTAGAATTCTTCATATATGTATAGCTTAGATGTCCGTCACGACTGAGACACTGATACGACCGAAGCGAGTAGGGACTTTTAATATACACTCATCTAAGGGGTCTTGTAGGACCTAGGTCGACGTCATACATACTCAACTACGTATGTCGAGAAACCTGTTTAACAAAATGTTTCAACCACGTCTATCTTGCTGGGGGAGACACCTTGTTATATCATTACAATAATTAAACATTGTCCACAAGGCTCAAGAAACCAAGTTTTGATTACTATATTTAGAGGATGTGTTTGTATTAAATTATATGATAGAGTTGGTTAAGTACCGGGTATTTTTCCAGCAACTTCATTCCTGTTCAATTCTTTATGTCGTAAAAATCGCGCTTTGAGAGTGTATCCCTATTAATAGGATTTGATCAGATCGACTATATTATTTGTTTTATTAAATTTTTTTAATGATTAGTCAGTTATAATAGAAGATCTAACGTGCATATATTCCAATATTTTAAGCAAAGTGTTAAGTTAAAAGGAATTAATTTACAATTTGCTTTCATGCACGCATATGAAAGTTTGTTATTTTTCAGTTGTCTTTCGTTATTTGGTGTGTGTAGCATATCAAACTGTTTTACAAACAAACGATTTTCTATTTTGAGAATAAAACAATACCTTTGGTGTCAGTATAACCAACAAACTATATTTTCTACTCACATTTCCAACAGACTCTGTGTTTAGCCGCATTTTAAGGTTACTCAATCTCGTATTCTTACAGCGGCGTTAAAATAATCTACAAACGAATTTAAAACTTGTGAAGTGATTTTAATAATTCTATCAATTACAAGTAGTGTTGTTATTTGGTACAATCTTTTTTATTTATTATAGCATGTTGTTGCAGAAAATTCAAAATTATAGCAAAAAATATGGATTTGATCATAATAGCCAGCAAAAATTTGTTCTAACTTAGGGAAATACTACACAAAAATTTTTTTCCTCTTTCAACTGAGGTTTAAATCATATACCAACTCTTTCATTGAAAATATACTTGTTGTCCCTGAAAATGTACAAAATATATTAAAAAATCTTTCCAAAGCAATCAAAGTATTGGTAACTCGTGAACTACAACGAAAATATTAAGGACATTTTAGTTTAAAGTAATGTTTATTTAAGCAACGTAGTAACTGACCAATTATTCCAGTTACATTTCTCTGTGATGGTACTTCTCCCACTATAACTGCCAGCAGTTGGTTTCCTTTGACTGCCATTACATGTAACATGTAAATAAAACACTGCAGACGTATACGCATGTCTGACCAACATTGCCGCTGAGATATCGGACAATTCACTGAACTTTATAGACACCCCTCTTATGTTGTCTTTTAAAATACGAAATATGTATCTAAAATTCAGATTCTTTTATCACATCCATGCAGATCAATATTGGTTTAATTTGGAAACTAATGGATCAAGTTAAATCAAAAAAGTCCAAATATTGAATCTATATACTAATGAAAATTGCATGTAAATGTGATAAGTGTTCCTTGAAGTATAAACTTAAAACGACAGAGAGACGTTCCGTTTTATATAAGATGAGAATATGGTCACATAACAATTTATTGTATGTTCTGGATCCGATTGATGTTTGCATATTTTCTAGTTTCTAATGTCATTTTCAATCAATAATCGCGAAGGTCCTAAATCCGTATCAGATTGTCTTGAAAACTTACCAATATAATTCTGATCATAATAGAATCATATTTTATAAACAACATCCTTTATCATAAATGTTTGTACCTTTGTATAAAGATTTTAATTGTATGCACCAACCTGGAAGCCTTTCTAACGTAAAGTTTGCAATTAATTCTAAAGACTTTACAGATGTTACATTTTATGAAAATCTGTAGAGCTGATATTTAAAAGAAGAATTTTGAAATTTGATGTTAATTAAATTTGAGTTATAGAAAAATTAAAGAACAAAAATATCAAATTTAATCAAAATAGAGCAACTACTTTGGACTGTAAATCACTTTACATGTTTTAACTCATTACATAAATTCATCTTTACTGCCTATATGAGAGAAAGCTAATTATAACAGTTTGTCAAAAAATGACACTAAGTGTCACTGTGGTGACTGTCTCTACTCATAGTGGATACGGATGTGGCAAACTCGAATGACTCTAGTTGGATCTAAACCTTTCTTCATGTAGTCTTGTGTTAGATCGCTCTCTTTCGTCAATCCTATCAGGTCTCTCTCGTCAAACTCCAGATCTAGTAATAACGTCTCGATCTAGACGCTACTGAAGTATTTGAGAGCTAGGGGTCACTATCTCATGCTTTATTCATTTTCTTGTTTTTACGACGATCAGATGTTTTTCGAATTTAAACAACAATAAAAAAAGTTCAACAATTGTTTATAGAAGATGTATTTTAAATAATGTCTTATTGTTCTTATTGAAATCTGTGTACTAACTTCCATATTTGTATTTATTATTCTATTTATACAGTTTATGGGGATAGTTAGAAACAACCAACGTTTGCGTCAAACTTTATGGATATCCGTCAATATCCCCAAAGCTTTCGTCATTCGGTTAAACTACCAATTAAGTTGCAGATAAAATTCTGAATTAAGATCAGCATTGAAACGAAATGTTCTTTGGTGGGGACTAAAAGAGGGGCTTTTGTTTTATGGCAAGAGGGGAAATGATCGTCTTATTTTGTCTACCCTATTGTCCATAAACTCAAAATGCTTTGTCAGCAATAAGTACTAACCCCACAGTGGGAGAGTTGACCTTCATTCTATCAATACAGCTTATAAATATTGTTGCATCTCTATGTACTTTCTCATTTCAAGGTTATGTAAAAAAAATTTAAATAGAAAACATAATACTTGTCTTGTTAAAATTATCTTTAAATTAATATTTTACTTGTGGCTTTGTGAATGATAGATCTTGCTGCCTGATAGAAGTCTACATGTTCCGACTATTTTTCAACACATACGGGGATATACAATACATCTTAAATGTCTATAGGTGGCTCACTCCTTGCTTTGTGATTATGATGTACCAATCAATATGATTACAGTAGTAGAATATATTATATTTAACCTATCAATTTTCATGGTGATTAATTCATGATACTATCTCATTAGTTTCTACAATATATTAAACTAACTTTAAATGGGGACACATCCATACGCTTTTATTTGATTAAAATATATTTTACCCTCATTTTGGAAAGTGTCTACAATTTTTATTAACATGATCATGTTTTATGGTAGTTTTAGAAATAACATGCAATATTAAGATATTTTTTCTTTCTTATTTTTTAATAAATATCAACTTTTAAAACCTACCAATGAATAAATTGGCAATTTATTTTTGACTCGATTTATATCATTACTCATTTATTTATTTTTTATCTTCAATTTGTTGTATAAATATAATTTCATATAGTATATAATACAGAGAGGCTATTTGAATGGTTATAAATATTTCACTTATAACTCAGATAAATCCAGTAAATAATTGATTTCCAATATTTCTTAAGCCTTATAATGTAAGCTGATGAGTTTATAAAAAATACCCAATAATAAAATTGTTGTAAAAATACACATTAGATCCAATAACCGAATAAAAGATCATGTTGTTATTTACAAAAATGAAGGAGACTTTTCAAAGTTTTGACTACACATTTTTCAAATCCATACAAACTGAAAAGTTTCCGCGATTTAAGTTATAAGACTTTAGAGATACTAATGTTAGTCATCTTGACTTGACCATTCTATAGAGTTTTGATTCCCTTTTACCTGCACCAATGGTAAAAGGTTCATGGTAAAGTGGTTGGTGTAACACTTTTTTTTTTAAATCGTAAACTACTCGGCTACTGCTTTCATTTTACTCTAAATTCATAGATTAATATGAACGTTTTGTTACGGAAATTAAAATTGTAGCTGCTACTTAAATAATAATTTCCTTGATATATTTATAACTCTAATTAAAAATGGTCTCAATTCATACAGATTAAAAAATAAAAAAGTAGTTAAAAAACTCGCTAAGCAATGAGTTTATTTTTTGGTCTGGTAAAAAAGTCCTACTGGAATGTGTTAGAAAACAATTAAAACATGATTTCTCGTAGTTTTCTTTCTACTACTGCTCTTTTAGCATTGTTTACACCATTCTATTTAATATTTCTAGTTTAATACGTGCTTTAAAGCCACGGAATCGTGCAGTAATTCTTTTGAGTGACTTCCGTTTTAAATACAACTTCTATTCTAAGCATAATGACGATTGGTAACGTGTTTGATTCTAAGAAACAAACAGACAATATCAAAATGGCAGAATTATTACAGAACCACTATTTGCTTGGCTTTATATATATTTGAAAACCAAATATTTGAAAAGCGACTTAATGACAATTGTCTATTTTTACCCGACAATATCTGGATCAATAATTTTTGGACATCCTATAAGATTTGATTGGGACTTATTGTCTTATATAAAATACGAGGATAGAGGATGTTGCAAATACATTTGTTCTAACTTCGGGAAGTGATTCAATGCTCAAAATAAATAAATACTTAAAATGATATCTCTGAAAACGCTTCGTTTTAGTAATTTAGAAATAACATGTATCTATATTACAGTATGTAAACCGTAACTGTAATGTTTTGTTATATACACGAAGGGTAAACGTTAATTATCTCCGTATAAAACAGGAATACATGTTTACACATAATCAGGATTCGTATAATTAAAGCCATACACAAACACAGCTAAAGTATGGAATGTTGTTAATTACGTTTACGGTACAACTTCCGTTTGCTATTCATGAGTTTTTGGAACAATTGGCATCCAATATCGATAAAATTGTGTAAAGTGAAGATGATTACATAAATGGGACAATTATAGCCTATATAAGTAAAATGAAACAATTGTGTAACCGTTGCATAATTACTTCACTGACGTACGAAACGTGAATTTTTATGTTTACTTGTGTATTGTTGTTCTAGTTATATCACATAGAATAAAAATACTTCTATGTTTAAAAGTATTATTTTATATTATATGATTTTTTTCTAGATTCTGTGGTTTTACCAAACTAACAAAAGATTCATTGTTTAAACAACAGTTACACTGCTCTGTGACTTATGGTTTCCACTATAACGTGATATAACTTCCATAAAACTTTCATCATTGAATCAATAATTAGTATAAAATAAAAACTGTAGTCGTATTCTAAGCATCCTACGAGGTGCAAATTTGTTATTTATAAAACGAATAATAATAATAATTAAAATTTAATTCCGAAAAGGCGAGCAGTATATATTTTCTAGTAAGAATCTATTACATAACTCAGTAAAGAAAAAATATAGTATTGATGAAAAACCGTTATGGACATATTGATAAGTGTAAGGTCATCTCTACAAATCGAAGGGTACGTACAAAGCATTTTGAGTTTACGGACAATAGGGTAGACAAAATATACGATCACTTCCACTTTTGTCATAAAACAAAAGCTTCTTTTTAGGGTCCGTAGATAAAACCAAGGACACGTATAATATCCAGAGCGGGTTTGTCCGCTTGTCCGTCTGTAAGTTGCAACGAGTTTACACAGAAAAAACGAAAAATTCAATATATTTCAAAACATACGTTTAGATTGTTTGTATTCTCCAACATGTAAGAAAAATATAGCGATAAAATATAAGTGACTTAGGGGTAGTTAAGGGGCTAAATCTATCAAGTTGATTTTTTTTTTAGAAATATTAGGCTTGGGTTATCAAATAAAACTAAAAATTATTTTGATTACGATTATGAATGTTTATTTGACGATGAAATTAATATATTGGCGTTAGGTCGTTTAAAAGATTTCGACTTTAGAAAAATGCCTACTAAACCTACGTCGTGCGGTTTTAGAACACACTTGATTCTTTTATTTTGATGTTACCAAAGGATTTCGTTCATATTTGATCATGATTTCACATCTGTAGCTTAATTAGTAGTTTAATCGAATTAAGTAAGTAAAGATAATTCAGTAAAAATGTTTTCATATCTCAAAAATGCCCCAAAAGTGCTTGGGGGGGGGGGAGATAATTTTCAAACGTAAAGTTAGGGCGAGTGATACCTCATTTTAAAGGTCTCTGTACACTGATCATTTTGGAAAAATGTTTTAACTAATTTTACTGCGTCTGTACAAGTTGTTCCAAAACGTCAAAATGTAATGTTTTACAGTTAGTTTTATTCCTACCAAGCCCACGTAAACCAATTTTTTATCGCAGATTCTTGAGAAAACACCCTTTCCAAAAATGTGACTAAGTTGCCTCTTACTCAAAAATGTTTAAGTTTTATAAATACATACAATTTAAAAAAAAGTAATAATAAAAAAAAATTAAAATTTCGAAATTCCATATAGTGACGTTAGTAGTGAAGCACATCCTTGAAAAGGTCGTTCCAAAACCAAAGGACTTTTTACATTTTAAGTTAGTTTGACTTTGACTATAATTTGATTTTGAGAAATTTGTGTTTAAATCTAACTTCAAATATCAAACAAAACTTATAGGTTTACCATCTCTCCAAAATTATGGTTTCAAGAGTGATCTATATTAAATGTTGAACTTGGCTTATTAGAAAAATTATACAGGATAACAAAACAAACAGAACAAAATTCTCACAAAATATACGCCTAAGTATCAGACGCGTTTCAACGACAAGGTCGTCCTCTTTAGTGATACACAGCTACACCAATCAAACTATAACTGAAAAGAGTTATCGTTAAAAAAAAAATCGGCCGTGAATTTGTATTTCCCGTTCCTTTAGGACGACAATCACATTTGTCTTCATTATATGTTTTTCACATCACACATAAGAGATATTGTCTAAAATAATAAACTCCGTGATATACCAACTTAATATACAATTTTAAATAGTAGGGTCAAGCATGTGCTAAAACAACACAAATTAGGCTCCGTGGCCATAAAACACTGATAATACATTTATAACGTTTCCTAGATGTTGCCATTAGGTTTATACTTCGGAAAAACGCCACCGTATTAAAATATTTGAGAACAATTCATATATAAAAGGTTTTTTTTAAAAAAAGAAGTAATTTACAGTTTGCTAATCTAAAAGGCTGAACAACTCAAAATCCTCTTTGGATTATTTTGATGACATTTTGGCAAATCCCGTATGAAATAAAACTACAGTTAGTGAAATTTCAAAAACTGGTCTTACCTTGTTTACATAAGGACTTAAACAAAAAGAAATCAATGAACATTTTTATATTGAATTGTTAGTATCACAACTCTTATGATATATTATTATTTCATGCTACAATTTAATTGTTTCTAATCCAAATATAATTTTTTTTAGATTTCTAGGTCACGTCATATTCAACTTTGTATTAGTATAAGTTATAGTTTTATTTATTAACCCACACATAATATTTATATGTCAAACAATATATATAATTATTCAAAGTTTGAAATTTATAGCATTTATTGTCTTTCTTGTAGACTGGTTTCTTGTAGAGAAGACGGTAACATGCGCGTGAAATTGTAAGGGTCCTTGGTGTTACCTACGGACACTAACAATTATTATTAAAACAATCACAGCACCCAGTCCTAAAGACATGTGTTGGACACAGCGATGTAATGCCGGATAAATTATTGTAAATATAATCCAAGTGGCTTAAAATATCGAGAAAATACAAAAAAAAACTATATTAAATATTTATTACCAACGAAATATTTTTTTCTTTTCGGTAATTTTTCAATAAACTCTATTCCTATAAGACGTGTCTCATTACAATAACTCCATAGCGATCTATTGATTTTGTACTTTGTCCTATATGTTAAATCACATACTCTCCAATATTCGAAGTGCTCTTGTTGTATTTTCAAACTGTTTAATGATTTATTGTGTAATTTAGATTTTAAAAGCTTTTTATATAGGGCAAATAAAACACTGATAATATATTTACAACGTTTCCTAGATATTGCTATTAGGTTTTTACTTCGGAAAAATTTTACAGTTATAAAATATTTAAGGATAATTGATATATATTCTGACTTACAAAAAATGTGTGGAATTTAGTTACGTGAAAATAAATAAAAAAAGCCTTTTACAATTTGCTAATCTAAAAGATGGAACAACTCAAAATCCAACTTGGATTATTTTGACGACAGTTTGGCAAATCACATATAAATTCAAATTAAAGTTAGTCAAATTTCAAAAAAGGATCATGATTGACGTCTTTTCGTTAATTGGGGGGGGGTGTTATATTAAAGACGAAATCCTTTTAAAAAATATATATGCCCTGTAAACAATATTAATAAAACTGTCTATATGGGGATCTAACCCAAAACAAGATGAAGAAAGGTTTGATCCAGTTAGAACACCTCGATATTGTCACCTCGTACTCACTACAAGTTGGTTTCAAAGAGGGTCTTATTATTTTTACAAGCACAATTTTTTAGTTCGGTGTTTACGTATAAACGAAGATAGAGAAAGATTGTCGATTTTTCGTGGAAAAATTTGTTTCGAGGTCCTTTAATAGCAAAATAGAGTTTTTTTTTGGAATGTTGTCCGTGTAGGCCTACCTCCAATTTTTTTATTTAAACATATCCCAATGTGTTTTGAAAACAATATTTATTTTTAAAATATCTAAACATTTTGTGATTTACTATTAGGACTAGTTTATGAAACAAAATAGTAAGTTTAGGCTCTATTTAAATATTTATAGATATTTTGAATTTTTTTAAGTCGTAAAAAGTTCATATCTCCTTTCCTAGGTACTATATATATACTAACTTATCTACCTTGGGAAACACTTGACGAAAACTTCTTAAATAAAGCAGCTTACATTTTGTTTTAATTTTTAGATGTCAGTTGCATTAGGTACAGTTTTAAGAGAATAGCGTGATTTTATTTTTTATTTATTTATTTTTTTTTCCTATTAGGTTTTATGGATGGTGTGAGAAAATTAGTGTTATGCTTTACTCCATTATTAGGCCTATTATTTATTTTTTTAAAAAAAATTATTTTATGTATAAAAAACAAACACAAATTTTAACACTTACTGCAAATCATTCTATGTTCTCTTTTTCTCTTTTTTATAAAGTTCTAAGCATGAATGCTTCAAAAGAAAAAATGTCCTATAAATTCATTTTGGGAATATGACATTATTACCGGTTTAAAATGGTTTTGTATAATAAATGATCAAAAATCTGTTTTTATTGAACAAAGAAAAATGTACAAGCCTATATTTTTGGTATGAACGAAGACTGAACTACTACAATGATTGAAATCGAGGCAAATGAACATTCGAAAGAAAATATTGTTTTTGTGGTCTATGAACTAGCGTAGGTGTATTACTAAACAACTGTTTGTTTAAGTTTTACTTTCATCTAACAATACATCGTAATATTAATATTATGAAGGAATCTATTTTTGTAACCCAAGCGAAATCATTATCAGTTCTCAATAAATGTTTTAAAAAGAAGTCGTCGTTTACTTCTTGTAGATGAAGTTATTTTGAGTTGATAATCAAAACCTTCGAATAAAGTGAGAAAGTTATTGCTTGCACCTCAATTATGCCGTGTTATCAGTTCTCCATTACTTATTCAAGAAGCATCTTCCTTTAACAAACAATACAAGTTCTCTAAGAGGTCCTATCAGTAAACCTATCTGAATGGAACATAAACTTCTTCAGAAACAATAAAATTTTATTCTGTTATGTAAGAAAATACTAAATGGGATTCAAATGATATACAGCTATACTGTATAATATGAGATATTTTTTGGGTTTTTTGAAATTATATTTTTTATTATATCACCTCGATTGCCGAGCTTAAATTTGGAAAAAATGGAAGTAAACGGCCGCCATTTTGAAGTTTGTCAACCTTTTCTGAAACCATTTAATAAATTGTTATAAGTGAAATTATTTAATAGTATTTACTAACCATTTCTTTAACAACAATGACTAAAAATTGCTCATTTGAAACTTGTTGTTTTTTCTTAATAACACTGGTTTAAATAGAAAAATATTAACGAACATTTGTAAAAATATACTTTTATTATTATTTTTTATTTGTTTACTAAATTGGCTTTTGAAATATTATAAAAACGGCCAAAATATTTATTTTGTAAAACTTTTTATTTAATTTCGCTAATTTTCGTTAAAATTATTGTTTGTTTCAAAATATACGGTTTTACATGTATATGCTTTGTAGAAGGTAATAAAAAGAGCTTTAACATTGTTATTAAAATTCACTTTTATTATCGTTATTTTTTTGTACACTTATTAATTGCTTAAGACCCGATTGGCAACCTTCCCCCCCCCCCACACGAATACTCCTAACCCAGCTACCACCTATAATATTTCTAACTAACTACTGGACCGTTAATAGACATTGATATGAACCAATTTTAATAGAATAGAGTCTATTAAGTATTATCCAGTTTTTTCATTATTCTAAAATTTGTATATATTTGTAAATCTGTAGCTATATTTGATTATTGTATGTTTACAAAATCTTCCATGTTATAGAGACACTCGTGTATATTCTAGTAAATTATTTTTTTAACCATATCTTAGCTATTCTTGTATTTTTAATAAAAATAAAGAAAAAACTCATTCTGTTTTAAACTGCTAATTGCAAAATTATAAATATGTATGGTAGGTGCAGTGGAAATAAATAACAAACTATTTGTTTTAAATTCGTATAGTTATATCAATTCCTTCTGGACTTACAATTGGTTTTTGACAAAGGAAAAACAGTTTCAAAACGATTCGTTTTTGGGTAATTATTAATAGGAAGTATTTTATTACTCATAATCACTTCCCACAGTTGAGCAGTTTCTTTATTCGGAGACTCCATGTTCTTTACATACAAGCTTGTTGTAAAAATACCACAATATAAGTTAACGGTAAACGGATATTATTCAATTTACATAGAATATTATTTTCTACATAGTGCGCACTGGGGGGAGGAGGATGGGGTGGTAATTACATCCTTCTGTTCAGTTTCCGTTTTATGTAATGATTCAATAAATATTTCTTGTAAACACAATATGATAACGCGATGTAACACAACAATATTCAGAGACCAAGAAGTAATTATAATTAATAGCATTGCTGCTGTATAATTGAACAAAAACACAATTACATGGAAAAATTATATGCTGTATTGGTGGTTTGCTTGCTTCTTGTGTTATGGTAGGGATTTATCAATAAATAAGATAACAGTGGTAGTGAACATTGTGCTACTTGGAAGGTGGGAGTCAAGAGGTCGAGTTAAACAAGGCGAGAAAAGGAACTATTAAAGCATTAAGATCGAGCTCCAACTTTCCATTAACAAGGGAGTGCAGCAAGGAGCCGTTCTGATACCGTGCTATTCATCTTGCTAACAAACTATATGCCACAATACCTGGAGTAATGATGCAAAATAACCATGTACGTAGTGACATGGCACAACTACATAAATCATCTAACCCTTTTCTTTAGAATCCCAAGGTGCATACCAGTATTGCCACTCTTATGACTTAGCGTTCAACAGCAGCTTTTCCCAGAAATGGTAGTCCAAGCCACACTAGAAGTAGCCACAGAAGAACAAGTCTAATTCCTGGGAGTAAAAATATACAGTATACTATCATAGACTAAGTCATATAGATGTTTTATGAGCTAAGTTCAGCTCTTAGTTCATAAAAGCTCTCAGGATTTATAGTATCTTGAAACCTATCAGAGACTCTAATGATCTGGAAACCTCATATTTTGCCTACTACACTCCACTCCAGTCTATTTATGCTATGACCTGACAGTCTAAGGAGGGACGTCAGCAACAAACTTGCAACACATTTTAGTGCTTCAAAAGAAGATCTATCCGAACTCTCTGCTGCATGACTTAGACAGACTCCTGTTAGGACTCTGTCTAAATAATAATCTAAATATTATAACGGTAATCGCTCTCTACGAAAAATAAATGGTTTTATATGTGGATGGAAAGACGCTTTGAAAAAGACTATACAAACAGCACAATACTAGACATTCCCGACGTTAAACTCTGCCACACCACTCATCTCACTCAGGTGCTTAAAAGCGCCATCATATATCAGAAGGAAGACAATTAACCACCTATCAAACACGCTACCAAGACTTATACGGAAAAGACTGAAGGTGGAGCTCATAAATGGTTGAGTATCAAATCAATCTGCATTCTTATAGAACGTTAAAAGAAGAACTAACAATCTTATTTTGATGTTTTTTTATGACGCTATTGTATTTCTTGATGAAATTATAAATAAGAGACGTTTATGTATACGTTTGTGTATCCATCTATGAAAAGATGACAGCCTAAACTGAAAATCTCGGTTGCTTGTTCTTTAGCTCAAGCAATCTCAATAATGTTTATTCTAACTCAAATTGATAGTATTAGTGGAGTAAATAATATGGAAATACCAATTTAACTGACGTGTAGTAAATAATTTATTTTGTAACAATAAGAAAATAGAGTAAGTTTAATTTATATAAATGGAATAATATAAAAACGTAGTCACTAAATACATGTTTGGATATGGTAAAAAAAATTCCTGATATAATATTTAAGAATTTAATTAAAATTTGATTCGTAATTCTATTAAATGTAATTGTTTGGTAAATACAATTAGAATTAATTTACTCAGTGACCTTAAGTTCTTTTGCTCTTTTTTAATTGTTCATAACGTAAAATAACAAGTTATTGTAACATCTGTGAATACTACAAGTCAAGTTTATCCTTCTTAATTCACTCATACAAACTTAGGTAATGTCTAGAGATTTCATATCAAAATAAAATTGCTACAACTTCATCATGTCTTTTAGCGACTCTCATATTTAAACTGATGTACATAATTTTATTTAATTTGCAAAAAAATGTAATAAAAAAGAAATATACTGAGGAGAAATTTCATTAAGATTGTAGAAAGGGAAGGCAATAAAATGTTGAGAGAAGTATCACGTGACCTGTAATAAATAATATTAATAAAGAAGACAGAAATTGAAAAAGGATGAAAGTGTGCTCAGAGTTGGGCTTAAAGTTAATGGATAAAGAGAAAATGCTGAAGTTAGATCAAACAATAAAGTAGGCTGTCTCGCACTTTATGGCAAGAGGGGAAATTATCTTTTAGCCTGGTAGACTAACACTTATCGTCAATAAACTGATATTGTTTTGTCAGCAATACGCAATTCAATGGCAGTTTATTTTTAATCAAATCATTAAATTTGTTGGTTGATTAACAGTTATTATTTGTTTTTTTGTTTTTCGTTTTCTCATTGTTGTATCGTTCATCACCGTCTTATAAAAAGTGGAAGAAAAATATAAAATAAAAACCACTAGCCTAGTCTAATAAAGGAAACAGAGGTATACTTGTTATATATTTATTTATATACTTATATACTACTTATATATTTATAGATTCAATATTGAGAATTATATTTGTTAATCATCAAGTTCATTGTACGAATTCTGGGTTATTTCACCTTAATCTTTTAGGAGGTAGGCCTAAGAACGTTTATAGTCTATATTTTAGAAAAAAATTATCAAAATCCCCAATGCCGATTTTGAGAAAATAGGAATTTAGTTATTTAATTTTAATTATTTAAAATAGAGAAATATCTTGAAACATGGACAAAATATGTTCAGATATAAAATATTACCAAAATGATCATTTGTAATGTAAATCATTTCACAGAATATTTTCTTCCACGCTGGTGTTTGTAATTAATAGTTATATTTCAAAAACAATTGAACGAAATCGCTAAATTCAATATTAAAAATTTTTATATCTTATTATCGGCTGTATGGATGATCATATTCTCTTGAATACTAACACACCACCCAGTAATTTTGTGGAGGTACTGAGTAATTGGTTACATTCGAAGAATACATTGTTACAACTATGCCAAAATGTTAAAGTAAATTATTTACTTCTGGGTTTTGAATTATCGACAAAAAACAAAAATACTCCTCGAGATCTTACCTTAATATATATATATATATATATATATATATATATATATATATATATATATATATATATATATAGTACCACTGGTTGTGGCTATAGAAAGCACCACTGAAGAGAGACCAACTCATTCAAAGTTGTTTTTTGTTTTCGTACCGCAAATCTTTTTGTTCACTAGAATTCGGTCGAAAATAATCAAGCCAATTTTGAGTTAATCCTAAGTTCTAAGGTCAATATTAAAATAATAACTTTTTTTGTAAAACATTTTGGTTTTTCGAACCAGCATTTTTGGAGAGATTACGAGGACTGTGTTTGTTTTTAGACTTTTATTTTCTAGTTTGGATGAGTTTATAAAAAATAATGCGCAATATGTAACCACCAGTTTATGTAAGTTATGTTGTGGTTTTGGAATCCATTTTATTTGTTAATGTTTTCAGTTAACACAATTTGTATTATCTCTTCACTATAAATTAATTGCATGCCATGAGAGATTGGATTACCTTTGACTGCTGATATATTATGAATCAGATCTGTATCGGGCTCAATTACTTAGGCGTACCTAATGTATTACTTGATATCAGTAATTAATAAATACGCACAGATTTATACTTACAATGGTTTAAGCTTTGCAATAATGGGTGTAATTAAATCGTGACTTGGTCGTTAGGCATATTCAGGTTCTATCCACGTTTAAAGACAAATATTATTTGGTTTTGTAGATAAAACCATGTGGGAAAGTTAGTGCAATATATGAAAAATGCAGTGTACAATTAATTTTTTTCTTTTAGATTTAGATAATTATATATATAAAAAAAAAAATATATTAAATGATCTGGATGTCCGTACTTAAAATATATATGTTATAATTATAACATATTTTCTACATCTATCACCCTAATTTAAATGAAATGGATAGAACAGATTTTGAGAAAATATTACTTTTATTATAACAGCTCAACTTCTGATTGTAGGTTTTAAACTTTCATTTAGTCTTTTTTACGTGGTGTTTAAAAGGAAAAACCTCTCAGTCATCTTCCCCCTTTTAAGGAAAAAAAACATCACAAAATAAAGACCCTGCCCTCGAATAATCTAGATAAGAGAACTGGGTCGAGAACGTACAATAGTTGGTCAAGAGAGACCTGTTTGGAAAGTTGAAAGAAAACTATTTAAACACAAGACTACTTCAAAAATGTTTAGATCTAGATAGTTTTCTTTGAAAAAACCAAGCACATAACTTTTAAACCAACACTTTTGGAAAATGACTTCTTTATATGTTGCGTCTGCATTTTTAGAGGCTATACTTTAGCACATTTGGGTGAGAATGGCCGATTATTAGTCGAAACTTTGAAATTTGGATTATGATAAGAGATTAACTAAAATTTTCAAGATATTAACAAAACTGTTAAAAATCTCTTGACCTATAGCCAATTTATACACACATACCTACTTTGATGAAAATCTAACGACTCATCAAGCCTTACTAACCTTCTCACCTTCTCAAATGACAATAATCACAATCCTCTAGGGCTACCTATAGTGGATACGGTAGTTTCAATACCGAGGAACTCTAGCTGATGGTACTCATTTTTCTTGCAGTTTTATGTTAAATCCCTCTCTTTCATCTTTAAAATCAGGTATCTCTTAATTAACAGTTGTTCTTTTTCGACCCTGGCTTAAGTAGAGTATTCATAAGTTTGGAATTTTAATTTTATTTTTGTAAATGGTGACGATGATCGAGTGATTTTCCGCCTCTTTAAAAACAAAGAAAATATACAACGATCACTTCGAAGGAAGACCTTAATATGATTATTTTCGTAAAAAACTGAACGTAACTTTCTGTATATTTACTACAAACAGTTAAAGAGATTCACGTCCTACCATGTCAGCATGCTGAGTATTTAACTAAGTGCTGGAAGATTTATAGTGGAAGACAAAACAGAAGGAAGAAAGCAAGCTACGAATTTGCATAACTTATGTAAGGAACAGAATTCAACAGACATTTATGGGAAATAAACTTGTTTAAGAAAGTGTTTTCACTTTTGTTATTTTAGTAAGTAGAAAATGTATTCTCAGATGTGGCGAAAACTTCAGCAATATTAACTGTGGCCTATTTATTTATTGTATATAAATAACAGAAGTTGTATTTTTAATTTTTTTAATTGTTGAATAGTTTATATATTGGTAGAGATTATTCGGTCATAAACAATGATCTACATGTTTGTACGCAATCATTTTGTCTTGACAACATCTCAAATCGGTTTGTATATTTGTCTTTATTTTGTACACAATCTGTTAGAAAATTATGGAAAAAGATGAACATTTCAAAAATTACTTTAAATATAGAGATGTTCTACCTCTCACTTTACAGCTACTTGGTTTTCTGAGCTACCTACAGATTGGTACTAAAATTTTAGTAGGTTATACATAGTGTTCAATAAATCAACAAAATAATATTTCTCATTTTTTAAAAGTGACGCTTTTATTATTTTTAGAAATTGCAAAAGTCAATGTGAGAAATTTTGTCGTTTTTTATTATTGTTGTAGTGATAGAAAACTTAATGAAAGGTGTGGTTTCTTAATGAAAACTATTCAAGATTACCACACTACCACAGTGTATAAGGAAAGGATTTAGAACATTTATTGTAAAAGTCTGAAGGGGGAAATCTTAATTTTTAGATCATCCTGTACATGGAAGCCTTATGTTTATTAATTTATGTTCTAGACTACCAATTGATATGTTAGTGTGGTTACTGAAAATCGTTGAATCAAATATCATTGGATATTTGGTGTTAATAATATGTGTAATGAAGAACTATGTAGGTTTATTTTTAAATACATCTTGGATTACTTTACATCATAATAATTAAATAATAAATAATGATTAACTCAGCCCTCCCAAAACTGTAGTTATAACTCTATAACTCGGTAGTTTTTAATGATTAGTTAAAAAATTGATGTTAAGTATTCTAAGTTGGCCACTAGCGTTAGATTAAAAAAGTTGATAGAATCGTGTTTTGGAACACGACTCCTAATCATTTTTGCACCACCATGTAGATAGCTCAGGGCAAGATCTTCAAAATGATTAACTCTCTATCTAAAGCAGTATTTACATATTAAGTTTTTCAATACTTTTGAAACACCCTGTATGTATTTTAATTTACTTTTCAAGACTATATCAATTTGTATCATGTAATAACCTGGAATATGAAAACCGTCAATAGGGCCAACATAGGATAGTAGCCTGGAACTATGTTAGAACCTAATACTAATAAAGATATCTATGAATATAGTCAGGCTTGAGCAGTCAAAATACGAAGACAATATGCAAATAATGTGATCAGGAAACCCTGAGTACATAACTACAGAGTAACACATGGAATAGAAAACACCGTGATTGTGCACTTTAAAACTTACCAAAACGAGTGAACTTTAACGAAAAAATATCTACTGGGGTTTTCAGGGTGTACAACCCTTGTCCCTTCTCTCAAGAGATGATGGATGACCTTGTAGTTTCTTCTTGGGGAGTATTGAACGAGGAAATTACATTTTTTGTTACTTAAATTAAATCGTTACGTTGCGTTACGTATATTAATCTTTATTTACACAAATGATAGAATATGTATGAACAAATATCACCGATAAAATATGCGAATATTGAACTTTATTTTAGAGTTTTAAAATCAAAGTAAAACTTAAAAAATAAAATCTTGGAAAATTTACATTTTTTAACGGAAACGCATATCAACTTCAATGTCGCCATCTTCAGAAAAATATCCATCTTCACTGCATGAGCAAAAATAATCAAAATATGACATAATGCTGACAATTACATTGTGGCTAAAACGCATTTTAGTTTTTAAATGTAATATTTGTAAGAAATTGTGTTAATGTTTTATTTAAATTTCTACAATAATATGAACATTCTACAATTCGAAATCTCCAAAAGAAGAATTTAATAAATCTCTTGATTTATAGTGAGAAATTTAAAATGTTTCTTTTCTGGGTAAGACACAAATAAATTAATCGTTGGAACTGCAGATTATCTGAACGATATATGACTATTTTTATAAAAAAACGTGATACTGTTATATGGGCTGTATGGTTGCCACAACTTATTCTATTTCATTTGTGTAATAACAAATGATTAAGTGTGTACAAACAACTAAGACATCCTTGATATTTTAAAATAAATTTGGTAGTAACACGGTAGTAATTAGGTGTGAAAATTAATGTGTAGGAAACAATGTTTAGCTTAAAAAGTGGATTGCTGCCTCCTAATGTTAACAGTTAACAGTTCTACAATTAACGTCAAATTAATTTATGACTAATTCAGGTGGATTTATAGCCTCCAATTTAAAGGCGGTCACTGGCACTATAATGATGTTTATAATATTTAACCCCCATATTGGATGTGAGGAAACTATTTTACAAATTGGAATTATGTTTATTACAAAATAAACTTGGACAATAAGCACCCATATAGAAACGTAGGGGTTTCCTTTTGAGGGATCTGAAGTCATTGATATATATTAATAATGTAATATTGACAATAAGCACTTGATCAACCTAGTAACAAGGTCAAAATATGAAATAATGGTAGAGCTAGTTGTTATTATCAAAGGCTCGGACACTGAAAGTATTAGATGTAAATGCTTTCAGAGTGTTTGAGCGAGTATACTAAGGAAAATTTGCGGAACAGTAGAAGAGGATGATGAACGGATAATGAGATATAGTTAAAAACTGGATGATATTATTGAAGGTTAGGATATGATTTAATTGATGAAGGCTCAAAGAATAAAGTGGGTTGAATATGTGGAGAGAATAGCGGAAGACCTCTTCAGAAGAATGCTGATAGAAGTGGTTCACCACACAAGCAGATTGGACACCAGGTTATATTATGTTGCTGCAATATTAGGGCTAAGGAAAGTAATGATATGGAGGCAAGATGCAGACAAAACAATGAGTCTCTCAATCCATAGTGGCAGATCTGAGTTTGAGTTAGAGCTTTAAAATTCACATCGTAGTATGAAGCTTTGATTTCAACGCTGAGTTTAGTTGAAAATTCAATTTTATTTACTTCTATTTATTTATGTTAATCAAAAAAACACACAAAAATCGTAATATATATTTAAAGCTAATAATTATATAATGGTTATAAAAGCTCCAATAATAAGAAACAGACTCCAAAACGAAGATGACTATCGAAGAGTTATGCAGTATTTTTTGTCACAAATTATTTAAAGTTGTTAAATAACCGAAAATAGAAGACATATGTAATAAACTGATTATGCTACTGAAGTCAGCCTTGAAAAACTAAGTCTAATCATGTGCCACACGATCATCTTTCCTTTAAAAAAAATTACTCATATATAATATCCATTACTGTGGTCATAAATGTTAAACTTTAAAAAAGTACAGATCTGTTAATGTTCTTCATCTGCAATTTAATTGACTTAATATGACGTATGATGTATTAAAACACAAACACGGTATACATATAAATACACACTATTATAAATTTCATAGAATATCATTTAAAATTATAAATATAAAATGCATAATGTCAACAAGTTAAAATCTTTTAAAATGTTGATATTTATAATCCATTATGTATTCATCGCAATAACATCGCATAATTCAATATTTGATCTGTATTGTAATCCTCCATAACGGAAATGAGTGACACCGCGTTTGATTTCCATAATTATTCTTCATTTATTCATTACGGAAATATGGAATGAAGGTAACAGAACTTATGTTATTTGATAATTTGTTATGTTATGCAGGATTACTAACAACGTACACTTAAGTTAGTGGTATTATCATTGATATACGCTATGCGCAGCTGATCCGCTGACACGATAGAACGCGAATTTCTTTATCTGATTTAATTTATAGTACAGTAATCAGAACCAAAATACCCTGAATATTCTTAATTAATTCCTAAATGGCAATTTTTTTCAGTGAAAGTAAAGTTTTGGATTGCAGAATACGTTACAATAAAAGTTCTGTAGGTTGAGCCTTGAAAAAAAAATAAGAGAAAGAAGGATAATTAAATTTCCAATAAAAGAACATGTATTGTATTTTTCATGATGTGGAGAAATTAAGAGACAGGTATTGTGATCCTGGTTTTGTGTTCCTGGTTTTACGAAAATAGGTATTTTCTTTATAATGTATTATATTTTAAGGGTCACTGAATATACGAAGGGACAGGTATACGAAGGGATAGTTGGAATAAACGTTTGGCAGCTGCCAAGGGTCAAATCTTGTGATGGACCTTGACATTCAACCATTTTTTTAAGTAAAATGTTATTAATTTTTTTTTAAATTATATACATTAATAATTGGAAATTTGTAATTTTAAATGTTTTCTTAATCAACAATCTTCTTTTTCACTTATACTAATATACTATTACTAACTAATTTTATAAAAAGAAAACAACTGAAATATTCAAATATAGAATATTAAAAAAAAAATCAATGGGTTATCCCTAACTATAATTTAAGTTGAGCCATTCCTTGAAAAATTGACCAGGAGACTATTTGTACCCTTCAGGGTACATTCACATATTCTAACATACTATGTTCAACTAATTTTATAAGGCAAAAACCATAAAATTCATTTATTACAATGTTAAAGACAAATTAACCAACAGGTTATTCCAAACTACAATTTAAGGTGAGCTTTTATTGAAAATGTTCTTTCGGAACTATTTTCATTTTTCACGGGGAAATAATGTAGGGAGTGGAAATTCATTTTTCGTTCAAAAATAAATAAAACAACACCAAATTACTATTCTCCTCTGCAGTCATTCACACACAATATGGTTTGTATAGGCATCATTGCCGTGATATATCTACTCACTTATTGAATGAAGATTCAATAATTCTCTTTTGAGTGTCTGTTACAGTTATGCACGAACTTTTAATACAAAATAAATATCTCTCAAATGATAAAAGAAACAAACTCGCTGAAAAAACGGTAAACAAAAACTCCCACGTGCAACGGTTCATGAATGTCTTCTGCACAGACACGTGTTTTATAATAACACGTGTAGAACACAAACCTTCATAGAATTGTACGTAATCAACCTCTCTTTGATGAAAAATAACAAAGTTATTGGTCAAAATGAAATTTTGAACCCTAAGTTCCCTAGTAAATAATAATATTCGTATAGTTAAGAAATCCAGGTGGTCCCGATCACTGACATGAATGAAAAGAGTGGCTATTCCTTCACATATGTAGAACTACGAGGCCCCCTAGTGACAAGACTCTGACAAAATACTAAGGAAGTCGGGACGTTCTAATATAGGCTACACAACTATTGTGAAATTGTGAAAATTGAATAAAAATCTTTAAAATTCCGAACATTAAAGCTGATTTTTATCAAATTATTAGTATACATTTTTAAACAATTTTATATTTGAATTCCTCTCTTACTTTTATTATAGAACTTTATATGTATAAGGTTAGGTTCTTCCTAGTTACAAAGGATATTATATCTAAGTTTCATTACGATTGGTAGACCGTTTGAAAACAACTGTATACAAACCCCATACAGACGATATTTCAAATATTAGAGTTAAAACAATACTTCGTTTTGATCAGTAAATTTAATATTTCAAGAATATAATAAAAGGTAAACATTTAAATAAACTAGTTAAAAAAATATAATATTACGATTAGTCATTTGATATGCAAATTCTATTTGTGTACGTGCAGTGTTTGCTATCCTATCTCATTACAATAACTGAAATAACGACCTATTGACTTTACACTTTCCTATTGTCATATTGACCATTTATTTAATCGCTCAAATCATGTTTTTAACTGTATTTGCACTGCTGTTATACACATTTGACTTAATGCTTTTGTTCTATTTTCCCAATTGTTTTTCGACTCACTTGAGACGATTAGTTTTATAGGTTTCTGTTTAAAAGCTTTTAGGTTACAACACATACTAGAACAAGTCACACTTTAAAAACTTTCGAGATATGTAACCTTTTAACTGCAACATGTAAAACAGGCAAGTCACTTATAAACCCAAGGGTGAAGTTTGGGGATGATCCGTGGATCACTCAACACTTGATTTATAACCATTCGCACAATTAACCCAACCCAAACAAAAACCATACCTGGAAACCAGCTATGATAGGTAGCTAGAACCGTTAATAATTACCGAATATCATAATACAATATAAAATATCACTAGATACTCTTAACCTTAGTTCCGAATTTATACTATTGTCCCATATTACCGAACAACAGAGAGATCACCATTCATCGGTCGCTGTAATAATATACGGCCTTCCGGTTAACCCTAGAACGCCATGTCGTCACGGAATATTACACCAATTTTGTAATAACTCCGACTATATCCAATCAAATTCAGACCAGAGTTAAAGTTCATACATCGACTTTACGTTCACTTTATCACTTTTTATACGTTACCAAATGAAGGCGATCATGTTAAAATAAATAACTAATTTTTGAATCTGTGATTGTTAAAAGTATAATTCGCATTATTTAGGAGAAATACACCAAATTCATTGCTACTTTTCTCACACCAGAAAGTTCAGTGGTAGGTCATCAAAACGATGTCTACTATTTAAAAATGTGTAGTTTTCACTTCCACCGAGATCAAAAATGTATTTTTTGGAATGATATCTAACTGTTATCTTTGCAGTTCTGCTGTAAAAACGGAAATATTCGTCCTCAATTTTATTTCTATAAAAAGTCAGCTTCCCCATTTTAAGTTTTTTTATCTTCATCAGTTTGAAAGTTAATATATTGGTGATCTTATTAAATCACAATTAATTCCTGTACAATATTTTTAGGACAGAGAGGATGTGTACAATGAGTAATGTAAAAATGTATGATTTATGTTACCTAATGGATTGTTAAATATTTCGTATATATCTCACGCTATTTATCATTAAGAGATATGACAGTGCACTTTATATATAACATTAATTTATACTATTTACAAACAAGTTACATATCTTTGTCACATTTTAAATAAAGAATCTTGTAATTGATATCTTTATTCAGTCTATGAAATATGACGCCACATTTTTGCAATTAGTTTTACATGAAGCATGTTATGAAAGTTGACACATTTAGAATCAATTCCAGAGTGTGATGCAAACAATTGCACAGCCATTTTCATTTCTAGTTCATATGCAGGCAAGAACAAACTATACAATGATCAAAATTGTTCTAAAGTTATTTTAATCAACTCAATAAAAACTATTAATAACCCAAAAATATTATTTCTTATCATCTGATAAAAATTGTCCCTATATTGTGAAACAAAGAGATTTTATTCATTACTGAAATATCTCTGAGGGCCTCGTACTTATAAATGAGTCCTACAATGATTAACTTTATTAAAATTAGTTTTAAATAAATTATGAAACATTTTTATAAATTCTAATATAGCGTAACCTTGATTTGTATTTGTATGCCTGCTAACCGTTATACTATGTGATTAAAAACTAATTTTTAATGATGGTGATAAGTTCTAATTTTTGGACTGGTTAGTTTAACGAAATCTTAATTTTTTAAAGTCTTTAAGCTATTTTTAGAAATTTCGGCTTTTACTGATCACTTACGAAGAGATATTTTTGAAGAGATGGCATACAAAAGTTTTATTTGCGTTATTAAGGGCAAGAGTTTAGAAAAAAATATCAAAATTTGTATTCAGAGTATATTATTTATTTTTAGTAGTATGACAGGTATCTTTAAATTTTAAGTTGTTAAAACAAAAAGAAAAATCTCTCGAGATATGATCGAAATATGTTAATTAAAAACTTTTTTCAAAATTAGTTGACGGGTTTGGGCTGTACAACAGTACACAGAGCCGATAACATCCAAAAATGTATTTTTGTTGTTGGTATTTAGTAAAGTCTACAATTTTTTTAACCGATTAGATAATTTGATTTAGACGCGAAATTAAGTGTTTTAGTAACTTTATACACTACAATGTTCCTTTAAAAAAAAAGTAATTTTGTTTTATGTATAAATAAGGACAAACGCGACAACTACTAATTTACTAATTACATTTACTAATTTCATTTTATAAAATATATTTACTTTTGTCGCGTCTATATTATTACATAATTTAAGGATGTTTTCAAATAACTTTAAAAAATAAAATATTAATAATAATCAATTGATATGCTAACTCTATTTGTGTACGTGCAGTGTTTGCTATCCGATCTCATTACAATAACAGAAATAACGACCTATTGACTTTACACTTTCCCATTGTCATATTGACCATTTATTTAAACGCTCAAATCATGTTTTTAACTGTATTTGCACTGCTGTTATACACATTTGTATTAATGGATAGAAGCTTTTGTTCTATTTTAGCAATTGTTTTTAGATTCACTTGAATTGATTAGTTTTGTAGGTTTCAGTTTAAAAGCTTTCAATTTCTAACAAACACTAGACCAAGACGTATATGGAAATAATCTTCAATTGTATTCACTTTATTTTTGTTCATTGATTATTACTTTTGCTTTGATACATATTCGCAGTTATGTGCCTGTGATTTTGTAACTATATTTTTAACGTTAAGCACTCGTAATAAATGTGTAGTCAAATCGAGAATGAATAGGTGAAAATAGAGTTTTTTTTATTAAAGCCGGACAAAATCCTTGAAACTAATAAACTCAGATATTAAAAGAACATAGGAAGATAGTTGTAGAAATGAAGATTGAATGGGTTTCCTATTTCAGGTGTCAGTAGATATTGCTACATAATGATAATAGCATGTGCAGAGGAATTTATAAAACTATTCAGTTTTATTTAAGCTTATTACATATATACTTAATACACAGTAAATCTAACACGAATGCTACTCTACATCAATTTTGGTTCAGATAAATAGACCAAACAACTATTAAACGAACATCCATTTAGAAAATTTGAGCGACCTATACTTGGGAATAAATGTTGATCAGTTACAGAGAATGATGACCGAAGAATTGAATATAATGCAGATTTTAAATGAATATCAGGTTGTTTTTATTTGTAAAATTTAGAATTAAGTTATTTGTAGATATACATGGAGTATTAAACTGAAGAGAGGATATTTGGAACGACCCTGAGCGAAGGGTAAGGTGCACAGGAAGAAAGGCCAGACCATGAGATGAATGGCTGAATAACGTTGCTGAAGCTTTAGATCTATGAAAATTAAAGGATAGAAGAGGCGAGTATCAGTCCTAGAGGATTAGAGGTTGAATGTGCAGGAGGTCAATGTATCCAAGGACTGAGTGAAAAGAGATGAAGAAAAAGAAAGACAGTTAAATTGATGTTGGGTGTTTTAAGATCCCTGAGGACAAAAACGATTTTTTGAAATGATGATAAATTGTCTTTATTTCTCTGCAGTCAAAACGAAAATTCTTTACCGTAATTTTATTTCTAGGAAATAAGTAAGGAATTATTCCCTTTTTAACATAATTTAAACCTTTAACTGTTGGAGAAGTATCAATGGTGATATAAAAGAAATAGTCCTTTTAAACACTCCTGTACATATTTTTAGGACGGACAATATAATATATTGCAATGAATACTGTACAAACATTATGATTTGCTTTCTTAATGGATGGTTAAATATCTCGTATGCTGTATATCATTAAACGATATGACAGTCCAATTCTAGAATAACATTCTTTCATACTCATGTTTATAAATAAGTTGCAATTTAATTGATGAAACTTGAAATTAATGTCTTTATTCAGTCTGTGAAATATGACGTCATGTTTTTGCAATTAATCCTACATGTAGCATGTTATGATAGTTGAACACATGTTAAGAGCAATACAGAGGTTGATGCAAAACATTTGCACAGTCTTTGTTATTGGAACTTTAATATTTAAGCAACTATATTTATAATTCTGTTGTGAACACAATGTTATAGGTAACATTAATAACTGAAAAACAATCGTTGAAACAATATTGTAAAAAAACCATAAGTATATGTTCACGGAAAAACCATAAATCCTACGATTTATCCATTTTAATTTTGGTTATTTATCACTCAAAGGTAACTGGTTTTTTTTTTCTTTCCTAAAGGTTGAGCTCAGAGAATAACAATTATTTCATGTTAAAGTATTTAACTTGTGTTATTTCTCCCTATGAGTTGTGTTTTATTCAAGTGTACATTAGTTGTATTAGTAGTACTGTTACTTCTTGATCTACATATATAGATATAAACGTAGCATGTTTCGAGCTAGACAGTAGCCATATTTATTGAAAAAAATTATTAAAACATGGGAACAAGTACTGTAGTTAACTACTGTTTACAGAATCACTAGTATAATAATTGAGTATTGTATGAACTTTTAAAGTCTAAAAATCATCCTCTCGTATGTCAAACATTCCATTGATAAAATTAAATCAATTCAGGAAATGGAGTTTTAAGAAGTTACTAGATGAAAATTGGTTTTAGACTTCCGGTTTAACGATCAGTGTTTAAAGAATTCTGAAATAAAAATTTAAAACGTTGCCAAGAAATCAAACATAAACTCTTTCCTGCTCAATAAAACGATAATTAAATTTTTACTATGTTCAACAAATAAATAGTTTCATGTTCAATGTTTGATTTATACTGTATTTTAATGACTAATATTTAACGTATTCAGAAAAAAACTAATTGAATGGAGATTTTATTAAATCTCATATTATGGATGTTAAACGTTTATTGAAATATATTACCGATAGTCTATCTGTTTGTAGACAAATTTAGAGTTAAAATTAATAATTTGAAAAGCGAAATCATATAAATGTTGTTTTATGACATTACGTATTTTATAGTATTACATTTGTTATAAAACACTCATTTTATTGTATAATTTTAAAATTATGACCAAATATTTTTAAAATTGGACACTACTTGTTATCAAAACGTTTTAAGGACCTTTAACCAAAATTAAAGTACTCTAACAATCGTATGAAGCTAACGTTGAAAAACAGAGACACGATTTTTTAGATTAATTGCAAATCAGCAAGTTCACCTTTGACCTTGGCATTCAAGTATCCTGATTACTTACCTATAAAGAATGAGTTATTATAGTGTTTTCGTTTTATATCTAACAAGCTTTACCAGCTTGGAAGCAAGTATAATAATATTTTAAACATATAAAGTAATAATACATGTAATTTAATGGAAATTTCCATGAACCTTCTCTAAACCAACGTACAAAATCGTCTATAAGTAAATGACGATAAAATAGAATATATCATGATGATATAGGATTCGACTTACCGTTAGACCGATTTACGACGAGGGGTCACGAAGGAACAATCCCCGATAACCAGTAAAGGACTGTGTTCGAGCACTTGCATATTTATGATTTAACTATGTTAAATTAATATGTGGAGTGGCGGTCTGGATTTCTCCGGAAGGCCGTAGTGTCACTGCACCAGCCAGTATGTGTTAAATGCATGTTCTTGGTTATAAATCACAGTAGGGCTCGAGTTGCATCGACTAGGATTAAATGTGTCTAGTGTTTTATTTCAGGTAGTTATTTTATAAGTTCACAAATTATTATTCATTAAAGCTCATTTATCAAATACGTATCACAAAGGTTATGTAAATAACATAAATAATAAAGATAAGTAACACTACATAAAAAGATTTAGATGCCGCAAAGGTTATGGGATTCGCCACGGCAGTATTCACCATAATGAGCCCCTGAGGGAGTGAAAAATGGTAAAACTCTGGACTACAGTGATGCTTTCAATTAAATTTTCCGTTTAAAATAGTAATCAAATCATACGTACACCATCTTTGCACTGACAAAATAGGCGTTATCTTTGAATTTTTTTTTTTAAAAATGCGTAAAAGTCAGGATTCGTTATACCCGAGCAGAAAAATATGTTGTTATAACTTGGGAACTAATGTTTACAAGCTTGCGTCTTCTTGACGGTTGTAAGACACATAGCGGCTAACTTTTCGACCAACCAACTGTTGGGTGTGCTCATTTATATTGTAGACTGACTTAGCAAACCCGAACGAGATAGCTAGAACTACTCTTTATTCCTGAAGAATTTACATAGACATCTCTCTTTTTCATCTTCCCCATCAAGTCCCACGTGACCAACCCTTGTTCTCTTCCGACGCTGACGCTATTTGAGAAGCCGAGGGCTAAGGTATTTTCCTTTTCCTGTTGTTTTCTATAAGGTGGTAATGACGAGAGATTATTCATCACAAAAAATCGACAACTGCGCGTTCTCACTTTTTTTCCCTTCCAGATATACGTGTGTGCATTTGCTACATTTTCAAAAAGGTTAAAGAAGGACGCAGGGTTGTTCGTGGTAACGAAAGCTCGTTATTGTTGCTCTTGTGTACTGGGCCCACCAAAGTGTGTAGTAGCATATTTTTATATACATCTCTACTACTCACTCCTGTAATAAACAAAAACCCTGATCATGCAATTTCATAAGATCAATTCGTGCACGTATTACAAAATCCCAATCATATAAACGATTTTTTCATTAAATTACGACAACCTTTATCAGCAGGGAATTGCTCTTTCTATCGAAACCCTTTCAGTTGATTAGTTAATCAGAAACTATTTGTGTCTAGAACTGTAGATTTACTGATTCTAGATAATCTATAAAGCGAATTACTTTACCGATTAGCTTTTATTTAGAATCAGCTGACGTGACTTCAATAAATAAATTCATCTTTTTTTTTTCTTTCCCTTCGTCATTATTGATTCACATTTATTGAAATTGGAAGTACTTTTGAAATACAATATCATTACCTCAATATATACCTGAAATATGCACATTAAGAAAGTAGTTCTACAATATGACGTATAAATGACTAAGTCTACAATGTATTTATTTTAAATTAAGTTATACACTTAATTCTATATTTTTTATAGATATAGAATAAGAAGTTCAAGAACAGTTAAAGGACTTTTAAAATAATGTAGAAACCTGAACATTTTGTCCTTTTAAGATATAGTCACCCTCTCCAAAAATCCAATATGGTATTTTTGGAAATAAATCAATATTGTCAAACGTAAAGCCCCATCGAGTAATACCTCATTTTAAAATGAGTGTTTAGTATAAATTAACTGCGGAGTTAGAAGTCCCTTTTTACTTCAATCCAAAATGGCGGTCAAATATTAAAAAATTAAAACTTACTTCGGCATCCACTTTAAGGAAAATAATAAGTTCACAGCAAACACTTTACTATTATTGTATTCTAGTTTTATCAGGAAGTTAAATTACCGAAACAATTTATTGCATCTGGTGATAAATAATAATTGTCAAACTGTTGTATTGTTGATGTATTTTGTTGTTGCAGATGTTAGGGTTTTTCATTTATGTTTATTACGAATAGTACACAAGTTATTTAGAACACACAATTTATTACCAATAATTAATTTAAATCACTAATTTTAGTTTGATAAAATACCGAGAACACGATGCCCTAACTCGGCAATGATTATATCGATCATTGATGTAAAATAAAGAAATTATAAACAAATAATATATGGTCTATATTGTTAACTGCATAGATCTGTAATATTTGTCAAATTCTTTACGTTTGAAGAAACAGATACAATATTACGATAGGGAAACTATTTAGGTAGAAGTTTTTGATGAAGGATACTTTAGAGTCAAGCTTAATTTTTAAAATAATTGAACAGATTGTATTAATTTTCCAATGTGTTTTATGTTTAGGTCGAGAGGCATTGACGAAGGAAGCTTAGGTGTGTTTAAATAAATAAATTCTATCAAAAAATTAAACAAAACAAAAATGACAAAAAATTGTTAAGGAGGGACTCCATCTATAGTAAATTATTTCTCATAAAAATACACGATGATAAAATTATATAATATTACCTGGAAGAAAATAGTACACGTGGGCACTTATAAATAATAAAGAAATTTTTATTTTATCTTTCTCGTATACGAATATAGCTGATGGTCCTAGTTTCACCTGGGAATAGTTGAAATAGTGTTATAAAGATTTTATTTTTTTGAAGAACCTTATTTATTGGTGGCATATATATGCCGCGTTTAAAAAGTATATATAGGCCTACAGTATATATATATAAAAGTATATATATATACACACTTTTTATATATATATATATTTTTTTTAAACGCGTATAAATATAAATTTTATACACATATTATAAAAGATAAAGTTTTATAATGATTATAAAAATTTGGATGTATCCGCGTTGAGTTCCACTGGAACAAAAAATGTGATTGACGGAATAATTACTGTCTAATGCCTGTCTGTCGTCTATCATCTGTGCCTTGATCTACAGCCCAAATAAGTGGACTGAATTTAATCTATTTTGGTACATGAACATATTTTCGTAAAATCTCGGGATTTTTATGTTCTATTAATTCAAAATTTGAGGGTAATTAACATAAGACAGAAGTATACAAAATTAGGATTTCCTTAAAAACACCTCTACTTATTTCGATTGAAGTTTAGTGTAATATGGTTTAATGATCCAAATCGTGAGAAAAATCACAAGTTAAAAAAAAGAAGAAAAAATCCCTTTTGGGAGTAACTAAAGACAAAAACAGTAGCATCTACACAAGACATTAAAAACTTCACTTTAAATACGATTTACGCTAAGGCAGGAAATTTAAGCTCTAGTCAATTTTATTTAATAAATGGTTTATTTTTACTTTTTACTAACAGCTACAGAACTGTCATTTTTGGTGGTGATTTGTTTATTTATTTATTTTAATTTTGGGGAGGCGTGAGTGGAGAAGTATATACAATGTATTTTGCACTAATTTATCAATTTTGTATTTTAATTCATTATCAATGATAACACCACAACAGCCAACTGTCTATTAACAAGTGTACGAAATAGAAACATATGATCAAATGACCTAAAGTTGTTCGATTATTTGTATTGAATAAATGAGGAATAATTATGACAATAAAATTCTGTGTCACTCATTGACGTGATAAAGGATTAAAATATCACATCAAATATTGAATTACGTGACGTTACTACGAGGAATTTCATTTGAACAGGATGGTTTACAAATATCAACTCCTTTTAAATTTTTAATTTCATTGCTCTTTACATTTTGTATTTATAATTAAGTGATAATACGATATATAAAATTATAATTTTGTATTTAAAAGTGATAATCGATGTAATGTACAACATTGTATATTCATATTGTAACTGTTATTTTAAGTAGAGAGTGCGTATCATTGAATTAACCCCAAAAAATCAGGTACAATTTTCTGTTGGTTAAATAATGACTTTATATTATAACTGTTATTTGATATACAGTCATAAGTCAGTTTAAATTTCGTTACAGATACCAGTTAATTTAAATGAAAAGATCTTATAGTGCAACCGTTATTTAATACAGAGTGTGTCATCAGTCAATCACCCTATAATTCACGTACAGATTTACGTGAAGTTAAATGATAAAACCTTATGTTGTAACCGTTATTTTAAATACAGAAAGTGTCATTACTCAAGTAACCTGATATTAAATTACAGATTCCTTTGAAGTTAAATGATAAGATCTTATGTTATTATTATTATAATAAATACAGAGTGCGGGTTAAGTCTGTTAACCTAAAATTCAAGTACAGAAGATCAATGAAAGTTAAGTAATAAGGTCTTATATTATAACCGTATTTTAAAATACAGTATGAGGCATAGGTTTGTTGACCTAACATTTATGTACAGATTTCTGTGAAAGATAAATAATAAGGTTTTATATTATAACCGTAATTTTTATACAGTGTGCGGCTTAAGTCAGTAACCAAAAATTCAAGTACAGATTTCTATGGAAGATAAATAATAAGGTTTAATATTATAACCGTAATGCTTATACAGTGTGTGGCATAAGTATGTTAACTAAAAATTCAAGTACAAATTTCTATGAAAAATGAATAATAAGGTTTGATATTATAAATTTAATTTTTATACAGAGTGCGGCATAAGTCTGTTGACTAAAAATTCAAGTACAGATTTCTATTAAAGATGAATAATAAGGTTTTATATTATAACCGTAATTTTTATACAGTGAGCGGCATAAGTCTGTTAACTAAAAATTCAATCACAGATTTCTATAAAAGATAAATAATAAGATTTTTTATTACTGTATAACCGTAATATTAAATACGGTGTGCGGCATAAGTCATTGAATCTGAAATTCAGATTATGGAGGTTAAATGATGAGATATTTATTATATAGCCATTATGTTAAATATACCATGCGGCATAAGCTATTTACCTCAATGACTACAAATTCATTTCAACGTCCTATGATGCGATTGAATTTAAAAATATGTTAAGTTTTTTTATAATCTTACATTAGAAAAAATACATTAATTACAATTTTTATCGAATCGCTATTGGAACTGTTGAAAGTGGGAAAAATTTAAAGGATTAATTCTTTTTTTTTTTAGTCTGCATCCATAACTTGTATCTCTGCCACCGTTGAAGATACAAAATAATTTTAATGGGAGCACCTTAATATTTGAATAGAAATAAAAAGTGTAGGTAAATATTTTAAAAAAAGCTTTTTTTCAACTCGGTATACCAAAAATTGAATTAAAGGAAAACCTAAATTTGTTATCAGAAAAATTCATTTAGATATTCTAAGTATGCAAAACGTTCCAAATAAAATATGTGGCGAAAAACTTTATTTGAAATATCTGTCTATTTGTTTGTATATTTTATTTTAATAAATTTATTTATTTTTACAAAACGATTTCGAAATGCAAATTTTACTTTCAACTCATATTTTTTTGAAAAGTAACACACAATTAAAAATGCATCATATTTTTTTTTTCATTATATAATTATAAAGACCACATTGTTAGCTTTAATTTTATTGAAAGATGTTTGAGTTATCAGTAAAAATATTTTTTTCAAAATTGACTACACCTCATAAATGTTCCCCCTTCTTCTAATGTAAAATATTTTGGAGAAAGAAGGTTTTGTTGGGTTTTTGATTGGAAGTTGATTGTTTATCACCCAATTACAACAATGGTAGCTTAGTTAAAATTTTATTTTGTTTGACATTTATTTCACCATCTTTTGTACACGACTTATGATCTTTTATTCCTAAAAGGAACATAAGGAAAAACAACGAAGGACCTACACCTCACTTTCTCTGGCGACATCACCTTCAAACTCTCTCCACTTCTTCCACGCCTACCGAAACTCTTTTCTACCATTCGTCTCTATGTCATCCTTGACCGTCCTCTCCTTCTGTGTACATAAGGATTTCATTCCTGCCTTACAACCCCATCCTCTAAACAAGGTAGATATTCTGACTTTTTTATCCTCTAGATAGAATAAAACTCAAACACAAGATCTCAAAGAAATACCTTTACCTAAACACGTTTCAACGACAAAGTCGCCATCCTCAGTGATACATGAGATACATCAACTAAACTATAAATTTTAAAATATAAAAGTTTTAAACTATAAAGGTAAAACTACCTTCACTTCCTTTACTAGTTTTTTGCTCTTATTTAACAATAGCTAGTTTCCACAGATGCTGGTTTCTCACTACTCTGAGCCGTCGTATGTTGAATCTACATTTCATACATCTATTAATTAAAGTTAGCTTTGTTCATTTCACTCGATTTTTATTAAATCTCACAACCGTAGATGAACATGCGATTTATTCTAAATATCCTTACTTTTCAAATATATTTAGCAAATCATTCATTGACAGTTTGTAAAATGTTATTGGTAACCAACCTACGCCTCACTCTTTAATAACATTTTAAATTTACTACTCTTAGTATTGCGATAATAAAAATATAAAATAAATATTTTCTATAATATGGACTTTTGCGCTTTTCTTAGTTTAAAAATAAAATGTCTATTGCAATTGTGTAGCGGTAATTTTTCACAGACAGTTTAATCAATTTGGTTCACAATTAGTTTCTTGAGTATTTTTAACTTAATTAACGATACATTATAAGTGCTGTCTGTAAAATTTTACTGTGCAACTAAAAAACAAAAGATAACATAATTTTTCTCAATGTCGACCTTAACGATTTTGGTAAAATTTAGATATCCTTATGAACTAAAACATGAAAACAAACAACCCATCACTGTAAAATTTATTTCTAAATTACAAGTTTATATTTAATTTAAAATAAATATATAACTACATTATTAGTATTTTTGAAGATTTCGCTTCATCCGAGAATATATTTCGTACTTAGTAAAATACCAAAAGTCAAAACACATTCTTTAAAAAGTTTACTCCCTATAAATGTCTCTTCCAGGTTTACCTAATATAAGTTATTCAAAGACGTAACTTACATTCTTCCCTCTAGTTTATCTTACACTATAAATCTTGCAACTTTAGTTAAAAAATTAACACACTATTGATACTTTGAAGGAAGTGAATTTCTTTAGCTTTTTTTAATTTGCCATATACATAGTAAAAGTAATGTTGTAAATTTGGTGTAAAAATAGGCTCCAAACTATCGTCCCTCCCCATGCGTTTCAGCACCTCCTCACTGCTTTTTAAGCCTATTATCTTCAACGCCTCTCTTCCATTCTGCTTTTTTTATAATTTTTGAAAACATTTATCTCATAATGTTCAAAATTATCATAAAACAAAGAAATATAAACAATATTGAGATATACATTTAAAAATTATATATAAAATCACAGATGAGGGAGAAAAAGAAGATGAAAGAGAGGGGTTACGGAGCAGTTTGAAGGAGTGGATAGGTAAGCCATATAAAACACATTAACAAGCGAATGTAACAGTACATAAATAGTTTTGGCAGATGGAGATACTAAAAAACCAACCAACTAGTGGGAGAAATAAAGTACGAAGTTTAGAATTTAGTGTGGAGAAGCAGTAAGGTACAATTCATGAGACGCATTCCCAAGAAGATGTAGCAGTACGTACTTACTTTACGAAGATAATGAGAAACCAGCCCACAAATAATAATAAGGTGATAAGGTTGGGAATTATTTATGTATACAGAACATTGGCAGGGGCAGAGCTTGACCCTACAAAGTCCGCCAAGCGACTTTAAAATTTCCCGTTGACGTTCACGGGAGATTCCAAATCTCTTTTGGCCGAATATGACACTACAAAGTCCGTCAAGTTTTTTTCGAAATTTCCCGTTAACGTTCACGGGATATTCCAAATCTGACTTGGCCGAAGATTACCCTACAAAGTCCGACAAGCTATTTTTAAATTTCCCGTTGACGTTCACGGGAGATTACAAATCTCATTTGGCCTAACTTGACCCTACAAAGTCTGCCAAGCGATTTTGAAATTTCCCGTTACGTCCACGGGAGGTTCCAAATCTGACTTGGCCGAAGATGAATGTACAAAGTCCGTCAAGCGATTTAGAAATTTCCCGTTGACGTTCACGAAAGATTCCAAATCGGACTTGGCCGATTATCACCCTACAAAGACCGCCAAGCGAATTTGAAATTTCCCGTTGACGTTCACGGGAGATTCCAAATCTTATTTGGCCGAGCTTGGCGGAGAGGTAAGATTCATAAGACAAATTCCTAAGCAGATGAAGAAACATATAAGTCGTTTTTGAAGATGAAACTACTCCGAAACGCATCAAAAAGTAGTAATAAGGTTGTAACTAGGCACATATGAAATTATACTTAAATAACTGGAAAATGTATTGTACTATAACAAAGGTAATATGATAATTCAAAATTTCAATTCAAGCCGTTCTGTAAATATTAGGTAAGGTTTAATATACACTAGGTACGTTTATTCTCTAAGTCTAGTTTAATTGTTTTTTTATTTTCTATAAAAGAAAAAGTCATCAATTTTGTACATGACTTACTGTTTACAACCATTTTATAAATTGACCTCTTTTATCTTTGTAAGAAAACTGTTTAAATTATGTAAGAAACTTTATCATCCACTTGATGAATGGTCTGTGATGATCGTAAGTCAGTGTCACATGTTGTACAGTATAAACAAGAACGTCTTTTAAAAAGAAAGAGACTTTATAAAGAATGATTTGTATAAAATAAAAACAAAGTAAAATAGTATTTCCCCACCTGGCGATGCAATGGTTGGTAGCTTATATATTGGAACATAATTATTATAATAATTTACGTTTTTAATAAACAGCTATTGAAGATTATTATGATAATTTTATTTATGCTTGAACGTATGTAATAATTGATTAAAGTACATTCTGCTGTTAGTCCTGCCATTATATTTAACTTCTGCTGCAGCATTTTGGTTGAACTTCATATTCAAAAGTTATTTTCGTACTTCTTAGTCCCTCAATACAGTCGTAAATATATGGGTAAATAATTTGAAAATATTAAAAATCTACCAGTATTAGGCAACACTTACAACAGTAAACTGTGAAACCAACTAACATCAGAATCACGATGCCAACAGATGACACAACAGGGCGAAATTTAAAAGTTGAGGATTGGAGAGGGACACATGGTTTATGTAAGGCGTTTCCATTCATGGAAAAAATACGTTAAACGTGTCAGAAGAAATCAAGACAATGCTGGAAATGGTAGAAGATTTTACTGAAATAAAATCAGCTGTTATGGAGCTCCATATAATTTTTTTTTTTTTTTTAAACATACTACATTACAAACTGTCGCATTTGTGTGAATTATAACTAAATCTGGTATGAATATTAGTTAGTCTTGGCTTAGATATGACAAAACAAAAAAGTGTTAACAATTTTAGTTAATTAATTAAAGTAAACATCTTTTGTTTGGGTGCGTTTGATGACCTTCCTTCCAATGACTTGTGTGCAGCTATAACACTGAACGTATCCAGGTTTTATTTTGATGTGTTGATGTAGTTCTGTAAATTAAATAACTTTGTTTTGACGTTTTTCCTACTGTGTTATTTACAATTTAGTAAGAATGTATTCAAGTCTTATTCTGTGGTGTTTAATCATTGTGTTTTTAAGTAGTGTAACCGTGGTGCGTTCAGTTATATAGTAGATTATTTAGAGCAATTTTTTGAACTGTTTATACATTGCACGGGTATTGCACAGGTACGCGACTATATTTTCATTGTAAATCATTATTTCAAATCTTGTACTTTTTGAAAATAATTGAAACATAATAAATTACAATGGAAATCCGAAATTTGATATTTCACTAAGTCACTCAACATTTTTCTTCATTATAAAGTTTGTTACAAACATTGAAACAAAAAACAAAAAGAAAAAACAACATAATATACATGTAAGTTACACTTTTTCATTAATTATATTAAAACATATATATGGATAGATTGTTTAGGTTCCTTGCGAACTGGGTCACCCAAGCCACCCAAGTTCTTCCGTTAAATGGTTTGTTTTTAATATTTTTAAAGAGCAGTCATGATTGCAATGTTTATATACATTGACAGGTAAACATGATATTTACTACCACTGTGTACTACAATATATCTCAGCCTAACCTAACCTAACCCAATGGATGGTAAATTCAATTACAATGTAAGGAGGAAACCCCCTATAGTATTTAACTTTTATTATGTCTCATTGTGAGTGGTGACTTTTATCGCGGTGCTCGTTGGTTAGTAGCCATATTGGACTTACATTAACGATTTACTGAATACATTAATAATTCCAAGAAACTGATAACAGAACCACTTGTTAAATTTAGGGTGCACTTTAAATGGATGGGTGAAGAAGACGTATTAAAATAATCCCATCAAACAATAAATCAAGAAATAAGCAATTTTATCACAACGAGACAATTTCTTTTAAATATTTTTGCCAAGGTACCGTCGCAGTAAATCTTTCTTTGGCAGATTTCTTTTAAACAAACTAGGTCAAATATACAATACGATTTATTGCTGTCTAAACCTGAAACCTAAGGAAAACCAATTTATTAGTTGTAATACATATATAGCGGTGAGCAAAAATCAGTTGTCAGGATATATTTTTATCACAGTGTCTAGTTCACGTAAGAAGATGTTAAACACAGTGATGGATAGCTACGTAATGTAGTTATATACAGGATGTGACGATATGTTAACTTATTTGTTAGACAGCGACCACCGAGATGTTTTAGATTAGGGTGGCAATCATTTATGTACATTCATTAAACATAATATTTACTATCATAGTGGTCACAGTAGAAAGGTAAAACTTACTGCAAAGAACAAGTAACACATAAACCATGTAACTTGTAATATATTTCCCCCTGAGATGTTTTGTTCAAGTGTATAGTGGAATTATTTAATGTTACTTCTTGGTATATGAATAGTGTATTACTTCGACAGTTAGAGACTAGGTATTTTGGGTTGAGAAGTACGGTTTACTAAATTAATTAAAACTTCCAAGTAAAAAAGCTCACTGTTAACAGAACTATGTCCTTAGTAAACTTGTGTATATCATTCATATTTTATTTCAACTGATATTACGTACATTTAGTTAACTATATATTAACTTTAATAAATGTTTGACTTTAACAACGACACTAAAAACAGTAATATTGTCATAAACATTAAATTGGATATAAACTTGTATCTCCTCGGTAATCCACAAGATTCGTTAAATAATATTACTACTTTTCTTTAGTGTATTAATGTAACAATATTATTAATGTCTCACGAATTAAGATACTTTCATTTATAACCATTTAGAAAATATATATTTCTTGTCCTTCTATATTCTTCCTGAAAACTATTAGAACTTAGATCTATGAAATGTCCACCGATCCAAATAATAGTAAAAATTCGACAATACTTTTACTTATAGTAATTTAATATAGAACTTTAATCTGAAATATAAATGTCAACTTTATTCATTAAACAGAAACATCAGCTACGGTTCATAACAACTTGTTAACAGTGTGTTCGACCAAATACTAAAGCTTATAAACAGGAGTGAAGAGCTGAAATATATTAATCAATATTTGGGAACTATTTTATTATATTTAAGAAAGAAATAGAGACAAACACCAAAATGGTAAGCTATAAAATACCTACTGTTGTATATATAGCTGGAAGCTGGACCATGACAACTATAACTGTAATACCCGGATGGATTAAAAAAGAAACGTTAAAACTAGGAAAAGATTAAAGCAAAATTTTAGGGATGGAGAACTAAGATATTCAGTGTACAAAAATTACTTCTGCAGTTGATTTCCGGTAAAACATATTTTATTTATTTATTTTAAAACCTTATTTATATGAAATGAAAGATATTTTGATATGGAATATACAGATATTAAAAATTGTAAGGAAGTACATATTTGCTGGAATAAATTCTCACAAACAGTGGATTTATTTATTCAAAATCCCCATATTCTCTGATGCACAATTGACGTATCCCCTTTTAGTTGTGTATAATTAGGGTGTTTGTGACAGTACAAAGTTAGTTATAGTTTAGTTAATGCAGATAGTGGTTTATTGAAGATGGCGACTTTATCGTTGAAACGCGTTTGCATAAATAAATGTACTATTTGTGGGAAGTTGTTTTCTAATTTTATTCTATCGATAATACCATCTAACAAGTAAATATCAAAATTTATTTATTAAGTAAGTAGTTGGAAACGGCTACGTGATTGTTTTCATGTCTTCTTTATATCGTAAGGAGTATTAAAACTACGATTAGTACCATGGGTCATGAACCGAAGGCATTTTGTTTTTGATTTTGTCTATAAAAATACGTTTTTATTCGATATTTTCTTAGATGTCTTTCGTTCTATTAGTCATATCGAATTAAGAATTGTGTTCTTTCTGTTACCAAGGCGAACAAAAAACTAAATACTATATAAAAAAAAAGACATTTGTTATATACCCTAGAAAAACTTATTGAAAAAATGTCATTATTTATGGTTTATTTTTACTTCACAATCAATCACTTCCGAATAAGTATTATAGTTTACTTGGCGAACAATAAGTTACATTTTTGGTTTAAAGTGACATTATTAAAGGTCGGTTATAATGGAAGTAGTTTTAACTGATATCGGTATAATCAAAATTTGTTTTTCATCAAGTCTAGAAATTTAGAGTTGGTGACAAAATAAAACATTTTAAGATAATTCCAAAATATGCCCAACGTATAGAAAAAAAAGAAGATATTTAACTAAGATCAACATTTTAATAATTTATTTAGTTACTTTTACGAATTCCCTTTAATTTTAATAAAATGTTTTTTGTTTTGTTTTTGTCCGTTAGACAAATGAAATTTGTGAGTAGGCAACACGAAAAAATGGATCATCATTAACCGGGATCAAAACTGGGTAACCTTTGTCAGTTAACTAGTCAGAATCATCGGTGATGATATAGGTTCGCGCTCTACGAATTGACCTCAGTTTTTTACCCTTTTTTAATATTATTAATCCTGTAGCATAATACCCAGTGAAGACCCAAGACCTGATAAACTGTTTTCAATCCTGTAAAGTAAGGTCAAGCATATTACGTTCCCTTCGATATAATTATGTTTAAAAAATTCCTTATCTGCTTGTTTTAAAATTTCTCTATATATACCATTTTTAATTTTATTTGAACAAATTTTATATCCAAATTAGGCGATAACTTATTGTAATAATTAAATTTAAGTTTTCGGACACATGAATTCAATACCAATATTAACTCTCCGCTTTTCAAAACAAACATAATATCATAGATACAATATATTGTTATATATTATACAATACCTTGTACACATTCACTCTGTAGCGACTTTCATAGCACAATCTATTATACAAATTTAACCTTCAAACGTGAATTGCACAGAAATTTCAAATGTGGTTTATGTCAACATAACACATTTTACAATTGAAAACACATAAATATTTACGACTCATAAAGTTTAAATTGTTTTGTTCCAATTTGTCTAACTTTAAAATAAAACAAAACTAGAGCAAGTATGTTTTATTTAAGAGAATCTACATTGTAAGTATGCGGTTAACTACAAGAATCCAGCTCTGTTCACAGTATTAGTCCACTTCAGTAGAGTGGGTCGTAAAGCATTTAATAGCTCATCTGCCCAAGATTGGGAAGTCGAACTTTATGTCGCCATCCGCGTTCATGTCCTCAATTAGGTTACTTGGGTTCTAATCATGTGTAGGTAACTACAACGATCATCTAATCTATTTAAAGTATATTGGTCAGTGAAGCAATCTGATAAAGTAGAAAATCAAGTAATAAAATTTAATTTTACAATGACTGTGGAAACTGTAGGGAAGGTTTACATACCCCAGCAGAATTAAACATTTCCTATATACAAAGTAAGGAAATCTATATATCTGTTGACAAGTTATGTTTACTAGAAAATTTATCTCTTTTGCTCAGTGGATTTTTTATTTTGTTTAAGTTGGAAAACCAATCTTTCATCATCATCTTATAATTAAAGAAGGAAATGAACATTAAATAAAGACCTCTAAACATAAAACCTAAAATAATTCAATAGCTTCAGTCTGGGTAGGAAATGAACAAGAGTTGGTGAAGAGAGGCCTGAGAGAACTATGAAAGAAATGGATATAAGTCAAGACTACATGAATTAGGTGCAGATCCAGCTAGGGTCCCTCGGGATTGCTACTTCCGTAATCATTATTGTGAGCCCTGGGAAAGGATGTTTACTGAAAATATGTCAACTTCAGTTATTCTTGATAAAATTAAAGATGCAGGTTTATTTTTCAATATTTTAGACAAAACCAATAAAAATATTTTAAGGTTGTTTGCTATAAGTTTGTAATTTTTGGTCTTTTCATGAAAGCCATGTGTAAACTTGAGGATTTGTTCGTTTATATTCGGTCAATGATAACAGAAAGTGTATGAGCCTATTTTTTTACATTGTAATTTGTTGTAAGAGTACACAAAAAAAATTGTAAAACATTTATACTCAATTACTGTTTTGTTTTCGTTGCATAACCTTTAAAAAAATAAACCAATCTTTGTGTATTATTTGTAACAGTGCGGTATTTAATGTCCAATATCCTGTGACCTTAGGTGTATTTTAGATTTCAATACAACAGGTAATACCAACAATGCCGAGTAACATCTAATATTCAGATCATAAAGTTTTGACAGACCCAAAACCAAGTTTTACGTCCTGCAAGTCGTAAAGTTGTATTTATAGTTACTAAAATATTTAATGAAAGACATTAAAGTAAAACATAACCATGTTTTATATATTGAATGGATATTTTCAGCACATTAATACAGTTGTGAATGAGATATATTAACCTTGTTAGGTCCTGGGAAAACTATGTTACTTAAATATATCTGTATGAAAAATTAATTTCCATTTCATCACTCAAGCATTTTTTTAATTCATTTGACCCGGTATCTGTCAAGCAACTTTTAGGTAGTTTATTGGAGGAATATTTAAACAATGATTTTGTGATATATTTTTATGACTAGATAATGAATTGATGTGACAGCAGTTTTCAAAAGAGTAACCTCATATAAAAAATGAATATTTCCATTAAAATTTTTTTTTTAAAACGTGTATTTTTGAAAAACATTTCGACAATTGGTAACACTTCAAGCCTAAATTTAAAACAAAGTGTTTGAAAGAGGATAACGGTTTAACAGTTTTAAGTAATTGAACATAAAAAATGTAGAAGTACTACATGTTCTAAGAGTTGCAAATACATATTTTTGTTTGTCAATTTATTTTATTAAATTGATTGCAACACAGAAATTTTTATTTTTAAGTACATAATCTGATTTTTTAAAGCAAAAATATATATTTTTGTTGTCCATGGGAAAATGATTTCTAGTCGCTATATATGTTGTCATTAAATTTTATTTTAAAATGTTCCTCTAAATTATCCTCTATCTTCAAAATATTTCTGAAAATTAAAAGTGTCATTTTTTGTACAGATAAGGTGTTATTGAATAGAGTTAAGAGGAATTTATTACCCTTATCTAAGTCAAGAAAAAGAACACAAATTGGTTGTTATTTAAAGATGAAAACTTTGCATTCATCATAGCCTTAAAACAAGATCATGTAATGGAGATATTAGCACTCGAATATTTTAACAGTATCAGAGTTGGAAGACAAAAAGAGTTAATCATGAAAAATTTGATAGGGAAAATGAAAGAGAAGGATCTAACCAAAGACATATGAAGAACATGTAGAACGAGCTCGTATGGTACCTCGGGAATAGCACACACGTACACTATCTCTATAAGTGTAAAACCTGAGAGGGATGTAACACCTAATTTACCAATTTCATTGGTAAGAGATTTCAGATACAATTTACTTCATGTATAATAAACAATCGTAAATTTTTAATCTTATTACTAATAATACGCTAGCTATGATAATAATAATTAAAAAATAAAATTCTACAAATTTTTTGGCCTAAGGAAAAAGAAAAAGTATATCGATCAGTCGTCATTGTCGTCGTCATTGTCAACTGCACATAAGCGCGATAGTGCCCAGATAAATTAAAATAGTAATATAAAATGTGGTAGACCTAAAGGAGACTTTATTGTGTATAGGAAATTATAGATCCCTATGAAAATTTAGAAAAAAATTATTTGAAAATGTAGAAATGACACCCATTTTAATCATCTTTTTGTCCATAACTTAGAATATAACACGGTATATTAGATAGAATTGTGCATGTAATGCTACCAATTCCACTTCTATACGATGACAAACAGTAAAGTTTTTGACAAAAAAGTAGTTTCAAACACTGGCCTCCATACACACGACGTAAATGTGATATTCATATAACTCACTGACACGAGCGTAGCGAATGTACTAGGATCTTACACATATGTACATTCTCGAGGCCTCTCAGGGCCGATACACAGTCATAAGTGAATTGAGTGGATAGTTTTTAATGAATGTACGTCAAGATTTAGCTAATGTCAAGAAAGTAGCAATATACACAGTTACGAGCTTCAGTAAAACTCGTATAACAACTGTTTAAAAGAAGCTTACCCTACCTGATAAAACTCCTCGATCATACAACAATTTTTACAAGAAACGAAACTTTGTGCATTAGCTTTAATGGATCTGTGTATGATGGGGCTCGGTAAGTACAATGATGGCGTCTATCGACTTGTTCTTTATATTACTAATAATATTACCTTTTCAGTTGGTTATATTTCTAATTAATTTACTTTTGAATAGTGTATATAAATTATTTGAACATTTTGACAGTAGCAGTGTGCAAACACCACTGTGAGAATCTCATTGTTGAACACTTTGAAACTTGTTGTGTGCTCTTTAGAACCTTGCTGAATCACTGAAATATCAAATTAGATTAGTGAACATAATCAAGTGAGAAAGAAGTCAATATTTAAATGTACAAACATTACTAAATCAAAAATTAATTAATTCTAATTGTGTTGCTAATGTTCTGCTTATACTGTATTTAGTTTTAATTTCATTTATATTTATATCAGTCTATAGCAGGTCTTAGTTATCTTCTTGCAACAGCTGTTTCGCAACTCCCCGGTGGTATTTTCAAGGTTAAATCCACATTAAATTTAGTCTTTACATTCAGATGACACTGTTATAACTCGTAATAACATATAACATAAATTATATACAGAAATGTACATATCAAAAGTTAAAATTAAATAATAATTGAAGTCAATAAAATTCTTCTTTTAGCCTTTTCCAGGACACATCTGTTTGTAACTGTGTCTGTTTCGATACTCTCCAGTTGTTTGAAGTTAAAATAGGTCAAAAATTATTATTTGTTTAATTTGTTGGTTCAATGTTATCAATGTATCGAACATGCAGTTCGAACCAAAGTTCAATATGTTGCTAGAGTTTTGTTCAAAATGTGAATGAATACCATATTTATATTAATTAATAAATAGCATAATTGTAGGAGCATTAACTAGAACTAAACTTTTGACCATCCAATACCAAATTTTTTTACAAAACAAATCATAAAATAACACACCATACTTCCAACAGTTTAATCAATATTCTAATTATCAACCATGGAAAAATAAGTCTATATTAAAATAGTGATGTTTAAAAATTAAATTAAAATAATATGGAAATACTCTACAAAAAAAAAAAATAATAATAATAAAAAAAAATAATAAAAAAAATAAATAAAAAAAAATATTGTTTTGGAAGAATATGCTATTTATTTACATTAAAAACGATAAATTGAATTTTGGATCCAACTGGATGTACGATACAATAATAACATTGAACCAACAAATTGAAAACAAAGAATACTATGATCAACTTCAATCAACCTGCCAGTAGTGAACCAGACATATTTATGACGAGCTGGACCCTGGAAAAGAAAAAGAAAATTCCATTGCTTTTAATTTAAATAAAATTTTTAACTTTTAACATGTACATTGTTGTACATAATTTATGTTCTATACCTTGTGATGTGAGTTTAAAGTCTAAATGTAATGGAGATTCTAGTTTGAAAATGTCACCGGTTAGTGGCAAAACAGATGTCGTAGGAGGACAACAAATGCCTGCTATAGACTGATAAAAAAGATAAGTAATAATAAAAATAAAATTCATTTTTTGTGTAAATAAAATTAGATTGAACCTATGAAAATTAGTTAGTCTACTAACAACTATAAATTGACATATTAAACATTATCCGGTATATAAAAGCTTTATATATTCTTGGTATAGACTACATATATAATAATATGTTTAGAATAGTGATAGCAAAAGCCTACTGGTACTAATTTATTAAAATGCGTTAAATTTGTTTTCCTGAACATAAAAATATACCACGAAAGCATTTTCAGCATTAGATGACACCAAAACATTTATATCTTTCTTTTTGCTAAGACACTGTTATGGAGCCCAGTTGGCTATATATTTATATATATTTTTTTAAAGTTTCTTTAACGTGAGATAATGCTTCATTAATATTAACTGTCAACTTTCTCTGTCTCGACTACCAAGCACTTTTAGGGTACAATGTAAGGGTTTCATAAAATTTGGAAAGTTCATTTACCCTAACACCAGAAATTATTACATATATTTTTCATTAGATCATAATGTAAATTAAAACTGATCACATGGAGCAATTTGTAATCACGATTTATGGGGATAATTTTGAGAAAGCATAATTTTTTATCGTTCAACGATTTTGTATTTATTTGGTGTATCTTATTTAAGAAAATAAATAAATAAATAAATCTAAAATATAAAAATACATCAATCATAGTATACGTAGAATTTTACTGAAATAAATTACTTAAAATTGCAATTCTTCATACTTTATTTTAAACTAATGTTACCTACTATTCTTAGAAAACATTTTCTACTTAGTGAAACCGTAAAAACTAAAACTCTACTTTGGACTAGTTTATTCACCATTAATAATTCTTCTTTCACTTTTCTTCGCTTTCCTACCATAACTTATGCAAATAGTTACCTTGCAGTCTTTTTACTGCTCTGACTTTCAGAGTAAATATTTTCGTAGAGGGAGATGTGAGAATTAAGTTCATAATATTTAATGTTACGAAGAGGTATAACTTATTTGAATTATAAGCTTGAGTTTTATCCAACTAAACGTAGTTCAACCTGTATTGATTTCTAATTCACTGAACTGGCCAGAGGAGGAGAACTTAAGGATTTTTACAAATATTTATTGACGACTAACTATTCTTTACTGTTGTGAGGTAAACCGTGATTCTAACAGCTGAACTTTGCTACTCTTCCCTAGAGTAAGTACACCTGCACTAGCCGACTGTAACTTTTAGAAAAAAACGTTTTGTACTTGGAATATAAAATAATATATTATAAAATGATTAATATTTCATTTTACGAAGAGATTTAACTGATCTTAAAGCTTCTCTTTTATCCAACTTTACGTAACACAACATGTATAGATTCCTTATTGAAAATTCACTGAAAATGCCAAGCAAAGTCTACAGTCACTAGAGATCGTGTACAACTACATTTAATCGCATCACTAGTATATACTGCAGCGAAATAAACAGTGATTCTACTAGCTGATCTTCTTTGCTCCTTCCTAGTTAAAGTTGACCTCCAGTTTGCTACTATGATTTTCATAATAAACCATTTCGAACTTGGGGTGAGATATTAAAGAATAAAATTTAAATAATTCACTCTACGAATAGATGTTGTAATTGATCATAAAGGTTCTTTTTCTTTTCTTTAAAGGCAAAATATTCTATTTTCATCTCATAAAGAATAAAAGAACATGAAATAAATATCCCATGCTCTCAAATATTTTAATAGTGTCAATGTTGGAAATTATCAAGAGTTGGTCAAGAGAGTCATTTAACAAAGATTAAAGAGCGGATCGGAACACATTTTATGTCAGGTACTGATGGGTTGCATCATTTATATCCAACCTAACCTAACCTTAATCTATCAGATTGGGATCCCATAGTTCCAAATTAACAGAATTTAGGATGACTAAAATGGTGAGCCCATCCTTATATTCAACTGATTTCCAACTTCGTAAACTTTAACTCATGTATTATTGTGAATAATTTCTTCAACCGCTTCGATATTATCGTTATTCTTTGCAGTGGAAATCCTTGATTACCGATGTTTACAAAGAGATATTCTGCCGTATTTTCGCTTCCACTTAAACAACAGTTATTTGTTACTATCTCCGTATTACTGTTGCATTCTACGAATAATCTCCGTGTGAGTTATCTCTTCAGAATTGAGAAACCGTAACAATGTGTGTAAACAAACAATGAAGCTCTCATTTTAAATTGACTTTTAAACAGAAATACAAACAGCTAACAATTGAACAAGAATTCCACCGAGAAGATAATATGAAGTTATGATTTAAAACAGATCATTCATTGTTATCTGAGATGTGATTGAAAAGGGGGACAATATGCCCCTTTGGTACCCAGTATATGAAGTATCGTGTACGTTTAATAATCGCCAAAAATATCTACCATGGTTTTTGACTGATCTTCGGTGAGAAACCGTAACAATGTGTGTAAACAAACAATGAAGCTCTCATTTTAAATTGACTTTTAAACAGAAATACAAACAGCTAACAATTGAACAAGAATTCCACCGAGAAGATAATATGAAGTTATGATTTAAAACAGATCATTCATTGTTATCTGAGATGTGATTGAAAAGGGGGACAATATGCCCCTTTGGTACCCAGTATATGAAGTATCGTGTACGTTTAATAATCGCCAAAAATATCTACCATGGTTTTTGACTGATCTTCGGTGTTCATGGTCTTAGAAAACAGAAAAACGTGATTCTCGACATGCCGTACTTCCGATGTTATTGTCGTTGTTCCTTGAACGTAAGCGGCCACAAACATTTAAGATAAGTACGTGAAATTTGTGGTGGGGGACTTTATTATGATTATAGTATAGAAATTCAGAAAATTCTAAATCAGACTTTATAAACATTTACGTACATTTTTTGTTAACATTTATATGTACACTAAGTGTCCCAAAAAATAGAGTATACCATATAAACTTAAACAAGAGTTTAAACAAACGCACTTTATGGAAATTTAACTACTCTTAAATATACAGTATAACAAACACACAGAACACAATTCTCATAAAAAAAATACGCCTAAGTATCAGACGCGTCTCAACGACAAGGTCGTCCTCTTCAGTGATACACGAGTTACACCAATCAAACTATAACTTGAGTAGTTTGTTTACTATAACGGGAGTTAGAGTTTGATTGGTGTAGCTCGTGTATCACTGAAGAGGATGACCTTGTCGTTGAGACGCGTCTGATACTTAGGCGTATTTTTTTATGAGAATTGTGTTCTGTGTGTTTGTTATACTGTATAGTTTTTCTCATAAGTCAAGCTCAACATTTAATATACTCTTAGATAAAGTAACTTTGACATTTGGTTCTTGTGTTTACACTACTCCCTTTCTCTTCCTACCCGTAATTTAGTAGTATATTTATTTAATTGTCTTTAGTATGTTTATAATAAAAGTTGTTACTTTTTATTCCATTGTTTGTTTGGAGAATCGCATTGGAATTCTGTATAATAAAAGTATTAAGTACCAAAACATAGTTGTTATTTATCAGGTACGATTTGTGTAATATCGTTAATAAGTGCTATGTTTTTATTGTTTTGTAATTTTTCGAAATTAGTTCTCATACATTGAATTTGTTATACATATACAGAAAAATAAATTAGAGAATATGTAATTAATAAATATAGAGTGTTACGACATAAACACTTATTGCTTATAGGACTGCATCTAATGAAAAAATAGTCAGAGATAATGTAGTCTGAGGTTAAATGTAGAAATAACACATTTTATAACAACGACGATACTGTTCCAACATCGACTGCCAAAGAAATGTCACAGTATATTTTCATTTAAGATCTCTTCTTCATATAATCTAGGTCAAATAAACGATTGTTTGTCATATTAACAGCATTATGGCTACACTAAAGCCAAATTATTGAGTTGAAAATTTATGATGTCTAAAAAAAAAAATTAAAAAAAGAGCCAAATCAAACTAAATGAAACACTCCAGCTTCAACAATAACAAATACAATGATAACAAGTTTTGTTACAAGTAAATATGATAATGTAATTCTTGAAACGTCACCTTATTGGTTTGTAGGATAGAAACATCATAATTACCTAGGAAATTCGAGTGAATTACCATAGTAGTTTAAGAAAGGGTAGATCTACTACTGATGAAATACTTTGTATAAGAAATATTTTGGAAAATTGTTATGATTTCAATGCCACTTTTCACCACCTTTTCATGGAATATAAACAAGAGTGTGTTAAAGGAAGTTTCATATGCGGCTATGTGAGAATTTTTGTATCAAAAACCTATTACGTCCAAATAAGTGCACGGGAGCAATATTTAAGTATAAAATTATTTAACAGATTATTTATAAATCAGCTAAGGGCAGATTTAACAACACCGTAATTGTTAAAAAGAGCGATGGGGAAGTTTTATCCTACAGAAGTTAATGAAAATGGAACATTGACTAAAATACCTCACACAATCTGATGACTTCCGTTTGACAGCCAAATCAGCAGATAGGTGAAGTAAAATATTTAACAGTTGAATGTGCAGAAGTAGGGCTCTCAATAAGTGAATGTAATTGAATGTACTATTAAGACTAAGTACAAAATCTCCATTAATGGTTTCAAAATATATTATAATTACAAATAGATATCAACATATCGAAGAATTCTCAAGTTTCAAGTATTTGGTGCCTGTGCCGACAGAACTAAATTATATTAAAGACGGAGTAAATACGACTTTAACATTAAAGTTTATATTTTGCTTTTTTATTTACACAGCTCTAAACAATGACATTTAGTTACTTATGGGTTAAAAACTTAAACTTTACCTATAATTTTGAATTTTTGAGCTAACAATATTGAGAATGGTCGGTAGACGAGTCTGTGAGAATGGTGGGTGGAGAATAAAGACGAATTTAGAATTGGAAAATACGCATAAAGAGCCCGAAAAGAAGGCGATGAGGTTGCGGTAGTTTGGACATATAAAAAGGATAGTGTACATAACGTTAGTGAAGAGGGTTTACTCAGACAATCCAGGGAGAAGGGGAAGAGGTGACTCACTTCGGGAGACATGGTTGTAGGAAGTTGAGTAGGATTTGAGGGCTGCCGTTATAACAAGATGGAGGACGCTCGCTTGTGACAGATATGAGTGGAGGCGAACCCTAAAGGAAACCAAAACTATTTACGGTTGTAGTGCGCATGTGTAAGGCAAATTAAGGATTCAAATCCTTTTAGGTTATAGGGTATATTCTATTATTTTTAATGAAAAAACCTTTAATCAGAAAAGTAAAAATACTACAAGATTCGTATTTACATAACTTACGGTAAGACGTGGGCAGCTTCAGTCCCACAGGATTCAATTTTACACGAAATAGCTTCTCTTTAGGAAGTAGGTTCGTTTTGAGGATCAGACACAAATTACAATGATACCTATTTAGGGATTTTAGAGCACCAAATACTTTAAAAGTGCTGTAAATGGATCTGTAAATCAATTGCAAGGAATGAGATAAGTGTTATCGTGATGTAGATGGATATCGATCCGGTTATTTGTGCCGAAAGGAATCACAAATGTAATGAAGTTTGTCAATTTCAATTATTATAAAATATTACATTTAGCTAAGAGCTTGTTAAGCACGAATTTTGCGATACTGTTTGCAAGGATAAATCGTTGATCAAAAATAATCTCTACTTATCCTCGTCTGAACAACGTGAAGTTCTAGAAAAATGACACGACAATACTGCCATACCGAAGTCCGCATACTTTCTGGCTTGATTAGAACATATTTAACTAAACGTGAATTTTTCTCCATTGAACTATAGCCATCTATGAAAAAGTTTTCCCCTCTTTAATGTGTTTGAAAATTATTACAAAGTTAGTAAGTGGTTTGATAAATCAGATATCTTGAAGTTTGATGCAATATCACTTCAAAAGATGTTCTGTTTCGGCGTTCTTTCGGAGAAAATTAAATCTAAAGTTGTTGAGTACTGTCCCACAAAGGTTTTAGAGGTTTTGTAGGTACCTCCAACCTCTTCATCGGCGATCACCTACTATATTTTAAGTCTAGTCTCCGGAAAAAAAGTATGATCGTTTTTTTCGTAACTTTGTATTATGAATCAACTTTTATGAGCTAGACTTGTGGAAACTTCAATAACCAAGTTAATTAAAACACAATTTGTCACAAGAAGTCACTTTATTTGCTAAACAAAAACACAAGACGACGTTTGAATGATTCAGTCATCATCCTGACCTGCCTAACATGTACACAAACCATACTGATAGTGGACTTGTATTATTATTTTTTTAAACACTTGAATCTTATCATAAGTATCAGTATTTCAGAGATTTTATAACAGAGTATTCCTGACTTGGGATCTCTTTTTACTTTTTTCTAAAACGATAACATAGATAATATCAATTAATATTTGTTGTGCTCTGATGACAACACTCTGCAGTAACATTGTGTAATTTAATATTAGATGTATAATTTTAATTTGTTAATGATGGAACGTACCATTCCGGTAATGAGTGGCGCGCGTTTGATTCCAATAATTATTCCTCCCATAGATGGATAACTAGCATGGATAAATTAAACTCAATATCAAGGTGTAAGGAAGGCTGCATATCGTGAATATATCTATTAATGCAACTATTTAATTTTTTTGCGCAATTTTAAAAAATAATTTATTAGGGCAATTCATTATATTGATTTGAGTTACATTGATATGTACGAAATATGTGATAATAATTCATCTTGATCTATTTTTTTAACGTTTTTGGACGATTTGAATTCAATTAATAAAACACTTCTATTAACTAATAAACCAATAAGCTGTGCACAAACATTGTACAAATATACTCACTGGAACATCCCCAAAACTAAATAAAAATCAACTAAAATCTTTTGTCGTGAAAAATGTAATTTCGTTTGTTGGTGAAAAAGTGAAAGTACATTTGAATAATTATATGTATATTGAAACAGGGCTTGAACTTGCTTCGCTCGTGGGATAACAGACCTTAGTATAAATATGTCTGAATTAATGACTTGTTAATGATGGCAGTCAAGTTTATTTAATTTTTATTTTTGCCACTTATTCTTTAAATCTATTAAATCTTTATTTTGGGTTTTATACACGGATTCAAGTTATTGATATTCACAAATCAATTAAATTTTAAAAAAAGGAGATAAAGTAAATTTTTATAAATTACATCTTTATAACAGCAATCATTGTTTTGGTTTATACTAATAAACCGCCGAGTCTGGATTGTGTCTAACACGTATTGTTTGGGTGTTTAAAACATATATTTGACCAAAGTTTGATGAAAGCCAATTGAAGTCAAAATCGTATTTTTTTGTTTTCTTTCCGAAACTTTTTAATTGTAGAAATAATAGGAAAATATGACCAAAATATGTCCGCATACCAAATTTGATTAAATTCTATTTAAGCCTTTTGTGTGTAGTGCACCACACAAATTGTAGACAGAGAGACATCATCCGACGACTTTTTTTCGAGTTGGGTACCTCAAAATGGATAAATCAACAGAAAACGACATCATTTTTTCACCCATATTGTAACTTTCCCTATAGTAATAAGTCTCGAGTTTTTATTCTATTTACTTTATAACATACACATTGTATAGAGAACATTATATATGATAAGGCACAAGGATGGTTTGATTAACCGTACAAAACCATTTAGTGACTGCAAAACGTGTTTACCTTTAAATAATGAAGACGATGACTTAATTATAAAACCATGGCCTTATAGAAAATAAGATTTCTTTGGTTTAAATGGTGTTTGATTTTTCCACTAGTTTTTTCTTACCCAGTATATAAAATACAGGATAAGTTTTAAATTGTAATTTTCACTTTACATGACCCTAGGAAAATGCAAAAAATATTTCCAACATGCAATCCATCCGTCCATGTTGTCGTTTTTACATAAGTAAGACAACTGCCACACAAATTAATATAGAAACATCATATTTGGTAAAGAAGACTATAGTGTAGTGAAGTTGAAAAAAATCAAATTCAAAATAACGGTCATTTAAAATTGTTTTTGTTTTTTTTAAATTTTAAATCCCGAGTTTTATTCAACTAATAAAATACTAAATTAAATAAATATTTGCTAGTTTCAATTCTACATATAATGGTACCAACTCGAACTTTCTACGATTAAAATATTATTATAAAAGTGTAAATTCGAACCTTGACCTCTGAAGAAAATGTAATATACCAACTGTTTTCCCTAGTCAATAAACCGCTCGGTCTTCAAGGCCACTCTGCTAGTACCTAGCCGACTTAAAAAAGTAGTGACATACACAGTTACTACGTACAAATATTTTTTTTTAATTATTTAAAATAAATTTATAATATTCGGTAAGACCCATTTGATATGCCTATACAATTTCCTACACAACCAATTTTTGAGCAATGCATTGAGAGGGTTTGCTTGTATCACATTTTCGATGAGGCTAGGTAAGTGTCATGATGGAGACCAGAAACTTGTTTTTTTTTGCGAATAATTAGAAACTATAAAATAAATTCCTTTCAATAGTAATATAGTTCAGATTATAACCTGCCATCAAAATTTGTACTAATATATGTTTACGTAGAAAATTATAGGGAAAACATTCGGAAAATGTATAAGTTCTAAATCATATTTATATGTTTTCAGTTTAAAAATATGATGTAATACTAATGATATAAATTCGTTTCAATCTGGAAGGAAACATTACAGTAAGAGATGATCCGATATAAGGTTGAGCGCAGAAATAAATCATTTTATCTCAATGACAATACTTGTTCCAAACTTCAAGAATTGTCACAATAAATCTTCATTTAGTATCTCTTCTCTACGTCAGCTTGGTAAAATACACAAAACGACTGTTTGTTATTTAAACATATCTTAAGATGTCTCTACCTTAGCTGATTCGTAACAAAATCTTCGGTTGGCAATTCATTAGAGTAATAAAAATACTATTAGTTCAAATTAAAGTTTATGACTTTACAAGCTTTTCCCACTACTTAGTAGGTGAGGAACTCAGAACGTATTCATTATATTATTATTGATATGGTTTATTCGTCTGTTTTCCTATATTTAACTATACTATAACTAATACCCAATTTGGTAGAGTGTATATCACTTCTTGGTATCAATGGATAAAACCGGACCTTGAAAAATAAAAATAAATAACATATATTAATAGGCTAGGGGCATATGGAACCAAAAATTAAACTTAGTAACCTATGATCGGAACCCAGAACTAACACTAACCCTGAGCGCACAATATAATTAGGACTAAATAAAATGTCACAAGAAAAAAACAAGTCACTGGACTAAACTATACGAAAAATGTTAAAGAACTAACGGATAATATGCTGAATGCATAGGGAGTAGTGGCCTTACGGTTTATAGGTGTGGAAAACATTCTATACCGTATTTCAAAAGCTTAGAGCGTGATTACTTCCACTGGACATGTAAAAAGATAAAAATATAAATTATTCTAAAGTAAAGGAATTTTGACTTCCCTTTTTTAATCATAATGGCCTTACACTGGTGTAGTTACACTAGTTTAACACCTGTGTCACTTAGTAAGGTTATCAATTTTAGTTTTAGTTTGTTCGTAAGCTGCTAAGGCTTCTTTGATGATTTACTTTTTTTACGTTTATAGTTTTATCAATTGATGACGAAAATTTATATATACTCTTACCATCATTTATTAGTTTACATACACAAATAATAGTCAATGTCCGATTAAATTATGTAATTAATATGAACAACCTATCTTTATCAAAGTTATATTACACTATATTAATTGTTATATTTTAACAAAAGAGATGTGTTTCAATTCTGATTTTAAACTGTTTTTACATTATATCATAATAGCCCTATGGTACTAAATTTTATTTGATTTTTTTCTTATATTTTCGTGTTCATAGCATATCAATTCATAACCGAAGTGGATCCATCGAAATATAGTGCATTCATTTATGCAAAACAAAAATAATGACAAAAAATGTCCTAAAAAATTATATCAATAATATTTTGTTTCAGTATAAAATAAAAAAAAATATTCCAGATCTTACATTTAATTTATAACTGGTCAGTTTAAAACATTATTTTGAAATGGATGAAAACATACAACTGGATTTATCTCATTCTTTTGTAACAGAATCATGTTTCATTCACTAAGTCTTCAATCTTCAGTTGTTACAAGTACGCACATTTATGACATTAATCATCTAAAAAAAAAGGACCAAGGCTGTATTCAGTCCAAATTCACTGTCACCGCCTTCTATATTTATAAAATATATAAATGTTACAGCAACTAAAAAATTTAAAATGAACGGATTCAATAGATCTAAAAGTTAACACATTCTTAGAGTAAACCACATTACATTTAAATAAAATGCTGACTTTCCTTTGCCCTAGTGTAACTACTAATATATTATCTATTATCAGGACGGTCTATATATCAGAATGATAAATACGAATACTTCTGTATATTAGAGTTCGCAGGCTAAATCAAGGACACTTTTAATTTCACACTCGTGTCTGTAAATCGGAACTACTCTACACAGACATGACGATCAGATTATCTCTTACAAACATACAAACTAATTACTCAACAGGATGTTAATAAATATTCAGTATTAGAATAAATATAATATCCCAAGAATCTGAGAGCCTACATATTTACACTTACTAAAAACGCACGTTATATTAATAAATAATCTGTGTCTCAAGTGATTGTATACATTCATTTCCATACATAATATGTGTTTACAATAGACTGAAGATAGCTAGTCTGTGTCTATTTTCACTTCTCTGTTCAATGAACGAGGAATTTTAAATTCTAATCATTTAGTTTGGACAAAAGAGTAATTTTAAAGTAAGGTTATTATAATAAAATATTAGCAGATTGTTCTACTTTTTCTATCTACTTACAGTGAGGTTTACATTGACTAGTTATTATCTACATACAATTGTGCATTTATTTTACTAGTAACTCATTTACCATATAGGTTATTTACTATCCGGTCTATGGAACTTATTATGTCACAAGTAAAAGTATGATTTCATTGCACAATATAATTTTATATAATCGTTGGTCAAATTTACCAAATCACACTATTGACCAAGGTAATCTGATTTGATTATAGGGTCACTTTTTAACTGGGTACACGTGATTATAATTGACATAACTTAATTTAGTACATGAACGCGGATGACGTCACATAAAAATTGACTTCACAACCTTTTGCAGATTAGCTATTAAATGCTTTACGATCCACTGTAGAAAAGTGGACTAATACTGTGGCCAGAGCTCGATTCTTGTAGTTTACCGCATACTTAAAAACTAATTAAATAAAAATTATTTGTCTATGTTTAATTTTGTTTGAAATTAAATTAAAATAATTTCACATTTTTGAAGGTTATGTATTTTAAATATAGTAAAATGTATTAAGTTGGTATAAATAGCCGGTACATTTCTTGTGAAGTGGACGAATAAAGTTTAAATTTTATATTAGGTTAACTTACCACAGTATAATCACGATAAGTAATAATGGCGGAAAAGTAGACTACTATAATAATGGGTAGGATCGATAGACATTTCATTGTATTATATTTCAGAATTACCTTAAATGTGTTCTCGATGATAATATTTCTAAAAGGATACATATGCATGTGGGAAGAGTTTTAAAACATGAAAATGCTTCAAAGAATATCGATCTCAGCATACGTTTTCGCGAAATATCTATCTAAAGTACAACGTTTTCAGTAGTTCACTAAAATGTTTAGTGAATTCTCAGTGCTCTACAACTTTTGAAAATTTATACACCCTTATAAATAAATCCAAGCCTAGTTGGTATAAAGTTACTCATCCCGTACTTCTATTCAGTTTTAGTACTAGTGACAGTATTCAATCCTTTTTAGCGTGATTGGTGGGTCTCAATTAATGGACGACTTTACGTGTACAGAAATAAATTTAATTTCTTTTTTGTTGCTGTACGAGCAATATAGGTTGTCGGGTTTGCCATTAACTTATCACAAATATTGAGAGGTTTTTCTTCTCACAAAACACTGAGGTTACCGTATTTTTTTGTTCGTTGTTTTACTGTACCAATGTAAAATACATTGTATAAAACCTACACACAATCCCATGATGTAGATATTTAATATTTGGATATATTTAAATGTGTCTTATTTAACCGTTTAAATTCAACTATAAAAAGTTATCACTCAAAAAGTGCCTACTTCAATTTGTAAGATAATAACTTACATTTATACACATAATAGTACAGATACATACATACGCACAGATAATAGTGTACTTTTTAACACTTCAAAGCATTAAACTGGCAGGAATAACAGAGAGAACCAATACCATTCGTAGTAAAGTATACGTAACATATAGGTCATTTACGTTCCTGTCAAGAAATTGTTTAAACGTAACTATCAATTTGCACCAATTAACCGAACAGATAAATTCATTGGAAATTGTCTACATCCAATATCTACATACGACGTACTTTTACTAACAGATTTAGTGGTTCTATTCTTTCACTAGTAAATATAAAAATATATACCTTCACTGTGGTTTCTGCATTGACAACGGCATATTTGTAAAACGTTTTCAATAATCATTATATAATCAATGTTCATTTATCTATGCGAACAAATATTTTAATTGGAAATTAAGTTTGCAAACGAAAATGTACAAATGGAAGGATCTCTTAACCAACTTCATAATTTTAGGGAAAACTTTTAAAGTAATTGTATTTGTTTATAAACGAAATACAATAGGTTTAATTAATCACAGTACCTTTATTTAGTCAAGAGGAACATAATGGTCCAATATATATATATATATATATATATATATATATATATATATATATATATATGTGTGTGTGTGTGTGTGTGTGTGTGTCATAACTAGTGGTAGGAATCGTAAAAAGTTGGAATTATTTATTATTGATTTAGTTTATTAGGTCATTTACCATAAATTGTATATTAAAACATAACACAACTTAGAGATATGTGTATTTATTATTTAATTTTGAAATACTAAAAAACATTTAAATGTCGAGATTAAACTACAGTGTTTTGTAAAAACTTGATCATATTTATTTAACATGAAACAATTATTAACACCCACAAATTACGTAAAATTGCATCAAATCTATAGTTAAAATTGGGAGAATTAAAACAGATGACACTTTATGTTACGGTAATTGTTTTTCTCGATTATGCTTACAAAAGTATTGTAAACAATCCCCGTTTGTTCAATAACTTTAAAACCACGATGTATAATTTACATTGATTTCTGAATAATACATTATTTGTGTTAATTTTAACCACTAGATTTACTAAGCTTTATCATCTATATGTAATTAATTGCACTAGTGAATGTATCAATAATACTAAAATTTACAGACTCGATACTAAATGTCATTTTATTATTTTGCTATTATTTAATTAAATTACTCTTCTGTAAGTAAATTTAAATATTACTAAAGTAACTTCATATAATTAGAACCAAAGTAACCTAATTCAAGACATGAACATGGACGATGATACATAAAATTAAATTTCCAAATATTGAGCAGATCAGCTATTAAATATTTTACAACCCACTCTACAGAAGTGGACGAGAATGTAAACAGAGCTGCATTCTTGTAGTTAACCGCTTAGTTAAAAAAGTAGATTCCCTTAAATATAAATTAAGTGCTCTAGATTTGTTACATTTTAAAATTTATAAAAAGTAAACAAAACAATTAATTCTTTAAAAATTGTACTAATGTATATGCTTTCAATTGTAAATATTATAAAGTTTATATATACTCCAAGTTGATTAAATAAATTATGTTTGTTGTTTTGTATGTGAGTATATTTTTATAAAACCTTGAGACACTTTTTATAACTCAAAATTTGGAGTTAGCTGCAGTTAGACGAAAACCTTAAATCAATATTTTCTCAAAATCAGCTACTACGATTGATTAAAGATAATAAAACACAATTATTTATTTTGTAATATCCACTTTTAATTAGTCTAGCCGACCAATGGTTTCGCCTGCTAAGGCATTGACGAGGCTGTATTACAGCAGGCGAAACCATTGGTCGGCTAGACTAATTAAAAGTGGATATTACAGAATAAATAATTGTGTTTTATTATCTTTAAACATGGAATTCCACCAAGAACCATCGGTCTCAACAGTAATGAAAAAAAATAGAAATAAAATAAAATACTACGATTGTGTTTAAAATCTACTAAACTGTAGTGTGTAAGTTCGTAAATAAAAAATATTTGTCGAATCTTTGCAAATATTTGCGTTCGTGATTATTCTGTAAAAATAATGAAAATAAATCGACAATGAAGCTTTTTATTAGACGAATTTATTTTAACTGACTAGACCAAATTATTTCAAATTTTGGTTAATTTTTTATATTATTGCTCCTTCTATGTGTAAAATATGTATTTTAATCTAATAGACTACTATTTACGGTGAGGCGTGTTTATTACACAAACAAATCAAGTTGCGGAGATATTTAATAATATAAATATGTTTTATGACTATTAATATTACTTGGTTATTATTTTATATTGTATAAGATCGAGTGGAAACGTGTTTGCAATGTGTTTTCACTATTTAAGTTTTATATCCACTGATTATAGTGTAGAACTTGACAAGGAAATCAACTGCATTTCCTTTGCTTTTAAACGTCTTATAAATGTTTAGACAGCAATAAATCGTTTTGTATATTTGACCTAATTTGTTTAGAGGAAATAAAGATTTACTGTGACGTTTCCTTGGCAGAAATATTTCAAAGAAATAGTCTCGTTGTGATAAAATTACTTATTTCTTGATTTTCTGATTGATAGAGTTATTTCAAAACCTTTGCTTCTTCCATGCATAGAAAATGATTCTGTGGTCAATAAATAAAAAGGTTTTGTGAACAGTAAAACTTCTTGTTTTTTTCTTCTTGTTGTTTGGAGGAAAAAGCCTCTAGGTCGTCATCGCCTTACAAAAAGGAAAGAAAATAACATCATATAAAGAATACTGCTTAGCCCTCGAGTGTTTTAATAGCGTCAGGGTTGAAAGTTGGTCAAGAGAAACTTGATAGGTAAGTTGAATGAGGAGGGCAAACTCAAGACTACATGAAAAAAGTTAGAGATCTTGCTAGATCCTTCAAGATTTTACGCCAGTTTGTTAATATAATCAATAAATCTTTTTAATACATTCAATGCGGATAACTTTTCACGCGATCTCTCATGGCCGTAAATAGCACCACACCTAATGCACGCTAGAACAACTTCACTTGCTGAATCAAATCATTATTAAACTAATTAAATACTTTATGCGTGGCTTCTTCTTTTTATCGTAATTGTGATTTACCAAGGCATCGCTGTGGTAGTATTTGACTGCAAAGCTTTGGGCGAGAAACGGATTGTGTCCTTATCCGTTCTGTAAAGTAAAGGATACATAGGAGAACATGACATAATAAGAAATATCACACTACTTTGATTACTTTGAATATCAAACACCTGAGATTGTATTGATGAGTAATGACTTCTTAATGTAGATGTACTTCGTAGGGAGAGGCAAAACAAGGACAGGAATCCTGGCATCCTTACAATATAATAAGACGTAACGATGAATAACATCATAGCTACTGTGCGCATGGAGAATACTTCACTAGCATGAATAAATAATAATAGAATTATATTGTTTATTGGGTGGCTTCATCCTTGAATTGTTATCGTGATTCATTGACATATCAGTGGTAGTAAAAATTATGTTATATCGAACTATGTTTTAAGCACTTGAATACCGGTTACCACTACATACACACCTACATGACTACTGCATACATCATACTCTCACAACTATACTCTACACAACTATAAATATACATACCGACTCCAATATATACATACCCACACCACTACATCCATCATAACATACACAACTACATAGTACCTGCACCACTACCTACATACTCTACACAACTACATACATACCGACTCCATTAAATACATACCCACACCACTACATACATTATAACATACACAACTACATACTTATCTACACCACTACCTACATACTCTACACAAATACATACATACCTATACCACTACTGTATACATCATGCTCTACACAACTACATACATACCGACTCCAATATATACATACCCACATTACTACATCCATTATAACATACACTACTACATAGTACCTACACCACTACCTCAATACTCTACACAATTACATACATACCGACTCCATTATATACATACCCACACCACTACATTCATTATAACATACACAACTACATAGTAGCTACACCACTACATACACACTCTACACAACTACATACATACCGACTCCATTATATACATACCCACACCAATACATCCATTATAACATACACAACTACATAGTACCAAACCACTACCTACATTCTCTACACAACTACATACATACCGACTCCATTATATACATACACACACCACTACATCCATTATAACATACACAACTACATAATACCAAACCACTACCTACATTCTCTACACAACTACATACATATCGACTCCATTTATATACAAACCCACACCACTACATCCATCGTAACATACACAATTACATAATACCTACACCACTACCTATATACTCTACACAACTACATACATACCGACTCCATTATATGCATAACCACACCACTACATTCATTATAACATACACAACTACATAGTAGCTACACCACTACCTACATACTCTACACAACTACATACATACCGACTCCATTATATACATACCCACACCAATACAACCATTATAACATACACAACTACATAGTACCAAACCACTACCTACATTCTCTACACAACTACATACATACCGACTCCATTATATACATAGACACACACCACTACATCCGTTATAACATACACAACTACATAGTACCAAACCACTACCTACATTCTCTACACAACTACATACATACCGACTCCATTATATACATACACACACACCACTACATCCATTATAACATACACAACTACATAATACCAAACCACTACCTACATTCTCTACACAACTACATACATACAGACTCCATTATATACATACACACACACCACTATATCCATTATAACATACACAACTATATAATACCAAACCACTACCTACATTCTCTACACAACTACATACATACCGACTCCATTATATACATACACACACACCACTACATCCATTATAACATACACAACTACATAATACCAAACCACTACCTACATTCTCTACACAACTACATACATACCGACTCCATTATATACATACACACACACCACTACATCCATTATAACATACACAACTACATAGTACCAAACCACTACCTACATTCTCTACACAACTACATACATACCGACTCTATTATATACATACACACACACACCACTACATTCATTATAACATACACAACTACATAGTACCAAACCACCACCTACATTCTCTACACAACTACATACATACCGACTCCATTATATACATACACACACACCACTACATTCATTAAAACATACACAACTACATAGTAGCTACACCACTACCTACATACTCTACACAACTACATACATACCGACTCCATTATATACATACCCACACCAATACAACCATTATAACATACACAACTACATAATACCAAACCACTACCTACATTCTCTACACAACTACATACATACCGACTCCATTATATACATACACACACACCACTACATCCATTATAACATACACAACTACATAGTACCAAACCACTACCTACATTCTCTACACAACTACATACATACCGACTCCATTATATACATACACACACACCACTACATCCATTATAACATACACAACTACATAATACCAAACCACTACCTACATTCTCTACACAACTACATACATACCGACTCCATTATATACATACACACACACACACACCACTACATCCATTATAACATACACAACTACATAATACCAAACCACTACCTGCATTCTCTACACAACTACATACATACCGACTCCATTATATACATACACACACACCACTACATCCATTATAACATACACAACTACATAGTACCAAACCACTACCTACATTCTCTACACAACTACATACATACCGACTCCATTATATACATACACACACACCACTACATTCATTATAACATACACAACTACATAGTAGCTACACCACTACATTCATTATAACATACACAACTACATAGTAGCTACACCACTACCTACATACTCTACACAACTACATACATACCGACTCCATTATATACATACCCACACCAATACAACCATTATAACATACACAACTACATAGTACCAAACCACTACCTACATTCTCTACACAACTACATACATACCGATTCTATTATATACATACACACACACCACTACATTCATTATAACATACACAACTACATAGTACCAAACCACTACCTACATTCTCTACACAACTACATACATACCGACTCCATTATATACATACACACACACCACTACATTCATTATAACATACACAACTACATAGTACCAAACCACTACCTACATACTCTACACAACTACATACATACCGACTCCATTATATACATACCCACACCAATACAACCATTACAACATACACAACTACATAGTACCAAACCACTACCTACATTCTCTACACAACTACATACATACCGACTCCATTATATACATACACACACACCACTACATTCATTATAACATACACAACTACATAGTACCAAACCACTACCTACATTCTCTACACAACTACATACATACCGACTCCATTATATACATACACACACACCACTACATTCATTATAACATACACAACTACATATTAGCTACACCACTACCTACATACTCTACACAACTACATACATACCGACTCCATTATATACATACCCACACCAATACAACCATTATAACATACACAACTACATAGTACCAAACCACTACCTACATTCTCTACACAACTACATACATACCGACTCCATTATATACATACACACACACCACTACATTCATTATAACATACACAACTACATAGTACCAAACCACTACCTACATTCTCTACACAACTACATACATACCGACTCCATTATATACATACACACACACCACTACATTCATTATAACATACACAACTACATAGTAGCTACACCACTACCTACATACTCTACACAACTACATACATACCGACTCCATTATATACATACACACACACACACCACTACATCCATTATAACATACACAACTACATAGTACCAAACCACTACCTACATTCTCTACACAACTACATACATACCGACTCCATTATATACATACCCACACCAATACAACCATTATAACATACACAACTACATAGTACCAAACCACTACCTACATTCTCTACACAACTACATACATACCGACTCCATTATATACATACCCACACCACTACATTCATTATAACATACACAACTACATAGTACCAAACCACTACCTACATTCTCTACACAAATACATACATACTGACTCCATTATATACATACACACACACCACTACATCCATTATAACATACACAACTACATAGTACCAAACCACTACCTACATTCTCTACACAACTACATACATACCGACTCCATTATATACATACCCACACCAATACGACCATAATAACATACACAACTACATAGTACCAAACCACTACCTACATTCTCTACACAACTACATACATACCGACTCCATTATATACATACCCACACCACTACATTCATTATAACATACACAACTACATAGTACCAAACCACTACCTATATTCTCTACACAACTACATACATACCGACTCCATTATATACATACACACACACCACTACATTCATTATAACATACACAACTACATAGTACCAAACCACTACCTATATTCTCTACACAACTACATACATACCGACTCCATTATATACATACACACACACCACTACATTCATTATAACATACACAACTACATAGTACCAAACCACTACCTACATTCTCTACACAACTACATACATACCGACTCCATTATATACATACCCACACCAATGCAACCATTATAACATACACAACTACATAGTACCAAACCACTACCTACATTCTCTACACAACTACATACATACCGACTCCATTATATACATACCCACACCACTACATTCATTATAACATACACAACTACATAGTACCAAACCACTACCTACATTCTCTACACAACTACATACATACCGACTCCATTATATACATACACACACACCACTACATCCATTATAACATACACAACTACATAGTACCAAACCACTACCTACATTCTCTACACAACTACATACATACCGACTCCATTATATACATACCCACACCAATACGACCATAATAACATACACAACTACTTAATACCAAACCACTACCTACATTCTCTACACAACTACATACATACCGACTCCATTATATACATACCCACACCACTACATTCATTATAACATACACAACTACATAGTACCAAACCACTACCTATATTCTCTACACAACTACATACATACCGACTCCATTATATACATACACACACACCACTACATTCATTATAACATACACAACTACATAGTACCAAACCACTACCTACATTCTCTACACAACTACATACATACCGACTCCATTATATACATACCCACACCAATACAACCATTATAACATACACAACTACATAGTACCAAACCACTACCTACATTCTCTACACAACTACATACATACCGACTCCATTATATACATACACACACACCACTACATTCATTATAACATACACAACTACATAGTACCAAACCACTACCTACATTCTCTACACAACTACATACATACCGACTCCATTATATACATACACACACACCACTACATTCATTATAACATACACAACTACATAGTACCAAACCACTACCTACATTCTCTACACAACTACATACATACCGACTCCATTATATACATACACACACACCACTACATTCATTATAACATACACAACTACATAGTACCAAACCACTACCTACATTCTCTACACAACTACATACTGCCACGCTGCGCTTCTCTACGTGAGTGGGTTCGAGTAGGGTTCTTCTTGCCCCACGTTGGAACGCCACTTGCCACGCTTCGACTCTTCGTTACTTCACGAATTTAAGATTCTTGTTCCCTTTCTTCTCTCTCCTGCTTCCTTCTGGCCTCCACCTCTTCTTTTTCCTGTTTCCGCAATACCTCCACTTGGATCCATTTGGCTTCCATATCCTCCTTTTCTTGCTTCCTTTTGTTTTTCAATTCTTCATCTCTCTTCATCCATCTGGCTTCCATTTGGATCTGCTTGGCCTCCGCTTCTTCCTTTTCCTTCTTCTGCTTGGCCTCCATCTCCTCTCTCTCCTGCTTCCGTAATTCCTCCATATGGATCCATTTGGCTTCCATTTCTTCTTTCTCCTTGTTTTTCTCGATTCTGTCTTCTATTCTTCTTATTTGTTCGTTGTCTTCCTTCTCCTTTTCTTTTCTCTGTTGTTCCGCTTTGTCCTGTTCCCTCTCTTGCTTTCTTCTATCCTCCATTTGGTTCAGGTACCTCACCATTTTCTGCATTTCTGTCTCCTGTTCCTTTGAACCCTCCTGTTTTGCTGGATCTTTCGCTGGTCCCATTTTCACTTCACTTATTCACTTGGTTTCTTTAATTAGTTAAAAAATTTAAATTTCGGTTTAATTTGGACTCTACTTTTAATTATTATTATTTTTGCAATTTAGTATATTTGTCGTTGTAATTACCAGCACAACTTATTACTAACACACATGTACATATAAATTATATCAGAACTTAAGATATTCTCGTTCGTATGAAACACTGAAAAATTCAAAATTTTGAAAATTTGTTCCAAAACTTTGCTTTTTCGTGCTCCACGCTATTGGGCGCCACTTGCCACGCTTCGCTTCTCTACGTGAGTGGGTTCGAGTAGGGTTCTTCTTGCCCCACGTTGGGCGCCACTTGCCGCGCTACGCTTCTCTTCGTGACTGGGTTCGAGTTTGGTTCTTCTTGCCCCACGTTGGAACGCCACTTGCCACGCTACGACTCGCTTTGACTACACGAATTTAAGATTCTTGTTCCCTTTTTTGGAACACTATTATCACGAACTCTTAAACTCGCTGTACGATCACCACCGACTGGGCGAACCACCTTTCTTTTCAGAGCAAGCGCGGGCAAGGCCAAGGTGCTCACTTTTACTTTTTTAAATCAAAGATTTTGCAACTCTTGGCTCTAATAAGTATGAGCTTGTCCTCATAAACTTACTAAATTTTAATTAACGCAAAATTCCCTGAATTTTATCTCAATGCTCGATTATTTAACTCTTTTAATATTAACTCTCTCTCTCTCCAAGGTCGTGCCTTTTGGGAGAAATCGGCTCTTAAGTTCTGATGATAACTTTTTAAAATTTTCAAATTATATTACCAGAGCACATATATAAAATTTATGTTAAAACAAGGTTAATAGCATACACAGAATGGATATATATTAAAAACACAACAAAATTTAAAAATGAATTATTTGTATATTATTTTCTCTTTTGCACAGAAAAATTTTATATTCAAGAACTTTTTTAATCACACAAAACAATTTAATTGAACAATAACACAACTATTTATTTATTTGACAAAATTAATTAATGTAATATTATCTATATATTAAACAAAATAAAAGCGCTTGACTTTCCAGACAGAACCACAAACAGTTTTTCCTGTACTGAAAAAGTCGTATTTAAATTATTAATAATTTTCAACACCAAAGCAGAGGTTTAAAATGAATTTAATTTTTAATAATTCCCCTAATGACGTTATAATTGAAAAGAAGTTAATATTTGCGAATTATTCCTTAAGTATAAGATACCTTCACACTTTAATAGAAGTTCTAGTTGGATTTGGAATTTGTTGTATTATTAGGATGATGGTGATGTGATGTTTTCTATCCAGAGTCTGTAAGCTGCTATGTAGTTGAATGCTGGTATCGAATTCTTCTAAGTCGCCTTGAAGATCGATTAAAGTTGAAATTATTCTAAGTCCAATTAGTAGAGTGACAGTTGAATCTTCCTCTCAGCTCAGAGTCGGTTGCAGAAGAAACGTCCTTTCAGCGTCGATTCCAAATCAAAAGTAACCGTCTTTCGACGGTTAAATCTCGGTCTCCCTGTCAGTGGGAATTAATCCACTTTTCTGGAGCCAATTTTCCTCCCTTTTTGGGAAAAAGGTATTTTCCATATATTATGTGTTTTCAGGCCCTTTTGGTCTGAAATAATTACACTATATGTTTTATTAGTCCTATTTCTTGACTAATGAATAGTTTTCTTCCTTAATTATTAATTAAAACGCCTTTTAATTAATAATTTATAGTATTTTTTCTTTAACGTTATCTTTGATCCAAGTTGGCAGTATGATGTTTCCGACTTTAGACTCAGCTTGAAGATGCGTGCGCAACTGTTCATGTTTTTGCATGAAAATCTCTACTTTTGACGTTTTTTCGTTCAACTCGCTATAACTTTCGAACGCTCGAACCGATTTTAAAGTTCCTTTCGGATTCTTCTTCCTTTCCATCTTGTGGGTCTTGTGGAACTTGATTCATCGCTCTACTACGCTTCGTTCGCGAGTTATCGCCCTTTTCCCGAAACTTGATTTTTCCTCTTTTTAAATTTTGAGATAAGTCCTTTCTCAAAATTCTTTTGACGAAAACTTGTTCCTCTTCTACTACGACGAAATACTATGTTTTCACTTTTTACATAACTCGTTTGGTTGTCGAGTTATTCGCCTTTGAAGTCCTTAAGTTTGTGTCGTATGAGTTTATGTTCATAAACCCCCCCCCCATTATGTATTATTACTTCTGCTTTGATGTTTTACAATTTTACAGGCTAGATACACATAATTATCATGTTACTTTACCCCTTTAACGTTTAATTTACCCGCTTTTGGGCTTTGAAGTTTTACATTTTGTAATTATTATATCTCCCTTATTTTATTCTCAAATTTGATTCTAAGTACATATTATTGTGCCCTGTTGTGGTCTCTACAATAGTACTTATTATTATTTTTTAAATGATCCCCCCTTCAACTCAAAAATTCCAAAAAACTCCCCAAGAATGACTTTCTAAGTCCATTTTCACTTGTTAATTATTATTAATTCATATTTTTTATTTATGATTATTATTAGTTCCCCTTTGAGTTATGACTCTACGTTTTTTGAATTTGAGAATTTACGTTTTTTCCAAATTTTAGGTTTTTGAGCCCCTATAAAAACTTGAATAACTTTTTTGTTTTAATTACTTTTAAATTTATTATTTGATATTCTTAATCGGTTGATTCTACTGTACATTAATTTATATTAATAATTTAATATTTTAATGAAATAAGAAACCAGACAGAACGATTGTACACGATTCAACATGCAGTGTTCGACACCTGTTGCCGTGACGTCATCGCTCCCCCTCGTCCCTCATCCACTAGCTTTATCGCGGGAATTTAACTTGTTTTAAATGGACTTGAGACGTTTGGCTTTTTCCAAACCGTCGCAATACATACCGACTCCATTATATACATACACACACCACTACATTCATTATAACATACACAACTACATAGTACCAAACCACTACCTACATTCTCTACACAACTACATACATACCGACTCCATTATATACATACCCACACCAATACAACCATTATAACATACACAACTACATAGTAGCTACACCACTACCTACATTCTCTACACAAATACATACATACCGACTCCATTATATACATACACACACACCACTACATTCATTATAACATACACAACTACATAGTAGCTACACCACTACCTACATTCTCTACACAACTACATACATACCGACTCCATTATATACATACCCACACCAATACAACCATTATAACATACACAACTACATAGTAGCTACACCACTACCTACATTCTCTACACAACTACATACATACCGACTCCATTATATACATACACACACACCACTACATTCATTTTAACATACACAACTACATAGTACCAAACCACTACCTACATTCTCTACACAACTACATACATACCGACTCCATTATATACATACACACACACCACTACATTCATTATAACATACACAACTACATAGTACCAAACCACTACCAACATTCTCTACACAACTACATACATACCGACTCCATTATATACATACCCACACCAATACAACCATTATAACATACACAACTACATAGTACCAAACCACTACCTACATTCTCTACACAACTACATACATACCGACTCCATTATATACATACACACACACCACTACATTCATTATAACATACACAACTACATAGTACCAAACCACTACCTACATTCTCTACACAACTACATACATACCGACTCCATTATATACATACACACACACCACTACATTCATTATAACATACACAACTACATAGTAGCTACACCACTACCTACATACTCTACACAACTACATACATACCGACTCCATTATATACATACCCACACCAATACAACCATTATAACATACACAACTACATAGTACCAAACCACTACCTACATACTCTACACAACTACATACATACCGACTCCATTATATACATACACACACACCACTACATTCATTATAACATACACAACTACATAGTACCAAACCACTACCTACATACTCTACACAACTACATACATACCGACTCCATTATATACATACACACACACCACTACATCCATTATAACATACACAACTACATAGTACCAAACCACTACCTACATTCTCTACACAACTACATACATACCGACTCCATTATATACATACACACACACCACTACATCCATTATAACATACACAACTACATAATACCAAACCACTACCTACATTCTCTACACAACTACATACATACCGACTCCATTTATATACAAACCCACACCACTACATCCATCATAACATACACAACTACATAGTACCTACACCACTATCTACATACGTACACAAATACTTGCACCATTACGTAAATACGTACAGATCTACATACATACCCACACACTACATATATCACAGCCTACACAACAACATATGTGTACGTATATGGTGTATGGTAATTGTTCAAAATAAGGGTCTACAAATTTTGAATAAATGTTAATATTACTGACTCAAATCCATGTGCAAAATTACAATTTTTTAAAAATTACATATAAGAAATAATTTTTTAAACAAAACTAATCATTGACAAGCATTAACTAAACCTAAATTCAAGTTATAATACTTCTTCAAAAACGATATTATGACGCAAGTAAAGCCTGTTTAGATGTTATTTAAATATTACTTAAAATAAAATACAAAATTTAAAAAGGCATTCGTAGATCAATTTCACTTTTGGTTGACAACTCCCAAACTGACATTTTTGGCAACGAATAGTTTTTTTTTTTTTAATTTAGTATTTGGATACCGGTAGTGAATATGTATGCGAGAAAGTTAATGCAATATTTTTGTATTGTTTAATAACAAACATTTTTTTTTTCTTATGAATGGATAAAACAATAATTATAGATTTTGTATAAGAATTTTGTGTGTAACCTGTTCACCTGGGTAATGAAAGAAAGTTTTTTTTCACTTCTCGTTTAGGTAATATACAGAGTTTTTGGGTATATATGGACTATAAAATTTGTTATCTTATAAATGGATATGTTAATGTAATTTTGTTTCCGCTGTTTATTAAAATGAATTTTTAATGTATCTATCAATACAAATATATGAAACAGACTCGCTTTTCAACATATTATTTGCAGTTTTTGCCATCAAATTCTAAGAATAAAATGTTTACTTTACGAAAGCCAAAACACTTTCTTAAATAAGTTTATTCACCATAAATGTCTCCTGAGTTCTGTTGCCTGACTGAAATCTTTTCGCTTTCACAAAGTTATGCAAACACGTATCTTGCAGTCCTCCTACTTCTCCATGTCAAGTTAAATCTTTCACCATTGCAAAACGTTGGATGAAATTCTAGATTAAACATATTTTGTCCAGCTAATAATTATACAAGGTTATTTAAGAAAACCTGTATTATTTTATTAGTAAAAATCCAAATTTGATCAAATCCGTTAGGGCTGTTTTAGTACACTTTCGGTCCAAAAATTATAATTCGTTAAATAATAATTCGAGGGAGCATCGTTCTGCTGGAAATTAATATTGTGTTAAAAAAAAATTGTACGAGAATAGTAGAATAATGTCATAAAATAAATCCGTTTCAATATGGATGCCAAACATTTTATCGCATCAGAAACTTAAACAAAAATTTCATTTAGTCCAAAATTGTTATGACGTCAACTGTGGAAAAGAGTAGGGGGGAGGTGATATATTGTCCATTCTACACAACATTCTTAAAACGACTTGATTTGTCTCGAGAGATTTCAAAATGGATTTTTCGGGAGGAAATCAAGACTAATTTTTGGTCATATATATTTCTTTTATAAGTTATGGAAAAGTAAAATCCTGGCAATAAATTTGTCTTTTTATCCTGAATGTTTTTCTTTCATCACTCCAGTTTTAATCCATGAATTCCTTAAGGACGATGTTAAGGACTAACTTAATTAGTAAACCTATTCTGAGGTGACATGGTTGGATACATGTTTCAAAGAAACCGCAAGTTGTGACCTGCGCAATATACGTTCTACGTAATCAACTAACATCTTACGTCACCTAAGAGGTAACATAATAATCTGTTATAACGATGAAATTTTTTTTTTTCAAATAACATGATTAGAAATAACCCCCTAAAAAAGCGACAATTGTAATAATTGGGAACTCCACAAAATTGTTATTTACTCCAACTAATCAAGAAAATAACCAATTATTATTATTTTTTTAATGATTACATTTTATAGATGTAATAAGATTAATCGAAATCGAAATTTCTAAAATTGTTTAATGGTCATAAAATTTACAAATATGAATCTGTATATCTTACGTTAGTTCCATCAACGGCTTCAAAAATATATTCCCATAACACATTTTGTCAGATTTTTTGTCTGTTTATTATTAATTTCTAGATCAACAACAAAGTGGATAAACACAAATAAAATATGTACGTCAAATAATATTACAGAGAGAAAATCAGGTTAGCCGACTATTTGTTATATTACGGTAAAGATTATTTTTTTTATAAAGAAATTAATAAAAATTTAAAATCAATAATTAATAACACTTATTCAAAAGGATGGGTGGAGAGATATGCTAAGCGTCTAAAATAATGTTCATAGGTGAAACATATAAAATATAATAATTCTTTAATATCACATAAAGTATCGTGTAGTTAAACATGTGGTTTTTTACATATCAATAACCACTAAGTTAATGAAACATTCCCTCTTATATATATATCACCCAGTATTATTTGTTAGAGTTACGAATGTGATTAAATCATTGCATGAAAAGTAGAATTATTGTGTAGAATTGTTATCCATATTTTTATCTCTGTTAACATAACGTGCCTATTAACATGTGTATAATTTAAATATTAATATACACGACTTAATTAAGCTATATCCTAGCCATATCTTAGATTTGTTGTAATCTGTTATAGTTATAAATCTGCTTAACCCATTGTATAATGATGAATAATTTTTATCCATGTTTTTAGCTTCTATTAACATAAAGTACAGTTAAAAATTGTTTGCTCAACCACAACCTTATTGCACTATTGCAAACCCTTATCGCTTATCTAGGGTTATTTGTTAGAGTTACAAATGTGCTATTTGCGTGAAGTGGAAAATAAAACCGATAAAAAAGTGTTTGACTCTATTAACACAAAGCGCATGTAAACGTGTAATTTTTAACACAACAACAGTTTCTATATTATTGAACTATTATCATTTGCTCATTTCATAGCTAGTGTCATTTTTTATAGTTACAAAAGTGACTAACATGTTGCATAAAAGTAACAAATTAGTATGAATGTATCAATGTAACAACCGTGCAGTAAAACGTGTGATTAACACAACAATAAGCACGACAATTACAAAAAATTCATTATATCTAGTGTTATCTAAACCTAACCTAACCTAACCTAACTTAACCTTAACTCTTTGTTTGGGGTCTAAAATTATTAAATTAAATTGTTTTCAATACATTCGTCTCCGTTAAAAAACCGTGCAGTTAATCATTTTTAGTTTTTATTCGTTATGATCATCAAACCGACTTGTTAAGCTACTTAAATATCGTTGCAAAAAGGCCAAATATTAAGCTACCATTTTACGTGTTAAATATTCAACACGAATATACAATTCTTTTCTTACCCTTACTGTCAAAGAAACAGAAAAGTTCCAATTTTTGTAGTTTCACTTAGTTCCCTTCCTATAAGTACAGCTGGCCCTCCTGCTGATTGCCGTATAGAGCCTCAAGGTACCCTGCCGGTCTCTTTAATTACGAATGGCTTCCAGCTAGTCCCCGAATAGAGCCTCCAGCTACCCTTGCGTTCTCTTCAATTAAATATATCCTCGCTAGTAGGTCATCATCGTCATTAATAGTTATGACGATTGACATGGTCATTGACTTGCCAATATTCTCTGCCAATCAGCTATTGCAACACTTTTTGAATTCATTTGTAAAATAATCTACTCTCTGTAAACTGCTTTGCTACTTAGAATGAATTTATAATTTACAACAATGATTATTCCTAACAACTACCTATACCGTATAACTAATAATAATTTTATTTTAAATAAATAGTAGTGAATTCCATCGTACCTAGGTATCCTATATACTAAATAAAACTCATAATCACTACAAAATTTATTCGAAATCATAAAATTATTCGATTAACAACATATCAAACGTAAACATTAAGCACACAACTTTAAATTTACAGATTCTGATAAAGAGAAGAATATTAAAACTTTCAGGAAATTTTAATGGTTTGCTTTAAAGCGGTATGGATTTTACCTTTCATTTAACGTGTGAAATAATTTTCCTTCTCGATTTCTTCTGATAGTTTTAAAGTAATCATGTAATAGTATTATTTAATTTAAAATATTAGTTAATGAAAAACAATCCAACTAGCTTATGATTTCCACCTCTAATATAGTATTGCAAGTACACTCGACTGAACAGTAGAAATTAACAATTGATCACTTCCGAAGGGTTTATTGTGATGAAACACATTACCTAATCAACAGATTGCTACTAAATGTGTGGGAATAGAACACGTGTATAACAATGAAGGTTAGATTTTGGTTTTACAAACATTACGTTTTAATGAGATAGCATTATGCCGATGAAATGTTAGTTTTTAACATTTAATATATGTTAACGTCACGTTAAATAACACTGTTTTCGTGATATAATACTAATTTATTTTGTTAATGTTTGTTACTCATATTATTTATTTTTAGGCAGATGAAACCGAGTAGGTACACCAACATGGATCCTTTATGCTTTCGTACTAAAGACCTACTAAAGGGGAACTAGAAGGTTAACCACTGACAAACAGAAAGAGTCAAAGTTTGTTTGTGTAATAAGAAAAACTGTAACAAGAACTGTCTTAATTAGACGTGTTAAATTGGAGACTCTTATCCTTTGGAAGGAAAAGTGTCACTGACTGAAACGTTGAGCCTCGTATTTGGAGTTACTGCCATGAGATCAAAACTTAAAATTCAAAATGTATTAAAATTAGCTTCATCGATGTTGATTAAGTTTTAATTATTTGTAGACTCTAAAGATCTAAACTACACTTAACATTTCCTTCAAAATTCTGTAAGGAAAGTTTTTTTTTTTAACTTCAAAGAAGTTTTTATAAAAACATAATTACCAAAATAACTCCTTTTAAATTTGTTCATTTTAGAGGTGAAATATCGAAGATAATGACAAACAAAAGTGTCAAATCATAAGTAAAAAAAATTAAAATATGGTTCAAAAATATTGTAATAAGCCTTATTCACCATCATTTAAAACTTAATTGGAACGAAATTTACTTTATGCTAAGGAGAGGTTTTTCCGGCGTATGTAAAGAAACAAAACTTTACGTTTTATGTAAATATTTTCCAATTTTTTTTTAAATGTTACAAGACTTTCATAGTGGGAAAACATTAGGAATAATGAATATTATATTTTTGTATTTAAAATATAAAACATGTATAAGAAAATTTCTGAGAAAATGGGGTCATACATTATTTTTTGTTAGAATTTTATTTTAAGAATACTGCCAGAAGATTTGTGCAATATTCTTGCGCTATTTATTTAGGTTTTTATATGATCGATTTTCATTTAGTTCAACAAATTTAAAACCATTACAAATATTCCAAATAATAACATAAATTAAACACGTCGAGACACCTACTAGTATAAAACGTTTTGTGGATATCTCTTGACACATATATGACACGAAATCCACATGGTATAAACATATAACACAAGTAATATTAATAAAGTTGTATCTCGTACTTTCTACCTGTCATTGAAACTATTAATAATCGTCACAAGTACAGGCTTGACACGAAACCAAGATATAAAACTGACATTAAAGAAATTATGTTTTAAAATTATTGGAATAGGTTTATCCTTTACCATTTGTTTCCTTCCGAAGACAAGGCATATCGTATAAAGATTACGGGGGTTAGGGGAGAGTATTGGAAAATATGTCGTCTATCTTAGCTCGCGAAGAATTTATGATAATTCCAACGTCATAGAGTCGATTTATTTGTGTCTGAATGATTAATGTAATTGTGAGAGGATTGGTGTGGTGATACGCTGTTGAACAGACGCTCGTATTTTATCCAAAAGGATCCGTAATTACCCTCGACGTGAAAATTAGAAAGAAAAGATAAATCTTAGGATGAGTGTTTTTTTTATGAAACTAGTCCAATTTGTACTGGCTTTGTTGCCTATAGGGTATGTTAATAACAAGGTGTTTACCGTTTTAGGGTCAGATGGGTTGCGCGCCCTGAGGAATTTCCATAACCAGGTGTAGAGCGTGGGTCTAAAACGTATTAGTTAGGGCGGGTGTTGTACTGGTATCTGATAAACTAGTTTAGAAATTTGTATTGTTGAAGAATTCGTTTTGAAGTAGATGTAATGGGCGTTCTGTCTTTCACTTTCATTAAATGAATGGAAATAATTGTGATTATACGCTGCTAATAAATAACGAAAACTTCGTCATGTATACATCTACAACTTTTAATACATTTAAATATAGCCTAAACCTAATTTACTGTACTTATAAGTTACCTAATGCATTTGATCGAAATTTAGTTTATAATGAATCAAGGTTAGTTTTTGTTCACGATTTTCAAATTTCACCCGATAATAACATCACATAGAATTTTTTGTTTTAAACAATTCTGCTAAAACAGATCTAATAACAATAACTATAGATAAATGTCAATCAAACTTAACGAGTATGTTTGTGTTATACAATTCCAAATATTATTCGTAATAAACTTGAAAATATATTGGACAATTTTTCTCTTATACCTATTTACAATAATAAATAAAAACTCAATAAAAACTATTCGTACCCAATATTATGAGTTTAAATTTAACTATCGGTAGTTGTCAGGCAAATAAGTGAAAATAAATCATATTTAAGAAACTAAAGATTTACTAGTACAATTTAACATTTCCAACAAGGCCCAAAAAAAAACAATTTTTGAACATTAATTTAAGGGATCTGTTTGTATAACATTATGTGATGGGTTTGAGTAAGAACTATGATGTTTCCCGTGAACTTGTTTTAGCTACTAAAATATGAAATCATTTTCTCTCCTATCCTTTCATACATATCACTGAGTAATATACCAAATATTCATATTTAAAAATATCTATTGATAAATGATTGTAAAAAAATTTCCGGCTATTTGTCTTTACATTTCTATCAGAAAGTGGTAAGGTTACAGATGACAGCATGTATCATTTTCATCCTGTTTATGTGATTTGGTGGACATTTGCAAGATCTGGATTTTTTGAAGAAATTTTGGTGACTATTTTTGTTGATTTATTATTTAGGTGTATCTATAAATGAGGAATATTTTTCAAAGCTTTTTCGCCTGCATAACCATACTTCTATATATTTCAAGAATTTTACAAAAGCTTAAATGCTTTCAAGTGGTCTTCCAATCAACAAGCTTGTTTAATGCTTTGTCTAGAAACAATACACAAAAAGAGCAACAGAGACGATATCTAACGGGTAGATCAGACAAGATGAAGTCACTGGTGTTGAATACTGATGTGTTGAATTATGTGACGGCAGTTGTGTAGAATAGTTCACTACCACATCCAACACATTATTCAACGTCCCATTGTCCGGTTTTGACTTGTGAACGATTTAATTCCTTGCGTATATCAAAATGTTTTACGAATAAAAGCCTAACATTTTGTCAATTTGTTTTGTGGTTTGTGAATTACAATTATTAACAGAATTTACACATCTTCATTGTGTCCGCTTTTTCATATTCTAACATCATAATTCTTTATTGTAAATGAAATTGTGTTATTATAAAGTAACTATTGTTTGTTTATAAATAGTAACTATCTGGTACAAGTAGAATTAGTTTTAAAGACGACAAACCATCGTGGTTTTCTGTGCCTTCACAAAAAGGATATAAAAATATTTTTGTCATAAAACTAACATTAAAAACTCAGAATATAACATAAAACATATATTAAAACTTAACAACTCAAAAATTAATTTAACAAACATATACGTTGATAAAATTCTATATATAGCATGTTGAAAGTTGTAAAGGGGATTTGCAAAAAATATACAGAACTATTAGAAAATTCAATCAAGAACAATACAGAATATACAAGGCTCTAAAATAATTAACGATGATAAAACTCAATAGATATCAAAATTGAATATCACAGGGCGATAAAGAGCTAATTATAACCAAAACTATTCCGTCTACGGAAAAGGATAATATCAGATATATAATCTCATTATTGTCCCTCAACGTCCCCTGAATCAAATTAAATAAAACAAATAAATAAATGTCCTACGCACCTCTCGTCACAACAAAATCTATCAAGATGTGGTGTGTATTCGCATGGCGATACCAAGGTTCAATAGCTGGATCTCACCTTTTTGTGTAGTCATCGATTACACGCCTTTCTTTTATTTCTCCCATCAGGTCTTTCATGACCAACTCTTGTTAACCTACGTACCTGACATTATTAGAAGTCTTTATTATATATTTTTCCTTGCTTTTATAGGACGATGATAACCGAGAGGTTTTCGCCTTTAAACTACATAAAAAAAAACATCCTAAACATAATGAGCTTTGTAGTGGATTCCCAAGAGCCATTTGAAATCCGTGAGTAATCATGGAATGACTAATGAGCAGATGGGTATCCACCATTTCCTCAACGACTGGAATGAATAGATACACTCCACGGATGGATAGACTTTTACAGCCCTCACTTTATTGGACTTTACTTTAGTTTATTCTTCCTTTCATTGACCTTAAAACACTAATTTAATTAAAGATACAAACTCAGATGACATAACACGCTGCGTGAGTGGTATCTGACTTGTAACTTAAAGTTTCGACTGATTTCATGTTTCCTTGATAACTATATAAGCATTTTCAAGGAGGTATTGACCTGTTGATGCGGTGAATTTGGGTGTCAAGAGCTTCGATCTATCTTCTTTAGAGACTTTGATCTATTTACCTTGTTCTTCAAAATAAAAATAACTACATTTTAAAATTGTTTTGACCGTTTATTCGAATTATATTATTAGGAGTTGTGAAACTTCGATTGACTGATACTTTTGATTCATATTTATCTAAAATTATGGCTACTAAAGCTATTATTGTAGTTTGTTTTTGATTTTCTGAGTTTGTTTTTCATAATTTAGTTTTTAGTGATTAACATCTACGACGAGCGGCTTAGAGAATTGCTATAGGGACTTTTAGCTCACCTTAACACTCCCTTCGGACTACCACTGTACACAAGTGAGAGTTCAATTGTAGACTTCGCATTATTGCATTTTATATATTGCTCCCCCGTCTTTATTATTCCAAAGGGTGTAAAGATGGTAAACCACATAAGAATATTACAACGAAATATTAATAATAAATCCAAAAAACTTATTATTTTTGTCGTAGAAAAGAATATTAATCTCCAAAATTCTTGTTTTAAATTAGAATATCAACAGAATTTTTAAATTGCTTTAAATATTAAAAGATATCAAATTTTCTACATATTGACGTTTTAACTAACAATGTGATGTAAGCTACAAACTTGTATACTAAATATATTTTTCCTTTTTCTATTATTATTTTTTTTTAATACAACCGAGATTCCCCAAAGAAAAGTTGAACTTTATAGCAATAAATATTGTTTTTAATAAAGCAATAAATATTTTACACTAAAATTTTAATTTTTGTAAGATAATAAAAAATGTTTCCCTAAATAAAATCTTGAACCACTTTGCTAAAAAAATTATTATTTAATTCCAAATTAAAAGGACTTATAACACCAAAGCTTTATATATTTGCATATTGTTACCATAGCAAACAATTTTTTAAAGTAAGGTTTTGTGCTGACCCGTTGATTGAATATCAAAGTATAAAGATTATAATGGATTATTGGAAGAACGTATTTTATAAAGTGCATTTAAAAGCAATAACGTGAAAGTACTAAATACGATGTCCCAGTTGTTGACAACTAGTGTAGTAGACCTTCTTTCTTAGATAATTTCATATATTAATTAATAGTTCTTGTAAACTCAATGTGGGTAATGTTTAGAGCAGTATAAGACAAAACAATAGACCAAGTTGTAAAACAAATAATACACCTACTGTAAACATTAATAACAAACCCCTTACGTGATAAATTAAGAAGTAATTTGTGGCTTACCTTTTATTCTGATTGTATTTAGCTCTATAAGGATGAAGGATGACCGGATTGTTATTGTAAAAGCATAACCATTTCATCGTTCTAAAATGATGACCGTAAAGCTATTTCAAAAGTATGACCAAGTTTCTATTAAATAACTGTGTCTGAATTTCAAAAAGGATGACCGAATTGTTATTCTTAAAGAATGACCATTTCATCGTTCTAAAATGATGACCGTAAAGCTATTTCAAAAGTATGACCACATAACATATCTATTAAATAACTATGTCCGCATTTCTAGAAAGATCACCGCATTGTTACTGTAAAAGGATGACCGCGTTGTTATTCCAAATGGATGACCTAGTTGTATTTTAAAAGGATGACCCTATTATTATTCTAAAAAGATGACGACATTGTTATTCTAAAAGGATAATGACATTGTTATTCTAAAAGGATGACCATATAGTTATTCTAAAATGGTCACCGCTTTGTTATTCTAAAAGAATTACAGCACAGTTGTTTTTAAAATATGACGGGGTTTCTATTTTGAAAATACGACAGTATTTATATTGTAAAAGAATGACCGCTTTGTTATTCGAAAAGTACTACCGCATTGTTGTTCTAAAAGGATAACTGCTTTACTTGAAGAAAACTAACATTTATCTCTACTCCTGGTGGACTTCTGTGGCTAGTGACCTAATTTGTAGGAAGAGTAAACCATGATACAAATGTTTATATTTTATTCTAGCTCTAAAAGAAAATATAGATAAATAAACAGTGTAACTGTTGCTTACTTCGATCTTTTTACAATCGAATAAAACTAAAATGTATTTTAATTCACAAACAATATAAAAGTATACCAGAGGTTTTTTTTTGCCTAAGTAAAAACTTTCTTTGTGAAAATAATAGAAAACAGTTCAGATTTAACTTGGAGTTATGTCGTTTGGCTCATTAAACGTCGTTCATATCGGTTAATGCTTCGTATTGCCAGTCGGAACACCTGCGTCGTGCATTGGAATATTGCAATAACTACACGTTGCTGCTATTCTAGGACGGAGAAGAAAGTTTAAACAAACACTGTCAATAAACAGTTCGGCCTAGTTGTGCAAAGAATCGTATTGCTAAATTTAGGAACAATTATTCGATCGTAATTGCGTCTCAAACGTTCAGATGAAATTCTTCTTAGGGCGAAAATTTAATAAAATGTTTTTGTGATTGAACGAAAATAATTATTTAGTCTTCATAAAACTATTGGACACATATTTGTATATTTACAAATGCTGTAAATAGCCTACATCATCTCAAATATATAATCTTGCAATAATAATTCTTTCCTAGAACTACTCCATTAATTTCTCATATAGTGTCCTCATTTAGGATCTAAATTTAGTGAGTGTAGGCGTGTAATTACAGAGGGAATTATTTGATCTACACCTTTTTTTTCACGCGGTCTTGGGTTTTATCATTTTTTTCATCTTTCTCATTAGGTCTCTCTTGACCAAATTTTGTTCTTTTTCGATCTAGCGATAATCAAGCTTATGGGGTATAAATATATCTGGCGATATAAATATAAAGTATAGGGCCTATTGTTTGTTTAGGGTGGAAATGACCGTGAGGTTTTTCACTTTTAAAACACCAAGGAAAAAAATAGAAATTCTGTCACGAAGTTCAAGCTTGTGAAACTCCGACACCTGCGATTTTGAAATATCTACCGATCTACCCAACTAAAATTATCTTCATCTCACTCTGTACAATGTTATCATAAAGTCCCAACCTCCCGATCTCTTATTGTTAACTATTTTAATTAACAAATCAACCAATATTGAATCTTAATTTCATTATAGACTCTACTTTTATCTAATATCTTTTGTTCAAGCTTTTTGGTAGGGGGAGAGAAGTTGCTTTGAGAAAACCGTACCAGACTCAAAATAATAAATAGTCTGTCAGTCATAAATTAAATGGGGGAGGTGTGTGATATATCCGTTTATAAAAGGTTTTCATTTTTTTTTTATATTGGAAAAAAAAAAATGCAAACAAATTATTATTTCGTTAGACCAATAATTCTAAATAACAGGCGGTGAAATTATAAACTGACAAAAATATTGTTTTATGAAACGCAGAACAGTAAAACATAATATTTATAACTCATTAAACGAATGTGTGTGAAATGTTGTGAAATATGTATTTTGGATTCGACACTCTGTAGTATATTTCGCTGAGAGAGAGAGAGAGAGAGAGAGAGAGAGAGAGAGAGAGAGAGAGAGAGAGAGAGAGAGAGAGAGAGAGAGAGAGAGAGAGAGAGAGAGAGAGAGAGAGAGAGAGAGAGAGAGAGAGAGAGAGAGAGAGAGAGAGAGAGAGAGAGAGAGAGAGAGTTTTAGAAGTATATAAACGGCTTAATAATTAGATAGAAATATTTTTTAATCTCACATTTTTAAAGGTAATAAGACCTATCGACTTATGGCGTTAATTTTTTTAATTTTGTAAACACAATATTAAATGTTATCTCCAGGGTTGAATGTATAATGATTTTGTGTGAGTATGAGATATGACATATCCGGTATAGGACGTTCTTAAACGTAAAAAAGTAAACCTAAATATGTCCTAAGTACACATATTATTAGAAACAGTTTAAAAAAAAAATTGTTATTCAATAATATTAATTTAATCGAATTTCAGTAACAAACTAACATATCAATAATAGAAAGTTTAGGACAAATTAAAAACATAATTTTTCATTAACAGGATGGTATAAAGCTATTTCCATACTTTCCTACCACCGTGTATAAACACACACTTCAATTCACGTCAGATCTTTCAAAGTTTGGAGTGCCATTCAATACATAAAGAAATAACATCTACATTGGACATGCAAATAGCTATTTACTATTGTATATAGGTTTGTCCTCGTAGGTTGGTAATAAGCATACTATCACATCGTAGTGTTTATATTAGGACTCGTGAAGTTGGTAAACATGCAAGGTAGGCTTTCAATGGGATTGATGATTGGCATATGCGAGTCTTCACGAGCTATCTAGTAGATATTTGCTTAGTCCTGATAAAAATGTATTTGTGGAATTTAATATACGTCATTTAGGTTTGTTTTACTATTCTGGCATTGTAAAATGACAATAATTATTTATAAGTTTTTAGTTGTATAATGTGATCATACAATTTCAGGCCTCCTTATTTATTTGTTGTTAATAATTGAAATACAAAATACAAACTTTGTGAATTAGAGGTATAACCTCTAATTTTTACTATAATAACTTTGTGTACTCCTTTCTGGGGAACTGTAGGGGAGGGGCTGATAACCTAAACATCTTAAACGCTCTCTTTCTGAACCCAAATCCTGACAGCTACTCCAAAATAGTACCGGATCAATTTTTTTAAAAATAAAACTCAAAGATAATGTTTTAAAAAATACATTATTGCATATAATATTCCATTCGAAGTGGTAAGATCCATAATGGAAATTTTGAAGCTACAAAAGTTGGAATATTAAGATAGAATATTTTCTAAAATTAATAAATTGGTTAAGGACAATAAGTATTCCTATCACTATTTTCGTCTACGCTAATGAGTTAAAATGGTGTACCATCATATGACTCCCTCCCATGACTTTACCCAATAATTATTGATTGAGATCCTTTCCTTCTCCAAAACTCCCCGCTGAAAATGATAACTAATGTTATTCTACCAAAAAAAAAAAAAAACAACTTAATATAATTAAACTAAGATACCGTAAGTTGGATTTATTTATTCCAATCATTAACAAAAATATTGGATGGGTTTTTAAGATCATAATGTATATGTAATATTGTTCTTATTAATGTCTCTAATTTATCATTTTGTTTTGTATCTGTTACAGGTAATACACTTCTAACTGATTAATTCTTGTTACGTTGTAGTAAGTACTGTTATTGTTATTTGTCAGCACGTTCTATTTAAAATAAAGGGTATAATAATAATTTATATAATTAGCTAATGTTTTGGATATAATACTAAATATTTGGTTAGGAAAATGTAAATGTCTTCATTTATAATAATAAAGTTAATACAAACAGAAATAGTTGTTCTTCAGGAAACTAATCTCACCCCATCTGTAACACTTTTAGTGACCATTACGTTTAAATGAAAGTTGTGAGAGTAAACTTATCTCCTTTCTGTTTTTCTTTTTGATTCTAATATTTCCCGTTTTGACTTGACCAATTCCGTGGTCAAATGTCGTCGGTCTTACACATTTACGGATTTGTCCCAGTAGCTTATCGTGATGAAAATTGAAAACCTACAATTGGTACCGAACATTTATTTCGAAAACTACAACAACGGCGATGACAATTGTCTAAACACATATTACCCAACTAATGTACTCCTTAAATCTTACTGGGAAGTTTAGTTTATTACGTAAAGGATAGGACAAGTATTTAAATTTTACAAAATAATATCTTCTCTAAAACTCATCTATATCACTGTACGCATTCACAAATATGTTCCTAATTACTTACAAACCGCTTAATTATTTAATTTATAGTTTTGAGATATTTTGTCAATGTTGTACTATTTCAAACTAAATTCAAGAAGAAAAGGATCAATGATGGTATCCGGTGATATTTACGGCTAAGTTATCTGTTTTTATCTTCTATTGACACTCAAATGTAAGAGTAGAGTTGTTTTTAGAACTGCATCCCACTTACACAATTACTAAACCGTCTCCACGTTAACAATTTATTTACGTTTGTTGTTAAAAGTTGGTGAGGTCGTTATCTGTTTATCTCGCGTAATGATTTATTAGATTTTATAGTTTTATTCTATAACACGCCAGATACTATTGAACATATAATAAATAAAACAAAAACACGGTACCACTTACTCACTCCTCGCCACAACAATTTACAAATTTGTTGAAAACGCTCTGACCATCTGACCCTTTGTTGCTTAATAATTATAACGAAGTTCATCTCCCTATATAAATCGTTCAGTTTGAAATTTGTTCCAATCTGTCATGGTTCATCAACGTTAACTCCTTCATATTTTTTTCTCTCAGAATCTTCCATTCCCATCTAATTTAACTGCCTGAATCTTTGTCACTGTCCAAGTTTTGAAAGCATGATTATACTGCATGCTTAAGATGATTTTTATAAAACGTACACGATCAACTTTTAGACTAGAAGATGGGTCGAAGGTAAAAATAACAGCTATTGCCAATTGCTAATTTGTCATTAATTTCATTTGAGATCTGAGAACATTATAGTAGCAGCTACTAATTAATTCGTTTCTAGCCCTAACCTAACCTAACCAATTCCATTAAGACGAATCACACTTAAAATTATGTGTTTTTCACATTTGAAAACATCTACAACGAAACTTTTCTAGATAGGTTAAGTTAAGTAAAGTTAAAAGTGTAACGTACTAAGTACAGCAATTTCCAGAAAACACAAAAAATGATGCAGGAAGACATGTAACTCAAAAATAATGTCCGGTGACAATACTTTGCTTGTGATGCCAATACGGTAGTTGAAGCAAATTAGCAGCGATAACTATAGGTTGTTTTTACACCTGCGTTTGACCAAACGTAAGTAAATATTCCAGAAATTATCTTCATAATTTACAGGGAAAAAATTGTATTTGCTTTACTAAATAATTAATATAAAATTGAATAAAATATATAATATGTGTATTGAATTTGCAATACTAATTTATAATAATATCTGAACGTAAAATTACTGTTTTTTAAAACCAAAATCATAATATATTAGATTTTAAAAAAGTATATTCTTCCTATATTTAGAAATCAAACAGTATTTTTCTAGGGAATACCAAACCGTATTTTTCCGGTATTCGATACTTACTATAAGTAATATCTTTAAAAAATAGAAAAAATAAGTCAACTTAAACATTATCTCAGACCTTATGTGACTACCCCTGCGAACCCTTCTATACTCTTGATATAAATCCTTACATAATTCATTTACTAAAATATCATACACACTTACATTAACTATATTCACAGATGAATTCAAAATAAAAGATATAAATATATTAAAGTTATAATGTTCAATTCACAAAAGATAATTTATTGTGTTCATATGTTAATATATTAGTTTACTTTTTAAAATATTACTTCCAAATAATAAATATAGTTACCTTGCTAATTAAAATATTTAAACTAACTCTACTAACCTTAAACCATACAGAATTTAATAGTAGACGCTACACTACCGCCCCAATTATAGGACGTCTACATGATAACAAAACAGTTATCCGAGTTGCATCATCTGGCACAAAATTGTATACAAGGTTCTGTAAAGAGTATACGTGGATCATTCGTTCTTGGCATTGAGGCTACTAGTAGTTTTGAGTGCAGTGTTGTAGTAGCCTACAGTCATGCACACAGTCTATTTTATGATATAGTACCACGATGTGTTTATACATCGTTTATGGTGGGGGTAAAAGTAAGGTTTCATCTGAGCGGTGGGTTTAGGATGCGCAGTGGACGAATGCGACGGTAGAGTGGTGGGGGGGACCAAGCGGGCCAGTGTGTCTCGAGCAGCGGTCGTAGCTACTTCGTCGTAACCTTACCGACACGTGCTATATTCGTGTGTCGCCCATCTTATCGCCGCGCCGTATGTTTCCGTCTTGTGTCTGTTTATTATAAAGATACTATGTACCGTCCTGTGTGCTCTAAGAAAGTAGTTGCGTCAAAAATCTTGCGTAACCAGTGTTAGGAAGTAGTGGCGAGTGTGTTTAACTTATGACAAGAGAAGCTGAATTTATGCAGGTGCAAGAACGTGTTCGAAACCTACGGGGTTTTTATTGCATCTTGGTGAATAATTTATGAAGATAATTAGAAGAATGGCGTAAGAGAATGGATCACTGCAAAAATGTAGAACATCCCTATATAGAATTAAAGCCAGCGATTGATGTCGCCACAGAACAGATTATTGTTAACTTAAATGAAGAATCATCAGATAGTGATTATCCAGTGAAAGTAACGTAGATAATCCCCAGCGATATTTAAATCGATTGTAACATGAGTGGCATTGAACGCATTGTGCCAATATCGGATTACATAAGGTAGGAATAAATAATTAATTTTCTAAGCATGCAGTATTATTTAGGCATTACATACATTTCCTTACAGAGTTTTCACTGTTGTAACATCCATACTGGTTTAATTGTTATCAACATACAATTACAAAACAAATATTCCAACAAGCAAACAGTAACAAGTACGTTAGTTCTTGGCTACTCAGTTCCCCTTCCCCCCGCCACCTATCCCCTCTCCAGTTGCCCCTACTCTCCTGTCACGCATCACTGCTCACATGAAACCTGACGGCTTGTACAACATTTGGCTAAGTGCCATGAACGAATTATTCATCTATAGAACACACTCTGACGGATTTTTTGTTCTTGTTATTTAAAAGCGAATCAATTTTCGGTGATCATCGAATTATAAAAAATAGAACTTAAAATAAAGATTATAAATAAATAAAGGAAAGCTCTTTAATACTCTAATAGCGTCAAGGTCGTCAAGAGAGGAAAGTTTAAAAGTGAAAAGAAAGATGAAAGAGAGGAATCTAACCCAAGACTACAGGAAAAATAAATAAAATAAACATTTCTTTTTAACATACCACGTTTTTAAAACGGGCTAAAAAGTATAAACTATTTATTCATGGCCCATCTACAATTTTGAGTGAGGATTGGTAATGATAGTTAAGGGGGAGTAAATAAATTAAATTACAGTGAATCTCATTTCCGATTCACTGAAATTAGCTGGAAATTTATCCGGATTGTCTACTTGTATTATTTACTAGCTGCGCCCCACGTTTTTCTCTCCAAGTATTCCAAATATAATTATCCATAGCCACTAACAATCCTCCCTCAAAATTTTAGAAGGGTCATGAAAAATTATTTTATACTTATTAGTCCGTTTTAAAAACTTGGTATGTTAAAACAAAAAAGTATTTAGTTTATTATTTTCTGTTTTAAGTCTTATGTCCGTGTGAAAGATTTCAATCGGTTTTGTATATATTGATGAGACTCTGACAGGGACATATATAAGAAATTAGCTGCAAATGTCTGAAATTCAAAGTATTACCTGTTTTTTATATAAATGTAGAGACAAGAAACCAACTGAATATTGTTTTGTCATCCAATTCTGACCTATGTTCAAAATCTCAGGTCTCTAGCTTATCGGGAAGTTAGTTTAAACTCGATTGCAAAATTCTACCCGAACAGACAGACAGACAGATATAACGGAAACCGAACTAATAAAAACGTGGTAAAAAGGTGTAGATCCAGCCAAGGTCACGGCATTGTCACGCCCTAAGTGAGCCTCCTGAATATATTTGACATATTAATACATTGAATAAATCGTTCTTGTAAATACAATGTCGTTACTGCTAAGTTCATTAATAGACAAATAATGAAAAATAAATCATACGGCAGCTACTGTATACTTGAACAAAACAATTTTACAATTATCAATAATAGAGGTCAATACTTTACTATTGCATTCCTCCATGTATTGTGATTGCGAATTCATTGTGATCACATTGCGTAGAGCGTATATTTTTTTAAAACTCAACGATAAAATATGGAATACTAATTACTGTATATGAAAACGGGACTCGGTGAGAATTATTTATAATTGTAAACGATCCGCTAATTTTTTATATTAATTATAATGAATTTCTACATATGTAAAATTGACGTGATAATTATATAAAATTTTATATAAAAATAAAGGTAACAAATAAGTGTAACTGTTACGTAAAAAATAATAAAATTTTTTTAAACCAATAAAATACGAAATTTTTTTAATTTATACATTTAGAAAGTAAGTTCTTCTAAATAGTTAACTTATTAAGAACAGGTTGCATGGTGGTCTAAAGGGGGCAGGAGAGTTTAGATCTCGTAGGGAATGTTTAAGCACGTTTTCTCTATAGAACAAAAACTCCAACACAAGATCTCACAAAAATTACGTTTATTTAATCAAACGCGTTTCAACGACAATGTCGTCATTCTCAGCAGTGATACATGAGCTACAATAACAAAACTATAACTAAACCAGCACTGCGCAAACCCACGTTTTCTCTTTTTAACACTATAATGGGTTCCCTCAATCACGGTAACAAATTATTTAGTTTTGACTCCAAGACACTTTATCGCTTTGCAAAACATCTATAAAGTAGTAAACAAAGTTGTGTGTTTAGTATTGTCAACAAAATTTTAAAAAATGAATTTCAATTTCATTCTTCATATTATACATCATTGTATTTAATACTTCAGAGAGCAATTATTATTACTAGTCAGTAGGCATACCTTTGAACAGAACAACTTTTTAGAGTGACCGCTATTTTTAAACCAAAATTTATTTATTGTCAGAACATCGTTTGGACTAGTCACAAAGAAAGCTATATTTAAATTTCATAATGATTTATACTCCACTTCAAGCGTAACTCGGTAAAAAGATACACACGTTGAAACACATCATTGTCTAGTTTGAGCAGGACCTCACTTTGCTAGTTAAATGAAGACCGATTGCGCATGTGCGAAGTCTTTTATAATATAGTAATTAGTCGAGACGTTGAGGTTGATACAACTGTGTATTGTAGCAGGACTGTTTGGTTATCATTCATGTTAGATCACGTTTAAAAATGAGTTCTTTTGCAGTAGAACCCACAGATGATGACAACTTGTTATCGAAACGTACTTTACAATAATAACTGGAATAAAATAAATAATTATTATTGCAAATGTTGTTTAAAAGTTTTTGTTCTTTTAAATGTATTACTGGAATATTCAGTTATTATTATAATATTTATTATCAGTTTGAATTTATTCTGTTGTTTTTACAATACATTGTAAACCCTTATCTCTGGACGTAGCCAAGACATCTATGTTAACCTCTTGACTCTTAATGTGAAACCTATTCCCCACAGGATGAGAAACCCCGCAGTCACTTGACGCTATCATGAGTTCTGGGCTTGAATGTATGTGACACTACTGCGCCGCGAGCTATCGCATTACGCAGTGAAATCACATCTCGCTTCTCTACTTAAAGTTTGTTCAGGTTTCTGATATGGAGGGTATAACATTGATTTAATGCCCGCCAGGGACGAAGAAACGTATCCAGTGAAAGTATTTTGCATTGATCAATTTTAATTTATCGGATATTATGGAAAAATATTCCATGAGTATTTTTCGTTAGTGGAGGTGGGGAGATTATTTTTAGGATTTAGTATGATTTCTCGACACGTTCTGTCTATTTGTTGTACAGAAATTGTAAGAAAACTTTTTAACGTACAATTTTTAATTTGACATATATCTGAACTGAATCTTTTTGACACTTGAAGAAGATAATTTGAATTGTAATATTTCAAATGTTATACTAATTATTGCACAATTATTTTTCTCACACAGCCACAAAATCAAAAATAATAATAATCACTATACCGGTATATCCAAAATTATCTCTACAGCCATATTACATATTATAGGTGAGAAATGGAAGTTTCTCTATTACTGACTGTTTTTCCTTTATTTTTGTGAGAATAAATAGTTCCCCTTCTTTAAATAATTTGTTTCTTATTTAAAAATATAATAAATATTTATATATTTTATATGAGCTATAATATCGCTTTGCTTTTGCCATAAACTCGACCAAATCGAAATTAAAATTTGATTTCAATATGGTTTTAACAACGGCTATCAACGTCCATGCCCTGTTTTGGTAATTAATCCCAAAACATAATTTTATTTTTCTTGCAATTTGTCATACTGGTCCAGGTACCTAATTTAATCTTCATATTTAACCAAAATTTGAACAACATCAATAGAGGTGATTTTTATAACACGTGTCTTTTATAACAGCTCTATAGAATGTTTTTTTCTATTGCTGATAGCTCCCAAACATGCATTTTTAGGCGATGACAATCAATACGTTTTGTTTGGATCTATAACGACTAGAGTGTTACGCATATTGTAATAAATGTGTGTTTTTTTTTTAATTTATTATCTTTTTCTACCCATTCACAAAACTGTTTCTTTTACCATTTATACGAGAAGAAGAATAAATGTCTTTATAATTGAGTTTTTATGATGTACATATTACGGAGTAAAGTTAGTATTCAAGTTATTTTAACTAAATTATTTCACCAATCATAGTATTGTCTCAACATTATTATTTGTTGACGATTTTTGGAGTTCCTCCATCTTCAAGATCTACTTTATTACTGAATTTTCCTTTAAGGACTCGAGTATATTAACAGCTTTGCTACGCCATCTCCCACTAGGCTCCGCCATTTGTTGGATTTAATAATTTATTAATTTTTATTTAGCAAGTTTATGTTTTGGAAAATTAATTTTAATAAATTAACACGTTAATATTATTTTCTCCTTTCATCTTTAGTTTACAAATTTCCTCGTTTTTCATTTATATAAACTAAAGATGAATGGTGAAAATATTGATAAAGAACATATTTATAAACAATCAGAAGTAAAGATCTAAAACCTGAAAATGCAAATGAAAAACATATAAGTTAGTAAATCCATCAAACCAAATAACACGTGCGTCAAAGCCTGGTGGTAGAAGACTTGGTATATCTTTATTTAATTTATAGAGTAACCCTTAACAGACAAATCACAACTAAATTAAGTCTCAAACATGTAGGAACTCTAAAATGTTTTGACAAAGATAAATAATAAGACAATGTAAGGATTGGCAGAATATTTTACTCAGATTAATTACGTCGATCCTAGCAGATATTATGATTATATTAAGTTAGTACTGAAAGGTATCTAGAGTTTAAGTTTGCACTAACTTTTTCTAACCCTAAATTGCATTCCTATAAAATCACGTTTTTAAGAACGGAGATTAAGCTTAGTTTACTTATCTTATTTTTGAAACCTAATTTCCTTATTTACAGCGAAGAAAGCTTGGACTCTATTTATATACGTAAATATCTTTAAAATTTTAATAATTTGTGATAAAATTGCATCCATAACCACTTATCCTTTAAATAAATACCTAGAAAAACTCAATAATGTTTTTGAAACATTAACACAACATATACCTGGATACAGCGATGAATATTATTTTTGATTTTGTAATGAACATGCGAGAGTTTTTACAATGTCTTACGTAGTTTTTAAAAGTCAAGGGGGGGGATAAAAGTCTACAAGTGGCTATGACAAACTGCATGTAGTTTTGACACCGTGTTACAATTCATATTTAGATTATATGTCAATAGTTTGACGTATACTAGATCGTAAAAATATTGCATGTTAGTAAATTTATTTAAAACTTTGTAACCCAGCAACCAATTGGTTTATCTGCTTGTTGATAGACAGATTAAGCTCAAAAGATACTTGAAAGTTGGTTGAAAATTACGTAGGATTAAGTGTTAATCAAAAATTAATTTAGTTTTCAACGATTTTCATTATTCAGTTTGTTCAGGAGGAAAACTAACCCGCAGAGTTTGACTGTAGTGAGTACAGGCTGGGTAATCAGGAGGGATCGTAACTGGATCTAGATTTATTTACTTATCCTTTGGTTAGATCCCTCTATTTAAATCAATCAGGTCACTCTTGACCAAATTTTGTTTTTTTCTGACACTAACTACATTAGAGGGGTTAAGATCTTCATTGTTTCATCCTTTTTTTTTTATAAAGAGACGGTGTCCCAGAGGTTTTTTGATTTAAAAATATAATAAAAAAAGACGAAAATTATGGTTTGGTTTCGTTTGGTTTGGTTAGATTTGGTTTGGCCTGGTTTGATGGCCCTCTTTAATCATACCACTTTCTTGTCAAATTGTAAAGATAAACTGATATAATAGGTGGGAAATGTTTCTTAAAGAAGGAAAAGATTATAAGTAAAGTAATTATTGATTATCACTATTACGTGATAATTACTTCAAGGTCACAAGTACAGTAGTTAAAAACTGGTTATTGTAATAGTGACTCGTTTGACACTGCTCGTTATGTCTCATTTACACCATACTATTATTGGATGTTTGTATATTTTATCTTATAACGGACTGAAGTATTTTATTAAAATTTGGCGAAAATACCGTTTTAGAATTTAGCTAGATTTGTACTTTAAAAAATTGATTTAGGTTAGGTTATGTTAGGTCAGTAATCATTTAGCCGAGATAGTTGTTAAATTAAAAAATAGATTCTTCTAAGTGCCATCGACATGTTTCACTTTTAATTATATCAATGTTAAGGCCACGTTTTATTTGTAGCTTCCATTTACAATAAAAATGACCACTAGTTCTTCGAGGGCTGATCAGAATTAACATAAGATCAGCTGGTAAATTGAAGCTGGTTCCTATGGCAACACAGATTGTTTGTTGTTGCAGTAAGTAACAACGTACCTCAATACACAGCAACTTCAATCAACAAGCTAATGCAATAATATTTTTTATTGCTTCATACCACAAACATAACATATTAGGTTTGGTTTTAAATGTAAATTTATTAATATTGTTTTACGTGTGTTATTTTATGCTCGAAATAAAAATAGTTCTTACTAAAAAAAAAAAAAAAAAAAAAAAAAAAAAAAAAAAAAAAAAAAAAAAAAAAAAAAAACAAACAGTGATTTTTGTTTGGATTTTGATTCTAACTTCAATAGTTTCTTATTCATTTTACGTTATTAATCTGGGTGATTTTAGTTTAGTGCTACATTTTTTTTAAAATAGAAACACATACAAAATAGTATATTCTCCTCTCCCTAACTAAGTTTGTGTATTTAACACTTCATAGCTCATTATGTATTCATAATCGGACCACTCACTTCTGTGCCTTGGAACCGTCCAATACTGTTTCGACTGGCCGCAATTTTTCGAAAGTAAAATAACATTAAATAATATCGTACATGGAGAGTTTCACTTCGTAGAGCCTTATTTTTAAATCTATAACTATTATGGTTTGACATTGACTGCTTAGGATTACAAAAAATGAATTATATTTAACTGTTTCTAAAACTTTGTTGTGGGAAATTTTTACTTGATCAAAAATACAAAAAAAAAAACCTATCTTACATATGTCTTAAAATTTACAAATTAAAACCATTTTAAGTGTCATAACATTACAAAAATATGAAATATAATAATATTTATATTAAAATTACGCTGTTATATTCCCTGTAAAAATAAAATAACACACCCTCTTTTTAGTAGTAAATGAATAACAGCAGTAGTGGGATTGTATACAGTTCCAACAAGAGGCGAGCTTTATTGTCCACTGAACCAATAGTAGCTATAAATAAACATATCAGATTTTAGAAAGCCAATATCACAAACTTGATCACTATTAAAATAATTATTTACTAACTAATCAAAAAAGATAAAATTTAAAGTCACGTTTAATCCTGAACGTTTCTGTACAACATTCTGAAAGCTTTGGATAATTAAAACATATTTCAACGTCTTTCTCGACCTAATTTCCCAGGAACAATACGCTACACTAGTTAGATAAGCCGTTGATAGAGAGCACACCTGTCGCTATGCTATTTGTCACCAGCTCCCGATGTTTTAGACTTTAGCTCCAGGCTGCCGATCCTAATCACATCACCATTAATTATGCCGATAATGTAGATCTCATTTATTTAGCACAATTGATAGCATTAAGTTTGTCTCCCATACGAGAGGTTGTGCTGCTTAACGATTTATATGTGGTTAATGTGCTTTATAATTAATTATTAAAAATAACAATTATTTTCTTTTTCAATTATCTAATAACAAACAAAATGTTTAGAAAATTATGTGTAATATCATCCATATTGTAAAATGGTGTTTTCAATGGTTCTCAGCGTTTCCACCCTAAACAAAGGAGGTGTAGAGCATTTTTTAAAGTATATTAGTCTTACATGTTTGTCTGATTTATTAATTTATTAAGTTTGGTAATATCTAAAATAAGAGTGAACACTTTAAACTTTTGTTTCGAGGTGAAACAAACTTAGGGAATGAATATATTTTGGACAATACTAAGTAAGTTTTAGAGGAAAAACTGACAATTGATTTTCACACATTACACTCAAGAACGAATAAGTCAATTGCGGCACATTTGCAGGGTGTGTATCGAAGAACGATTATCGTTTGGTTAAAATATCGTTAGGGGAGATGATTATAGATGTAAGCATATAAGTTAGCATTTGTACTAGTAGCCTACTTACTGTGGGACCTCGGTCATTTTATAATATTTAAACATCGTTCTTGTAACGCCCGACGTACGATAATAATATTTATAGATTTAAGAAGAAATACAATCATTGTTACTTAATACTGGTTCAAAACACCCCTCACATGGATAACAATAATAGTTAAATTATCTATGGATGCTTTGATTAACCATTTGTTATTATAGTACTCATCGAGCCTTAGATTGCTGTTCGTCTTATCTGCAAAACGAAACTTTACTCTTACCACTGGACGACTTTGCTGGTTGGTTGGTAGACGAAAACTTAACGGATCTGACTATTGTTTATAGTTTAGTGTAATTCACATTGATTTTATGTAAACTTGGATCTGTTTAGTAAATATTAATGTATTTATTATTTTTGAAACAGTGAAACAAGAACATAATTTGATTTTATTTATCTAATTGTAAAAATCAAAAAGTAGTTGGTGATGACGTTTTTTCTTTAACGGTCAGGTGAAATAGTACAGTGAGAAAATAGTAGAAAACAGATCGTGTTTCATATTTCTTTCTAGTTTTTGTTATGCCTTAATCTTAAATGTATATATAATACTTAGGAGGGCACCTTTCATCCTCGATACAACCGTCATCACACCTTTGAACCGTGTATTATATTCAGTGGCCTCAATTTTAAAACTATGTTGAGCTTTTAATTGACATACGTTCTGTGGTCATTTATACCAAAAAGTGTTTTTTTTTTTTTTTTTTTTTTTTTTTTTTTTTTTTTTTTTTTTTTTTATGATGGCTATGAAGGACTATCTCGATCTCGATACTGGTGTTGTGTTCTACAGCCCAAACGTATTGAGCGATTGAAATCAATCAAACTTGGTACGTGGACATACTTTTGTTATACCTTGATACCTTTATTTATTTTATTTTTTACAGTTCAAAATTTGTGCCTAGCCGCCATACCATAAAAAAATAATACAATTATTTTAATCAAATTTGTTTTAATTGTAACCCATAAGGTCCCAATCAAAACATACGTCTCTTTAAAATTTCCGTTACGTGAGTTATCGGTAAAACAAAAATCTTCCGTTGAACTGGAAAATGATGTTATTTCTACAAATCAACTATATATTTTCAATCAAATTTCGGTGACATGTTAAGTTTAATTTGAATCATTAGGAATACTTGCAAATAACAGAATATTAGAGATGAGGTGAATTTTTTTTTAAATCAAACCTTTATCGACATTATTTAATTCGATTTTATCTTGTAATTTAAACTTAGTATAATTGTATGGCAAAATACAAGCAAGATTTTATATAATTTATTTAAATATATTTCAGCCTATTTTTTAAGAGATATATTTCAGATTGAAAATATTACAATCGATATTTTAAAAATTGAAAAAGGACTCTTCTACATCAACTTACATTTCACAAAAAAATAAATGGAAAAAATTTAGTAATGATGAAATTTTCATTTTTAAGTTTAATGTGGAGAATAAAATTCTCGTTTAAGAGTCGAAAATTTGTGTACGCCTTCAGAATAAGTTTCGTAAAATTATAAAATTACAATTATTTATTAAATTAATAGCGGAAAAAATTTAAAGAAGGCCGAAAATGTTTTACTTTTACGTTTAACTATTTTTGAAATTTTTTTGTTTTCGTTTTTTAGAATGTAATAAATTTGTTCTTTGAAAAAGTATAGACAATATTTTTAAACTGGTTATTGTTATTCATACAGTAATAGAGTTATTGAATTATAATAGTTTAAATTAAATTATATGTATACATTTTTTAAACAATATTTTCAAGTCATTTTTTTAAATTTTTTTAAATTTTGATTTATTTCTTTTAATTACAGCAAAATATTTGCAGCATTTATTCTCTAAATATAAACAAACATTGTTTCTAAATCTTTTTCATCGAGTAAAACCCTTGACTATTTAACAGATCAATACTAGTTCAATTTTCATTATACAACGTTTAACAAATAAAAATGTTTTACTTAAAACGTTTAATGTATATTAATGGATTACTCTGCATAAAATGGAGGGTGTAAAGAAAACCACCCGCCACCCTTGGAGTTCGGCAAAACAACCAAAGAAAGCACTCTGGGGGTTAGCGCCTTAAATATACATCAAACAAGTAGGCCTAAGATAAAGCCATTAGACAAAACCATTAGTTCGGTCAACGCAGTGTTTTTATTGCTCTCTTGCTGGTTTATTTATCACTTCTAGAAATATTTAATCATAAACAATTAACTTCATCGATTATTTTAATGTTCAAAAGGATTAAATTATTTGGTTCATTTATATTTGTACTTAAACTAGACGGGGAAAAGTAATTGAAATAATATTGCACTAAAATTATCACACACACTTTTACGAAACCAAAAATAATATCCGTCGACATTTCCTATAAAAGTTTCTACTTAAATGGAAAATGGAAAAATTGTTGTTTTTTTTTCGTATGTATTTCCTAAGGGAGATAAGTGGGTATAGATTTAATTTTAAATTTTTTAATGTTTTGTACTTTATTGATTACAGACAAAACACTTCTTAGTCAATATCGTATTAAAAAAAATAAATAAAAAAATAAGAGTGAGAGAGAGAGAGAGAGAGAGAGAGAGAGAGAGAGAGAGAGAGAGAGAGAGAGAGAGAGAGAGAGAGAGAGAGAGAGAGAGAGAGATCAAATTTAGAGTATCAAATAAATACTCTAATAGCGTCAAGATCGCGGAAGAGTGCAAGAGTTTTGATAAAGAGAGACCTGTAGGAAAGATGAAAGAGAGGGACCTAACCCAAGATATATGAAAAAAATTGTAATAATCTCGAGATTGGTAACCACGTACGCACTATAATAAGATGTTGAGTGGAAATTTATATCTCTCTGCTTACTTCTGTATTTTAAATATTTACAAATTTAAATAGAACCCTTTGTTGCCTAACTTTGCCATCAACTGGTCCAGAACTTTTTTTTTTTAATCGAGTTTTTATTTACAGCTGATAATTTTTGTTTTTGCCAATTATTTCCAAACAGTAACTTTTTTTTTTATATTTGCAACTTTGCAATGTTTGCTTCATTAATCTTCAACTTTCAAATTGGATCTCAGCATTTCCTAATTTTTCTCTCTTTTTACTGATAACTCACGAAAAGGTATTTTTGAAGATATGACAGTAGGCCTAAGTAACCTTCGTTTAATTTGAGAGCTTAGAAGTTACATTATTTGGAAGTAAAACTCCATCAAAATTATTTTAACGAAATTTGAGGAAAATTGACGCTTTTATTTTTGAGCTCATGCATTTACGACCAAATGTTATTTAAAAGATTTTATATAATCCGGAGATACAAAAATATGTCTTACCAAATTTTACTTAAATAGATTTGGACTCCAATACAACACGAATAACTGATAGAGAACATACCATAATAGTAGTTTTTCCCTCCATCGTATCATGATAGCCATTAACGCACGAAAAGTAACTTGAAGCGACTAACTTAAATTTTTTAAAACCGCGTATGTAGTATGTTAATGACTACATAAGATCGGTGCCACTTCATCTACGACTACTATAGATTGTGAAATATACAGTGTTTGAGAATGAAAAAGAAAAATCTTCTTTATCAAGGTAACACACTTGAAACGAAACCTGATTATAGATGTAACAGTACTCAAATAACTGGGAAAAATGAATATGTAGGACGTTTATACCCAAAGAAAATATACAGAATAATGAAAGAAAAATTACTTAAGTAAATCGATTTGCCGATTTATTAATTAGGGTGTGGCTCCATGTACCAGTTTTGAGTGGTGCAATGATTAAAAACTACATTTCGAAACAAGACTGCATGAACGTTTGCAGAGAACGTTTTAAATGAAAAACTCCCTACACATAATATATTAAACGTCAGGTTAGAAATAACAAATAATATGACAAATGAAGATGAACTGGTTTAATAACTTCAAGACTGTGGTTGTAATACCTTTGATTTTCTACTGGTTATTTTGACGGTTTTGAGCTGTGATTGGTTGAAAATTTTTGTTGTAAAAAAATCTGTACGATAATGGAAAAGTTGAACGTTAATGACACTAGTTACAAATTGGATAGTGGATTTGATATAAGCGTTTTACGATGTATTCGTAGATATAATTTTTTTTTTTAATGCATTTGTATATAATTTGATGAACACCTTTGGAACTAATTATATATAATGTATAAAGCATTTAGTGGTTTTTTCTTCTAGTACCCCGGAATATTATTGGTACAAAAGCGAATAAATTAAAAAGCAATCACTTTCCTAATTATCAATTTTGAATATATAAAGGAAAAGCTTTAAAGAACTAAGTTTTGACCATAATTTGTAAAAGAATAAGTTTAGCCATCAATTTACGGTCCCATTTATGAAAAGTACAATTTTTTACTCTTATTATAAACTTGCAGGTCCAAATTTTTTTTAATAGTTTTATGAATTTATTTTACAATTATAAAATTTTATTATAATTTAAAATATGAATATAACAATTTGAAATCACAAAATAAAAAATAAATAAAAATAGAGTGAAAAAAAAGTCGTTTTAGGTTCCTACATAGACGTAAAGTAGAGATATTTTGTACCGAGCCAAAATAAACCAAAAGTTTGTTTATGGATCTTCAAGACCCATAGTTAAGGTCAATTTATTTATTTATTTCCTTGTTCTCATCTGTCACCCAACAGTAGGACGGAGTTCATTGAAACACTATATGTTTCTCACATCTCACCAATTTTGACAACAGATCCACCGGCTCTCAAATTCTGAATGGACTGTTATCTTATCAGGTTCAGTGTTATTTAAAATACTGCAAGTCCGTGAAAACCCTTTATCCTTTACCTCCAGTAGCAGGCAGCACATGAGATCTGCATTTAAAGCCAACAACTCTGCATCAATGCTAGATTGTGAGTTAAATATAGCATAGTAGCTCTCACCAACCTGTCTCGTGATTAGAGTATCATGTTTTGTCTTGAATTAGGTCCAAAGAAGCATCTGTATAGATCTGTACAAAGTTTTGATTCTTGGATTTTGTCATCTTCTGGTTTCACACAATATGAGATCTTCCTCTATCTTAGCTTTCTCCATCTTAATGCGTTATGACAATCTCCATTTAGAACTGTACCAAAAGATGGTTCCGAGTAACATATATAGATGAGTCCTTTAACATCATGGGTTGTGGTTAGGTTAGGTTAGGTTAACTCTGCTGGCGTTGATTGAGATACTTTCAGGTAAGATTTGAATTTTCAATTGTTTATTTCAGGTTAGTCATTGAATGTACAGCATCAACATATCTATCAAACTTTATACTTAAGCAGTTGACACTTCTTAGGTTACGACGTTTTTATAATTGTATCAATATTCGCTTCACTCCAATAAATTTTCCTTACTTCAGCAACATGAGGAATAAACTAGAAGATAATTAAGCTCAAACTTTATCCAATAAATACTTGTAAGAAACTTAAAAATTTAATAAGTTATCTTACATATTACTTTTACTTGTAAGTAAAGTAAGTTTACAGTATATTAGCTAGACTATAATGTAAGTTATACTTAAAAGATATAGGTAGATAACAGATAATAAAAAGTTAGCGTATTTAAGAAATCAAATAATAGTAAATACAGGGAAAACTTTAAACTATAACCAAACAATTTAATAAGTTCACTGTAATAAGCTTAGAATGTATAACTACGATGTAATTGTAAACTTAAAGTTGGATGATAAGCAGTTTACACTACCTCCAACCCTTAGCAACTACCCTCTTATATTAAATATGCATTGTTCATCGTCCTTTCAAACCCGGAGTAAAGTTTTGCTGGCGCCTGTACTAAACTCTACAAATAAAGCTGATGTCAAAGATACGATCCGATATACAAGGTATGTCAATAAAGTATTGAAATAATTTTATAAAACTATTTATTGTTAATTTACCCACAACATAATTTTATTTCATTGAAATTAGTTTCCTTGGGAAACTACAAAATTAAGGAGATGTTGTTCCCGTTTTCCAAAGTACCTACAGGTTTATGCCCATGTGGGGATGATTAAATTAATCGCGTTGATGTAAATATATACTCGTGTACAGAGAGCTTCGGAACTCTTATCGGATAATTTAAGGGATAATTCATCTGGTTGAATTACACAAAGCGAGCATTAAATTGTTTGAAACAGCTATAGTGTCCTGTCTTCCATTTTGTAAAAAAAATATTATATTTTTGAAAATAAATTAGATATCAAGTCTAAATTTGGTATACATATCTTTTATGTGACCTTTTATCAATCAACCAAAAACCAGGACCTTGTTTTTAATTTTTAAAAATGACGGCAATTTAAAACTTTACCGTCTAGATCGTTAAATTCTTAAAAAAATTACAAGAGGCGAAAAGGTTTTGCATTTTTAAATGATAAACAAGGTGGTTTATTCATCTCTACTGTATCTTCAAGATTAAACTGTGTTATTGTCATAAAATAAAAACGTTATTTCTTGGAAAAACTCTGTAATACCCAAATTAGCGTAAAACCAAATTATTTGTGATTGAGATATTTTTGTTAGTATAAATTATTTCCACTACTTAGTTGAACATTATTTTTTCAAAGTTGATCATTATCTTCATCTTTGAATTGTACTGTAATTTACAATTATCAGCTGTTTCTTGAAAACCAAGAAATGGAATGCATCTTCATTCAAAAATAACTTGGTTAGGCTAATTTTCTGTATTGGCAGACAAGTGCGAATAAATTAAGTTTTCAGTTTTTTTACAATAACTCGGTAATCGTTAACGCCAGAATAAAAATACAAAAGCTATCTTCTTTATCATACAAAAAGCAAAACTTTTGTGTCTCTTCTTCTTTTTTTATAAAGCTAACAGCTTTCGAGATGTTCCACGTTAAAAATTTTAAACGGCCACCGTTAAAAAAATATGAAAAATAATGTACTGGTTTTTGGTACATTGATAAAAATTGCATACACCAAATTCGGACTTGATATCTTATTTATTTTCAGAAATATAATTTTTTTGTAAGAAACACAAAATGGCGGACAGACAGAAAATTAAGCTTGTTTCAAACAAATGAAGCTCGCTCTGTGTTTACTTCAATCCCAGGAACAATCGCATAAAATATAAGACATGAGTTCTGAAACACGCTGTATGAAGTGTTTTTACAAGGAAATAAATTGATTGATTGGTTGACTGAAACAGTGTTGGAGTCTTCAATTGTCAACGCCCTCATGCAATAGTTACAGTCTCTTGGATGTTACTCATACTTTCAAAATTTATTCCTTTAGATGTTTTTTAAGTTTGGAAAAAGGAATTTCATATTCGAAAACTTAAATAATAGGAACAATTATTTTCAGATATTATAATTTGAAACAATTATCTTCAATACTTTTAATTGTTACTACATAATTGTTGGGTTTTTATCTCATGAACACTACATATATTCCTCAAGGGCTCACTTTAGTGAGTACGAGGTTGGGAATGCCTAAAGACATGGTTGGATCTAAACTTTTTTTTTCATGTAGATTTGGGTACATGACCCTCTCTTTCTTCTTTACGATTAGGTCTCTAATTACCTACTCTTGTTATTTTTTGACCCTGGTGCATATTTAGTTTTCGAGGTCTAGGGGTCTTTATTTTATGTTCTTATCCCCCTCTTTCTTACACGGCGATGATGACCAAGAAGTTTTTGTTCCTAACAACAAAGAAAGACTATATATTATTATACAGGAAATAACTTTTATTAATATTCACTTTAAAATAGCCCCCCCTCCAATGGACGGTTTACAATAATTTTAAGTAGACCATTATTACGTAATAAAGCAGCAAGCACTACTAGCTAGGCCAGTACACCTCTTGACTCGTGTTTTGATGAATAAATCATCAATAACAAAATCACTCATAAAAAAGTTCCTTAAATATCTTTATGCTCGCAATTGTAACTCTATTTAAACTATACCTCGTTGAAGAAAAAATTCAGAATTTGTTTACAGTTTATCTATTAGTCTTATACAACGTTGGCGCACCCTCCATGAATACTAATACACTGTCTAATGTTTTAGTGCTCCCAAGTCTAATGTATTTCCATTTTATGACTGTTGGAAACTTTCTTCCACAACTTGAACGTTTATGATTAATGGAAATTGCGGCGCAGTTCACTTTGTTCAAGAAATGATAAATACGCTGTGTTTAATCTTCTGAATAAACAAAAGCTTTTAAGAATTTCACGTCTGTTAACTCAAAGAAAACGATACTGTTCTCTGATAACTGCGCAAGTGCTTGTTGAAATAAGTAATAGGACATATTATATTAAAATAACTAATATAATAAGTTAACCCTTTCGAAATACTTCCATTGGGAAAACACACAGGCGCAGGCGTTATTAAAATTTAAAGAAACATTCTGAAAGTCTTCTATTGGAAACACCTTCATGAGGTAGGTCACATTATGTAGCCTGTTATTAACACTTTCAAAATGGCAATCACAAAGTCGTTTATTAGTATTGATAATTTAAAATAATTGCATCTACTAATAATAGGCAATAAAGAGGCTACGAAACCACAGTAATGCAGTTTTTCGTGAAATACTGCTCTACAGAAGGTTATGTATGTTAAGCAGCGTTATCATGCTGAACCTTCGAAGAGTAACGATTCCCCAATCAGTTAGGCCTAATCGCGTGTTCTTTTTATGTTCCCTAATTATTTAGCGACATGAAAAACACGCGATTAGGCCAACGATTGAATCGAAAATACCTGAATTTATTTTGTCGGAAAATCACAAATTTAATTCGGAACAGACACAACAAAACAAAATTATCCAGGAAAAAGCTTATGTAAACGAAAACTAATTAAAGCCTTATAGGTAAAGTTATTGAAAACCACTATCAACCAAACCAGTTTAGAAATAAGACCATTATGGCTTCCGTTAATAAAATTTGAAATACAATTTTTCTACTTTAAGTAAGGCTGAAATTTTACCGCTTATTCCACAAATGGGAATCGTGACGGAATCGAAAATTAAACTCTCGAAAGAGGGGCCAAAAGGTTGTTTACCTCAACAACAGTTAGGACAACTTTATTTTAGTTCCATTCCTTTACAAACAGTTGCTTACCGTCCTTTATGTAGTGTAGGTCTGTGTGTTGTGGTTTCCTGATCACGTTTGTATTTAGTCTTAACTTTGCTTACTCAACCTAATATCAATCTTGAGTTTTATCATATATTATAAATTTATTTATAGTTTCCAACAAGTATCTAGGCTGATCCTATGTTGGTGTTTTTGCATTTTATGTTCTAGTTTTACAATTGATAACAAAGGTTGATTTATTCTCTCGAAACGTCGTGTATTAGTTTTCATGTACACAAATATTGGAAAATATCTGATTAAACGATATTAATAATAATATTTTTTTGTTTGTTCATATTACACACTTGTCAGAAGAAGAATAAAAATGCAATAATTATGTATATTAAGAATTGAACACCAACAGAATGAAAAACGTAAATAAATCAGAATTAATTAAAAACAATTTTAAAATCATAATTACCACACTTAAAGCATGACCCATAGGTCGCCTGAAGTGTTGCAAGATTAACAAAAACACATTGCTCCAAAACTATTATTAATAATTACTTTTAAAAAATAAGTTGATGCTTATATTTCAGTGTTCCTTGTAAATATTTTACCACTTTTTCCATTTATTATATTTATTATTTGCTGTTCCTCAAAGAGTTTGTCCCTCAAATACGATTTCTCAATATTGTGTAAAATTTAAAAAATATATACAAAAAATTTACAATATATTCCACCTTCTAAGAATGACATATATTTTGCATTTTTTTTCTACTCATTAGCAGTTTAGAGTAAGTAACATGGCACTCCTCGCTTAATGACATTCTTTGTATTGGCGTTGGCAACGTAAGCTCTTCGTTCTAAAATAAAATTAATTTAAAATAAGTCTAAATATAATAGAACCTATGTATACAATCCAACCATGTGTTCCTGATATCCTCTCCTAATTTTACTATTAAATTATTTATTTTTTGTTGCCACTGCGCTACTTTAAATACCTCTAACATTCCAAACTACACTTCTATTTTACAGTCAATTTTTAGAATTTTAGCTTAAGGTATTTCCCATCTCAATTTATTTTTTAAGAATTGAAATATCCGTAAATATAAAGATTGTATCATATGTATGAATGGTTTTTGTAGAATCTGTTACACGGCGGTTTATCATCAGTGTTTAAACTAATATACAAGTATGAGTATTACTAGGAAGTGAAAACATTTTCATTGAGAAAATAAACTGTGAAACCATTTCGATAAACACAAAACTTGATCCCTTAAAAAAAGTAACATTTTCCAGTCACCCAAAAACCAAATGAAAATGAAATTTTTAAAACTTGTTAGCAATTTTTCTATGTAGTAGTGTATATTTTTGGAAAGAAATTATGTCTTTAATGTGCAGATTAAGTGATAGTGGTGATCTTAACGAGGTTCCTCAATAATTATAAATATTAACCGTATCCCACATTACATTTCCGGATTTTAAGTTTCGCATTTTTAAGTCCTTTTCACATATTAGATGTACAGACACATTTTTACTGCCCATTACAACCTTTTATCCAAATAAATATACCTTTATAGGTCGTCATATCCAGAACTTAAACAGTAATTTCTTTATTTAATAAATTTATAAAATTAATATATGAATATGAACATACAAATAACATATCTTGGGTCAAAACATTTCCTCAAAAGTAAAGAAAGTTGTAAAGTATTACTGCCAACCTTGCAATATGAAATATCCCCTCGGAGTAGGGATGACACTATCTTCATCCCTTGTGAACACAAAAGTTTAGGTATTCTTTCTCAATTCCAAAAGTTTTTCTTTCATAAATCTCCAGTAGACAGTGACATTACAGTTGTTCATTTCCTCCGCACGAGCGCAGCACTGTCTTTTAACAATCTTGACTACTGTAGTTAAAGTGACTTCACTGGGTTTTGTAGAGTTTTGTGAACGTGTGAAGAATTCTTTAAAAGTTTGTATCACAAAACAATTTACAATTCGCAACTATACTTTCAACATAAGATTGAAAGTTTGTTGCAAGTTATGAATTTTATTCAATCTAAATAATATATTCTTGTTTTATGTAATCGTAGGTTTCAAAAGGGTTGTGTGATAAGAAAGGGAAAAAAGTGTACGAATTATACTATTACGTTAAAATACATGAATGTCAATAGTTTTTACCAATTTTAAATAAAATGTGATAAAAATATTCTTCTTTTATACTTTTCAGATAAAGAATGGTGGATTGTTCATATATTTTATATGTGTACATTAGGTATTGTTTGTGTATATAAAACTTATAACCGACATTTCAAGAGTATGGATCAACTCCCTTTATCATGTGAATACCTAGAACTGGACAAAAATGATAAGCCTAAAATTAGAGAACTATGTTGGAAATAAAACTAAAAAAAGAACCCGGATCTAAATCTAGAACTGAGAGATAATATTGTGAAAAAACTACAAGCATCATAACTACACACAAACACAAGAAATTACAAACACCTTGTTGAAACTATTTCTTACGTTGGTCTCCTGAATCAAAGTGTTCTATTCTAGTGCAAACAAGGTTGTTACAACTGTTTTATCTTGGTAAAGAACCTAATACCCATCTCTCAATAATTTAGCACTTGACATGTATTACCCTGAATTAACCGGAAAAATTTAAAGTTGACAAAGTTTAATTTCAATTGAGTAGAGGTACAAACAATAAATTTAATAATATTTGCAAGGTATTAACATATCTAAGGATGGAATGTACAGTTAACTTAATCGCAGGTAAATTTTAGTTTTCTACAAAGTTTGTCATTAGATTATACATTTTTGTATACAATTAAAGTACTTGATCCTGTCTGTTCAGTAGGAAAAACTACAACGAATATTCATACTCCCAACTGAGTAACTCTTATTCCTTTCAAAGATATGATATTAAAGGATTAAAAATAGTATATTTAATCACTAGGACCAAAATTGAAGCTTTTCAATACAACTTCAAGTTTATATCGGCTCCGCCTCGGCCGGAAAATCAACAAGGATCGAAAAGCTTCTTTTGGTCCAAATGATAACGATATTTTTCGTTTTACTGCAAATAATATTTTAAAAATTTTACAAAAACTAAAATGTTATAACTTATTTACCTTCAAATCGATAGTGACAGCTGTTTTAACGGTTATTTACAATCGAGAGTATCGGTTGTTTTTATAGATGCTTTACAATCGTTAATTAATTCGTATAAACGAAGTAACAGCTGATGATCTCGACCTCAGCTGATATTTTTTAGCTCCTAGGTCAAAAAAGAACAACTTCAGCATCTCAATACATGTATTGAAAACAGCTGTTTTTGAAACAGTATGACGAAAAGATATTTATATTATATTATCCGGGGACCAATTATTTGGCAGGTTCCACATCAATGAAAATTTGTCCATCTTATATGAGCTTTACTTACACAACATATTACCCAAAATATTAAGTTAAATATGGTAATAAATAATCAAAATATCGACCTCTGTTTTTAGAGTAATATTCACGTTACATGGTTTCAGGAAACCAAATTTCAACATGCCGCCCGTCTGTCCATCGTCATTGTCGCCTGTATGTAAGCATTACAACGGGAAGAATATTTAAGATAGAAGGATGGAATTTGTAAACGAGACCATAATTTGGTCTTATCGAACCTATTGAAATTCAGAAAAATCAAATTGAAAATACCAATTTAGCGGCAATTGTAAACTTGTTTTATCATATATTTTGCGTTATTCATTTTTAATACATTAAACTATGTACAAATATGCACTGAGACACTTACATGCACTAAATAAGTGGAATTTTTTTTATTTTACAGAACAACTGTTTTAAACAAACTAGATAAAATTTCTTGATCTTCCAATACAATTTAACATTTCTTACAAGCCCCAAGTAAAAATCTTCTAGACATTAAATTTACAAAATCTATTTGTACTATATTGTATTATGGGCCTCGGTAAGTAGTACATTTAAACAATGGGACAGTCAAAATAATAATTACAAGAAGGTGTTAATTAATCTCATTCTAAAAAGACCAGCTGACTGTATTGAGTTTAATCACTAATTTCCTCGGTTCGATTTTAGACTTGTTTTCACGAGCTAGCAATTTTAATATCACAACATTTAGGTTTAAATATAAAAATCTTTATTCACGTTTGATGTTTATCTAAAAACCGTCTGTTTAGATTTTTACAAAATAGATTGCAAGTTCTAGACAAGAAGTAAATAATTAATTTTCTACAGAAGCCCTTCACTAACTAGAGTCTATATTTATAGAGCGGAAGGTATGCTTTCTCTTTTCACTTCCACTACAGCGAAGTTGAACTTTGTCCCTAGGGATCGTTAGAGGTATCGCACACAATTTACTTTGGAAAAAAAATGAATAAGGGTGGAATTATTTTAGAAAAGAAACAGGGTCTCTCGTGTATTGCGATATATAAGTTTAGAGCTTTATAATCTTACTTGTATATTTTAAAATATTGATATTATATATATATATATATATATATATATATATATATATATATATATATATATATATATATTGTAACGTTGAGAAGCCCTAAGTAAAAGCTTTGTCCAATTCAAAATGTTTAAACCTTGTCAGTTAGAAATAAATGTCAAACATAAACGTCACTCCAACACATAATAAATTTTGTTAAAGGATTTCTAAGGAAACAATACTTCGAAACTACAAAATTATTGAAAGGGCGAGGGCAGCGTGACAAATTAAATAGGAAGAGTTGAGTTATGTAATGTGACAACATGGGAAATTAGAAAGTTTGTGTACGCCCAAGTTAACAAAAGAAAAAGAGACAAAAAACTAGGCAGAGGTACGTTGAACTCAGCTAAGAATCAAGATTTAACGAACTTTGAAAGACGGTTAGAGTTTGAAAAATCAAATCCAACCAACCAAAAAGAAGCGTCATCCAGAAATAAGCGAAGAAGGGGTAAAACGGGAAAACTCTGCGTAAGAATTAAAAAATCAGAAAAAGCAGTGAAGAACGAGCGTCGCAAGGGAGAGGAACTAGGAACAGGGCGAAGTTCGCCAAATCGTCGTAAAGTTGAAGAAAAGTTTTAAGTCATCGAATTATATTAAAATCATCGTAAAGTTAAAGAAGAGTTTTGATTAATTGACCAAGAATTCAAGCAACAGAGTGAGGTAGTTCAAGCTTCGAGATCGTCAAAGTGCCTATAAATTGGATTAAGTTTCTTGTGATATCTGCCATAAGTTCGAGGGATCATCTCACCTGTAAAACTCCAAGAAGACATCATTCCATGCTACTGAACCACGATAAGTTATCTGATTAGTTATTGTAGTTCTTTACTTCAGGTTACCAAAGAAACCACGCCCCACTTTAAATAAAATCTGAGCTAGGCCGAGAGCCATTTAAACTTAAATTTTCAAAGAGCAATCAAAGTAACTTCATTATATAATTGGTAAATTATACCTGGCGCCCAACAAATCAATAAAACAATTGAGAATTAAAATATAAAGACTAAATTAAAATTACAATTAATGATACGATTTTGATGCACCTAATAATAATAATAAAATTGCTATGTTCTAGAATTAAGTATTTCATTGTGTTATAAATGTTTATGTCTAGTTTAAGTTGAATGGATGAGATTTAGTGATAAGATGAATAAATTTGAATACTCATATGTGCATCAATTAATTTGAAGATTTAATTAATTCAACTGTTATATATTGGCACCCAACTTTAGGTGCAAATTGTATTTTAAAGAATAAATAATTTAAATATGATAACGTAGTTGTGTTTTAATCAAAGTAATTAATTAAAAATAAATAATAAAGGTTATAATTGGCGCCCAACGTGGGGCTTAATTAAAATTAAAATTTAGTTCACGTGGTGTAACCTGAAGGTAGCATTATAAGATAAGAGACAGAAAGACTATTAGATATAATTAATTTAATGTTAAGACGTAGTAATAGGATAAAAAATTATAAAAAGATGGCAAATAACCAAATAACAATGGGGTTTGATGAGGAGATTAATAATCAAATGGGGATAGAATCAGAAATGGATAGAGCTATAGGGATTAATAATAGTGAAAGTAATACTAATGAGGGTAATAATTCAGGGGAGAGTGAAAATTTAAAGGTGTATGGGACCCCAACGGTAGGATTAAACGAATTAATCGAAATCCTTAATAAAAAATTTGATGAAAGTAATAAAAATGCGGAAATCCTAAAAACAAGCATCGATAAAAAATTTGAAGAAAGTAGTAAAAATGCGGAAGCCCTTAATAAAAAGAATTTCGAAGAAATTAATAAAAATGCGGAAATTCTAAAAGCAAGCATCGATAAAAAATTCGCAGAACAAAATAAAAAGCTCGAGGAAAATAATAAAAAATTAGAAGAACTTAGTGGCAATGTTAGTCAAAATGCGGAGACAATGGACCGAAAATTTAATGAATTTGCGGAGAGATTCGAGAACAAGCTCGAAGAAATTAAATTAAGATCGGATACCACAGCCGAGACAATTAGGACGGAAATGAATGATAAATTAAATAAAATTGAAGAAAATTTCACCGATAAATTAGGTAATAAGTGCGAAGATTTAAGAGAAAATTTAAAAGAAATTGCAAGTAAAGTCGTGGAAGTAGAAAAGGATGTGCAAGAGAGCATTAAAGAAATCGAAATCACCGTAAACAAAAATTTAACTGAAAATCAAATTAACGTAGACGCTCAGATTGATAAGGTAAAGGAAAGTCAAGCTAGATCTAATAATAAAATTCTAGAAATCGAATCACAATGCCAAGAAAATTCACAAAAAATTAACCAATATCAGAAACAAACGGACGAAATGAAAAATAAAGTGACAGAAGTAGATGAAAGATTAAGTAATTTAAAAACAAGGGATGGTATCATAATAAGGGAACCAGAGATAAGGGATATTAGTTTTACAGGAAAAGAAAGATTCCCAATGCAATTTTTAAGGATCATAAAAGAAGTTAGCGTTAGTTACACACATCAAGGGAACATGTATTGGTTAGATAGATATTTAAAAGATGAAGCATGTGTATGGTGGTTTCTACACCGTAGGGAAGTTAAAAACTTCGAAGATTTTGAAAAAATATTTATGGATAAATATTTTAACGAAATGATACAAGCAAACATCCGAGACAGGTTGGAATTCGGAAAGTTTAAAGGAAAAATTGGGGATGAAGCTATCACATATGTGGAGAACATGATGTTGGAATGTTCAGAGTTAGAACCGCCGATTTTAGAAGCCCAGTTAGTCCAAAAAATCGCTAAGCACTTTCACCCAACTACACTAATTGCTGTTATCACCAGGGGTGTGAAAACAAAGCAGGAATTTGTAAAACTATTGATGGAATTCCGACAGGCAGATGTACGACACATTAATAGTTACGAAGAAAGAAATGGTAATTATAAGGCATCCTATCCACGCGACGAGAGAGAGGGAGAAGTTGTAAACAGGCCTTGGGGACAAATGAATGGGTACAACAGTAGACATTTACCGTTACGTCAGAATAGGGATGTTTACAGAAAACCAGATGTGCGTGCCGACATAAAAAATGGACCAGGGAACCGTTGGGAAGGTCGACAACCTGCAGACAGGGACGGAAGAGGGCAAAAGTGAAAGTTGGAATGGAATGTAGACCTAGCGGATAAGAACAAGGCAACCATAAATACCTTATTCACCGATTTAAAGGATTATTTAGAGGACAATCACGACACAAGCGATATAATTAATGACATTAATAAATGTCCAGAAATTAAGTTAGTTTTTAATGAGTGTGTACAGGTCAGAGCGTTAATCGATACAGGTTGTGAGGTAAATTCGATATCTGAATCTTTCTACAACACAAATAAATTAAATTTAGGAGTTTTTGAAGAATTACCGGTAGCAGGAGTAAAAGTTATTGGAGCATTAGGTCTGCGTTCCAAAAGTGTTAAAAAACAAATTTTCATTAAAGTTAAGTTAGGAACAGAATTAATCGCCGTGCATTTTATAATAGTACCAGAACTAATTCGAGATTGTATACTTGGGTTAGAGTTTTTATCAAGAAATCATGCAATCGTCAATTTTATTAATAATAAGTTAGAAATAGGAAATAAATTAAACTATGGAGTTGGTAGAAAGGAAATTAAATTCGAGGATTCGTCAGAAGTTAATATTGAAAGTTTGAATAATTGCCTACAAATTGAAGAGGATAAATATGAATTTGATATAAACAAAATAAGCAATTTGGAACATGTACCACTTGAGAATAGGCAGCGGTTATACAGCATATTTAATAAATATAAAACAGTTTTCAGCAAAAAACCAGGATTAATTTCAACTTATTACCATAAATTTCAAGTAACTGATAGAACACCATACTGTCAGAGGAGTTGGCCAGTAGCAACTAAGTTTAGAGAAGCCGTTGATGCAGAGATTCAGAGAATGCTAAGTTATGGGATCATCGAGAGAGCAAACAGCGCATACATTAATCCTATAGTACCTGTATGTAAGAAAGATGGGAGCGTAAGGATCTGTTTAGACGCCAGGACTATAAATGCGAGAACCATACCGGATTACGAAGGGATTCGACCAATCCAAGAGTTATTGACAATCGGTAAGAAGATCAGTTGGATGAGTAGTTTAGACCTAACTAGCAGTTTTTGGCAAATCCCGTTGCACGAAGATTGCAAGGATTTCACGGCATTTCTGTACAAAGGATTGTGCTACAGGTACAAAACCGTTCCGTTTGGGTTGAGCACAAGCTTAGCAAGTTTAACGCGAGGTTTGGACTCAATTCTGACGGAAGAAGTTAAAAGGAATTTAATTATGTATGTGGACGACTGTTTATGTATTTCGCAAAACTGGGAAGATCATGTGGACCAATTAGAAAAAATATTAAAGGTATTTCAAGACGCCAACTTAACAGTAAATTTTGAGAAATCTATGTTCTGCAGGAAAGAAATAGATTATCTAGGTTTTGTTATCACCACAGATGGTATCAAACCGCAAGAGCAAAAAATGATGGCAATTCAAAATTTTCCGCGTCCTAAGACACCAAAACAATTAAAAAGCTTTTTAGGATTAACAAATTTCTACCACCGGTTTTCAAAAAATTACGCACAAACAACAGCTCCATTACAAGGACTACTGAAGAAAGGAACAAAATTTAAATGGACAAATAGTATTAACCAGAGTTTTTTAGCTGTAAAGGAGGAATTTATTGAGGCTGTAACGTTAAAGCACCCAAATATGGAAAAGATGTTTTACTTACAGACAGATGCGTCCGATATTGCGTCAGGAGCACAACTGTACCAACTCGATGACCAGAATAACATTGCTGTAGTAGGATTTACAAGCAGAACATTTAAAGGGGCTGAGAGATTTTATAGCACTGCCGAAAAAGAATTGTATAGTGTAGTATTAGGATTAAGGAAATTTAGGAATTTTTTATTAGGGAGAAAAATAACCGTTATAACTGACAATAAGGCGATCACTTTCATTAACCAATGCAAACTACTTAACGCTAGAATGACGAGGTGGATCTTATTAATTCAGGAGTATAACATCCAAATTCGACACTGCAAGGGAAAAGAAAATATTGTTGCAGATACATTGAGCAGATTCCCAGAGGATGGAGAATGTTCACAAGAAAATGGGGAGGACCGACTTGTACAAATCCAATTAGTGTTACAGAAGTTTAATCCAGAAGTGGGCGAACAGTTACAAAATATAGAAGTTTTACAGAAGAAGGATACAAAATTTAGGAATATAGTAGGTAAATTAGAAGAAAATGATCCAAAAATTTTAGAATGTTATAAATTGTTTGAAAAAAAATTATTTCGCAAGGAAAGAGGAATGTGGAAATTAATGATTCCAGAAAAATTCATTGAAGTATTAATTAAGGAAATTCATGAAATTTGCGGACATATAGGAATAAGCAAATGTTACCATAATTTTAAGGAAGATTTCACGGGAGACAAAGTCGCTAAAAAGGTCAGGGATATAATAATTAAATGTTTACGATGTCAAAAATGTAAACATGACAACAAAGGTAGAAACGCAGAACTTACGCCTATTATACCAAAAGGTAAGGGTGAACTAGTGTGTGTAGACTATTACGGACCATTGCCTCGGTCAGTCTACGGGTCAAGGTACATCTTAGTAGTGATTGACGCAATTTCTAAATACACAAAATTGTATAAGGTAAAAAACACAACAACCGTAACAACATTAAATCAAATCAGGAAATACATTAAAGAAGTCCAATTACCAAAATACATACTTTCGGATAATGGTACACAATTTACATCCAAAAAATGGACAGAAGGGTTACAAGAACTGGGAATTAGACAAAGAACCGTTGCAATACGAAATCCACAAAGCAACTTGGCGGAGAGAGTAATGCGAAATCTAGGTCAACTTTTCAGGATCCTGTTACCTGACAATCACCAAGAATGGGGAAGGCTACTTGAAACTGTGGAAAGTTTCATGAACGAATCATACCATGATACAATTGAGTCAACACCATTAGAAGTACAATTTAATACACGTCCGACACGAATTTGGAAAAAATATTTAATTAATCCAGGCAACACAGAAACAAACGACATTGACCACGGAGAAATATACTTACGAATTAAAAATAAAAGGGAAAAATTCGCTAAGAAGTTCAATGAACTGCATCCACCAACCGAATATCAGATAAATGATTTAGTACTAGTAAGAGCTTGTATTCCGTCAAGCACAATTGAAAAACGATATCACAAGTTCTGTGAACTATATGAAGGACCATACACCGTAATCTCTAAGATAGGAAAAACTACTTATAAGTTAGCTAGTATTAAAAATAATAAAACTCACATCCGAGGTATATTTAATTGTAGATTATTAAAAAGGTTTCATAATTAATTAGAGAGTTAAGTAAACAAAAATAAATGAATTTAACTGTAAAATAAAATGTAAACAAACACATGTCCTACAGTTGAAGAGGGTCAAGGGAACAATGTTAATTGGGGTTTACAAGAAGGGTTTGTTGACGTGGGATTCTAGACAATGCCATTGTTAAGAAAAAAGGTTGACCGCAGTTTAGGTCATAAAGTCATTTAAAGGGACAGTAATTCTAATGGGTTTTTAAATGAGAGTAAGAGTAGGTCATAAAGTCATTTAAAGGGACAGTAATTCTAATGGGTTTTTAAATGAGAGTAAGAGTAGGTCATAGTCCATGTTACGATATGTATATGTGTATTATTAAAATAAGTTTAGTGTAAAGGTGTATCAAAAGCAAATTTTATCATTAATTATGCAATTAACATAAAATTTCTTGGGACTTATGTAACGTTGAGAAGCCCTAAGTAAAAGCTTTGTCCAATTCAAAATGTTTAAACCTTGTCAGTTAGAAATAAATGTCAAACATAAACGTCACTCCAACACATAATAAATTTTGTTAAAGGATTTCTAAGGAAACAATACTTCGAAACTACAAAATTATTGAAAGGGCGAGGGCAGCGTGACAAATTAAATAGGAAGAGTTGAGTTATGTAATGTGACAACATGGGAAATTAGAAAGTTTGTGTACGCCCAAGTTAACAAAAGAAAAAGAGACAAAAAACTAGGCAGAGGTACGTTGAACTCAGCTAAGAATCAAGATTTAACGAACTTTGAAAGACGGTTAGAGTTTGAAAAATCAAATCCAACCAACCAAAAAGAAGCGTCATCCAGAAATAAGCGAAGAAGGGGTAAAACGGGAAAACTCTGCGTAAGAATTAAAAAATCAGAAAAAGCAGTGAAGAACGAGCGTCGCAAGGGAGAGGAACTAGGAACAGGGCGAAGTTCGCCAAATCGTCGTAAAGTTGAAGAAAAGTTTTAAGTCATCGAATTATATTAAAATCATCGTAAAGTTAAAGAAGAGTTTTGATTAATTGACCAAGAATTCAAGCAACAGAGTGAGGTAGTTCAAGCTTCGAGATCGTCAAAGTGCCTATAAATTGGATTAAGTTTCTTGTGATATCTGCCATAAGTTCGAGGGATCATCTCACCTGTAAAACTCCAAGAAGACATCATTCCATGCTACTGAACCACGATAAGTTATCTGATTAGTTATTGTAGTTCTTTACTTCAGGTTACCAAAGAAACCACGCCCCACTTTAAATAAAATCTGAGCTAGGCCGAGAGCCATTTAAACTTAAATTTTCAAAGAGCAATCAAAGTAACTTCATTATATAATTGGTAAATTATACCTGGCGCCCAACAAATCAATAAAACAATTGAGAATTAAAATATAAAGACTAAATTAAAATTACAATTAATGATACGATTTTGATGCACCTAATAATAATAATAAAATTGCTATGTTCTAGAATTAAGTATTTCATTGTGTTATAAATGTTTATGTCTAGTTTAAGTTGAATGGATGAGATTTAGTGATAAGATGAATAAATTTGAATACTCATATGTGCATCAATTAATTTGAAGATTTAATTAATTCAACTGTTATATATTGGCACCCAACTTTAGGTGCAAATTGTATTTTAAAGAATAAATAATTTAAATATGATAACGTAGTTGTGTTTTAATCAAAGTAATTAATTAAAAATAAATAATAAAGGTTATAATATATATAACAATATGAACCAATACAAAATTGATATTTGATTTCATAACACCTAATCACATTTAAAATGAGGGCTACATTCTTAAGAAATGTTTGAAATGAATTAAAACAGGGTTAAATTTTAGATACAAGAGTTGAAGCACGATTTGATAAAAACATTAGGGACAAATTTGATTGCAGTTATTTTGATTTAAATCAATCGAGTATTAAAGGCGTAACCTTTGTTGCAACTTTTGGTATTTAGTAGTTCGGGTGATAACAGAAAGCATTGTAATTTATTAAGAACTGGTAGAGTAAACTTTTTTTTTTAAATTGTCAGTTTTATTACCTACTTTCTAGAGTACATATGCAAGAATTTGTTTATCAAGGTAAAGTGTCCTTTTTAAATATTTTTTTCCTGGCAAACCGTATCTTTCTAACCAGATTTACGTAAAACAAATTAAAAGTTATTCTCGAAAAAATAAACAGATTTTCATAACCAAATTTCAAGTAAATGATGAAATTTTGTATATGGGTAACATCGTTGACTAGATCCGGCTCCGATTAACTGGAAAAAATTGATAAATGAGTAAAATGACAATTTTTTGTTTCATCCTAACATTTCGATATTCCCTTCATTTCCAAGTTTTTTATTAATATTTTTATTTTTCTACGACCTATAGAGCCGGAGATATTTTTAAATTACTGTAGCGATTCACTCAAAATGCATCAAAAATTCATTTTTATCCACTTTTCTAGCAAATCTCCAGTCCGATTTTGTTAATTGTTTTTTCAGTTTCCCACTCATTTGTATGTACAAAAATAAAAAAACAATAACAAAAATCACCTTTCCAGTTACATCACTTTTCATAGATTTTTTGACTAATTTCCTTCTACTACATATATATATATATGATCAAGAGATAAAACAAGCCTATGGGCTGTAGTAGTAGGACACTCATTGATTTCTTTTGTAAAAAATATTTTATAACGACTTCTCGTAATTTTGTGGCACTTCAATTGACACTTAAATGTAGTACACGTCGATTAATTGAAACTTTATTTTTGACTGATTTTCAAGTTTCATGGCATCAGGAAACCAAAAAATAATATTCGAAATGTCGTCGGTCGGTCGGTCGTCGTCTGATGGTAAACACAAAACAAAAAACTTAAGACAAGAACGTAAACTTTGGTTTGGTAAACTACAGTCTGCTCATGTAGAACACTATTGAAATTCATAAACATTTTGGCGGCTATTTTAAACACTTTTTTGTTCGTATCTCATGTGTTATTCAACTTTTACCACACTAAACTATGGTAACTAACCGACTTCTCTACAATAGCAAAGTCTTGACTTAAAGTAAATGTGATATTCATACAGTTAGGCGAGGCGGCAGAGACGAGGCACGACACCAGCGAGTGCAGATATTTTAATACATACACAAATACGAGGTTGGTTAGGGTCTAGTAAATGTCAACAAAGTAGTAATATACACAATTACAAAGTTCATAAGAAATTTGTAACATAGTTTTGAAGAAAACTTATCCTCCTGGAGAAGACTCATTGATTAACCATTACGATTTATCATACCCTACCAGGTTCAAGATATTAAAAATACAAAATCCTTTTATTACATTTATTAAAGGATTTGCTTATATTACATTTTATGACGGTGCTGAGTAGGTACCATGAAGGTGTCCACTAACTGTTTTTGAGAGAGAGAAATTTAAAACGATTTTTAATGTCAAATCAAATCAGTGACACCAAAAATTTGAATACAATTCTTTTCAAAAATACTATTTTACTGGCATGACTTATCATACAAAACGTAATACAATCGATTCAAAGTCTTCACGTCAGAATCTGTTAACAAACGACCAGGCGTTTTATTTTACCAACGAACCTTTTGTTTCCAATGTTTTATTCAACCCAGTTGTAGGGTCATGAGTTACCTTTCACTGGTGCTTGACATTTATTTAGAACCCACCTCTGTACCTGATAATTCTAAGTAAAGCAAAGATTATAAAAATATAGACAATCGTAATTTGTATCACGTGGCTGGAATGATTGTCAGAAAAGTTCACTTTCTTCACCTCCCCCTTAACTAAATAGAAATTCCATGTTTTAAATTAAAATTTTAATAACACTGAAAACTATAACACAGTGAGAATAGGTTAGGTTATATTATTACATCCTTCCATTATTATTTAAAATACTCAGATCTAGTCATTTCCCGGAAGTACAGTAAAACATTGACTCCAAATAAATGTTTATATCCACTTCTTTCGCTCGTGTCACTGTTACGACTCTAGCGGCCTATTTTAATTTGCTTCTTTTGAGGTTAGTATAGTCTCTCATGTAGCAAATTTCATGTTCTTCTCTTAATTATCCGGTTCCTATAGCGCTTACATACAAACCACAAAGATTAGTGACATGCTGTTCCTTGAGGCCATCAAATATAATGGTAGGTCAAACTGAAGGTAAAAATTGTTTGTGATTACCTAACCTAACCTTTACTTCTTGGTAAGTAAAAGACGATTTTTCAACAGTATATACATCCCTTATGTAAATACATTCATCTAAAATGAGTAACAACAGAAATATGTTGTCTTACCGACTCTAAAACCGACAGACTTACGTGTGTTTAGTTTCGATTTATCCAACCAAAAAAGAAGCTGCCTCAATAATAACCCTGGACAATACATGTCTGGGTAGAGGTCGTGAGTTTATAAACACAATTTGAAACCAATGATAAATGTTTAGACGTGTATTGATGTGTGTAGAATCAATATCTGTCCTGAATCCATTGTACACTGCTCTTTGTTAAAAGACACCCCCTTCTTGTCACTGAAACCTAACATCAGAACCTTGTTAATGACTTCTTATATTCCATTACTGATATGACATGAACTAATAGGCTTTTTATGGAAGTGTCTTTTTAGTATTAGTGATACATTTTAAAGAAGTTTCTTTGAATTTCCTTTGTTTTGTTTCTAAACTACTCGTTGTATACATCGATCTACCTTATCAAGATACCCCCCCCCCCCTGTAAACAAAACAATCTAGTATTTACATATTTAAGTGAAATTTTTTTGTACACGGTAGAATGGGATGAATTCATGAGGCGGAATGTGTAATGAAACGCTGCACCCCTCCATTGAAAGGACACGACTCAATCCCCAACACTATAACACGTTTATGTAAACATCGCATTGAGGGTTGTACAGCTTAGTGTATCATAAATTATCAAGGATATGTATCATAATCAAGCTATATGAAAATAAACCAATGCCTTTAACAATCTTTAATTGTATAATGCCATTATAACTTCCATAATGAATTTGTTGATAAAGAGCATTTCAAATGCCTATAATTTTAATTGGTCATTTGAATGAAAATTTTACTCCAGAGGAGTTAAAAACTTTAAATGATTTGTTAAACTTTGAACTTAATTTGAAAACGAATAGTGTCGCATTATATCCACCACTATATCTAAAAGTACAATTGACGCTGTATTTCATAGATTTTTGTCATTTATATTCAAAGGCGAGGGAACAAAAGAAGATCAAATAACGATATTTTGATACTGTCAACAAAAATTATCTTGAAAAACTTTAGTTACTATAAGTTCATTTTCTGAAAATTTATTTTTATCCAAATTTCTTATTATTAAATAAAATTATATAAATTGGGTATACTTACACATATAACTAAATTTAAAATTACCTCACACATGTAACCTGGTTCCTACCTGTTGTGTATGGAGATTTTACCTAGGTTTTAATTCTGTATTATAATAATTTGAGTAGAATTTTCAGCTTTCGTAGCATTCTTTTATTAATGTCATTAGGTAACCGTATGTGTTTCAAGACTTAATAAATATAAACAATGCTAGGATTAGCAGAAGAGTGTACTCAAACTATTAACGTAAATCATAGCAGATATACTTATTATTATTATTTCCGTTATGTATAGTTAGTTTATGTAATATATACACATACACATATCACAGAGACCCGTAAATTTTATGTTCAAGTATGACCTATTTGTTTTTTACTGTGAATATTGTCACCTCAATATCTAAGCTGAGGTGAAATTTAACCTAATTTTAAATAGGGGAGGGGGGCTGGACTATTTAAAGATTTAAACAAGCTCGACTTAATTTAAAAGTTATTTAAAATCTATATTCACTAACGTTTAATTTTTGAAATGTTGACTAATATTTTCAGAAAGAGAGAATAATATATCCTACACATAAAGTAATTTCATTTCATTTCCTCACCGGACAAATTATCAACCACTATTTGTATCTTTTGAGAAGTAACACGTGTATTCAAAGTATTGCCTGTAACATTATTTTTAAATAACCCCTCTTTACACGATTGCAAAGATGGTTGAAATTATAGTATATTTTAAAGATCAGTTTTATTCTAATAGAGCTGAGTACCTCCACACTACGTTCAGTTTGTTCAACAGCATCTACATCGTAGACTCTAAGCCAATGTATTAGAAAGAGAGGTTCAGGAAAAAGTGATTCTATTTTCTCGAGTAATTTAAAAATAAATTACTCAATACAGAACATTTTCTTAGAAAAATTATGACAATGAATCATTAATGAATGCCATAAAACCACTCATTATTGCTTTAAAGTTAGAGATCATTATTTTAAAATTTAATAATTTCACATGTAAATAACTAATACAATCAATTTATTTACTCTGAAAATAAAATACCTGTAAAACGATTAATCCAAATTCTATTAAACTATGCAAAATATTGTACAAATTTTCACTCGCACCAAAATGCCAATTCATTACTTGTTAGCAAAAAAGATAAAAGTCCACCATGTACGCTATTTTAGATTTTGTAGAATAATTTAAACGACATTTGTATATGTAAGTAGTGTCCAAACTTGCCCCACTTGTTTCGTAAACTCATATTAAATTTAAATAACATGAAATAAGTTCTAAATAATCGCACGCATTTTGAAAATGCAACATTAAAAAAAATTGTATAAATGGTTAAATACAATAATATGAGAATTATCTATTTTTGTATAGCAGTTACTCCGAAAATTTTGAATTACGGGGAAAACACCCCGAGATGAAGCTAAAATTACAATAAATGTGAATGGGATTAGTCATCTCGATTAGCTTACAGAACACTGCAAAGGGGACATTCAACGAATTCCAGACAAACTACACAAAAATAACATTTTAAAAAACACGTTACTGCATTTGGATGACGTCAAAATTTTTATTTTCGTGTAAAACTCGGGATTTAATTTTTGCTCCCCGTTGTACTATGCACATGCAAGAAAAGAGAGTGAGACACCTTTGAAAAGCATTTTTCAATAAAGTATTCCTAGACCAGTTTATCATTTAAAAATGTATTGGATGATTTCACTACTTATTAATAGTTAAACTGGCAGACTTGAATATAAGAAATAGTAATGTCTACCTTGAAAGTGAAGTGTTCATGTAATTTTATTTTAAAAAGGTGAAATATGAGAAAACAGGTAGGCTATGTCATTTTCGTTTTGCCATACACTTATCTGAAAACATTGACTAGATTCATCAAAACCCGTTTTATTACGGGTACATTTTGTGTTAGATATCTTATAGTTTTTACAATTTGGCAACATAGAGGGGGAGGGGACTATTTTTGACAAGTTCTTCTCAGAAAATGTAAAAAATTAGCCATTTAAAAAAAATTGGGGTGCTATTTGTTCTCGGTACAAGCAACCTTTTTTTCCAAATAGCAATGATTTTCAATTTTTATTTGTAAATATGCAGCAATTTGTTTATAACAGTCAATTTTTATTTTTATACCTAATAATTGAATCGACATGCAAATAATTCAGACGTTTTTAAAACTCATAAATAACAAGTTGAAACCAGTTTCATTAAAATCCATTCTTTTAATTCCGAAATATATTGAGATTTCAAAAATAATTAAAATTTAAATGTTTGTAGTTTTCGTTATTTGTTGTTTAATTCTCGATAAAAGCTCGTTATTGTATGACGATATAATTGTGAGTTATTAAAACAGCAGCTGTTATTTTGTGTTAATTATTTGTTTCCATAGCAATATTTGTTTTCATTGATTAATTTTCATACACAGGATTCTAGTATTTGGTAAACATGTAGTAGTTTACAATTTAATTAAATGGTATTTTTAATTACCATCTTGACTTTACCGTTAGAAACACACATCGAATTATCGAGTGTTATTATGAATGTGAATTGAGTTTATAAGCCAGGTTAAGAAAGTTTCGATATGTTTTTGAGAATGTCAGTGTAGTCGTGTATATCAAGCTTGTTAGTATGTTTGAAACTACCAAAATTGTTGGAGAAATCAAGAGGCCAGGAAATCCATTGTAAAAAATGGTCTTTTGGAGAAATGTAGGATGAAATTATTCAAAACATAGCTGAGATATATGCCAACACATTAAGAAATGCTGCGCATAGCATAGAGGAAAGACCACTGCTTCACCAGGAAGAAGATGGTAGCCACTTAGATCATCTATCTTAATAACCCCTAACAAATATGAATTTAACTTAATTATAGGATTTTTTTATTAAATCCCTTTTAATTTAAAAGGAATTTAGTTACATTATTTTGTTTTTAGTAGAAAACAAAAATAAATACACTATAGTTAATTTAGTTTTAATTACTTTTAAAGACGAGGTATATATATATATATATATATATATATATATATATATATATATATATACATTTTAACCCACAAAATGCCCTGTTTGTCATTTTTAAGTTACAAATATATTTTCCGAACATTTTTTACACAAAAGATTGAAACTGCAAAGTTGTCTTAATCCCCCTGCATGTCCCATGCTGAACATTTTAAGATTATATTTTTAAGCAATTAAAAAGAAAAACAGGAATTTAACAGCAATAAAGAGTACATTTGAATCATGAATAAGGAATGCAGTCATTTTTCGTGATACAGGAACACATTATTTTGTTTGTATAAACTAGTGAGTGAGAAAGTTAATGCAATGTTTATTGCAGCGTTTATTTAATTATATTTTCTTATTAATTACTCTCATAATAAGAATTAATAACAACAAAATTAATCTGTTTTTTACTCATTAAATAATACTTATAAAAAGAAAATGATCGATAAACTTCGTTGACGTAACTATATCAACACAATAAAAATAATGTATATGTAGTAACAATTTATTTATTCCAGTTACTATTTTTGTAAGCATTTCATTGTTGGTTTTATTGATAAGTCGGTCACTAGACAAGAATAGCATAGTTTAACGGCTACGTCAGCCACTAGAATACCCTTGTTTTAACGACTAGATTCAAGTAATAGGAAAGCTATATTCTAGAGCAGTGTTTATAATGTTTTATTCAATAGTCCGCCAGACAGAACGGAACACGACGCCGAGTTGATACCTAAAGCATCCTCTATATATATTTATTATTTCATGAGTTTAAATAATTCTTTACATATAATTTTTCTCACTATACGAAATTTGTAATGTGATTTATATTTATTCTGTTATGCCTGGCGTTGTACGGGTCAAAATGTTTTATGTACTAAGTTATATCAGCACAAATTAATGTAGATTTATAATATTTCTACTTTGTGGGTATTTACGTTATGGAAGGAATATTACACAGCCAAATCAATGACATATTATTAAATTGGCGAAAAAAATATATACACCTTTTTAACAAATTTAGAAGTCGAATTCAAAGGAATCCTTCTTAATGAGCGAAAAGAGGAATTTTGTGTTGTTATCTTTTATTTTTTTAAGACGATGTTGACCTCGAGGTATTAATTTTACTCTTATTGAAAAATATTTTATATAGGTTTAAAACTTTACAAACCAATTTGTGACGGTAACGTACAGTAGCCTCAGACTAGGATTGTAGGGCCTATCTAGTGTAAGGGGCGTGTCCTCACTTCCACTTGCTTCCCTAGCCTTACTTGACGGTACAACCCATTTCAAGATAACTAGGTACACAAATTACTGCTTAACTACATTTAATTCCTAAAGTTACAACTTCGTGACAGACTGTTGTAAATATTTTATTCTTATTTACACCGATAAAAGAAAAGAAAGTAGAGTACGGGTTTACACAGAAGCATATGAGGTCTATAATTTTTTTTATTGGGGTTGTACCGCTGAAACTAAACGCAACAAAGTGTGAGGGCCCCTCTTTTCCTCTCCACTCCAGACACATTCCTACCTTGAGGATGCTGTACGATAGGCCCTAACCCATTTCGAGGTCTACAACATTTGCCCCAGGTCTGCTTATGAACAATTGGGTACGAAGCTTTGAAGAGATTAATTTTATTATTATTAGATTATTTATTTAAAGCTAATTATTAACACAACGCTCGTTAATGAAGACACGAGCTGAAGTTAACAGCCGCCATTTCCAAACTCGTCTACCATTAATAAGATAATTACGCGTCTTATTTGGGGTTGGGGCCCCAATGAATTAAACAGCCATTACAAATAAAGTATAACAAAAAATAAAACAATACAAGCACGTCACTCCACGCCTGGTTCTGAGAGCGGACGGGTTAATTATCTCCCTTTAAAATGTCGTAGTATGTCCAACATAACTGCAGTTCATATCATCTGTTCGTTGCAAAATGACACCGGAACCAAATTAGTTTCCGAGTCAAGTGGCACTGTAACGAAGTTTTACCTGGAAGTTGGTGAGGTTAGAATATTTGTTTTAATATAGTAAGATAATGTTAGGAATAAGGTTTTTAGGCATTCATATGGGTAAACAAGACCTAAGTCTATATCTCATAGCTAAGAGATAGGCAGGGAATATTCATATTTGACACCTTTTTACACCCACAGAGGTCGAATTATTAAAAATCGTTCTTAGTTAAGGTTTACGTTATGTTAAGATATACTCTACGAAATTCCTATTACTAGGTTGGTGTTGGGGTAAATGCTTTAGATCCAGTCACAACATTTGCTTTTGTATATTTAAACTTGTTTTTAAAAATCCATAAAAATCTATATTTAAAAAAAGGTGATAATTTCAGGACCTCACGTCAAAATCGATGAAACATTTATGTTAACATATCTCCAAAAATGCTTAATTTTCTATCTAGTGTTTTTAGATTTTAGTCATTAACTCAGCTAGTTACAGAAAGAGTAAAAAACTTCTTTTTTTTGTCGCTGAAAGATGAGCATATTTTAATCTCTCCTAATATTTTTTCAAAAATAACTGTTATTGTAATATTCGACGTTAAAAAGATTGGGCCCTAAATGAATAAAGAAAATCATTATATATATATATATATATATATATATATATATATATATATATATATATATATATATATATATATATATATTTGCTTTTTTAATAAAATTGGTTCTTTATAACACTAACTATCATGTAAAATATCAATTTAATATATATTACATCGTTATTTAAAAAAAAATTAAAAACACAAAAAAGCTATAAATTGAAAACTGAGCATTTTATGAAATAAGGTATAATCAAATTTTTCTTTGTTTTGATGTGATAAATAAGCTTGTAACATTTTGACACGATTTATGGAAACATCCTGTAGAGGTTAAACCGTATGTTAGGGATTATAGTTTGAGGCATTTATATTTGTGACATGTGAATAAATTAAAATGTATTGATATCTAATCAGACTAAAATCGAAATTGAGGAAATGGGGAAAATGTAGCATAGGCAATATTCACATCTATCAAGTGACATTCAATGACATGCTTTACCCAATAGTGTAAATATATGAGAGGCTTAAGGCGGCAATTCCTATATCAAGAAATTAACGTTGAGGGTTTGAATAATGTGTTTTATTTGTGCAGTTTGATTCACTAAAAACTGTTGTACTTTTAACCCATATAATTTGTTGTATTTGTGAACATTTTTGAGTTATTTTTACTATTATAGCATACCGTGAATTTCTACATTTTAGAATTGAGGTTGAAAAACAAAAACACAAAGGTAGCTGATGTATCTATAGGTCCCACCACGACCATACAGTTACTGTTTTTTTTCACAGCTTTGGTTTTTTATATGAGAAAAAGACTTTAGACAAAATGTAAGCGGGACTTTTTTTTCTATAAATGATTTAAATCATCAGTATATTCCTGGATAACTTTGAGTAGAATAAAATCTACAAATGTGAGTCTATCTAATCTAAATCTCAAGGAAAACTTCTAGAAACGTTTTCCATCTCCTGCTCATTGTTTAAAGTTAAATGTCTGGAACTAATGTATTTCCATTTAGAACTGTTTAAAGATAGTTATGAACGTTCCCTAGTTATGAACAATGACATAAGACTTTAACTAGTTATGAATAAAGCACTTTGAAATATTTGGAATAAATAAAAGCTTTTCACTATTCTATGTTTTAATATAACTGTGTTTAAAGTTTCAAGTAGGCTACATTGTTAAGGAAAGTACTTAGTGATAATTTTGTACATAGGTTCATGACTTAGTACTTAGCAGTTAAACTTTCCTGTTTTAAATATAATACTCTACTCGTAGTCTTCTTGCTAATACGTGATTGATTGTGTGACTGCTTATTATCTGATCTTAACATTCGGAATAATATTTATTTATTGCCAAGTTGACCAATATGAACTTTTGTAGATTAGGCAAAAATAATAAATAATGGATGAATCGGGCATAATATTGAAAGGTGACAAATGTTTTAAAAAACATCATATTTATCTAATGGTAACACCTCAGTGATATACAGTCCCTCCCCCACCTTAATTTTTGTATGTAGATAAATAAAGCCAAACCCTTTTTGGACTGTTAACTAGGTCATATGAAATGTATTTTTTGATAGTTTTGAATTTTTCAACTCCCTTTTAAGGTGGAATTTTGTAGGTACTCAACAGTTTCAAGTGATAACCGTGATATGCCAAATTAAATGAAATATTTAAAGACATTAGTAATGGCACTCAAAAAGTATTTATTTAACTACTCAAACGAAAATGGCATCGTAAAACGTATATGAGACTTTTATTTTCAAATCACTAAATATTCACAACGAATCAACTGTGAATACGAAATATAAATCACACTATCTGCAAAAAATACAACACAATATTTTGAAAATGTCATCCACTATTAGAAATAGCGTTATTAAAAAGCTAAAAGAGAAATTGGTTGGTGCCATTAGTTTTGTCTTAAAAACCAATTTAATTTATTATGGCACAGGATGGTTTTTTTGGTATATTGAGAGTGCTCAAAAATACTACACGTTAAAAGGGGACATGTAAATTTCAGTTCAAACATCGAATACTTCACTCAGATTAGTTTAGGCAACATTAAAATCAATGTTTAATGTTCCAATATTACATATTTAACTGTTTATTATATTAAAAATCTTAAATACATTTCATGCTGCCATTTTGGTTATGTTAATTCAAAAGATATTTCGTGAACGCTTTTAATTTGGACTTTGTGTGGTCTTTAATTTGACATGCACAAGATGAGGATTTCTATTTAATAATTTTGTTTGTACCCCTTAAATTTCCCTATATAGGAGGTTCAAGATTCTGAACTATCAAAAGGAAACTTCAAGGCTCATAGTTACAGTATTAAAACGTTTGGGCTGTATTTAAGTTCATAAAACAGTAAAGGTGCGGGGAGAGACTTTACTAACACCTGCATTTGGTCAAACTCCAAATAAACTGTTTGTTATTATAGATATTATTTCATCCATAATTTGTATTGTAAAGAGTTTATGTTTTGTTTGGTGTGTAATAGGTTAAATACTCGATTCAATTTCTGTGGAAACTTAAGAGTTACAGTGTTCACCCAAGATTGTGACATAAAAAAGCTAAGCTCTTTTGTAAGCCAAAAGTTTATTTGTCAATTTTTTTTTAAACCAAATACTATTGATTTCGTGTTTCTAAGTTTGATTACAAAGATCCGAGTACATTATTTCTTAACTTTTATTTGTGAAACCGACATGAGATACTAAGAATACTATTCTAATTCAACGGTGATTATTATCGTTTTAGACAAACAAACACTGTTATTTTTACATTTTTACTATCGATAAACATCACTTTTATCACTCTATACAGTAAATCAACTAGTAAATACATCACATTTTCGTCGTAAATAAACTATGAAATATTAATAACACGACTCAGAACACGATATAATATCGCGGATGATTCCAAACATACTATCGTCAAACATGTTATAGTGTAGTTTTACTTCCGGAAATTACATTGTTTTCCTGTTTTTAATTTAATATTAATCAATATCGTTGTATTTTTATGTTAAAGGGAAATGTTAAAACAAATAATATCCCTCTGTCGTTCTAGTTCGTATGTTTTAAATGTCAATACATAACTGAGACTGCAACTAAGGTAGTTACATCAGAATTAGATTATGTAAATATATTATATGTGTGGGAGTTATTTAATCTAGAATACAGTGCTGATTGGTGGAGTTATCGTATGTTTGTTTAATTGCTTCTGGAAACTACATAATTCAATAATATTTCATTACAATGAGGTATGTTTCTTTCCCTTCATCTCTCTCTCTAGCTTACTCCTATCTTCTCTTCCACATTTAAAGAGTAATAATCATAACATGAAAAGATGGTATTTTCTGATAAAATTGAGATACCTAAATGAATCAACCAGTTATAGGTATGAAACTCTAAATTTTAATCATAATCTAAAAAGGAATTTAGATAGGAATTTCGTATGTGACGAATCTTAAAGATTTCGAAAAATTTTGATTGTCATAATCCTTATTTAATGATTTTTTCTCATGAAATGGAAAACCGTATCATTCATTTTATCATAAAAGCAAAATCGAAACTATAACATTTTCAGTGTTATATGAAACGTTGAGGTGCTATTATTATTTTTTTTCTATTAACGATCTTCTAATTAATAATGTAAGAGTAATAATATAGACCCGAATTATTGATTATATAGACACAATATCCTTATCTTCTTTATAATTTGGATATTATATCCTTACATCCCAAATCCACTTTCTACTTTGCAGCAAACCTTATACAAACTATATCCCATTAGATGATTCGCGGGCTAAGATTTATTTTAATGATCTTTTATTCATTTTTAAGATGATGTCAACCTAGAAGATTTTCGCAGTTAAACAAAAGAAAAACGTTCTTATGGTATTGAAAACTGAGAACTATCAATTTTGCCAGATTTCAGTTGTCAGACACATAATATAGAATTTACGTATACGACTGTAAGACAAATTAAGTGAGTATTCTAAATATAAAATGTAAAAGATAATAAATATAAATACGTATATACATTTGACTACAAACATAGTTGTCCATTAAAGTTTGAGAAGACCGATGACTTGATAGTGAAGTTTGAACAAGTAATTTCCCTAAACCAGGAATTATAGATATGTATGGAATGTATTTTTTTTTTATTTAATTTACATGCTCTGTACCTGATGCTATAAATATCAGATAATTTTATCAAGTACCAGATCGTATCAATATCATATTATACGTATCTGATAACAGAACCGTCTGTCACAACACATTCCTACTAAATACTTATATATTTGTCTATGTATTTCTGTACATAAATAGAACGTGAGAAGGTTTATGCAACATTTATTAAATTATAAAACTGTAGCTTCTCTTTATCCCCTCTTGGACCATTTTAATGCACTGTGAAACTTTACGGTTCCCAAGTTTAATGTATTTGCATTTTATGACTCTTGGAAAGTTTCTACGAGACTTCAACGTATCCAATTTATGAGAAACACCGCCATAGTTCATTTTGGTAACAGAAAGATCGGTAGATTACGTTTAATCTTTATTGTAATACAGAGTGTTCAGAAAGTAAGGTGAGGGATACGATTACGAATATTAAATGAAGAAAAAATGTCTAATGAGCAATTTCCAAAAAGCTCGTGTTTTAAATTAATTGCTTTACACCATCGGAGAGATAGCTTTAAAACTTCAGTTATTTTTTTAAAACTTTTCCAGTTTTATTTTACGATAAAACTTTGCAGTTGTAGAATGATGTTTCTAAACTGATAAATATTTAATATATTCTTCAATGGAACATATAATTCGTCTGTAATAACAGAATCATTTTTAATACAGAACTTAAGTTGGGGGGGGTTGAAGGGATGAAGACAGTCTGAGGAGAATTAGAGCGTGCAGAGATAACTTCCAAACATCGTAAATCATATATAATCATTGAAAATAATCTGTATTCGTACCATTTCAAGACTCAATTTTGAGATTATATCTAGTAATTTATTTAAGGTTATAGTGTTGTTCATTTACATCTTTAAACTGTTGATTATCGGTTGGTTTCTCTTTTTTTAATTTATATACATACTTACTATAGTACGTAATGTAAATGGAATTCACATTTACTGTCCTGAATTTAACCAACTGTCATTGTCAAATAATTAAATTGATAACAGTTACGATGTTAGAAGTCTGCAGACATTGCAGTGATGTGTGGGTAAAATGCACTGTGGACTCTAGATATTTATTGGGCTCCTATTTCTTCTAAGACGGGAAACTCTGTTGTTTCATAATTATCTATTTTATATTAAAGTTTTATTTCTTCCTGCTTCAAAAGAATTTTTAACGAAAGTTTTTTTCTACTTTGCATTTGGAAAGCTCAAAATCTATCCTTATAGTATTATTATACATTGTTGGTAATTTTACCCCTTAAATTTTGGTAAAATATAACTTATACAATCAGAAACGACGTGCATTTCGATTGGTCCGTTAAACAATTTTTCCCTAATTAATTTCCGTCCACATCGAAAATTAAACTAGCACGTTTTCTCTGTCTATTGAATGACGCACAAAGACTCACATGTTCGTAAAAACGCTCTTCCTCTGTCTCGCATTTACCACGTTGTATAAACTAAATTTCCTTTAAAATATAAAGAACCTACTTCTTAAAAACTCGTTATGAATATATATGACACACACGAAATGTCTCTGTTTTTCATTTTTATGTTATAATCATTTTTTTTCCGGATTTATTTTTGCAAAAAGGATTGAAATTGAATTGATTCTTGAACTCCCCCTCCCCACCTCAGAAAATATAACTAAAATAAAATGCTTCACAACGAGCACTTAAAATTATATTTTTAATAGATGAAAAAGAAAAGAATAGATACTAAATATTTGTATCATGTATAAGGAGTATAGAGTAATTTTAGGGGATATAGTGAGACATATTATTTATGTTCTTATAATCATAAGAGTAAGGAAGTTAGTGGAATGATTTACACAGTGTTTCTAATTACACTTCTGGTTCGTTACTCATATAATATGAATTATTAATAACATATTATTATGTTACTCACTAAATATCAGGTATTAATAGAAAAGTATCTATACTTCTTTGACCTAACTAAATCAATACATTAACAGTAATGTATTTGTATCAACAATTCATTTATTCCAGTTACAATTTTCACAACCATTTTATTGTTGTTTTTATGGATAAGTAGGTCACTAGACAAAGATAGCACAGTGGAAAAGTCAGCCACTAGAATACCCGTGTTTTAACGATTAGATTCAAGTAATACAAAAGCTATATTCTAGACGTTCTAGAGCAGTATTTATAATGTTTATTCAATAGTCCGCCAGATTGAACGGAACACGACGCCAAGTTGATACCCAAAGCATCCTCTTATTCATTATTTCGTTCCATTAATACAATTCTTTAGATATTTATTTAATTTCACATTCCTCTTTCGCCCACTAACAAGGAATTTAAAAAAATTCGTCGCCCTAAAATTGTTAAAAAGGTGTAAACATTATTTTTTTTTTACCAGTTCATTAGTATATCTTAGGCCCAATGTGATTCCGGCTTACATTTTGCCCACATAGGTTACCAGTGGAAATATCCAGCAGCGTATTCTCCTATGTATTATATAAAACAAAAGTCCTGACTTACTAAAAAACTTCCAACTGAATACAATAACATGAAATTCTCTGTGTATATTCCTTCCATAAAGAAAAGACCCAAAAAGTAGGAATTTTCACAATTTACATTATTTTGTGCAGATATTCTTGGTCCATAATAATACATTTGGACCAGTACAACACCGGGTGTAACATTATAAATATATATCATATTCCAAACTTCGTATAATAAAGCAATTAAATAAATATATAGAGAATTGTATTAAATGCACGAAATAATGAATAATAAAGAGGATCCTTTTTGTATCAACTTGGCGTCGTGTTCCGTTCAATCTGGCAGACTATTGAATAAACATTATAAATACTGCTCTAGAATATATCTTTCCTATTAGTCTACTTGAATCTTGTCGTTAAAACAAGGGTATTCTAGTAACTTATTTTGCCATTAAATTGTGCTATTCTTGTCTAGTGACCTACTTATCCATAAAAACAACAATGAAATGGTTGTGAAAATTGTAACTGGAATAAATGAATTGTTGAATCAAACAAATTATTGTTAATGTATTGATTTAGAAAAATTAAAAAAAACAATTTTTCAGTATAAACCACAATATTTTAATTGAAACTTGCCGATCATGGTTTCGCTAGTTAAAACATTGTTATTGATTTTTACGGTAATGACAATGCTTTCTTGTAAAAGTCCTTGACAATGCTTTAACTAGCGAAAGCAAGAGTCAGCAAGTTTCAATTAAAATATTGTGGTTTATACTAAAAAATTGTTGTTTAATTAAAATTGTTGGTCTTTAGCATAAATATTGAATTGATTTAGTCATGGGCGTCATCACCAGTTCATTATTGGGGGGGGGGGAACATATGCCAGGGGGTCAGGGGTATGGAATTTTTTAAAAATTAAACTTCTCAAAACATCGTTTTTATGCATTTATTTATGCGTTTGTAACAGAAATGTAATGTTAAAACCCTAGTAAAGACAAAGCCCGATGTTTACCTTCTAAGGTTTTAAGTAAATCATTCGTTTTTAGCAAAAATATTTTTACATCTCAATATTGGGGGGACGCCCCCCCCAGATTTAGTTATATCACAGGAGTTTATCGATCATTAACTATTAATAACTGATATTTAGAGAGATATTTAATTATTTTATATAGGTTACAACGATTCCAAACCCATTAGTGACACAGAACGTGTGGCTCTAGCGTATTTCAAGATCAAAAGCACTTACCCCCTGGTTTGCCAACACATCATTAAGTATAAAGCTTTGAAGAAATTAATGTAATAAATATTATATTACTGAATTAAGGCTAATTACTAATTATAAACTTACACAACAATCACAAACTTTCTACCCTTTCTCAACTCGATTCGTTCAAGTAAAGAAAATTATGGGTTATAATTGGGGTTTGGGGGTCTGGATAAACCCAGAATGTCACGGCCCCAGTTAATTAACCAGCCATGGTTAAATTAAAATAAAATTATAAAAACTTAAACTAAAACAAATCCAGCGTTTCACACTATATCTGATTACTTACTTCTCTACCTTTCCAGTCTCGTGGTATGTTCAACATTACTGCAATTCCGGTCAGCTGTTCACTGCCAAGTGACAATCGAACCAAGTTGTGTTCCTAGCCAAGTGACAAAGTCACAAGGTTTTAACTGAAAGTTGTTAAGTTTGTTAAGATGTTTACGTAAATATAGTAAAATAGTGTTTATGTTAGGGATTTTGTGTTTGGGCATTCGTATGGGTAAGCAAAAACTAAGCCTATATCTCATAACAGCTATAATAATCCTTAAATAGCCTTAATTTAACACCCATATGTGTCGAATTAAAAAAAATCCCTTCTTAGTCATTATAGATGGAACACACTTTACGAACTTCTTATTGTTTCGTCAAGTTGTTGCACCTGGACGTTGTAGATCCAGTAACAACACTTGATTTTGTACGTATACAGGATGTTTACAAAAAATAGTTCCAAAACTTCAGCATCTTATTTTTTACGTCAACACTATTGAAAAGTATGTTTATATAAACATACTGCTTTTAATGTTTGGTTTTCTATCTAGTGTTTTCAATATTTTTGTAACAAACTCAGTTACTCTTAAGCTACATAAAGAATAAAACAACCATTTTGTTTATCATTAAAAAGGAAACTATTTTTGTTTATTGTAATATTTAGTAAAAGACGGCTCTTGAAATATACAAATTTAAAAAGCATAAATAACGATATTTTAATATTAGTAAAGAAATTCGGTTTAGTTATATTTTTTAATTAGGTTTTTACAACACAAAATAGCAAGTAAAATTTGAACTTCATTTTATATTAGTTTAAAATATATAATATTTTTTAAATTAAAAATATAAATTGGCGGATAGATAGAAAACTATGCATATTCCGAAATATGTTAGTGTAAACTTTTTAAATTGGTTTTGATGTTAGGAATAAACTCCTGAAGTTTTGGAATGATTATTGGAAACACTCTGAATATACATGTAGATTAGAGCTCTTGTTACGTGATTATAGTTTGAGGCATTCATATGAGTGACTTTTGAGAATAAATCCAAGTTGATATGACAAAACCAAAATTAACATTGAAGAAACTCTGATAATGTAGAATAGGCATTCTGACTATACATCTGACAAGTGATATTAAATAGCATAAAATACTTTTTGCTGTCCCGTATGGTTCACTCCAACCTTGTGATTCTTTGTAATATAAGAAAAGAGGGGGGGGGGTTATATATGTAAAATTCCTTTAGTGGGACTAAGATTATGGAACTTTGCGAACTTTATGTTTCTTATTTTTGAGTTTAGGTCCCGAGACCACTCTTTTTAAAAAAGTTAGGAGAACTTTTTTTTTCCAACAGCATCGTTGTATACCTGAGAATGATTGTAGGCAAAATTTATATAGCACTTTTTTTCAACAAATAATTTAATGAAACACCATATTCCTGGATACGTTAGCACACAATAAATTGTACACATGTATGCCTCTAATCAAATCTCAAGAACAACTTCACAGAGGCTCTTTCTAAAATCACATAATTGTTTAGAGTTAAATGTCTGGAACTAATGCATTTCCATTTAGAACTGTTTGAAGGTAGTTTTGAACGTTCCCTAGTTACGAACAATGACGTAAGAAGTAAACTAGTTATGAATAAAGCACTTTGAAATCTTTTGAATAAACAAAACCTTCTAACTGTTCTAACTGTGTTTAAACTTGCAAGCAGGCTACATTGTTAAGGAAAGTAGGCCTACTTAGTGATCATTTTGTACTTTTAGTCGGTAACTGTCCTGTTTCAAATATAATACTCTACTAGCAACCTACTTGCTTACGCGTGATTTAGTGGACTTCTTTAGTTGTACTATTGTGTGACTGTCATTAACTAATCTTAATTTTGGTATTATTATTTTTTTAGTGATTGCCTCATTGACCAAAATAAACTTTTGTAGATTATGTGGAAATAACACATCCTGTTTGATTTGGTGTCATTTTAAAGGGTATCGATTGTTAATTTAAAAACAAATCATATCGATTTAATGGTAAAACGTGCATGATATATATATATATATATATATATATATATATATATATATATATATACAACCAAACTCTAAATAATATTTTATTTGGTTCACAATAGATCTAGTAAATGGTTACAGTTTATTTGATGTGTAATTCTAGATTCCTTTTCAATCTCCGTTCCGTGGACACTTAAGGGCTCACATAAGCTTATGAACTTCACAAAATATTGGGACAAATTTCTATTTTTTAGTTTGTGTAAAGTAACGGTGCTTATTAATGTTTATGTAGCACAAACATATATTGTTATTATACTAACGAAAAAGACACTTTTATCACTTTGAGCAGTCAATTATCTAGTGAATCCATCACATTACCATCGTAAATAAAATATGAAACAGTCAAAACACGACTCGGAACACTGGATATTTTATAGTTATTGTATAAATATATATCGCGGATGATTCCAAACACACTATAGTCAAACATGTTTAGTTTTACGTCGGAAATTTCATTGTTTTCCGTTTGTAATCTAATTTTAATCAGTAATATTATGTTTTATTGTGTTAAAGGTAAATGTTTAAGCATATAATTTCTCTCTGTCGAACTAGTTTCGTTGTTTTATATGTCAATACTTAATTGTGAAGGCAACGAAGGTAGTGACAGCAGAATTAGATTATGTAAACAATATAAATGTCGTGGAAGTTATTTAATCTAGAATAGAATTTTGAATGATGTCATATTCTTATTATTTTTTTTTCATTGTGTCTAGTAACTATATAGTTTATTAATAATACAGTAATTGAAGTATGTTTCTTTCTCATTCTCTCCCTCCACCCTGAAATCTGTAACTAAAGAATAACAATTTCAACACGAAATGAAGGGATTTATTGACAAAACAAACCTACTAAATGAATTGATCTTTGATCGTTGTGATTTTCCATATTTTAATAATTAAAGATACAACTAAACTAGAAAGGAATCTAGATATAAATTTCCTTTATGACGACATATCCAGGTTTTTTAAAATACCATATTCTAATTTAATGATTACTTATAAAATAGAAAACTATCTCCATTGTTATCGTAAAAGAATTTTTTTTTAAATTCTGTTACTATATGAAACTCTTTTACGCTTCTGTATTTCCAAATAAAAATCTTACAATTAGATGAAAAGAGAAATAAATTCTTCCAGAATTATTGATTTAGAGGATCCAGTATCCTTGCCCTTTTTATATTTTATACGTACCATCCCTCCCATTTCCGCTGTCCCCTTTGAAACAAACTTTAGTTAAATCGTCATTATCTGCTTATCCTTTGCATTTGTACTCGTCAAGTTCCGGCGAAATAACATCGAATGACGACAAAAACACTGTCCACACATGAATGTGTTTGTGTTGTAGGCCTATTGTGTTTAATTTATTTTAATATAGTGACGACCTCAGGTGCGCAAATAAGATGTATGATGATGGGATAAACTCCCGAAACGATTTAGAGAAAACAAAATAATGTCAGAAGGTTTGTCTTATTCAATAGTGACCTGTATACTGAAAATGAATTCATTAAATATTCCTAGATATTTTAAATACAAGGATTTACAAGGAGATTACAAGGATGTGGAGGCTCAATTTCAAGGGTAACTTTCCAGTGATGATTTCCTGTATCCACTCCTTTGCAAAACTTGAATGTCTCGAACTAAAGTATTTCCGTTTTCATGTCTGCACGTAGTTAAAATCTCGTTCGTTAGTTAAGAAAAATGACATAAGAATTAAACTAGTTATGAATGAAGCACTTTGAAATATTTTGAATAAACGAAAGCTTTGAACTGTTTTCTGTTTAAGTATAACTTTGTTTAAACCAACAAGTACTACGTAAAGTAAGTACTTAGTGATAATTTAAGGAGGTTGAAATAGTTACGGTCTTCAAACAACACAGTAAAGACACCATTAATAAGGAATTCTTGCTGTAATACTGTGTAATTGATTGATTATTGACTTACATATTGGTTTTAATATTTACTGAATTATAAACTAGCCAAAAGAGATAATGTAGTCTGCATCTTAAAACTAGAAAAACAAAACCTCCACCAGTCTAGGATAATAAAATATTTCGAACAATATTTTTTGCAAAAACTATATTCATTGATGTAAAAACCTTTAGTTATATTTTAAACTGTGTGCACTAATTAACTAAAATGTGTGCAATTGAAGTAATTATTGAGTCCTTGGTTTTGTCTGGTGGCTAGAATTCACGTTTAGAGTGAGAATACCGCATTCAATCCTCACGTAGGTCTTTAAATGCCATTGGGAAAAAAGGTGGAGATTTATAATTGGTAATAATTTCCGATTTCGAATTATGGAAAAAAAAACATGAATTAATTAATGACCACACAAAAGCTATCATGGTCTTGTTGATGTTTGTGATATTCTGTTCTTTTTTGGACCAAGTTTTATGTGAAGATTACCAAACTGATTAGGGTAGGTTTTATTATTTTGATTAAAAAAATAAAAAATAATAAAATTTTGAAACGGCACCCATGTGTTTTTTGAATTTTATTTTTTTACAAAAATTATATTAAACCTAATTTATGTGCTGAATTTGATATTAATCTCCCTAAAAGGCCAGCTTTAATTACGTAATTTACAACTAGAAATATTTACATATTTTATTTATTGATTATCATGATTTATGGATATTGAAAGTATGGACTATTAAACCAAAGTTCATTAGTAAATCTAATTTCTATAAACAACCTTTGGGTAAAATGGTGTAGAATGTGAAGGTGCAAATAATGAGCTAAAACATTTTAAAGGCTATATGACGTAAACAGCTCAAAAATCCATTTCAAAAATTAGAAGTAGAGTTTTTTAGTTTTTACAGCATTTCTAAAGTGAAGCCTAATAATTTGATAATTTAAACAGGTGCACTAGATTTAAATAAATGTTGAGCTTGACTAATGAGATAATCATAGATAGAATAAAACTCGAACACAATATCTCACAAAAATATCGTTTACATACTTAAACGGGTTTCAACGACAAAGTCGCCGTCCTCAGTGATACATGAGCTACAATAACTAAACTATAACTAACCTAGCATTGCGTCAACCCCCGTATTTATACAAAACTAAAGGGGCGTGGCCTAAACCTACTTACTAATATTAAGGCGAGGTACTATTCTGGCCCTGATGCTATTTGACTTTGAAGGGGTAGAGTTTTATTTTCTGTTCTTTTGTTCATATTTTACAGCGACTATAACCTTAAGGTGTTTTGCAGTTAAACAGGTTGAAAAAGTAATGTTTGTATTTTATTAAAAACTGAGAGCTAAAATTTTTGACTGAATTATTCTCTTAGAAATAAGCAGGATAATACGACTGTAAAAATAAATTTTATATATTACAATTAAGTAAATATTGTAAATAAAAAACTAAATATAAATACGTATATACATTTGAGTAGAATCCTAACTGTCCAGAGAAGTTTGGGAAGACAGAGGAGAAGAATTGAAGTTGGAACAGGCATTATGAAGGTGTACTAATTTTTATTTGTTCACGTGATCGGTACCACATGCTATAAATATCAGATAATTTTATCAAGTACCTGTCGGTATCAATATCATATTATACGTATCTGATAACAGAACCTTCTGTCGCAACACATTCCTACTAAATACTTATATATTTGTCTATGTATTTCTGTACATAAATAGAACGTGAGAAAGTTTATGCAACATTTATTAAATTATAAAACTGTAGCGTCACTTTATCCCCTCTTGGACCATTAATGCACTGTGAAACTTTACGGTTCCCAAGTCTAATGTATTTGCATTTTATGACTCTTGAAAAGTTTCTACGATACTTCAACGTATCCAATTTATGAGAAACACCGCCATAGTTCATTTTTGGTAACAGAAAGATCGGTAGATTACGTTTAATCTTTATTGTAATACAGAGTGTTCAGGAAGTAAGGTGAGAGATACGATTACGAATATTAAATGAATAAAAATGTCCAATGAACAATTCCAAAAAAGCTCATTAGTTTCATATAAACTACGAAGTTCCTAATTTATAATTTGTGTTTTTAAATTATTTGCTTTACACCATCGGAGAGATAGATTTAAAAGTTTAGTTATTTTAAAAAATTTCCAGTTTTATTTTACGATAAAACTTTACAGTTGTAGAATGATAATTCTAAACCGATAAATATTTACGTAATCTTTAATAGAACATATAACTCGTCTGTAATAACAGAATTTTTGTTTAATACAGAACCTATGTTGTGAGGTAGAGGAGCGAGCAGAGATAACATCGAACCATCGTAAATCAAATATAAACGTTGAAAATAAACTGTATTCGTCTCATTTCAATATTCAATTTTAAGTTCATATTTAGTAATTTATTTATAGTTAAAACAAATTTAACATACAAGAACACCAAATTTGTGTGACATTTAATTACATAAGTATTGTTTAAATTAATCTAAATATCTCAGAAAAGTGTCCCCTGTTCGTTCGTCTACTGACAATTGTGATTTAATACAATGGGATTTATTTTGTAGGAAGTAGATTTCCGTAATGACTGGATGTGAATTTTTACAATTTTGAGTTATTTTTGAAATATTTAAAGATATTAATAATGTACAATATTAAGCTCATAATTGAATGACGTTTAAAATAATATAAAATTAATAAAGTTTTCATAAAGTAGGTCAAAAAATCAAAAAAGTTTATAGTGTAAGAATATTCCGCAAAGAAGACTTTATTGTTTTAACGTTTATCGCTTTGATGGAAAGCTTGGGTCTTCTGAGTAGTTTTAAACTGTAACCGTGGAATTTAACTATAGCACGTTTTCAAAGATAATCTATTATAATTTATAAAATCCATCAAAATTTTTTAAATAAAACCGGTTTTTATTTCAAGTATATCATTTTTGGTTTGGTGTCAATTCAAGTTTGAAACAAATATCCAGAAATAAATAATAGGTCAAAGACATTGCCCAAACTTTCTCACAAAACAAAAAAAATCATCACCAAAAATGTCAGTGTAGTAGTTGTCTATCAAAAGGGAAAGTGAACCGTATAATAAAAAAATATATTGACCTAAACTTGCTTTGCTTGTGCCATAAAGACAACCTCGGGGTAAGTCGCATTTAAATTAGAAATCAAACTGTTAATGATTGCAGTCAAGGTTAATTTTTGCTTTTTTACCAATGATTCCTAAATTGTAATATATTTTTACGTATTTTATAATATCTCTATATCTGATGTTTGAATTTATTACTAATAACTCACAAGTCAACATTTTTGGAGACATAGCGACCAATTTGATTGATTCTTCAAAGTCTACGCTTGATCATAAATTGTTAAACGTTTTTGAGAAGATCTTAAAATTAGTTTATTATCTTATGGCAGCTACACATATTTTATCAAATAAAGAGACTTCGCGATTAGGCCTTAAACAGTGCACACATAACATGCAACAGACCCCCGAAAAGCAATTGGACTCAGAGGATCCCAAACGTATGTATCACCTAAATATCAAATAAAAATATATGATTAATCCCATACAGATTAATCACCATCGGATTCATTAGGCATTTATCACTGTTCAAAACGCATTGTTCACTGTACGTACCTAAAACTTCCGTTTGGACAAAGTTTTCTTTTCACCAATTAATCCTACTCTTCAGCAAGGTGTGATGTGTTCCACATGACTGCCATTTAAAGACGTAAATTTACCTCAAAACAGCGTACCAAGAGGGAGTAGAAAAAGTTATTAATCACAAATTATATTCTACAAAAAAACTAAAACTATAAATTTTGGATTATTATTATTCCAATCAAAAAATAGCACGAAAACTCTATGACCACACTGTATATGGCCAACAACTATTTGAAATTATATGAGGCGGGAGATAACGAAGTAAATTATATCATCATGAGAAATGAAGAAGTAAAGAGTTGTAAGAAAAACAGGAAGTGTATAAATGATTGATTGATTTTTCTTCATTAATTAACTTCCACCACAAATATTATGTTTACATGTTCTAATTCCCTTGTTGCTACCTTCAATGCTTTCTCAGTTATGTGTTGACATATAAAACATCGGAACTAGAGCGAAAGAGGAAAATTATTTGTTTAAACATTTCCCTTCCAACAAAAACAACGGCATTATCGCTTCGTATTACATTAAAACCCAGGAAACAATGAAATGTAAAGTTGTAAAACTAAACTATAATATTGTGACGTTAGTATGTTTGGAATCATCCACTATATAAATTTATATAATAAATGTAAAAATATACGGTGTTCCGAGTAGTGTAATGACAATTTCATAGTTTATTTACGACGGAAACGTTATGGATTTGCTCGTTAATTTACAATGTTCACTGATAAAAGTGACTTTTATAGAGAACAAAAAGGTAAACTAAAAGTGTTTTGTTTCTTCCTTATGCACAAAAGATAATAAACACTGACTTGTTAGAAACGTATTCTTTGAAGGTTTAAAAGATCTAGCAAGCCACTGCTAGATAGCAATAAAAGCGAAACTTCCTAATAAAAACAAAGCTGGTAATTATTATAATTTAAAAAAGAATTTAATTACGTCAGCATAGCCCTTTCAATGCAGTTTATGGAATATTCTGCCAGCCACAATTTGTTCAAAATGTAAATAAAGAACATTACGCAGCACAAATTTAAAATTACTTAAAAAAGTTTGTATACTTACTGATATAATCACAACTTAGAACTGGTAGTTGGGGGTGGATAAGATTTCCTGAATCTGGTTTTAACCGCGTCTTTTAAATTGTGTTTTCTTTCTAATCTACTGTCTAGAGCTGTAGCTGCAGCCGCACGCTATGGGTTAGACCTGATACATTGTTTTTCAGACGATTAATGTGTAGTGAAACATCGAGTTCTCAACTTCTTAATTCTAGCAATAGAGTCAGAATTAGTAGACACCATACGTTTTTGAAACTCACGATCATTGAATATTGCATACACTAAGAAAACGACGACTCTGGACAAACTAGTACCGGTAACTAGAAACTATCTAAAATAATCGGTATGAAATCTTAGATTGATTACCTCATTTTGGTAAACTTGCCAATCACTAAACAACAACACTAATATGAAGGTCAGGAAATGAGCAATCAGAGAATACAAAAAATCAACGTTATATCACGTAAAATGCTTGTCGCGTATTATATTTGAAACGGGGAAGTTGTAACGACTAACTACTAAGTCATGAACATAAGGACCAAATTATCACTAAGTACTTTCCTTCCAATATAATTGTAAGTTCAAACATTGTTATATTAAAATAGAGAACAGTTAAAGCTTTTGTTTATTCAAAGATTTCAAAGTGCTTTATTCATAACTAGTTTACATCTTATGTCATTGTTCGTAACTGGCGAACGTTCAAAACGATGTTCAAACAGTTCTAAAATGGAAATGCATTAGTTCCAGACATTTAACTTTAAACAATGGAGTAGACGCGAAGGAGAGGGGCGATAGAGAGAGAGAGAGAGAGAGAGAGAGAGAGAGAGAGAGAGAGAGAGAGAGAGAGAGAGAGAGAGAGAGAGAGAGAGAGAGAGAGAGAGAGAGAGAGAGAGAGAGAGAGAGAGAGAGAGAGAGAGAGAGAGAGAGAGAGAGAGAGAGAGAGAGAGAGAGAGAGAGCAAGCTTCAATAAAGGTCGGCTTAAATTAGATTTCGTTTTTGTATTAAAACATATTCGGGGACATTTTTTAGTATTGCATTACGTGAAGACTTACACTGCTTCGTGATTTCGCTAACGTAATATAAGTACAGTAAATAAATAATAAGATTATGAATTTCACAAAATAATAACTGGTTAATCATAGAGTAAATATTTTCGTTCCTATAGGAGACTTGCGTTAACTTTTTTGGCAGCAGAAGGCGGAACAATAAATTACTACAGAAGCCATAAACGGTTTACATATTTTGGTATCAATATTGTGTTGTGAACTGTCCTAAGGTAAGCAGTGAATTTTCGATGACCCTACTCCTTTTACAAGTTAAAAAAAATATTAATGACACATTGATAGTGTCTTTGATGATGCTGGATATGGAATATCAAGCAGGAGATATGTTTGGACAGTTAACAATACTGCGTTAAACAACCGTAACGCAGGTGATTATTTTGTTACCCGACCTGATAAATAAGTACTTAATAAATGTCTTTTTGTCAGTTGGTCAAATGTGAAAAGGTAAATTTCCTTAAGTAGATAAATCTGTCCACATATGGTAGGCCTATACGGATGTCTGCAAAATATGTAGAGTAGAGGTGTGGCGGTAGTATACTGGGCAAAATGGAGTGCATAATGCTGTTGGATCTACTAATTAATTTTGCATTCTTTTATAATTGCAATATATATCTACACCATGGAGATCCTTCAAATATAAAATGACGCAATGAAATACACTCATAGGGTGAAAGTGTAATCAAACTTTATTTTGATTATTTTTAGAAATCAAAAACGGACCGTTTTACATAGGATGCGATATAGTCAATGAATACACGTTAAGGTATTTAAAGGATATTTGAATGTTCGACACGTGTAAGAAATGTGCGTCTTAAACAAGATTATGTTGTTTGTTTTATTTATCCAAAATTCTACCAGCTCTAACAGTTTGGTTAAATTGTGATTTATAAGTTATTATTGTATGTTGCGTTATTCTGTATAAATAAGAAAGTAGAAGGGTGGGGGTGAAAATGATTTTATTGAAATAAAAATCACTAAATGAATAGTTACCAGTAGGAATGGAATATAATTAACACCCCTTCTTTACATTCTATTCCTAATTAAATGACTTCCACCACAATTATGTTTACATGTTCTAATTCTCTTGTAATTACCGTCGTTGCCTTTTCAGTTATGTATTGACATATAAAATATTGGAACTAGAGCAACAGAGGGAAATTATTTGTTTAAATATTTCCCATTCAACAATATCCATGCTATTATTGTTTGGTATTAGATTAAAATCTAGAAAGCAATGAAATTTCCAATGTAAAACTAAATTATAATATTCATTTTGAGTAGCCATCGGATTATTTTATTACAATTAAATGGTTATGAAAAACTCATTTTACGTCTACAGTAATCCTTCTTATACATGATGTGACATGTTTCACTGTTACACAGACGGCATCATCAGGCTGATATTCGTAAATAAATACTAAACACTATATACATACACTTAAAAATAAATGTAGTTGCAATGTGGATATTCTTGTACATTTGTATGGGTCAACACTTAAATTATGTTCATAAATACCAATTATTTAGTGCCCACGTGATTATTCGACGGTTCCACTAGTAAACTATCTTGTAATTTAGAAGTCTTATCTTTGTATGGATAAGAATCCGACTTCTGTATGTTGTTTAGCATTGTGAATAAACTGATTGATTAAATTATATAAACGATTTGAATTAAATTTCGTTTTTATCATTCAAATCTCGTCTGGATTCTTGCTGCGTTTGTAAATTGAAAATTCCTCCAATAAATGCATACTTCTTCCTTTTCGCGTATTATACAGAATTTCTAAATTACCTTCAGTTTTGCAGACGTGATTATTATCTATTAGTTGTTATAAAATGTGGATCTGATTGCATTGCAGTTGTTTTCTGCATATGTTCTTTAAATCTGGTTGTAAATATACTTCCTTTGTGTTCAATGTAAAATTGTATAATAACTACATTTAAATTTGTAGATTTGACTATTGTTATATTTATCCTAATGATGTTCGTTCTGAACTATCTTATTGTCTGCCCTATATTATATCTTGTAATCTAGTTTGATAAAGGTATTACTTATTGTTTCTCAAGTAATGGTAAGTATCTAATTGTATTTATTTTTATATCAGATTCTAACAATGTTTTGTTGTTGTTTTTTTCTTTCTCGTTTTTATCTATATGCGTTTATGAATTATAACCATTACACTTTTCTATGTGTTTAAAACAGTTTGGATTACAAAAGTTAAATCTGAAGGTACCACAAGAATATTGATTACTCTGTGATCAAAACCATTATAGGCACAGAGTATAACCTTAACCATAAACCTTCTTGTGTGAATATGGATGATTAAAATTGGCATGTGTAGTTTGATTAGCTTGGATGGGTTTCCTATATATGTTGAAATGATCTTTGTTACTAATTTTAGTCAATGTAAAATCCCGATAAGTGATGCTGTTTGTTTTAATCTCATATCTGAAAGTTATTGTTTGGTGAACATTATTTTTGTAATTGTACACATATTTATTTGTCTGTTTTAGCCTTTTATCAAACATAAAATGTCATTCTACATACCTATGACATTAAATAATATATGATTTTATCTGATTTTTATTGTTCATTATATATTATGATTATATTTGTTGAGACATATCTCTGCTATTATGGTTGATAATGTTGAACTCATTTCTAGGCTTTGTTTTGTCTATATATTTGATCATTGAACGTAAACAAATTCTTTTCAAGTCACTTTTCTAAGAAATTGATTAGTTCTGATATATCGTTTTGGTCATTTTACTATTTTGATTTAAGTTATTTTGTATACTATCAATGATTTCTTTTATAGGTATATTAGTGAACAGGTTATCCGTAGAAATATTGCGCACTTTCGACGTAATCTTTATTTTTCATTATGATAACCGAATTCCCTTTTCCGCTCTAGTCACTATGACGTTATTGATAGTCAATATCTAATGAGTATTCAAATAGAGTTCTGTATGTTTTCTTAGCTTTGTTATTGTTTCTATTGTTTTGTACGTTTAATAAGACATAATGTTTTATCAGTCAAGATATAAGTAGCAATATTCAGATATTTATTTGGTAGTTTATGGAGAGCAACTTCAAAATTAATTAAAGTTGAGTTATGGTCACAATCATTAGTTGTTAAATTGTGTTTCAAAGCTTTATTAAGGCAATCTATTTCTTGTTCTGTTGTAATTGATAATATCCTATGTGTGTAAGTGATAGTTCAAGATAAAAAATCAGGTATAGGCAAGTATCATGTTGTAACAGTTACAGAATTATCTTATCACCAAATTCTTAGTTTCCTTTCTAAACCCTTGTTAATAGTCACCTTAATTTTAAATAACTTTTTTAAACCAGTTCCCTCTAATAACTTGTGAATACTAATACAGATAAAGAGGTTCTAGTGTACGCAGCTTCTATATATACGTACATAATTAAAAGTTCGATGTCGTCAATCGACCAATTCGCGTCCTCTCACTCCAACAAATCACATGATTGACGTGTTATATTTGTGCTTATAAGTCAATAACAGAAAAGTTGTATACTTTTGTCGATATTTTTTTCCTTTAGTTTCATCAGAAGAGAAACTCTTAAAAGCTTTTGTTTATTCAGAAGATTAAACACACCGTATTTATCATTTCTTGTAACAAAGTGAACTCCGGCGCAGTTTCCATTAATCATAAACGTTCAAGTAGTGGAAGAAAGTTTCCAACAGTCATAAAATGGAAATACATTAGACTTGGGAGTACTAAGACATTAGACAGTGCATTAGTATTCATGAAGGGTGCGCCACAGTCGTAAGATTTATAGATAAATTGTAAACAAATAAAGAAAAATGTTTTGTTTCCTTATAACTGCGCAGAAGTTCTGCATAATAGCTTTAAACAATGATGTAAATATGATTGATCAGACAATTTATTTTTGTAATAGTGTTAAAAGTCTTATGTACAAAATAGCTATTTTGTCTATAATGTATCAAAAATTAAAAATAGTTATTTAGAATTCGCGAGAAATTTTAAATGACACTTCTTTCTCTAAATCTTTCAGAGTAAAGTTTTCCATAAAGTAAATTATATTTTAAAAAGTTTCGATTTTGTTTACAGATTAGCAGGGTCTGAAAAAGTTAACAAAATATAGAACCGTTCTACATCCTAAAATAAATTTAAATTAAACTCTCAAGGATGAAATTGTCACAACGGTGACTTTTTGTTTTATATTCTTGTTATAATTTATTCGTACAATTACCATAATTATTTATATAAAAATTAATACAACAGGTTTACACATCAAATCTTTTTGTAAAATATTAAACCTACGTATATGAACATACTTAAATATGAAAAGACTAACCATTTCCTTGTCTAGTACTCTATTAAAAACTAAATTATAAAAGTAGACTATTTAAGGAACCAAGGACTAAAGCTCTACCTAAGATGTAAAAGCAACTAAGAGCATATCAGGAAAACGTGATAAGTTAGGGTAGGTTTGGTTAGGGTAGGGTAGGATAGGTTAGGTAATTATAATATAACATGATAAGAAAAACTATATATCAACACAAGAAATACCTTTCACCAAATTAAACAAAGGACACTCAAAGGTCAGGCAAATAAAAAGAAGGTATTTATTTGTTCCTAATGTGCTTTAAAAAACCTTTGTCCTCAAGAGTTTAACGGACAATCTAGTAACCATTTCCTTACCGAGTAATAACCGGACAGAAATTCAACCTTACTTATTGAAGAGCAATTTTTATTTTCAAAATTGTGTTCAAGTTATTATTAAATAATGGCTGATGGGCGATGATGTATTGTTTTTACAATTAACAACAAAATACCATGTTATGTTATCGCGCTACAGAAGTAAAACTTATGCAAAATCTCCATATAAATCAGATAGGAAATAGAAGTTTGTGGGTCAGTTCACAGCTAGTATACCTAATTTTTAATATTATGTTTATTATAATTATTGACTTTAAGGCAGAGACTGGGCTATATAAAAAATAATGTAGGACAACAAATAATTTCATAGAATATTGAATACCTTACATAGCTTTTCTACACTACTAAGTAATTTATATTACACTATATTCTACCAAGTTCCTATTTGTTGAACAAATTATGTTTTATTTTTGGTCCTACATTAGTATGTATACATCCTAGACTATGCCTACTTACATTTTAATCTTGATCCAACAATAGGATGAGAAAATAGGATATAGAAAATCGCCTCCTAAAAATGGCTGAAACTTCAAATGTTCGATATATAAAACGTTTAAACCTCTAAACGAAAAACATTATCAATCAATATTAACAAAATTAAAGAGACAAAAATTTGAAGTTTTTAATTCCACTGATGACTTATGTCATTGGGTGTCGTTAGTACAGCTAAATTCAATACCGCTGAGATTTATCTTGATGCTCCATTATCATTTACAGTAATACTTTTAGCTTTCCTTTGTACAACTGAACGTCACGTTTTGAGAGTTGTGTAACAGCTAGAATAGCTTATGCACGTTTTACGCACGATAGAATCTATAGTTGATGTTTTCGATTTAAAAATGAATAATTGTATCAAATAAAATACACAAAGTATTTATGAAAAACAAATGCAAGTACGATATTACTTTATAATGGATACAATTAGTGTCTACTCACCACACACAAATTTTGCGATGAATGCAGCAAGTTTTGTTGGTAAAGTTAATATGAGTAATTAGAAACATTATAACATATTCGCAAAATAATTTTATTCAATTACGGATAGAAGAAACCAAAGTAATATAGAATTGTAACTATAATTGTAACTATGTACAAAGTGATTTTTCCTGGTTAACAAACTAAACATATTTCTCGAGACATGCGTGATGTACTTCGTCGTGTTTATTGTCAGAGGAGTGGGGGGGGGTGCAGCGTTTTGTTACATGTTCAGCCACGTGAATTCAATCAGCCACGTGAATTCAATTAATTCTACCGTGCGTAAAAACAAAAACAAAAATTCGTTCATAGAAAAAATGTCATTTAATTTTTTATATTATATGCACAAATAAAATATATAAAAATGATAAGAACAATCAAACATTGTCTCATACCTTTAAAAGCAGAATATTTTTTCTTATTTCTTTGAACTGTAACCGATTTCGTAGCTAATGGCGACTATATAAATTAACGTTTAATAGAAAAAAATAGATTGAAAACCCACAAATCGTTAAAAAAAAGGAAAAAAAAGGTTACAACCATTAATACTCAATATCCTAAATAATTAAATAATAATTTTTCAATTCACTATGACGTCAACTAAGGATGAAGGTTAATAATGTCACAGCTCGAGGCTTTGTCGTTGTTCTTACATAAAAGCTTTTCCAGAGCATCAAAGTTTTCCCTTTATAAAATCCTGAACCGATCATTAGCTAAATATTAGTTGGATAAAGCCATTAAAGCTAAATTAATAAACAATTTTTTAAACGACCCGAAGCAGAATCAATAACTTATTATGAATAGCACTTCACTTGGTCGTCTTTTTTTATAGTTGAGCAGTTGCAATTCAAATTTTGCAAAACGCTTACCTACCATCGAAAGAAATATTATAAGCAAGTGTACAATAAATTAGTAGTAAATAATAATGCTTCTAATTGAAATTGAGTAAATAAAATTCTTCATTATTCAGCGAAACTGAGTAAAATAAATTGTTTTTCCAACAGTTCGCGTTCTTCTATTAAATGATTAGCTTCGACATTCATTTACCTTTACAACAACTTATAAAGGATTTGTTTTGCTAGTTTTTTCTAGTGTACAGTAGTTTTGGTATTATTTACTGTTATAGTACGTTAAAAAACGCGTTTTTTGTTTCTTGTTTTGTTATAAAGAAGATTAGGTTATTTATGACTACTAAATGAATGTACGTTGATTTTCGTAACAAATACAATACACATATTTCCAAATTCAACAAATTATATATATTATCAATAGAGATGTTTTTATTCAATCTATTGTAAAAATAACTTATACACTTACCGCTTTACCTAACTATAGCTACTCACGATTTGTAAGATTCGCTAAATAACTTATGGAGAACGTTATAAACACTAGTTAAATATTGTTTCAGGCCAAACATTTCGGACAATCAGAACACGTTTAGATTAGAATTAGCCGTGTTCTAAGTTCTAGTACTTTTGTTCTTTAAAGTACAAATTTAACGTAATAATTTTTAAGTTATAGGTTAACTATGACATTACAGATTTTGTGACGAATATTGGCTGACAAGATGGGCATATTTAATTTAATCTTTTAAGTATGAAACACATAACAACACGTATGGCATTTGTTTCCATTTGACAAACAAGTGAGCTTAGACACGCACATAAATAGAAGTTAAACACAAGGTATCAGACACAGCTGTTGACCATGTATGGGAGGGTAATGGATACGCACACGTTAAACATCCACTGTATCACAGTATACGTGAAATCATTTTGCTCTCGACCTAACGTTTTACTAAGATAGCATCATTTGAAAAATACTCCTCTATTTTGTTTAGAGTATATTAGGATTTATTGGCAGTAGATAGAGTGTTTTTACTTTATCAGATATACGTGCAGTAGTGTCTATATAGCATGCCAGTGGGAGAGTGCTGAGAACAACACCGACCCTTGTCCCTGACTGCACAGAGAAGTAAAAAAAAATCAGCTTTGTCCTGAAACCCACTTCGCTTTACATGTCTTTGAGAATACAATTCCCGCTTATTTTAGCTTTTATGGGCAGGATTCGTTATTAGAATTACGTAACGAATATTAGAGTTATTTCCGTAGCTCTCTAACAATTCCCATAATGCATCAACATCGAAATCTTTATGAGATCTATTGAGGATCGATTCTTAGACCAATCCGGTAACAAACGTTATAACACAAATAATTATTAAATAGCAATAATAAATCGTTCACCAAATATCAGAGATAATAAATAATTAAATGACTTGATGTGATAAAACCCTATTGTTTGCAAATGTTTTTTTTTTTCTTCAAAATGTTTCATTAAATATGTTTTAGTTTCGTCCTTCTCAGCTCTCTATAAACTTGTTTTCATCTTTCATTTTCTTTTCCAAATATCATCTCCATATGATTTTGGGACTGCCAAAATATCTAGGTATTAAGTTCTGTTTAATTTTGGTCTTTACTGTGTACGAACCTCTTTGTTTTTTCTTGAATTTTTCTCTTTTATACCTTTGTTAAAAACTTCTTGAACATTCTTCACTGGTATCTCTTTTAGACCTAGTCCTGACAATTCTATTTAAGCAGTTTGTTCATTAATCTTTTTATGAAAGGTTATGGGTTTTATCCAGGTAATGGGGTCAGCCTATTTACCATACCACACGCTCTTTTGAGTTACTTCTATGGATCATTGACACTCCAAATTCAGTTATTCAACCCAAAATCAATGGCTAACTAATCTCACACCGGGAACGGCTTTGATAATTTAACTTAAAAAGGACTGCACCAGTGATATATTGGCCCTCGAGTTATCCAATTGCCACGCTCACTAAATTCAACAGGGTATAATCCAAATTGGACACACTCTTCCAAAAAAATATTACGTGGTCAGTTTGGTTTACAGCTGCCATTATTGTTACCAGTAGGAAAATGAATTCCCAGAACCATCTCGTACGATTGTTCCTTCGCCTTGATGTTGTATCCAAATGCCACAGATTGACATTCGGTAGAGTGACAGTTTTTTTCCAATTCAACAGTAATCCCGACCTTGATCGTAAGTCCATCACAGTAATATACCTAAAATACTCCTTGTTACCGTCCATATTTATCATTGTAAAACAGCACAGTTTTTGGTTCTAAATGATCGGCATCGTTATTTTTCCGAAATGTTGGGATCTCTATAAGGGTCGCTGTAAGAAACTCCCCGTTGACTTACAAATAATTTCTAACACATCCTGTTGTGTTCCATTATATTTGCAAATAATATTGTCAAATGTTTTTTTATATTGTTTCAAATTTGTGTGCCATTTTTCAATAGGTAGTCCTCGTTTCTTAATAAACCAGGTTATTAGAATTTAGCATCATCTCTTTTGTTTTATTTTCTAGACTCTTTTTCACTTCTTCTTGACTAAGCTGTTCCAGTAATCTTCACTTTTCTTTAAAGACATAGGATATAAGTCATTGTTCATGTGAAGTCTATAACCTCAAGCTGTGTGGTTAAACCCCTTTATTCTACCCTAATTTTGCAATTCTATACAAAATAACACCATAACCTCAAATAATTTTTTAAAACTAAACTAAAATTGAGTCCTGAAATAGATCAAATACAGATTATTTTCAATGATTACGTTTGATTTACGATGGTTCGATTTTATCTCTACACGCTCTAATACTTCTCAGACTGTCTTCTTCTCACCCTACCACGGCAAGCATAGTATTAAAAACAAAGGTACTCTTATTATGCAAGAATTATATGTTCTACTGAAGAATATATCAATATGTATTCGATTACAACCTTTATGCAACTGCTGTAAAGTTTTTATCGTAAAATAAAACTAGAAATAATATTTATAGGACGACATATTTGTTATCTTTTAAGACTACAGTAAATATATCATGTTTTAAGGATTAAGGTTGATATCTTGGTAAATGTATTAGAAATTTTATTTACATCTGAGTTTTACTGAGTCTTATTTAAAACTAAACTGCAATTTTTCAAAGGCAATTCCAAAATATATTTATTGAAAGACATCATCTTATATTTCGTTTAGTTTAAAAATGACAGGAGTGAAATTCAATAATTACTGGTTCTGATATTTTAAAACTGTAATTATGGCTTAAGTTATATATAAAGAAGAGACAAAGTAGTTGCGTCTTAACACAAAATTCAAGGTCTAAATATTTCAAATTAACTTTAATTGTTCGGTTGGGGATTGTAAGACGTTTTTACTAAACAAAAAATGCAACAGATCAATTTTTAATGTTTTTCAAGCTTATTTTTCCATGATTGAAGATTGAGAGTATGAAGATATTAGTAGCATTTGAAATAAATTTAAAAAAATAATAGTGTTAAGTGTGACCACAGTCGGTTCTTGGTGATATTCCACAATAAGGTAACAAATATTACTCCCTAGTAAATTTCACAAAACACAAAATATTATATTTGTAATATCCATTTCCTTGACCTCCTCAAGTACTCCAAGGTAGGTTCATTCCCTTTCTCTTCTCCCCCACCCTCTTAAAACGTTTTTAAAGCGTTGTAAAGCGTTTTGTAAATTTTAGTTCTTAGTTGTCTGATGATGCTTAACTGCGAAACAGCTGTTACAAATATTTATTTGTGTTTTGTGAAATTTACTAGGGTGTATTATTACCTTATCAAATAATAATAGTTTCTGGTTTTAAGCTTATCTAAGTGGTTTCTTTGTAACCACTTCATCAAATCTTATCTTTTGAAATAATTGTTTCTAATAGTTTAGTTGTGAATTTTGTAATATTAAAATTTTTGTCAACCCAGGAAGTACTCATAATACTGAAAACTGTTAGAAGCTTACTACTATTAGAAAACATGTTATGTTTCGTGATTGCTCTCTCTAAGTATGACAAAAATAATATTAAAATTATTCATTAATGAGAATATTTATTTACAATTTTTTTGTATTATTATTATTGACAACCTTATTAATAAATCTTTGAAGTAAAATTCAATAATTTTATATAACATTCATTTTTATAACAGAATTTCTCTGTATAAGTAACACTAAACCGCAATACCAGGACTAAAATGATTTAGCCATCAGCAATAATACAAATTACTTATCAACATGTAAAGATAAAGTGGTGTAATGGCGGGAATTTGTTGAAAACACAGGTTTAAAATTAATAATATTATCTTGTGATATTAGTAAGAGATAAAATACTACTTTAACTAAAACAAATAAAGTTGTTGAAAAAAGCTTTTCAAGGAATGATTTACCGTTTTGTAAGATTTAGAAATTGTAAATAATTAGGGTCGGGATTGAGGCCAATAATTTATGGTTTAAATTAAATCATCCTAAATCTAAATACTAGTCTAAAAACTACTAAGTACTGTCCCATTTATGGTCTTGAATTACTTAATCTCGTCTGACCAAGGATCATTCTTGGTTATACAGCTTATATGAGTAACTATACAAATTATTCACAAGGGGGCTTCGTTTAATAATAAAACTGCACAAAACGCTAATAGCATGTGTGGAAAACAGACCATCGAGCCATTATGCCCACATCACGACGTAACTGAAATAATTCCCCGTTCTGTTGAGTTAGGCATTCCCAAAAAGTCACTGAACACCATTATTAAAATAAGATATGTAGCCATTGTAATTTGTAAACTATGATTTAAGTGTTTTAAGAGAAAATCGGAGAAGACTTTCCCACTGTCGGCTTGATCGGCGCAACAAGATTTTAACAAAGATTCGGGTTTCTAACCAGTGATATCTACACAAAATTGCAGAGTGCTTCTAAATTTGGGCTGTTTGCAGCCTATACTTACATATATGTAGAAAGTGTTATGTTTTTATAAAGGGCAAAAGATTTCTAATGTATGATATCACCACCCAAAATGAAGAGTGAAATGATAATTTTCCTTTACTGGAACATCTAAAACGAGTGCCTTTAGTCTACTACTAAGGTTCATTCAGTACATGGTGACATTATGATGTTCTGATGTCCTTGTTTTCGTATGTTACCATTACTTAGCATGGAGTTACATTTATTAAGAATATATCTTTGTTATACAGTATATCGTTTTGAAATATACTTATTATTTTTCTCTCTCAGTATATTTAATGGAATAAAACTTGATCACAAATTCTCACATATATTACGTGTATTTATCAAAAACGCTTTTCAACGACAAAGTCGCCATCTTCAATGGATGCACAAGCTACTATAATTAAACTATAACTGCAACTCTCATTATATATAAAGTATAAAACATTCACGTCATGAGTATTTCCTACTCATTCCTGGTATTAGAATTTGTTTTTTGTTTTGTTTTGATCACATCAAGGATTCTTCAATATCTCCACCGGTTCCTTGTACTCAACAGTTTAGTGTAGATGCTCATTAAATCCACTTATGTTCTCTTCTGCCTTACATATCCTTTCTTATCACCTCATTCTTAGTTCGTGACCAATTACGTTCTTATTAGTTGAATTCATTTAACGACATTAGGCTCTTTATACAGTCGTAATGTAGTGTATTTTACAATGATCATTTTGTACATCTGCAACATGTTCTCTTACTTCAAAAACAAGTAGTTCCGCACCTCCTACATAGTAATGGTCCATGTCACAGTTCCATAAGTCTAAATATTTTATATTAATACATTAATACCTTAGTTGATTTGATGCGGTTTTTTAAAACAGCACCTATTTAACATAAAAAGCCACTGTGTTACCTCCTGGCAATGAGTCATTACTTAATTATAATTTTCGTTTTTTTTTCTATAAAAATAATTACCAGTATTTAAATGTATTCTGTTTTACTCAGTTACATAAGAGGTAAACATAAACAAACGCAGAGTGGTCTCTGATATGAATAGTTGTGATCAATACTAACCAGGTTTAATTATATAATTTACTTTGTGTAGTATGATACATAACCGTGTGTTTGTACTTTGATTATCCAATATCTGAATTTAATAGATGGGTCTAAGGCGTAACAAAGTGATAGCCTTGTGAACGACGCAAAATGTGTAACGCCGACTCATGTTCAGTTAATATTTCATTTTAGAGATGGATGGATAAGAAAGTTAGAGCAATGATTTGCGTCAATTATTTTTTATATTTTTGCGCCGCACAAATAAAGGCAGATTTTATGTTCAATAGTGATTAATTTTTGCAGAAAACGTTCTATATTGAATGAGAGCAGACATTATTTGTAAAAAAATAAGAATAGAAGGAAGAAAAAAGCCCAACTCAATACTTGTTCATAAAGATATATCTTGTCTTTAACACTTAATAACTTTTATAAAACAAAGTAATTATTATAAAATGTTTGAAAAATGAATTTGAAAACAACTTTCAATTAACAATTACTGTAGTCATAGACTAGGCATCAATAACCCGAACTCTATAGCAATTGTTAGGAACTAAAGTTTTTTCCACTACCAAGCGTTAATAAGTTTAAAGTTTTGTTTTCGGCAGATGTTTTGTCTTTTCTTAGAGTTGTAAAACGTTATGGCACTACCTTTTACTTTTAAAAAAACTACACCATGTCATTTCCTATCAAGTTCTCATTGTAAATTAAATTAAAATATTAGATTGAAAGTGTTTCCTGATCGTTCTTTTATCGCTTTGGGTAAAAACAAAATTGTGGATAAATTCAATTTAGAATTAGAATTGTTTCCGTAATCTACATTTTTCATTTAGAGAAAGAAGTAAGGAATTGTGAAATAGCCCAAATTTAAATACACAGTTTTTATTATTATCTTAGTTTTGAGTTGGCCTGTACGTCTGTTATGGAGAAACTCCACTAGTTATATTAACTTTTAAAATAACTTGTATTACTAGTTTATTACTTTCACGTTATTGGTTTCACAACATTTTGATTTACCAAAACTTGTAACTAGGTAATAAACTTACTTTTTTTCCTTTTTGAAGAAAATATCAAACAGTGATAAAACAAAGTGCACATTCGGAATATTCATCTAAATATTGGTTGATTTAAAGTTTAAAATTTTGAAAAAGTTTAATGTTTACGATTAAGAAAAGAAGCTTAAAACTAAACAATACAATAATGGATTAAAAGCAGACCTCAAAACTCAGTATCAACAAAGTTTGTAATAGACTTACTGCAAATATCGTCACTAAAATACCGTATTTTTTAAATGTAAATTTTTGCTAAAATGTCGATTTATTGTACAAAATTAAACATTTATTATGATTTTCTAAGGTACAACTTTGTGTGCAATGAAATGGTTCAAACTTTGTGTTTTAAAAAAAATAATATAACAAATTTGAAATATATTTATTTTCTTATTTTCAAAGTAACAACGTTGAATAATTTAATGTGTATAATTGAAAATGTGCTTACTAAAATATGTTAAATCATATTACCTTTACTCAAAATGTATTACAATAAAATGTACAAAACGATTTGTTTCATCAGATTCTAACCTCTAAGTCAAGGCTCTAAAAAATCAGTGATTAAATTGTATAGAACTGTTACTCCACAAATCGCATAAAATATGCGAAAATATATATTTTTTAATAATTTGTTTGAATAATAAAGGAATCTATTTTTAAGAACAGTTTATTATAAAACTGACAAAACCACAATACTACTATTTTATTTTAAACAAAGGTCAAACTATACGTTCCATTTGGTTTTAGAAAAGTAAATGTAGAACAAGCTTTTAGTTGGTAAATCTTTAGAGTTATTATTATTATTATTTTGTTATGTTAAGTCTAGGTCACCCTAAAATTAAGTTTCTCCTGGTGTTCACAAGTACAATTTTATTGATATGTATACTATAGTTTGAATGTTGTAACAAAAAATAATTCTTAATATTTTAAACTCGGTCTCTGGTGTGATGAAAAATTATCAATAAAAAAATTGGAAAAATTAAATATTTGGTCAGTTATTAGAATTCTTATAAAGTATTCTGTACATCTGAACAAGAGTCATAATAGAGTTACTGTGCCTCTAAATACCTAAACTATGGGTTCAACAAATGTGTATCAAAATTATGGTTTATACACTAGAAAGAAAAGTGTCGCATTAAAGAAAAAGTATAATGATTTTTATATTTAATGTAAAAGCAGATATTTCTTGATGAAACTCCATATTAAAGGATTAAATAAAGCAATAAAGCTAAAGTTTCACACTTATTTTGAATAAAATAATTTTGAAACTTTAGCTTTATTGCTTTATTTAATCCGAACACAAGTTCTCACAAAACTAGTTATGAAAACTTTTATTCGAGTTTTTTCTATATAATATTATCTCACAAGTCAAGCTCAATACTTATTCGTAAGTTTATTGTGGCGTGAATGTACTAGAGAATGATTTGACATTAGACTAAGTAGCATAAGGAATACAGATAAAAATATAGTAACCAATTTTATTACTCTGTGGAACATGTTAGCTAAAACAAATGGGCAACACATTTGAGTCGTTTGAATCACTAGTGGAGTTATCAGCCATTTTTTCGTGTGCTTTAGGCACCCATAACAGCAGCTATTTGCCGCAAAAAAATCTCTGCGTTCTCTCCTGGTTATGCAATTCACTTACTGCCCTCCCCCCTCCCATTGAAATGGTCGCCAGCATTTAACTGTATTCTGTTTCACTCATTGATATATGAGAGATAAAATAATAAACGTAGAGTCTGGTCTCTGATATTAATAATTGTATTAAACACTCGTCAAGTTTATTTGAGTTGATATATTTACTCTGAGTAAAATGAGTGATGCCCGTGCGTATGTATTTTGTTTATACAGTTTCTGAATTGGATAGAGAGTTCTTTGCCGTAGTCAAGAGACGTGCTTGAATAAATTTTTACGCCGTACAAATATACACACATTACATTTCAGACTATCAGAATGTCATAAATTACCACTAATATTTCACCATAAAAAACCATTACAATCCGCAAAAAATAGCTCCAAACTGTTTCTGTTCCTTGGCTACAATGTCTGCCTGATCTCACAAAGTATTACGAATTGCAAGTAAACAAAGGGATCTACTCAGTAGAAATGAAAGTGCCAATTTATTAACGTTTCTCTTCTTCTCACTCTTTCACAATTCATGAAGTGTTCTCTCTTTTTCTCACTACACTGTCAACGCCAGTCTTGATGCTCCAATATATCAAACTTTGCGTGTACAACTATCGTCTATAAAATGAATAAGTTAATAAGTTTACGTAGATATTATAGTAACTCTTTTTAAATGTTTATTTTTGTGTAACTGATGTAAAAAACAAAACTGATTAATTATGGATTATTTAGAGTAAAATATTTTAAAATGCACTACGGTTTTCAGTAGCGACACGTGGTAATAAATGTCGTTGGAAGTTAGATGATAAATTATACTTAGGAATAAAATACATTAGTAATTAATTACAACATAGCTAAATAATATTGGTGATTGGTTAACTAGTCATATACAAATAATTAGCATCAAAAATTACAATTCTCTAATTACAATAATCTATTTATGTGTATTTCATTACATCTGTTTATTCCATATTTGTAAATTCAATCACCACAACCAATTACAAGTTTGTACCTAGTAATGTTTTGCCTACTATGACTTTGTTCATTATATTCAATAATTTTCATGGTGCTCTGTGTTTCTATTTGGAGAATTCGCTGCCTTGGAAATGAACAGTACTGTTTTGACTCATTCAATATAATAACTTTATACATTTATCATTCATTTAGGATATTTTCTTACTCTCATAAGTGTATCATAATTCTATGGGCAGACAACACGACTTCGTTTATCAATAGGGCATGTGACGTCACCATGAATTTATCCTTATTAACTAAGGAAGGCTTCCTGGATACTTAACTTCATAATACACACATGGCTTACACTGCAAACAAACATATCACATACTAACTGTTAGCGCTAGCTTCTAGATCAACTTTGTCTATTTTGAGGAAATATCAACCACGTTGAGACGACTTTATTAGGATTGTTCGATCTACTGATTTGGATTGTTTTAATTAACAACTTTAGGTCAGCTCAGGCTTGCTTTTTTTCTCTGCGTTTCTTACTTAGGTTACTAGTTTTATCTTAAGTTTTCAACATATAGTCCTAGGATTCTAGACATTGTTGGTCCTTCTCATGTTTGTCACGTTTTTCCACTACTTGATAACAAAAGATGATTGATGTCGGAACGTCTTGTATTTGTTTATTGCACAAAAACTAATAGACGTTAATGTTGGAATAGACTTTACAAGTAATATCAACAATGTTATGACTTCCACATTAAGATCATTGATAGCTCAGTTTATTTATGTTTTTTTGTGATAGAGGATATATAAAGAGAGGTAAAACACAAAATTAGTTTTAAATTAGATTTTTAATATTATTTTACAATAATTTTTAATTTTCGTCCTCAACTTTTTAAGGTGGATGAAAGAACAGATTTTATTCTTCTCAAATAAGACAAGAACGATCTCAAATCAATACTTCTCCAGGCAAATATGTGTAGTCATCAACATGTAATAACTTTTCAAAGTGATTATTATAAAACGTTTGAAAATTCAGTTTAAAAAGAACTTTCAATTAACATCGAATTGGAATCAATAACCCGAACTCTATAACAATTTTTATGAACTAAACTTTGGTCAACTTCCACGCGTTAATGAGATTAAAAAAAAAGTTTTATAAGTTTGGTTTTCTGCAGATGAACTCTTTTCCTAGAACATTGCAACAGTTGAACACTCTCTACTTTCTTTAGAAAGAAGAAAGAAATTGCACCGTCATTTCTTTGCCGAGATCCCAGTGAAACTATTGGAATGAAAATATTTCCTGATTAGGTTTTTATCGCTTCAGTTAGAAATAAAATTGTGTGTAAAAAAGTGATATGTTTCGGAAAGATTTTTTTGCTTCTTGAGATCTCCCACATTGGATACAAGTCAAGAACTACATTCTCAGATATTATTACGTTGATTTTTATTAACAAATAAAAAATAAAAAATTACTAGTGAGTTCGATGTATTCTTTCCATGTCTCAATGTATAATACCTATCATTGCAATTAAAATTTTATAATTTAGTATTCTTAAGGATTGAAGAATATCAAAGTATAGGACATAACTGGCAAAGCCTAGGATAATTCTGATCTGCAGATATTGTTCTCCTCCACCATGTTTCCGATATAAGGAAACTCTAAGGTTCATTAGCTCTCCATATTATCATTGGTAGTCACTATTGGTGATTGGCATTTCTTTCTTTTTATGGAGTTGATCTTCAATCACAATTGATGTGTTTCAACTTTTAAATCATTGTACTCAGTATTTCTGAAGCTCTGTGCTACAATGTACGAGAAGTGTTTGTTATATTCCCTATTATTTCGAGTAGGGGAGGTAAATCTATAATGTCAGACACATAACTAATTCTACAAATTGCCTCATTCTTTATGTAGGAGTACATTTAAATTATTGTAAATCCAGCTTCCATTTACTAAACCCCATGCTGGCCACTGAGCCGGCTAGCGTTTCAAAGTTGTTTAAATAAAAATAACTAAAACTTTCACTTGCTTTGCATATAATGACAAATTGGTTTTATTGTTTGGAACACACAGATTATAAGTCCAATTGGATATCTACTTCCGGACTCGCCTTCCTCCTAAGAGTGGTGCGATTTGTTGGGAATACTCCAAACTTAAATTAAATCCTATCTCTATTGTTCTATTGTTGCTAAAACGCTTCTTTACCAATTGACCTAAAAGAAAATATTTGTGCGTCACAGATAATATACGACATTAAAACTTTTTATTTTATATATATAATTTATACCTGAATTTATTACTTTACGCCCTGTGAATTAATGAATATTAAGAAGGAGTGTAACGTATGGATAAATTTAACACTACCAACCGAATTCGAACCTGAACACCATAGCGGTTATAAGCCCGATATAAAACTATTTAAACGTGCCTTTATCAATAATAACTACATACAAGTATATATATTGCACAATAATGTAAAATAGTGGGGTCTATGGTTTTTGTTTTCCAACCATTTGTTTTTTATAATCCAAATACAACATTAATGAATTTCTTCCTAACACTTATAACCCTTCCTCAGCTCGTATATGCAAATAATAAATGAAAAACACTATTTTCACAACACGACAGCTCAAACATAGAATGAAGTCACAACAATCAAGTCATCACGGTCAGTATAATAAACACAAGGAACACAATTCTCATAAAAAAATACGCCTAAGTATCAGACGCGTTTCAACGACAAGGTCGTCCTCTTCAGTGATACACCAGCCACACCAACCAAACCACAACAAGTTGGTGTGGCTGGTGTATCACTGAAGAGGACGACCTTGTCGTTGAAACGCGTCTGATACTTAGGTGTATTTTTTTATGAGAATTGTGTTCTGTGTGTTTATTATACTGTATAGTTTTTCTCATAGGTCGGGCTCAACATTTAATATGGACATCACGGTCAGTTGTAATGAGCACACTAAATAATGTACGAATAACACAATAACTGCTGTATAAATAGCACACTAACTAATGTACGAATATGTGACGTTATCACTTTGAGTTCGGGAACTACTTGGTCGAGGCCCTGTTTTTCCTTACCCAGACTGTACTTAGGAGGTAACAGCTGACTGGGTAACTAGGTTGAGCAGACCATGTTCGTGAAACGAAACAAAATATTCCGACCGTTCAGGCGACAAGTCGTGTTGTGAATATTAATTAATTATATTGGTAGCCGATCGAATACATTGTACATTCTCGTACATTCTACATTGTATTGTTATTGGTACATTCTCGAATAGTTTTATGGTTTTTATTAAATAGTGTGTACATATATTTCCATACAATATTTAGATTATTATTAGATATTACTTATTGCAGTCGTACCTATATTTGTATTGTTTCGACAGTAGCAATCATTCTATGCGTTTTAAAAACCACGAGTCCTAATATTTGGCACTTCTCCACGTGCTCTCAAAGATTGTAGCGAGAGAAGCGTAATAAATATTAAATTTCTTCTTTTAAGTATAAAACACTTCATAATAACAACACGTGTGGAGGTTGTTTGCATTTGACAAACAAGCGAGCGTAGACACACACATAAAACGACAGTAAAGGATAAACTCATCCGACACAGCTGTTGACGAAGGGTGGGAGGGGGAGTTGAGAAGCACACGTTAAACATTAAACATCCATTGTATCAATGTATACGTGAAATCATTACAGTTTTTCAGTTTCTGTACTAAGACAGCTTCATTCCGCAAAGTTGTTGCAACAGATTGAGTGTTTTTACTCTATTTCGTCCCGGTATTAAATTTTTGTCCTTGTGTAAAGGCGAAAAACCTTTCAATCGCGTGAAATTTTAGACAGCCGTTTTCAGCATTATTTCAATACACATTTACTTCTTAAATGTTTCATCTCATAATTGTTGAGGAGAAAATTTCCTCTTTATTATATAAAAAATATATTTGTAAGTTTAAAATATGAATTTTTCTAAAATTGTTCTTTTGCCAGGACTTTTCTGTTTTCCGATCTTATTATATAATGTAATTAAACTTTCATAAATTTTTCTTTAAACTTTAACAGATTAACATTCAATAGTTCCAAACCCTTCAATTAAGTGTGACAATTTTCCAATAATTCTGTACCTTCTTAAACTATTGAGTTAATTCGTTGTCGACCAATGCTTGTACTCAAGGTCTGATATATTATAGCAGCAACTCTGGAGCTGAAAGTATTAGTGGTACGAAGAGAGAACACCTCATTTATTGTGCGTGAAAAAGAAAGAGAGCAACGGTAGTAAATTGGTACTTTCATTTCCATTGGGTAGATTCCTTTGTTTATTTGCAATCTGTAATACTTTTTGAGATCAGGCAAACTAAGGGAGGGGGGTTAAAGCGTTTGGATATTTATGGCAATCTCGATATTAATTTTCGTCAACTATATTCTAATAGTTCACAATGAACTATTTAGGTGTTATACAAAATAAAGGAGAGGAAAGCATTATGTTGACGTTTGCACACTCATATACAACACTAAATATTGACAAAAATAGTTTTATTTTACATATTTTCAATATCTTCCTTTGACAATGGCTGAGAAATAACTACCCAATTGGCAAAAAAATAACAAACACTCTGTTATATTGATACCCAACATAGATGTATGAACTCTAATCAAACCTGACCTATATATAATACAATCCGTCATGCCAGAAGTCACTCTACAATTATTTATTTTTATCTCATATATCACTGAGTAAAACGGAATACAGTTAAATGCTGGCAACTATTTCATTGAAAGAAAGATAAATATATTAAAATTTGTGAATCATTTATGAAAAGTTATTTAAGCTTAACTTCAGTTATGAAAAGCGTTGTATACGCTTAACTCTTAGACATCCAGAACTTGTGGAATATTGTAGGGTGAAGAGTATTGGTGAACCTTGAGGTGTTCAAGTTCCAATAATGAATTTAGCACCTGGGAGTAGGAATTATTGTAGGGTTAATTTTACAATAACTAATATACAGCGAGGGTAAAATTTTTTTGGTATGGTCCTTAAATAAGTAAATTGTGTAAAATCCTTATCTTTCTGTACGATGTTGTGTCAACAACGTAACTTTTTCAGCCCCTCGAAGTTTGAACATAAATTTTTTATTTATTAATTTTTACAACAAAACAAATTCCTATAAATATCATTTTTAATAGGAAAGATGTCATAATAATGTACCGGGGGGAAATTTATATAATCGAACAATTATAGTGTAAAACGTTAATCGACAATCCAATTAGCCAAGTAATTGTACAAATAAGGCCATAACGACTTCCATTAATACATATTGAATTAAAAATCAAATTAAAAGTTCGTTGCTTTAAGTAAAGGTGATTTTGTCTTGTTAATTCACCACAACTATGTCTACAATGCCACAGACTAACCTCTTAAGTAAGGAAACAAAAGTTTGTTCATCCTGATAAATCATTAAGTAACGACGCCGTTGGCATTGAACACTTTCTAATAGTTATATAATCTTGGTGTTATCACGTTATTTTGCTACTGCAAAATTCTGTTGACTTTTTATTTTTATTTATTTTTATTTTTATTTAAAAATTTTTTTTTTTTAAGTGTTAACTATGGGTTTTCTAATTTTAGTTTTAGTTTGCAACTTAGTCCTCGGATACTAGGTTCTATTGGTAGTTTTCATTTGATACCGAGAATCGATCCATTCTATCGGGACATCGTATATTTATATGTATTTATTACACAATTGGTGGATAAAACAATTTTAATAATTTAAAATTTATCACAATCCAATTACCTTCCTATCCCTCTAATTAGAATGCTAAATGTAGACTGTGAAAATAATAATGTTTCTGAGTTAAATTCATACATAATTTTGCTTGTAATTGAAGCGACAATAGAACAACCGAGAAACGCTTTCAATTTTGTAATTTTATTTAGTTTACACTGGGTTCTCGACAAGGAAATGACAGTGTGTTTTTATCGTTCCTAACGAAAGTTGTAAGTTTCAAACTGTTGCAAAGCTCTAGGAAAAGAGTTCATCTGCCGAAAACAAAACTTGAAAACTTTTTTTTTTGAAAACTCATTAACGCATGGAAGTGGACAAAAGTTTAGTTTATAAAAGTTGTTATAGAGTTCGGGTTATTGATGCCAAGTCGATGACTACCGTCGTTGTTAATTGAAAGTTGTTTTCAAACTCAATTTTCAAACACTTTATTATAATCACTTTGAAAAGTTATTACGTGTTGAAGGCCAGACATATTTTTATGGACAAGTATTGACTTGAGCTCTTTTCTTCCTTCAAGTTTTATCTGTGAAGAATAATGTCTGTGCCCTCATCCACCACAGAAAGTTTGAAAACGGTGATTAATTTTTACTTATTTTAAATATTATTTGAAAATTATTTTTAGAAAGTTACAGAAAAAAACTATTATTTTATTTTACAGCTATTTAAATGTTGTTCCTTTAAAATGAAACAGAGTTATCAGTTTAAATAAAAAAATATATGGAGGTCTCAACATGGCACTACTATAGTATGTTCGTACATTTGTTAAGGATTGGCTAAACAGATTTTTCATTAACTTCACGTATAAGGTTTCAATAACTTTTGTGTTAATTTAATTTAACGATTTATTAAGCTTTGATGTATGGAGAGTAGATCCACTCGCTCTATTTGTCTCATATCATTTTTGTATATATAATCATTATTTTTTAAAGCCCCAAAAGCACTCGGTTATCATCGCTTTATTACATAAGGATCAAAATCTCATAAAATAAACCCCCCCCCCCCCCGACCTTCTCCAGCCCTCAAATACACTAATAGCTTCAGCGTCGAAAGAGAACAATAGTTGATCAAGAGAGACCTCATAGTATAGATTATAGATGAAAGGTTGCGATTTAGCCCAAGATAAATTATCAAAGATGTAGAACGTACCCCTTTATCGGGATTGCCACGCCAGAACTCACTACTCCTAAGAGTTTAATGTACTGAGTGATTTGTAAGTGTGAAAATGGCTTTGAACTTCATAACTGAGAGGTACTTGAAGGTAAAGATATAGGAGCCCAAGGAGCCCATCAAATAAAAAACTATAATGAGAATAAATTAGGATGTAACGGGAAGGGATCCTAAATAATAAAATATCAATTGGCACTCGCGATTTTGTTGAGCAGTGCAAGATCACGTAGAATGGGGCGGGGGGAGACGAGGAGTAGAGGGCTTGAACCAGCGAGCCATGCAGAACTGTTCAAAGAGCCGCGAGAAGAAGGTTGAACGGCAAGCTGTGAGGAGAGATACAGAAGGATAACGTAAATATTAGTATTGTGTAACTGTGTCATGCTCAAAAGGCTTATTCTTTATTTGATGTAGTTTTATCGGGTCTTTTGTCTTTTAAATGTTCCAGTTTTATCACTTGATAATGAGAGTTGATCTCTACTGTCGAAACGTCCTGGGTTAATTTTATACACACAAATGATTATAGGTATCCGTAGAAATTATAACAATAATAAAAGTTTAGTGTTCCAACTTATCTGAAGAAAGGCTAATCAAATACCACACAATTAAATGTATGACGATGCTTTTGAGTTAGAATTTTATATATGTTCTTTTTGGTTCAGGAATAAAATATTCAAAAATAAAAAATAAAAATTTTTTATCGGATTTTATGAAATGTATTTTATAAATCGATGAATTATACTTTAATCCTTGTTTTTTTTGTACGTTACTTTCATTCAATGTTGGAAGAGCTGATCATAAACTAAACAAAGGCGGGAATAATGGATGAAAGAACATAATTGACTTATTTAACCCTGAAGGAAATTATGTTAAACAGGGTGATAATCCTTAATACTCATATCCTGAATATTTTTTTCAATGCACGATGACGTTAGATGTAAGGATGGAGGTTAATAAGGTCATAGCTTGAGGCTTTGTCGTTATCCTAACATAAAAGGTTTTCGAAAGCATCATAGTTTATCCTTTTAAAACCTAAACCCATCATTAGCTTAATATTAGTTGGATAAAGCCAGCAAAGCCTAATTAATATATTTTTATTATTTTTAAATAATCCAAATCCGAATTTATAAATCATAATTAATAATAAATTCAACATAGTCTTGTGTTTTTTTCCCCCATTTTCCTTCATAATTTATTTTTATGTATGGTGTATGCCAAATTTATGTATAACCTTACATTAAAAATACTATCTAACCTGATCGGAATTGATTAACAGCCAGCCTAATAATTAAATTTGGTGATAAAAATTATTTAAATATAATCAAACATTTTGCAGACATTTTGTTCTTTTTTCAAGCGCCACTTACAAAAGCAGTTTTTCTGATATTGTAAAACGCAAAAAACTGTTTCAATTTTATTTATATCATAATAGCAGATCATAGGTAAGAGTTACCACATATTCAAAGTTGCATTAACAGCAACATAACCCAGATTTATCACTTTCATTTCATAGTTTCACTTCTTATTAGCTACAGACCTGGTGCCCTGATACTTTACAAAATATTTACATGCTAATTTGTATGTTTTTTTTTAAAACAATGGCACCTTCACTGAAATTACTTCTTGGACATCCTTCCTTAAACCTAATTGCTCTAGTTCAATTTCATATCTTTAGTGAGTCTTGGTACCTGTTTTGATTGTTATCGTCTGCTATTGGTGCTCCTAACATGCCCGGGGTCAGGAGTCTTCTTTGATCCAGAACTTCACATTTCAAAATTGTGTGTTCTTCTGTTTTTATGTGTTGACCATACTCGCTAGTTTCAAGCTACCATGAGTTACACCCAGGACATTTTATTTTTCATAAATGCTCCATGTCCAGTTAGACTTTCTTTGGTTGTACCTACTTAATGAGGTTATATTCAAAGAGAGTTTTGGATTTAGTTGGTAAAAATTCATAGACCTATTTAAATGAGACTTTTGTATTTCCATTTATCAGAACAATATAGTTTTTCCTACAATTTTGGTCGCAAGCAGGTTCTATGACAACGTCCAGAAAGACAAAAAAAGACGTCTTCTTTGCAAGCGCAATAAATAAGTATTGAGCTTGACTTACATGTAATGAGATAGTATACAAGAATAAACTTGAACAAAAAACCCACAAATTGAACAGTAAGTTCATTTATTCAAGCGCGTTTCAACAACAAAGTCGCAGTGATGCATAAGCTTTATTAACAAATCTATTACTACCAGTTATATATTTATTAAAATGTTTTTGTTTATTTTAATGTCTAGAATCGCCACTCAAAATTTAGCAACATACAAAAACTAGACGCTCGTGACTGGGAGCACCTTTTTAGCAAATTTATATTGATGGAAGTAAACAAAAACCTATTTTTGATTAATTACGCTTGTAAGATTCTAACATTCTTAACAACTCTAAGACATACAAAATATATTTAGAACATACATCTATAATAATTTTAAACCGGCTTTGAAACGGGATAAATCTCACATTCAATACTCTAATAAATTCTTTAAAAAAACTTAATATCCTTTTACCCAACCCCAAGTTAACAGCATCGATCGCATCTCCGAAATATATGTTCTATACATTTCTTTGATTAAAATACCCAAAAGGATGTTTCATCAAAGAAAAACAAACACGAAAAAAAGGTTAATTTAAAAGTTGCTCCGTTATTATTCAAGGAAATTGATAGCGAGGTCATATATCAGGCTGCATACTACTGGTGTAATACGATTGGCCGAAAGGTTTGGTCACAAATCACTATGGAGAGTAAATAAGCTGTATTGGTTGGAGCTTGTTTTATATTTTTCTTCCTCTACGTTATCTGTGACAGAAGGAAAGGGCATCTTTTATGATATATTGTCCGTGGCTTGTATCTCGATATTTCTGTCTGTACTTTTTATACTTCAGTTTCAGCTGTAAGTCTTTATTTACAATTTTTTTGTTCGTTTCAATAATATTTATGAATTGCAAATCATTTTACCTCCCCATAACTTGTGACTCTACTCAAATAATATATTTTTTACTTTCTCTATCTAGATGTTTAAAATAAGTGTGGGAGGTTTTAAAAGAAAACTGTTGTCGTTATTTTCGTGAAAATATTTGTTTCAAGGTCATTTGAGACCAAAATAGTGGTTTTTAGATTGTAGTCTGCCTTCCTGTACTTTACAACACAAACGCGTGACCAATATTAATCAAATTTGTAATAGTGTCTGTATGTCTGTCTGGTGACATTATAGAGCTAGCTCTACAGTCCAATAAATCATAGATATAAATCAAGTTTTTTTATCTGGGTATATTTTTTCTTTTTTAAATTTTAGGTTACCTTAAAATTTCATGGTACCTGCAATAGGACAATCATACAAAATTCATAATTAATAAAAATTGCACCAAATGATTTTGATTTTTTTTAAATGTAACTCCCAAGTACCTATAAAAGTAGTACTTCTTTTTTTTAGTAAATCTTCGGCGATGTTTTTTTTTAAAAAGGTAATTTTTGCAAATCTGTAAAACTGATTACTTTCAAAATTCAATTAAATGTGAAGATTTTGATTTTGATTATGATTTTTACAGTCATAAATTTTGCAATAAATTATTCTAATAGTTAACTCCCCAAGGGAGAGTAAAATATTTTAATTAGTGTTTACCACAGCAAAGAATTCTGTATTTTATTATTTTTTTGTTGTAATGGAACCCCTAGTCGGACCCTTTAAGGCTTAAGGTTAACGGAAGCCTCTTTGTTGCTCCATAATAAATCTAGTAAAATGTTGTTTTTCTCCAATATTTATTTCATTTAATCGTGTTATACCTTTTGAATATGTCAATTTTATATATTTTATTTTTATTTTTCATAATGTACCATAACTAATAATTACTTTAGTTGGTATATTTTGTTTAGATATTTTAGTGTTCATTTATATCAAAATTGTACTTTGTGAAAAATTTAAATTATAACGAATTGAAATAGTGACCCAAACCTGGGTGAAATTTGCAAGTAAAATATATTAGAGTTCAGGAATGATTGGCAAAATTAACTTCTCTAACAACCACAACAATTAACTGACGTCATAAAAATCAAAATGCGAATCAAATCGTTTAATCGACAGTGAGCTCCTTAGTGTTTAGGTTCTCAGGGGTTCCACTAGAGCCAAATTTGACAAAACTCGTTAAATCTGATTTTAATCAAATCGCTTTTGTTATGTTAGCTATATGAAATTTTGAGTTATAAAAAAATAATTAAAATAACATTTTGAGATACAGTTAAATTATGTTTACATACAAAATTTGTTATGTATCGTTATACTGTTTTGACCTGTAAGGAACTATGTATGTACATTACAGACGACAGCGACCATAGACAGTCATAAAACAACAAAAACACACATTTTTTTTTATCTCAGGGGACTTCAAAACGCACACATAGGCAAAAACTTTACATCTATATTTTAACCCGTCACATTAGTTTCTTTGTATGCGAGAAAGTAAAAATAAAATGAATAAATAATATCCATTTAAGTTACTTTCCAAAACGCAGTTTCAGCTAAGACGTTTTAGTCGAGCATATAAAGCTGTCAGCTGTTTCATTTTCTTACAATAAACGTGAAATACTGTTCCATTTTTAGCCCCGAGATTGTACTCAGCAAGGTGATCAATATTTCTTCTTACACCCTCTCTTATTCACCCTTAGGAGGGTTTCGAGAGGTTAAGTACTGTGTTTCCATTAATTTTGGTTAGTTTGTTCTCTCTGTATTGTTCGAATCACAACCTACCCTCGGCACGTGTTCAACGCATCGATTTACAGTGTAATTAATCTAGTAGGTATTTCCTTCTTGACTAGATTGTTTATTTATTAGCGACGAATAGCTAACGCTCGAGACTATGAAATGTCCACTGATCCTACCATTGGAGAAATCTATCACTATTTTTACTCACGATGTACAAAAAGTATGTGTTTTTATTTTTTATTTTTTTTTTTTTTACAATAAGTGGGGTTACGTATTTTTAAATCACTGCTAACAAATATATGTGTACTCATTTCTGATGACAAAGTGAAATCTATCTATACTATGAAAGTTTATTATTATTTATCATCTATTTGTAAAATTATACACCGAGTCTTTCAAAAGTAAGTTAAAACTTCAATTGACTATAGTTTATTTGTTTTTAATATAAAAAATAAATAATTTAGTTAAATTCCTTTGAAATTAAACGGGATTCAGTAAAAGAAAGAAAAAAGTCAAAATCTCACTTCTTAAAATTATTTGGACCGCCATTCTATTCCAGGAGAAGCAGTAGGGGGTCTTCTCTATGTTATGCGTTGTTGACATCTATTTCGGTTATGTTTAGAATAATTGCTTTTTACAGTTTTTACGATTTCATCTCTTTAATATTGAAGCTCTTCCTGGCCTCTTGAAGCTTCGAAATGAAAATTTATTTTCAAACTTACTAAAAAGCGACTACGGTACACGATCCATCATTCTAACCTTTGAGAGTATGAAACTTTATTAAACAGGTAGATAAATTCCGTTCACATTCATAATAGCACTAAATTAATTCTATGCTTATTTGTGAAGGGAAAATAATGTTGGAATAATATATATATATATATATATATATATATATATATATATATATATATATATTACTACAAGTTTACCACTTACTAAAATTAATTATGGTGTTTGAAATTAGTCAACAATGATATATCTCGTTGCTATGGCGACAAAGAAATAGTAATGAATATAACAGCTGATGTTTTAATTAATCCCAATTATATCTGCAAAGAAACAAGATTAGATTATCTTTTTTTTGCGATTAGACAATAAACTAAACCACATCCAATTAAAGTTATAACTTACTTTTGAAAGACCCGATATATTAAAGTTGTTTGGCTTATTCTATTTTTAAAATATACTAACATATATTATGTTAAAATCTTGATAAGGAAAAATGTAACTTTTTTTATAAATGATTTTCAACTTTCATACGTATGTTGGTTCTTTAAAATACATTACTATCACTAATTGCCAAATGAAACAATTTTCCATCGCTTATATTTTATCAAACTTATGTATTGTCTGGATTAGTTGATGAATGTTACGTTTAATTAAAAAGCAAAAATTTCTAATTAGAAAGTAATTGGACTATAAATGTGTTTTAAATGTGTAACAATTACTTTTGAAATAGATTTCGCAAAGTAGGTAATAATTAGGACTACGATCAAAGTAAGATTATTTATTGAGCTTTACGTCCCGTTTTTTATGATTTTGAAAAGCGAACTTCTCTGAAAGTAAATAGCTTTCCGCTAACGATACCTTTAGTACTATTTCCTATGGTTTTACTGCGTAAAAGATTTTAACCTGTAATAGATTGTCCAGAGGAAAAATTAGACACTTTCTAGCAATCTTTACAGCTTTAGAAGTTCTGCTATACTACCTAAATCATATTGAGAACTGAAAGCTGCAGCTTTTTTTAATAGAACTCGGCCCTGGCTAATCTTGCAAATAACTGTAAAAGAATTTTATCCATGACCAAAAATTATTAACTTAAATTAACTTTTTTGAACAGTAATTATCATTTGATCGAGATATAGAAAACCGATTTGAGTTATCAATAATTGCATTTAATCAAAATCATATATACTTTTTTTTCCATAATTTCCGATCTGGTATTATTGTCGAGGTCATGACCTATTCTTTCTATTTCAGTAATGTATTAAATCGTTAATTCAGGTATTGTAGGAATAAAAAATATATACATATGTTCCTCTTTAGAGGAATTTACAAAGTTTAGCTGCAGGAATTTTATTTAAAAATCTTATTTAGAAGCGAAGAAAATGTCTAGGTTGTAGTTGTGAATAAAATGTACTAAATTTTGGGGCAAAATCAGTGTTAAAAAATTTTGTTTTCTTTCTTAGAGACCGGAAGCGGATATATCTATCTAAATTAGTATGATCAAACATTTTATCAGATTTATCTCTCACATAAACAGGGTTTCATAATACTTTCAAGTTAAATCAAATATTTTGCACCTCATATTTTTCTTCTACGGAATTATTTTTGTAAAGTATATAAAATAAACGGAGTTAGTGCAACAGAGCATTTTTTTAACAGTTTTCAAGGTCTTATAAAACGAGTTTTAGAAGCTTCTTTTTATGTGTTGTACCAAAAAGGTATAGTTCATTGACTGTAGACATATACCAAATCAAGGAAAGCCATTTTAAAATAATTATAAAGTTGGTTGATAGCTAAAAACCGCATTGCTGTAAAATGATATAATATTCTAAAGGGGAATTAGAGTGGAATTAGAGTTTAGCTGTAATTTGAACACCAATTATTAGATCTTAAGTATGTAACAGTGATAGTAAATGTACGTAATGTCTATTCTATTTTAATATTTGTGAATATTTTGGTCTAACAATTATTGTAATTTCGGGGAAAATATCTATTCATAACCTCTATGAGGTCGTATAATTCTGAAGATTCACATGTGAAGGAGACTATTTTCTTTTGCAATTAAAAAAAATTCAATAAAACAACAACTAATAATTGTTTTCTCTAGTTATTTTAATTTTCAGTCAGTATTTTGTAAAACAAATATATATTTATATTAGGAAATAAACAATGGTTATTAATTAAAAAATGAATTAATTCGCAATCATTATATTTCAATACATAGAGTAGGAAACAAAATTTAAATACTTGATGAAATTTAAAATATAAATTTTCTTTGCAGTTTTAATAACATGTTTATGAATTAAATTTTGTAATTACTGAGTTTAAAGAGTTGGTTATAATATTTAACATGGAATTTTAATTAAAAATTGTTCTGGATTATTACATAAGAGAATATTGGACTTAACTGAAGATTTTCATTTCTAGCAGAATAAGTTTTCAACTGTTTCAATGCTGTAAACAAGAATAAATTCAAACTCTCATGAGCTTACTATAAGTGCGGGCTGCTTGATCCCTAGAAGCCGTATTTGGTTCTACACATTTTTTTACTTATTCCTGGCTTAGATTACACTCTTTCGTCTTTCCTATCAGGTCTCTCTTGACCAACTCTTGTTCTCATCCAATGCTGATTATATTACAGTATTAAATGGCTAGGGGTCTTTATTTTATACTCTTTATTATTTTTTTAAACCGATTATGAACTAATGATTTTTCCATTTTGGCTAAAAACCAAAAATCTGACACTAATTTCAAACCAAGTATTTTCTTTTCCCATTTACTACTTTGATATATTATACATTTCAATAGAATCGTTTAGCAATGGATTTAAAAACTATTTCAAATTAATCGCTTAACCCTTAAATATTTTCATTCACTCTGCTCTGATAAGTAAATTTTAAAATGCACACAACTGACGAGTAAATAAAAATATTGTTAAATAACTAGCGAGGTGATTGATACAAAATACTTAAAAAGTATTTAACCATTACTAATTCCTGATATTTAAGGAATTAATCTGTTATATAGTTATTCTAACACAATTATAAAACAATTTTGTTTGGGAAATTGTGAGTTATACCATAAATATAACAGATCAATATAACAGTGAATAAACCACATTTTATGAATTCCGATAAAAGGCGCTTGTTAATATCTATTTAGATATATCACTATAGGTCGCAGTAAATATACGAATACAATGAATGTTTAGATCATTTATTTCAGAGCTAGTGGTTCGTTTGGTGCAAAATAGCATAAATAAATAAGCAAGTGCCAATCCTTCAAGACATCTTCAGAAATCATTGCAAAACGTACTTTTTTCGACTACAAACGTAATAGTACAAAAACTAAGGTCTAACAAGCATAGTTATTCCACATAACAATCTCATATAATATTGTTTAAAGGGTTTCATGAAGAGACCATAAACAATAAACTGAATAAATTGCTCCTCCATGCAATCTATCAGAAATTAACGCCAGTGTATCATCTCAGCAATTAAGGAAAAGAAAAAGTACTCCAAGTCTCCCTAGTGCAAAGCTCATTCCTTTCATGGAAGAGACGGGGTCCCATTTAAAAGTCATAAAACACGAACTTAAGGCTTGATAAACCACCCAGATCGTAGTGGCCGTATGTGCTAATGACCTACCCTGCGAAATCTATTTCAAAAGTAATTTGTTACAGTTTTAAAACACATTTACAGTTAAACTATTTTGTAATTAGAAATTCTTCCTTTTTAATTAAAAGTAGAATTTATCAGCTAATCCAGACAGTGCATGAGTTTGTTGAAATTTAAATGACGAACAAGTGTTTTATTAGAGACAGTTATGTATTGTGCAGTTTCAACATACGACCTAACGTTGAAAAAACATTTCAAAAACATAAAAAATATTTCAATCTAATTATCATAGTCACAAATTGTTTGTTTATATGTATTTCGAAAATATGAACATATTTATAACAGACATTAAATAATATAATAATATAAATACGTTTTCATTGTATAATCACACCTTCCTTTGTTATCAAAAACGAGTTTATTTCCATATATTGTGTTAGAATTTGTTTCAAAAGAGGCTCACCTATAACAATACCCGAGCCATACTAGTTGGATCAATACCTTTTTTCAAGTAATCTTGTGATTTGTCTCTTTCTTTCAACTTTCCTATTAGGTCTCTCTTGACCAACCCTTGCTTTATTCTGACCCTGACACTATTATCGTATTCGATGACTATGGGTCTTTTTTACGGGTGAATTATCATCCATAATTTTGAGGGCAGAAAGCTACCTCTACCTTTAATAGAGATCTAACTTACTTAGGTCGTGTCGACGAACTTGCCCATTGGCTAATATTTCAATATTATTTTTGAATAATTATTCATGGACAATAATCTTTTGATTGCAATATAGCACACCGATTCGATTCATCAATATCGACATTTCGGGTAAAATGTATGATATATATATATATATATATATATATATATATATATATATATATATATATATATATAATTTCTGAAACGGTACTATTGTAGAGATTTCGACCTATACTTTACACTTCAACATCATATCTGATTGTTAATTCAGAATTTGAGGAAAAACATGTTAAAATGTATTTCAATCTTTGAAGGAATTACTAAAATTCTAGTTTCAAGAATTATATTTAAAATTCTTAATTAGAAGTTAAACAAATCCCTAGGATGAAATTGTGAATAAAATGTATGAAAATACTGATTCAATTTGTGTTCCAAAAATGTGTTTTATTTCCTTAAGAACAGGAAGCTGATTATTATGAACTACTTAAATTATTATGATAAAATATTTTGCCAGATTTATCTTTCGAAAAAAAAATATATTGATTATAATTATAATGTAACAAACTGTAACCACATTCAATGATTGATAAGAATAATTAAAATTAATAAGGTGTTGTTTCAAGGCTCCTTTTATGTATTAGAAAAAAAGTATAACATTTATTCCACCAAAGAATGTGAAGTAATTAGAAAAAGTATACCTTGAAACGCCACTGATGATTTGTTACTAGCTGTACTTTAATAACAAATTCTAGGGGGGGGGGGTAATTTGTATTGGAAACTAGATGTCAATTTGGTTTTCGTGAATTTGATTTTTGTCAAAATAGGTTTTCGTTGTACTTTAACACCTAAGCTTCGATCATAAGTTCGTGTGTAGGTATGTGTGTGTTAGATATACGTAACGAGTATTATATAGTTTTAGTTTTTGGATTAGTTTAATATCTATCTTAGTTTCAGAATTATTATTGTATTTACGGTAAATTATCTACTCACAGCCTCAGTGACGCCGTATAGTTCTGAATACACATGTGCAGCACGTTATCTTCATTTCTAATTTCAAAATGTCATGTAAAACCAACAATCCGTTTCAGGTAGTTGATATAATTTTCATCCAGTATTTTGTAAAAAAAGAAATATGTAATTTATTAGGATATAAAAATGATTATTTACTTATAAACAGTTTTTTTCATCATGATTATACCTCAAAAACATTATTTTTTTACACTCTTCTTCTTCATTTCTAATTTCAAAATGTCATGTAAAACCAACAATCCGTTTCAGGTAGTTGATATAATTTTCATCCAGTATTTTGTAAAAAAAGAAATATGTAATTTATTAGGATATAAAAATGATTATTTACTTATAAACAGTTTTTTTCATCATGATTATACCTCAAAAACATTATTTTTTTACACTCTTCTTCTTCATTTTTAATTTCAAAATGTCATGTAAAACCAACAATCCGTTTCAGGTAGTTGATATAATTTTCATCCAGTATTTTGTAAAAAAAAGAAATATGTAATTTATTAGGATATAAAAATGATTATTTACTTATAAACAGTTTTTTTCATCATGATTATACCTCAACAACATTATTTTTATACACTCTTCTTCTTCATTTTAAATTTCAAAATGTCATGTAAAACCAACAATCCGTTTCAGGTAGTTGATATAATTTTCATCCAGTATTTTGTAAAAAAAAAAATATGTAATTTATTAGGATATAAAAATGATTATTTACTTATAAACAGTTTTTTTTCATCATGATTATACCTCAACAACATTATTTTTATTCTTCTTCTTCATTTTTAAAGCGATCATGACCTAGAAGTTCTTGCTTTTAGACAATGCTAAAATCCTTACACTAAATTTAAAGCTAATAATTCATTTTCCACTTTAATTTTACTTCATTTTGATTTATACATCTATAATAATAAAAGCCAAAACCCACTCACTGACTGACTGACTGACTCACTGATCACGAAATCTCAGGAACGACTGAACGGATTACAATGAAACTTGGTACACAGCTTCCTCATAGGTCCTAGACGCGCACTAAGAACCGGTTTTGAAAAATTCAATGTATAACCGCGGAAATCGCGAAAAAACCGCGAAAAGTAAAATACATTATTTTTTGTAAACTATGAAGCGTACAAACGTGAAATTCGGCAAACATGTTCATCCTGGTGTCTAGGTGCTCGCTAAGAAACGTTTTTAAAAAAAATCCATGTCTAACCGCGTAAATCGCGAAAAACCGCGAAAAGTAAAATACATAATTTGTTGTAAACCATGAAGCGTACAAACGTGAAATTAGGCAAACATGTTCCTCCTGGCGTCTAGGTCCTCGCTAAGAAACGTTTTTAAAAAAATCCAGGTCTAACCGCGTCTAACCGCGTAAATCGCGAAAAACCGCGAAAAGTAAAATACATAATTTGTTGTAAACCATGAAGCGTACAAACGTGAAATTAGGCAAACATGTTCCTCCTGGCGTCTATGTCCTCGCTAAGAAACGTTTTTAAAAAAAATCCAGGTCTAACCGCGGAAATCGCGAAAAAACCGCGAAAAGTAAAATACATTATTTTTTGTAAACTATGAAGCGTACAAACGTGAAATTCGGCAAACATGTATTATTCTCACTGTATTTAAACACGAAACCTAAAGTTCTGAAATTCGGTACATGGTTTCGGGTAAGTTCTTAGAGGCGTACTAAGAAAGGGTTTGAAAACCTTTTACTCGAAGGGTAGCTAACACCCCTATTACAATATTTTCAGTCAAACGCATATATTTGTTATTAATACATTTTTTCGGTGGCTGTTATTTAGATGAACAACTACAGCGGTTTTTGATCATTGTGAACACTCATGACAAGGCCTAGGACTGCACGCCACAGTTTGCAAGTGGCCTTATCAGTAGGCTGCAGGTATCAGCTGATAAGGGGTCTACATTGCCCCCTACCAGTCAGTCTAGCTACAGACTTTGCTACTTGCTTTGTTTTTTCCTGAACCTCTACACACTTCTGTTCACTTCAGTTCTGTTCTATACGTCAATATATTTTGATCATTTTATGCAAGACTGATTCCGTTTTCCCTTTTACTTGATACATATAATATTTATATTTCTCTCTATTGTCTTTCTATTTATATATCTCTACTTTCTCACTATGGAAGTCATCAACGTGGATGGGGTGCCTACTCCCCACCATGTATTGCCTATCAATCCTGATGGTCAGTGCTTATTCTCATCTTTGGCTTACTTCGTATACGGCACTGATTCACAAGGTTTCCAAGTTCGGACCAGTGTTGTACAGCACGTTACTAACAATTGGTGCCGATTTAAACCATTCACCTTAAATCGGACGGGGGGCATTTACAGAACAAAGGCAGAATATATGGCTGATATGAGCAAACCGGGAACTTTTGGGACAACATGTGAAATAAAAGCAGCCTCTGAAATATTCCCCTATGAGCTGCAGGTTTACACAGACCAAACTCTGTTAACCAGTTTCGGGCAGCCGGTTGAGGGAATAAAAAGACTAAGGTTTACTGGGCCACTGACAGCAGGCCACTTTGACGTCCTTATTCCCTTAGATCCTGATTCCTCTCTGACGTCTGACAATGTGAATGTGGAGGCTAATCTTGGGGAAATCCAGGACCCTGCCAACCTCTCACCCACTGATCTCCCACACTCCTCATCCCCGTCTCCAGTAAATTCCCTTACTATATCTAATACTACTGTCTCAGATCACCCCTCCGTAAATTGTTCTAAAACAAACAAGAGACGGGGGAAGAAAAGGCGTAAGCGATTTTCCAATATTAATCGTACAAAACGTCACAGGCAAGCAGTAAATAAATATAGTGAGAACAATCCTGAAGTCAATCGCGCATCCGTAAAAAAATACAGTGAGAAAAATCCTGCAATACATCAGGCGGCTGTAAAAAAATACAGTGAGAAAAATCCTACAATACATCAGGCGGCTGTAAAAAAATACAGTGAGAAAAATCCTACAATACATCAGGCGTCTGTAAAAAAATACAGTGAGAAAAATCCTACAATACATCAGGCGGCTGTAAAAAAATACAGTGAGAAAAATCCTACAATACATCAGGCGGCTGTAAAAAAATACAGTGAGAAAAATCCTACAATACATCAGGCGGCTGTAAAAAAATACAATGAGAAAAATCCTACAATAAATCAGGCGGCTGTAAAAAGATATAGTGAGAAAAATCCCGAGGTAAACATAAGTGCGGTAAAAAAATACAGTGTCAAGAGAAGTGAAATAAATTTGTTGCCATGGTCTGTTAAATCAATGTCGGGATTCAAATACAATATCGATACTGATTACAACAAAGATAAGACTGTTGCCTTAGGTTGCATGACAACATGTAAGTGGTGTAAAGCTAGAAAATGGAAAGATGAAAGTCCTGGTCTGTGCTGTGCTAACGGAAAAGTCCATCTGCCCTCTCCTCAGCCAATGCCAGAGCTCCTACAAGCTCTTCTGACAAACAATCACCCTCTTTCTGAACACTTTCTCTCAAACATCAGGCAGTACAATAACTGCTTTCAAATAACTTCCTTTGGAGGAAAAGAGATTAAAGAAGGCAACTTTATGCCAACCTTTAAAGTTCAGGGGCAGGTGTATCATCTAATCGGGAGTCTTTTACCTTCTTCAGAGCGGGAGCCAGCATTTTTACAAATATACTTTGTTGGTGATGAGGATAAAGAGTGTCAGCTACGGTGCAATAATGCACCTTCTGTAAAACCGTCGTTAGTGAGCGAACTCCAGAAAATATTACATGAGACAAATCCATACATTAGGGACTTTAAAATGGCGATGGAGATTGCACCAAAAAACGAAGGGTTTCAGGTGGTAATAACAGCTGACAGAAAACCCGCAGGTGCACATAGAGGTCGGTACAACAAACCCGCAACAAAAGAAGTGGCTTTGGTGATCGTAGGTCAAATGTTTGAAAAGCGAGACATCATACTCCACAGCCGAGATACACGACTGGTGCGCATAAGTGAGACTCACCGTGCTTACGATGCGTTACAGTATCCACTCATATTCTGCCGTGGGGAAGATGGTTACTCCGTTAACATACCTCAGCTTGATCCGACCACCAAAGTTGCTTTGAAGAAAACTGTATCGGCTTCCACTTTCTATGCATTTATACTTATGGAAAGAGAAGATAAAGAAAACCTAATTTTACGTTATCGCAGTCTCTTAAATCAGTTTTTAACTGATATGTTTGCTAAAATTGAAACTGAACGATTGAACTTCTTGAGACATAACCAGAGTAAATTACGAGTTGAGGAGTATGTGCATCTGCGAGATGCAGTCGATAAACGTGATGGGCAAGTGTCAGAGCTAGGGAAATTAGTGGTCTTACCTTCCAGTTTTACCGGGGGGCCTCGCTACATGCACGAGAGGACACAAGACGCTATGACTTACGTGCGCCATTACGGAAGACCTGATTTATTTATCACCTTTACATGTAACCCTAAGTGGTCTGAAATACAGGAACAGTTACACGTTGGACAGGCTCCTCATTCTAGGCACGACGTAATAGCGCGAGTGTTTCATATAAAAGTAAAAAAAAATTGTCCAGTTACTTCGAAAAGGCTGTATTTTCGGGCCAACTAGGTGTTACATGTATACAGTAGAATGGCAGAAGCGTGGGCTGCCTCACGTTCACATCCTACTGTGGCTTACCAATAACATTACACCCAGCCAAATTGATAATGTCATTAGCGCTGAAATACCGGACCCTACTCTAGATCCCACACTGCATGAAATAGTGAAGTCAGCCATGGTACATGGCCCCTGTGGAAACCTCAACAGAAATTCTCCGTGTATGGTGAACGGCTCTTGCAGCAAGCGATACCCTCGCCCTCTCACCAAGGAAACGCGGACTGCTGAAGACGGCTACGCACTGTATCGCAGGCGCTCTCCCACTGACGGGGGATTTACAGTGAAGGTGAAAGACGTTGACTTGGATAACAGGTGGGTAGTGCCGTACAACCCTGTTCTGTCACGCACCTTTGAGGCTCACATCAACGTTGAAATATGTAACTCCATAAAATCTATAAAATATATATGTAAGTACGTAAACAAGGGCAGTGATCAGGCAGCGTTTGGTCTACAGAACGAGTTTGATGAGGTTACACGGTACGAGTCGGGTCGCTACATCAGTAGTTCAGAGGCTGTTTGGCGGATATTCTGCTTCCCGATCCATGAAAGGTATCCACCCGTCATGCATCTTTCAGTCCACCTAGAAAACGGCCAAAGAGTGTACTTTAGCCCGGACAACATTGGAGATAAGGCCAAAAATCCACCTAAGACAACTTTATTGGCATTTTTTAATCTCTGTAAATTAGACTCTTTTGCTCAGACACTATTGTACAGTGAAGTTCCAGCCTTCTATGTATGGAAGAATAACAAGTTTTCAGAAGAAAGCAGGGTAAGAGCGTTCCCGGACACTCTGGAGTAAAACAGGACGATGTTTTAGGTAGGGTTTACACTGTGCACCCTTTGAATGGAGAGTGCTACTATCTCCGTATTTTACTCCATGAGGTTCGAGGACCCACATGCTTCAGTCATCTGAAAATGGTTGATGGAGTAGTTCACCCCTCTTTTAAATCAGCCTGCAGAGCACTGGGATTACTGGAGGATGACAATCACTGGCATCACACTCTCGAAGAAGCCGCCATCTCCAACTTTCCACACAAGATTCGAGAATTGTTTTCAGTGATGTTAGTGTTCTGTCAAGTTGCTGATGCCCTCAAACTTTGGGAAAACTACAAAGAAAGCATGTCGGAGGATGTAGCCATGAACCTTCAGAAGGAGCTTCAAGAGGGAGTGCTGCCTGATGTGGCTGTGGTGTATAACAAAACCTTGGTTCTATTGGAGGATATGGTTTTTGCTATATCTGGCCACCACCTACTCCAGTATGGCCTGCCTACTCCTTCTCGCAACGAAACTGTTGACTCAGTCAACCGTGAGTTACTGAGGGAGGTTTCCCATGATATAGCTGAATTATCAGAGTTGGTCCAAAAAAACGAGCCTAAACTTAATAGTGAACAAAAGAATGTATATGATACATTGATAACCAGTATTCACTGTGAGACTGGACAACTATTTTTCTTGGACGCTCCGGGAGGCACTGGGAAGACCTTCCTCATTAACTTATTGTTGGCTAGAATAAGAAAAGACAGAAATGTTGCAATAGCTGTCGCTTCTTCTGGAATTGCCGCTACCTTACTTGCTGGGGGAAAAACAGCGCACTCCACTTTCAAGTTACCTCTGGACCTCAATCGCCATGAAACTCCAACCTGCAATATTTCTAAACAGAGTGACATGGCCCATGTTTTGAGGCTTTGTAAGTTGATTGTGTGGGATGAGATTACCATTGCACACAAGGGAGGGTTGGAGGCACTTCATAGAACCTTACAGGACTTAAGAAATAACAACAACTTGATGGGTGGAGTGACTGTACTTTTAGCAGGAGACTTTAGACAGACCTTGCCTATCGTTCCAAGAGGAACTCGCGCCGATGAGGTGAAGGCATGTCTTAAGTCATCGTACTTATGGCCAAGAGTAAAAACTCTATATTTGAATGTTAATATGAGGGTACAGTTGATGGGTCATTCAGAGATTGAACAATTTTCAAATCTTCTTCTACAAATAGGAAATGGTCAATTAAAGGAAAACGATGGTAAAGTCAAACTTCCACACAATCTCTGCACTATTGATAGCCAAATAGAATCCTTCACTGAGCACATTTATCCTAATTTGAAAAGTATGAGCATCATTGATCCATCTTGGTTAAAACAAAGGGCAATACTTACACCAACAAATGAGTCAGCAACAAATATTAACAACTTTCTCTTAGAGCTGCTACCATTAGAGGAGATGAAGTATGAATCAGTTGATTGTGTTGTTGAGTTAGAGGAAACAGTCAACTACCCTGTAGAGTTCCTCCACACACTAAACCCACCAGGGATTCCTCCTCACAGCCTCCGCCTCAAGGTGGGAGTACCTATCATGCTGATTCGAAACATCAATCCTCCAAAACTGTGCAATGGCACCAGACTCCAAGTTAAGACTCTCCATAAGCATGTGATCGAAGCCACAATCATCACTGGTGTAGGCCAGGGGGAAACTGTCTTCATTCCGCGAATCCCTTTGATTCCATCGGATTACCACTTTGAATTCAAACGTCTACAATTTCCTGTCAAAGTATGTTTTGCTATGACAATCAGTAAATCCCAAGGTCAGACTTTGAAGATAGCTGGTGTTGATTTGCGGAATGATTGTTTCTCCCACGGCCAATTGTATGTCGCCTGCTCCAGAGTCAGCTCACATGAAAATTTATTTATTTTGCAACCGGAAGGTGAAACTTCCAATGTAGTTTACCGTGAAGTGCTGCAGTGAATAGGCCAGTTATCAAATTCAGGATGAGATCATAATGTTTACCATTTCCATCTGACGGCAGTAGGCACGGGGACCTGCCTAATAACTAAAACTCCCCAACTTTACGTTGACGGCAGTAGGCGCGGGGACCTGCCTAACAATTAAAACTCTCCAACTTGATGTCGACAGCAGTAGGCTAGGGGACCTGCCTAATAATTCAAACTCCCCAACTTTACGTTGATGGCAGTAGGCACGGGGACCTGCCTAATAATTAAAACCTCCCAACTTGATGTTGACGGCAGTAGGCACGGGGACCTGCCTAATAATTAAAACTCCCCAACTTGGTGTTGACGGCAGTAGGCAAGGGGGCCTGCCTAATAATTAAAACTCCCAACTTAATGTTTACGGCAGTAGGCTAGGGGATCTGCCTAATATTGAAAACTCCCTGACCCGGACTTGACATGAGAAACGACGTATGGCCACCTCCCTGTGGTGTTTCTCGGGTAACGCTAAGAGCCATACACTTTAAAGATTAAAAAAAGTAAACATACAAAAGGTATTGTATTAAGATTTTAATTGAATTAAATAGATAATGTAGTATTCCGTAGCGAAGCACGGGTATGTCAGCTAGTTAATTTATAAATGTTTAGCAAAGGGTCAAAAATCTATTTCAATCTATTTGACGTATATACTGTCAAAAAAAGGCTCTCCCAAAGATGATTAGCATAGATAATAAATAATCAGACTAATAAGTTAAAATGTCATTAATGAAACTTTATTATTAATTGAGATTACAGATTCAAAAACATTATAAATATTTTTACTGTTACTAACTTCAGATTTTCAATGATTTTTTCTGGTATATCGTATCTCCTAAAACATTCATGATATTATTATTTTTGTAAATATGAAAATTATTAACAATAAAACAGTAAATAAACCACCTATTCTTTAGGAAGTATTTGACTTTTATAAAAGTTTCCTTTAGGTAGTGTTGTTGTATATTTTTTTTCTTTGTAGATATCACTCCAATGTTCGGGACAAGTTCCTTAGTATATGTACACAAAGGATGGAAAGTTGATTTAGTTTCAGGACAAGGGGTTGGTGCTACTTAGCATAATTAAGTAAGGAAGTGACTATTCTTCTCAACATTTTAATCATCTTTAGAAAGACTATTTTATTCGGTTACATATGTGAGAATATACAAAATAAGACATAATAATCATAGATATTCCACGCAAAACATGTTGGATTTGTAAAATATTTTTAAAAGCACTTAAAGATAACTTAAAACAAAACATTGTCCAGATTGTTCTAAGGGTACTAATTTCTCTAAGGGTACCAGTGCAACATCTAAGCAATTACGGAAAGAAAATATTGCAAGTTCCCCTAGTGCAAAGTTCATTCCTTTTATTGAGACGAGGGGGTCGCTTTTAAGAGTCATGAAACACAGGACGTAAAACTTGATAAACCACCCTTACCCAGATCGTAGTTAACGTGTGTGCTAATGACCTACCCTGCGAAATCTATTTCAAAAGTAATTTTGTACTCTTTTAAAACACATTCAGAGTCAAATTATTCTCTAGTTGGAAATTCTTCCTTTTTAATTAAACGTAGCATTTATCAGCTAATCCAGACAGCACATGAGTTTGTTAAAATGTAAATGATGAAGAGTGTTTTATTACAGATCGTAATGCGTTTTGCAGTTTTATCCAGTGAAGGGTGAATATCGTTCAGTAATATACTTAATTGGTTTTTATTTTTCACATCTGATGTTACTTATTTCTTTTTCAGATATACGTAGTACAGAAAAAGTTGTATAATATGTCAAGAAATTTATGTTGAATTTGTTACTTTTTTTGACGTGCTCTTAGTATAAAACTACAGTTTTTGAAATGATATCTACGATTAGGTATATGTTGTTTATCATTGCCATGTCTCAGGTCTGTTTTCTAAAAAATGTTATGGTAACGTAAAATCTTTTGATAACAAAATAACACTCACAGATGAGAATTTTAAAATTGTTTTTTTTGTTATGTTTTCAAAAATCTCAAATTTTAGAAGGGTTGACAAACTTGAGTTATTGTAGTCAATTAAGAAGATACTAATTCTTATTAATACTTAAGTTACAACATATAATTATAATATATTTGTGATTTTATTAGAACAGGTTATTTGTTTACCCATCTTGTTTATTTAACAGTATTCATAGAATTCGCGATCAAATATTTCAAAATGATGCCAAATTGAAACGGTTTCTTATAAAACTCTAATATTTCATAGACACGTTAAAATACATATTATATGTATGTATATAAATTGAACTGATATTCAAATAATTTACGGGTAAAGTTTTTTTTTTCTTTTTAAATACACAAATATGAAATGAAGCTTTTTCAGAAAAAAGTTTTTTTCAGATTTTGTACCTTCTTTACAAAATTTATTTATAAAATACATTTCTGCAACGTAAAAATAATTCTGTCCAATGTTTAGAAATAACATTTGCCAATTTATATCAATGTTTTACAATAAAAAAACTGAGTTAAGGATTACTTTACAAAAATCCTTATAGAACAGCAGAATATAAAATATTATCAATTTAATTTGTAATAGAGACATTAAATAATATCAATAATAATTAAATACCCCATTTCCACCTCACAAATTTTCGGTAATAAAGTTACTTTTAAAGTCCTTTCTCTATCCGTTTCGAAGAATATATGTAAGGACTTTCTTTCCTTTGTTCTTACCATATTCGTCTCAGTAGTACAAAAGATGTAAAGAAAATAGAAAACGCAGAGTTTATCTTATGATGTCAGGAACAGACGCGAATAATCAATACCTAAGAGACAATAGCGGTTTGTCTGTTTTTGAACTTCTAAACATAATAAAGATCTACAAGGTGATTGTGCAAAAAAGTTCGCAATTATTTCACGCACACAGTATGTAAACACGTTTTGCAAACAAAAGCATTCAAATTGGTGTGTAAATTATGTTTTCATTTAAAGATTAGTAAAGACTGGAAAGAAATAAGATAAAAACAAACATCTGGTTTTACATTGTATTCATGTTAAAAGTACTTTATTTAACAACAACAATTTTAATAAATTTTGTAAGAACGGAAGGAAAATTGCAATAATTGGAAAAAATGGTAAAAAATTAACTTCTCAATTTTTAAGTATTATTATTGTTAATTTTTCACTATAAAAGATACCTATGTCAATTTTTTTAAACTATTATGTGATCCGAATTTTATTAAAATCAGGCTCCTATTATGATATTAAATAAATTTAAGGAAGATAGAAATATATATATATATATATATATATATATATATATATATATATATATATATATATATATATTAGTAGAAAGGTTTTCGGTGAAAATTGTTTCATTTTCATATTTTAGAGAAAGAAGGTTTGGTTTTTTACATCATATTCAACAACAACAAAACAAACAACTTATGCGTATATATATTTAATGGTATCTAACTTTATTTTTTTCAAGATAATTTAACAAAAGAGATTGTTGGACTATTAAAAATTTTCAAACTAGAAATACAGTCGACTCTCGCTAACTCGAAATTCATGGGACTACAATTTTTCTCGAGTTACGTGTAGTTCGACTTACACATAGTTCGAGTTATAGAAGTCATTCTTGACTAAATTCGACTTAAAGAGGTAACGAGATATAGAGGTAAACCAAATAAAAATTCGAGTTACATAGGTAAAGAATAATGTACTGTACTCTACTTTATTCCCTTAAAAACTAAGCTTTTAACTGTATCAATAGAAAATATTTGTACTTAGAGTATACATAATAAAATACGTGTACATACACGGTAAACAGTACAGTCCATTTATTAATTTCACTGATTAAAAAAGTCCGTAATCCTCTTCTGATTAAGACTGTTGGCAGCACGTTTGTCAATCATATTTTCGATTGAAACAATCGAAGAAAAACACACTGTCTGGTGCATCACTGTTTTTTTCTTCTAAAAACATACGTAAAGTACGTACTGCAGCTTTGGCTTCTTTAGGTGTCATGTCTGCTGGCTCCTCTTCTTCGTTTTCTTCGTCAGAAGGAGCAGCCTCATCGTTGTTCGAGATATAGAGGTAAACTTCGACTTCTGGAGGTAAAGTGCAAATTGAATTCGACTTATCTACGGAACTTCGACTTATAGAGGTGAAATATAACAGTAAAATCATTTCGAGTTATGTATTGTTATTTTTTTCGACTTAGACAGGTTTTTCCAAGGGGATTGAAAATAATTCAAGATATCGAAGATTTCGAGTTATCGAGGTTCGAGTTAGCGAGAGTCGACTGTAATCGCGTTTGTAGAAGAAAGTTATAAAATAAAAAATGTGTAGTATAATCAAACTTTGAGAATTATTACAGAATATTTTATATATTTTTTATAAAATAAAAAAAAAAGTTTCCATAAAATTTGCACCAAATCTTGAATATATCTTTCAAGTTTTGGTAAATCACGGTAATCTGTTTTTTCACCATAATTTTAATAAATTAAATAAAACCTTAAATAATAAACATTTAAGGTTTCGTGTTTATTTAAATTTCTCTATAAAAGATGTATATTTATAATTTATATACACCTTTTGTAAAGTTTTGTTTATCAGTTTCACGGTTAAATTTTAACACACATAAAACTTTTTTTTTTAACAGTAACAGGTTAAATATTTTCTATCACGTAGATATTTCTTAAAATGAACGGTTTCAAAATATTTGATAAAAATAATTTTAATGAATGTCATTTAGAAAATTAGGACTAGAAATTACAAGCTTTCTGATACAATTAATACCAATAGTAAATATCATTTTAAAAATTTTGGTATTGATGTTTCAATATGTTCTCAACTTTGTTTTTAAAAAAATTACAAACAGACCGATAATATGTGATATATTTGCGTAGATATCTAATTTAAAACAATTTTTTAAAATTACTCTCTTCAAAAATCACTTTCAAAAGTTTGTCATACATAACACATTCTGTTTATGTAAATTGAAAATTAAAAACAAATCCAAAACATAATCCAGAGTTCATAATTAGTGCAAATTAAATAATGAACTGGAACGTTTTTCCGAAATTCACTATAATTTACATAACCTTTAAAGCTAAGCAAACAGAAAAAAATATAATAAAAGAATTGAATAGAAATTACAAATAAAAGTAACAAAAATTCTACCCAATAAATAAATTCAAACCAAATGTAACCTAAATCAAAACAAAAACAAAGTAATCTATTTTGAATAATAAACAAAATCTTTCTTCAGACTAACAGTCAGTTCAAATTACAACATCTAAACTGGAGTAGACTGAGGTTAAAAGTCGCGAGACAAACGCAACGCAACTCGCGGCCTTCTTTAATAAAACTCGACTTTGCCAGTTTATAAATGGAATATTGCTCTTCAGTGTGTCCCCAGGCACTGAGTGTTCTGGTCAGCGTGTGTTCAGTGTTAGTTTTATTTAGATCTTCTATTACTATCTGTTGTGATACTGTGTTGTGAAAACTAGTGTTGTTATTTGAAGTCTTAGTTTGTGAGTGGATTCTAATATTTGGTGAGTAGAAAGAAACGTCAATACATAGTATATGGAAAATAATTATAAAATGTGAACACAAGGAAGTTTCACATGCTTTTGAATATATCATTCGTGGATTTGAATTGTGTTAAAAACTAGTTTTGCAAGTATAAGTACTCGTTTAACAGACAATAGGAATGACAGATTATTTTTCAATTTGATATATAGAGTAAATTTCTATTTCGTATGAGTCGTTTAAATTTTCGTAATCATACATTTTCAAATTGAGGATTTTTTCATAAGGTTAAAATTTAAAATCCAAGTTTCTTAAAATTCGCGGTATTTGATTTGCTTAGTTCAAATTTAACCCTTTAAATTTATGTCTGTAACACGGGTCCACCGGTTGGTGTGGTGTAAAAAAATTCTGTGTTCAATCCATGTGGTGGCTTTAAAAAGTTAAGGTGTTGACCTACCATCGTGGGTATGTAATCCAAACTTTCGCCGCGAAAGCTACAAATATAAACAGAATCTCGATGTGCTGAACCCAAATGACCCTATGGAAAGTCTTATAGGCTGTTGAGCTAATTTTACGTTTGAATATCAAATTCAAATGGTTTAACAACGCCTCACAGGAAATTGTTAATAAGCTGTTAACGGTAAAAAAAATAATATGAGCAACTTCACTATATTTCTGAGTTATGAAAAACTTACTATAAATTTTGTTTTAAATTTGGGGAGAATTTTACTTTGGTATCCTTAACACAAAAATATAACAAATACTAATTTCGGATCTAAATACTTTTAGCAAGTACTGAAATAAAAACCTAACTAAATATTATCTTTATACTAGTTTTTAATTTATTTTGTAAAGGCATACAAGGTTATTTTCGTTTTATTTATTTCCTGTTTTACAATGGTGGACACTCAAAACTGTTTCTATCCAGTTCGAAGGAATGGATTCAGTTGCTTCGATTAGAAATAAATGCATTCCAAAATATCAAATATAATAGTAATAACAAGCAGTCTTACAAAAAAGTAAAAAAAAAAAAAAAAAAAGAAATGAAAAATTCACTCCTTTTTAACTTGTTCTTACCAAATCTTTTACCTTACCAAAAAACATGAAACTTCATTCATTATAGTTTTGATGTTTACATTTATGGTTAGTTAAAATGTTTTATCATATTTTGGAGTTATAAAAATATGAAATAAATTATTGTTTCATAACAGTTGCCTGAGATTTACTCTAAAATATTACGAAATTTTCAGTTACTTGTTCATATACAATATGCCCTCAGGATATAACCTATATTGACTACAGGCTTAGAAATATCGAGATACCCTTGCTGGATCTACCTCCTTGTTTCATGTAGTCTTCGTTAAATCTCTCCCTTTCGTCTTTCATATTAGGTTTTCTTGACGAACTCTTGTTCTCTTCTGAATCTGAAGACTCTAAAGTATTCGAAGGATAAGGATTTTTATTTTATGTTCTTTTTTACTTTTTTAATTCTGCGATGATGAGTTTTTGCCTTGAAGAAACAATAAAAGAAAATATATACTTTAATTTCAAATAGAGTGAAATATAAATAATAGTTGGATAATTAAAGTGTCCAAATAATTACATCACTAAGACTAACAGCAGTGGGGGGGGGGGAGGATAAAAGTTTATTTTTTTCAATTAAGTTAGTCAACAATCTAGTTTACCTTGATTCATACAGAAAAATATTTACTAGTGCCGTGATTCAAATTAATGATACATCACATAATCGAGAAATAAGCTTCACACTGCTTTCATTTCACATCTCGATATGTGTTTTATTGAAGTGTACATTATTATTTACTGTTACTTCATAGTCTATGGATATTGTTGGGTAGCAGCCATATTGGGTTTACAAGAACCGGATTATTGACTGTCAAATGTTTACAATCTAGTAAATGCACGATTCTACACGATGTACCTCTTCTAGTGGTAATTCTAAAAATGAACATTGATGCGACACACTCTACTAATTAAATGTTGTAGATATTACAACGTTGTCAATGAGAGACTAAGCGTTTTCAATGAAATGGGAACTGATAATTGTTTCTATGACATATTTTAACTTGTATTTACATATTTATAATAATTTATTGTAAGAATAATATGAATACATTCTAGTTGTCTCATAAGTATAACACGATAATTTATACAAATATTTCTTTTTTAATTCAACTGTACGTCTTTAAAATTTGGAGATTTATCCAAATGTATTTATTACAAATGCTTGTTTCGCAAATTTACTTTGAAAATCGTGACACAAACAAAACCTAGCATACAAAAGTATTGGTCACCACCTCGCATCGTGTCTTCACATCTGAAATCGCCTCCTTCTCAAAATCATCTCATTCCATTGCATTAAAATTGTAGAGAAATTTACATATTCCAATAAATATCGGTGTATGGGTTGTCGAACCTATGGCCCAATCGGCATTAGCTGCAAACAACCTCCTCGGATCACTTTTCCAAAAGTTGTCCTCAGGTCATTTCTGTTACCTACACTACGTCTCACTCCCATACAGGAGAAACTTTCTTATTCTATTCTCTCAGCCATTTAATCACCCTTACCACTCCAGCTATGTCTACATCACCACTCTTTCTTCTCAGTTTTCAGCACAACACTAAATTATGAGGTAACCTGCGCTAACAGGATGACAGTGGACAGAAGGTTTCATATACGGAATAGTATTTAGCCTTAACCGACCTCTCTTACATCCTTTGTAGAGTGATAAACCTAAAGTATAAAGTGAACAAATGACGTTCAAGGCTAGGATTGAGCTCCTTTATTTGGTCATAGATTTAGTTTTGGTTTCCAATATGGCCCGAGGCTTCTACGCTATATTGGTATTTTTCACTTTTATGATTTAGGTTTATCACTTGATAACGCGAGTAAATTTATACTCTCTAAACGTCTTTTTTAATTTTACCATGAGAGATTCTGACCGGATGGACTATTGTATCTTTAAATGGGCGCAGGAAATATGGAGAGAGAGGTTTGTGCGGGATATCACAACAAATCAACCCAGTGATAAAATGTCCATCTCCTCTGAAATTACCATCACCATTAGGAGTACTTCGCTTTGTCGATATTCCTCAAGTAGAGAAAGATCAAAACGACCATTCCGTAAGAATAGAACTCCTGATAGAATTAGTACGTACTTAAACAAGAGCAAAAGACACGCCAGGAAGGCTTCAGAAAAATAAATAAAGAACATCCCTCATCGTCCACGAGGACAACCAGGCAGTATAGTATAGTTGACCCAATGAGAAAAACCCTAAGTAGGACAGGAGTCCGTTCAGGGAAAGCCACCAAACAGCCCTCTTATAAGGATATGTATTTGAACGGGAAAAAACCCTAGTGATCGTACCTACCCATGATTTTTTTTCAGTATTAATTCTTCAGGAGTTCAACTATCAAAAAATATCTCTGGCCATATTTTCTGATATTTTCCAGACACTTGATAGTAAATGTTGTATGTTATTGGTGGTGGTCTTTGTTATTATTTGAGATACGCATCCAAGAGTAACATTAATATGTCATTGTTTTGAAATATTTTAATTTAGTTTGTTTTATTTTAAGCGTCAAACATTCAACTATTCGGTAAATGCCACCCCTTTTCCTATTACTGTATAACTCTTATGCTCTCTTCCGTGCCTTTATTTCCTGCTATTATTGAGCCTAGGTACTTCAATGGTTCAATTACTTTCAACAGTGAGTGTTACATGATTCATATAATCCTGATTGAATGGAATTAGGGTTTTTGTTGTCAACTTAAGCCCTAATTTCCTTGACGTAATAATCAAGGTAATTTAGTTTCCTTTGAGTTGGTTCTATGTTACATGATATGTGGAACATATTATCTGCGAAATCTATACCTTCTACGTATTTAAATAAGTTAACGCAGTTTGTTTTTTCATTGCCCAATTGATTACTATTAATATAGAGTAGGTAATAAGAGATAGATTAATCGGCCCAATAACGAGCAGATTAATAACATTTAAAAGAAATAACGTCAGAGTTGAAGTGAATTTCGAAAATTGTACACAATTGTATTTACAGCATATCTTTGGACTGTTTATAGAAATTCGAAATTATTAATAGACCTAATAACTGAATGACCTTAATGACAAAATGGACAGAGCCTAGACTATTAGTAGCGACCTACACATTCTATATGTGATCTCGTTAGACAAATACATTGTGTACGAAATTAATTGCATCATATAAGTTTAAGCGGAAACTGGGATGAGTTATTTTCATAAGATGTATTATCAGAAACAGTGGGTGTACTTACTGGATATTAATTGTTTTCAAATTTCTAACATAATAATATGTCTACAACTCGTTGAATATATTCTACAGTATAAAGAAAAGGTATGGGAAAGAATAAAATCTATTAATAACTAAAAGTCTATAATAATGTACTTAATATTTATAGGTTACTTAGTACTTGCCTTAACTTACCATTCGGCGCTACAGCCCAATATAACTCTTGGCCACATAGAAAATAGTTCTCTAATCCTTTCAATCCCCCGCAAATCCTCTTGAATTCCTGACACCCAACATCCCCAGCAACTTTCTTGATTGTCCTCCTCTTTTCCCTATAGTTGACCGTCCAGCAAGTACCTTGGAATTCTATTTTTGTTCACGGGATTTACTTTTCCTAGCTGATTTAACCTCTTTGTCTTTATGAACATTACTTTATTATTTCTTCAACCTCACTGTGTTATCTTTTCCCTACACTAACAGAGCCAAAAATCTTCACATAATTCTGCTTTAAAGTATTCTTGGCATTTACATAATTCTTGAGAGTCCATTTCTCTGATGCGTTAGTGACTATCCGCCTGATTAACGTCTGAAAGGACAAGCGGATGGAGCAAACCGTTGTATGTGTAAAGAATGAAGTATGGGGGTACGGTCATGCGCAAAGGCTTGTTCTTCAGTTTGTTGTAAATCTATAACTACAAACTAATAATTTGCATAGAGATGTACCAAAGGCGTATTCCTTTATCTAAGATTACAATCACTATTACACAATTTATACAAACGTGGTATAACTGGGCTAATAAAGTAACGACTAGTTTTATCCACCTTTGCCCTAATCAAAACCAGATCCCCACTAGCGTTTGTAAGTGTCAATCTTTAATCAATCATTACCTCCGAAAGGAGTTGTAACATGTAAATATATACCGAAGACATGTTGTGTGTACTATACATTAACAAACGGTGCTCTTATTAAACAATATCACTGTTGATGTTTTAAAAATCGGATAAATATACTCCATTTAATGTTTACAGAAAAATAACACTTTTTTATAGAGAAATAGGGACACTAAGTGAAAAAATTGCCACTGATAATTAAAATAATTGTATAAAGTAAAATACCTGTGGATTGAAAACTATAGTCGACCAAAAATTTTGAAAGTGTTTATGAATAGTTTTTGACCATATATTGTAAGTAGCTAGTAGGAGAAAATTTAGAAACTTTTAAATCCATGTAGGTTTAAAGCTTTTATTTCGAATAATTTTATTTGTTTTTTTTTTTGTATATTTTTGTGTGTTCGTATAAATAGATTTAACTAGTCTGAAAATATTTTGACTGATAGGACAGTTTTAGAGTTTTTTTTTTTTTTTAACGTTGATAAAAGTTAATCTTTTAACCCCCTTACGTTCCGTAGATTGTTGATTCCGTTTACAATTTCAAAATTTAAAATAGAATCAAAGATTATTTTTTTTAAAGAAACTAAAAATAACAGTGTTATCATTTTTACTTTTATAGAAAATTCTGTTTCTGTACTGGATGCGGGAAATGGAAATTGTTGAGTATTGCAAAGAAAACACAATAGTTTGTTGTTATTTCAACGTTGATTCGCAATACAAAACTTCCTGATGAAATTTATTCCTGCAGGTCGAAATGACATAGAATCATTGACACGTATGCAATTAGTTTTGACATCCTGTTCCTCCGTTGTAGTTATCGCTGTCGCCTGTACTTAACCACTATAGCGGTCGACCAAATTAAGGTAAGAACATGATTAATTCTTTGGTGTACTCATGTAGAAATTAAAACAAAATTTATTAACAATGTCGAAAGGCGGCTATTGTAAACAGTTTCTTGTTCTTATCTCATGTGTTATTCAACTTGTAGAAACAGTAAATTTAGATAAATTTTGCAGATTTCAATACTGAATAAATAGTACTTAATGGCATATATTTACTTTGACAAACATCAAAATTATGGTCAAAAATTCAATTTAGAATCAAGACCTGCGAAATATGTTATATATATATATATATATATATATATATATATATATACATGCGACATGAGGTAGGGTCAGTTACCAGAAGAGTGCAGCGAATCATATATGTACAGCTACGAAGACTGGGACTATAACACAAGCGCAGCGAGTGGATACTTCTTAATGAATATACTTATACAAGTTCGGAATTCAACAAATTAATAATATACACAATTACGAGACAAACTTACCATACTACATAAAACCCCTTGATCTGAGAATACAACTTAACATTTGTTTTTTTAATCCGAAGAAACCGACTTTTGAGTTGTACATTTAGAGTGTCTGCACGTATTACATGTTATTATGGGGATGGGTAAGTACCATAATGTCCCATGATCTTATTTTGTAGTAAATTCAAAAAACAGATTGAAAGACACCATACGAATAATTCCTATATTTTTTATCTATGGAAATGTTAGTTAATTAATCAATTTGTTGGTCAACAAATTTCGTCACCATTGAAACAAATTTCAAATACGGAATTTAAAATGATCATCTCTCTAAATTTGATTAAAATAATTTTATTTCTAACAAAAAATCGGTAGTTTTCTTATTTTAACTGCTGTTTACATATTTTGTCTTTTGAACGTTTGCAGAGAAAGACATGGAACCACTTATTGTTACACTCTGTATGTGGCAATAATACAAAGAAAAACATATCCGTTGTATTGCATGATTGCTATGTCGAAAACCAATTCATTAATTATCACTAATTGGACATTACCGCTTAGGCTAGAGGTCAATCAGTCCTCTTGGCTGAATGCTTCAATCCAATCAAAGATGGCCGTCAATCCGATAGTGATATCTGTGTTTGTGGTTCAACGACTTGTTACTAATTGATCAATTTTATGTTTTATTTTTGTTTTATTTTTTGCCAATTTTGAGATATTTTAAACTTTGAGGTTATCGTTTTTGGTTTTAGCCTCGGAGAAACAAAGACGGAATGTTTTGATTGATTTGGCTTTGGTTTTGTGTGTGAGAAAGCTAATGGAATCTGTGCACTATATCTACAATATTATCAAAAATTGGATACCAACTATAGATTATTCGGATATTTTTGATTATTTATCTTTATAAAAACGCCGTTTCGTGAATATGAATCAACTCTTGTTATGAAGAAAACTATACCTACATATGATAAACAAGTAAATGGCAAACATAGCACATTGTCCTATTATTATGTTTAATACTAATACTAAAAAAATATCTCGAAAAATAACCTATTGCTAAAACTAGTCCTGAGCTATAGAAACAATTAGAAATTTATAAAGTGATTTGAATAAAACCACAAGGAACAAAAAAAACTACATACAATCAACAAGAAATGGAAAACATCAAGTTGAAAAGAAATTATACACTGGTCAGCTATTAAGGTGTTCTTTTTCGGGGATAGTAAAAAAATTGTTTTTGGGCTTTCTTATTGTGAATTATAGTCCAGAATCTTCTCTTTAATATAATGTATTTGTCTACGGTAGTGGAAATAATGCAAAATATATAATTTTAAACCAGTTTCAAGGTTTTTGCACCAGGGTGCTCTAGGTTACAACGTTATTGTCGTTGCACAGTTTCTACATAATTACATACAATAACAACTAGTATATTGATTTAGTTTTATATTTTGGCTAAACTGCTATTTAGTTTTGGCGTCATACGTTACTTTGTATACGTTACAAACTTAAAAAGTATTATTTGGGTAAATTTTTGATAATAAAAATGCAGTCTGTATGAAATACTCGTAGTAATCAATAAGAAGTTATTAACCGTAATTGTGATATGTCTCAAAAATTGGTCACAAAATAATACATTTTCAGAGGTAAACTGCTCAACTAAAATCAAACCCTCTTGACACAACTCTTCACCTACCGTCTGCTTTGTGTAGATTTAATAAACAAGGCCCATTGCTGCCGCTCACCACGCTACCACCGTTGATCACTTGAGGTCCTCTCAATGGGGGAGTACACATTCCTGTCATTCTCGTTAGATTGGACAACAAAGCCTTCAGATATCACCACCTATTTATTAACCATTGTTTGAGTATTTAACGAGTATCGGTTGCATGCTTTTATGTTATTGTTCATTAGTATGGAGTTGAGTGCTACAGTGACGTGGAAGGTATCATGTTCTATTGTTTTCAAATGCGTCAATAGTTTAATCAATTAGGTATTTGTTCTTTGTTTTGTGTTTTTTTTTATGCATTCTAAATTGGATTTATTTGTGTCGCAACTGAACTTGATAATATATCTAGGAAACATGATGCTCTTACTACCATCTATGCTAATTTTCTTAATGACATATATGGGGTAGTGAATAAAGTATGCATACCATACTTTATTTTGAATATATATATATATATATATATATATAACATTTTAACACAAATAAATATTAAAAGATATGACGTATCATTATAAATAAATAATATACACAGCTCTCAGAACATAGTTTGAAGACTGTTCATTTCAGATAGTAAACTAGATAAGTAGTTGACATTTATTGTTAAATTTGTGACATTTATATTAGTTAGAGCTGTCCCGGAAGTTGAAATTTAAAATTTAAATAATACATGAGAAAGTTGTCGAGTTACAGATTTTAAAACTGTTGGCCATGTCTTTTATTAGTCCCTTAACATTATATAATTTTCATTTTACGTAATTTGATTTATGAACACGTATTGACTGTAATTTGGAAGTAGGTGACGAAATTCTGCGATAATGTTCTTTAAAAAAAGAGCAACCAAAATAATATACTCTGGTTATTTCTTTTTTTTACTACCAGCTGTTTATTAAAAATAAGGTCAAAAAGGTGTGTTTAACAGTGTGACATTTTAATTTTTTTATATATGTCATAAGAAGAAAACCTCATGTTTTACAGCACTCTACAGACTAAAGAGTTCAGTGTTTTGGTATTTTAGTGGGAATATTTTGGCTATATTTTACCTTCCATATTCCCATATCTTTATTGTGGAGGTAGTTGCGGTAAAACAAAAACACAAAATTTACAGTTTTCAAAAACACCTATAAAGTTTTAAATAAAATTTCGCTAAATTATAGCTTTAATAAAACAAATTAAAACATAATAATCGTTAAGTCAACAAAACGAACGTTTTTATGAAAACCCCACTTTCTCTAAGTCGAGTCCACTGATTTTGTTTGTAATAAAATATGAAAATAATTATCCATCCTAGTGCAGTAAATAACAAGTAAATAAAATTAGTTTCTGAAATATATACCACGATTTTAATCAAGCACAATCTACATTTAGGGCGATTTTATTCCACAAAAGAAGAAAACTTAGTCTATGTTTGCAGCAACCTGCACGCCAAAATTTGAACATGATGGTGACCAAGTGTTTAAAAAAAATTATTTAGATAACATGAATCTTTCTCTATCATAAAAAATATGGGTTACTATTCCACATTTTTTTCTATCATCTAATTGGAGATTTAAAAAATCCACATTTTGAAATACTTTTGATGTTAATTCAAATATACAAGTAAGAAATTTTATCCATTAAAATATGTTGTACCATTAACGGCTCCAGAGATAGCAATAGCGATCCATTAAATAAAGCAACCTGTTTATAATTTGTAAGTGGAGTAGTTATTGTATTTAAAATTGCAAGCTTTTGTCTCGATCCAGAAGTTGTTACGATGATATGGAAGGCCTACCTGCCGAGCTGTTGTTTCAAATATTGTAATGAGTTTCGTTTCTTTGTCCTTATACTAAATGTTACAACAGATTACGTTTCTGTCCTTGATGTTGTAATTTCAAGGATGACTCAAAACAATAACGATTTCGTTGTTTCCTGTATGTGGCATGACGCTTTGTGGAGATATTTCGTGTGTTTTACAAGTACCAAAGTAGTTGAAACTAACTTAGTTATGAATAGTTTTAACTGTTACATAACTGCGGTTGTTCACAATCATTTTACTTGTGAATGTTTTATTTTCTTATATACATACAGAAAATTATTTGATGTGTAAAAAAATTATGTTCAGATTTCGCGGATATATCCCTTTTGAAGACACATGAGTCCAAATAAGTAGTTTATATTTAGTTTTGTTTTAGCAGTAGAAATTACTTTTGGGACATTAATCTTCACAATTTACACTTTGAACGAAGTCGGTTGACCTAATTTTAAAACAACCCCTAATCTATAACTTCTGAACAGGTACTTTTGGTAGATGGACACCCATATTCTAAGATTGAGCCTTTAGCGGTTACAGTGCATTAGGCCAAATTTGATAAAAACCATTTTAGTCGATTTTAAAAAAAGGGATTTTTTCTCTTATGGCAGGGGATTCTGAATTTTTAAGTTATGAAATAAAAATATAAAATAAACTAAAACCCCCTTATTTGGCCAAAATACCTATAAAATGTATGTTATTCAATTCAGTTCACTCGGTTGGATCATAGAACACAAACACACAGACATACAGACATTCGACAGTCAGACATTGTTCCAAAACGTGAGATATTAAACTCAGAAAACCTAAAAGTGGGTATTTCCGTACAAAATAAAACAACATAGATTTTTTAACGTCAAGGTTTAACTATCAACTATACTCGATTATAAAGAAAAAAAGATAGAAAGAAAGAAAAAATCCCACCATGGAATAATTCGGATGGTGAATACATTTTTTCTAAGCTTCTCAATCGCAACTCAAAGTACTTGAAAGTGTTGACAGACTTTAGTGTGGAAAAAACCTTAACTTCTGTATAGAATTTATATGAAAATTTTTGGTCCTCGTTCATCGTCTGTCAATACGTATTCAAGTGCCATTTATTTATTCACTGATATTCTCAATGGGTTCTGCTTTACAAAAATATTAACAAACACCCTTTCCTCCTCTATTTCAGCTCGTGTGAGTCCACGCACAAATCATGTTTTCAAGTGCTGATACTATAAAATATATTTTGACGTATTATATTTCGACAAAAACCAGATGTGCGAACTTCAATACTGTAAAGTAGGCCGGAATAAGTGGACGATGACAGATTTTAAAAGTGTGGTCTGGTTATTTTTAAACAATCACTTTGTCAGTTTGTTAAAATTTATAGTGTTCAAGTATAAATTTAAGTTCAAGTTATAGTATTAACTGTTTCTGAGTTTATACTTTGTTTTTTCACTCAATGTATAGGTTTTCCATAACGTCCCTACGTTTTAAAACTAGACAACATAGCTAATTGAAATCTTATAGATGTTTCTTATCGTAAAGAAAAATTATTTTTACCAAATGAGGAAAAATTACTCGTCCCCTCGTGTTTTTGTTTTGTAAATTTTCTTTCTTTACTTAAGAAAACCAGAGTAGCAACTGTGTGTCTTTAGTAATCTTTCGTGTATCAGACTTCGGTGTTCCATGATTTTCAATTATGATAGCATCATTTAAAAAAAAACTGTCTTTAAATATCTGCAAAATTCAGACGCTCACTCTAGTGACTACGGATGCGACAATCCAGATGGACACTAGCTGGATTTACGCTTTATTTATCTAACAAAGTTTTGGGTTAGATCCTTCTCTTTCATCATTCCCATCTGGTTTCTCTTGACCGAATATTGTACTCTTCCGACACTAATACCATTGGTAGGCCAGGGGTATTTATTTTATGTTATATTTTCTTTTTTGGCATATACAAAGGTAACTTGGTAACTTGCAACTTGGTAACTTGTTATGACTGAACTTGGTAATCCCGGGGAACACTAGCTCTTTTTAAATCGTTTTTGTATGAAGGATTTGCTAGATCCCTCTCTTTCATCTACCCTATTAAGTTTCTCTAGACCAACACTAGTGCTCTTCCAGCCTTGTCGCTATTATAGTATTCGATGGCTAGGATTTTTTATCATGATTTTTCTTATTTTTTTATAAGGCGATGATGATCGAGGGGTTTTCGCTTTTGAACAACAAGGAAACCTATTTTTTGTTTTTTACATGTCTTTCCTTTCTGCGTTTCCTCTCGAGTTATAACTCAACGCCTCCTTGGGTGAAACCTACTGTTCTTCTTCTCCATCCACCTCTATTTTGTTCTAAACATTTGATTTAGATATTTTCATGTTTTGTTTTTTCTATATGAGTCCAACATCACGTAAGATCATATTTTTTACTGAGGAGCTTGTTGGTAAAGATTTAGCAGCTTATTTGTGATGGCCTTTGTGACTCTCTATTATTCTTATGTAAAGATCAACTACAAGACGTTATTTTTTGATAATTTTAATTTAGTCTTGTTTGTAGTAATAGGTTTGAATGCCAAACGTAGAATAAGGAGATTACATGTCATTTGCTTTTCTTATTCTAAAGTTCATCTATTCCTCTTAACTTCAATTCCCTGTTATTATTGAGACTAGGTTGTTAAAAGCTCTTACTCAATTTCTTCATTTTACCCAACTAGTTTTCGTGATTTCTTAGGCATAATAGTTTAAAGCAAGTATTTCATTTTATTATCTATTTGTTCTTAAACAATTTTCGTTTCGTAGATAAAAATTGCACTAACTATAAATTCCTCTCTTGTTACAATATGAAACAGCTACTGGTGAAATGTCCAAAAACTGCAACATACGTTGATGTTTTTTTTTTTTTTTTTTTTTTTTTTTTTTTACAGTAAATAAATAATTTTAAAAATAAGCTTTGCTGTATACATACATTGCCTTACAAAACAATATATACATCGTTCAAAAGTTGGGGAACTAATCATATTCAATGAACATAGCAACACTAACTTCCCTTATTTAGGGAAATTCATTCAGTTGCGGAAAAGCTCCCCAGAATCAAATCAAATCTAACAACAGTTATTATTCACCAAAAATGGCAGTTCGTTAGTTGTCAGTCCAAAAGTGAATATTGAACCATGAATCCCGTCTTTCAATTTTTAAAATGTATTTAAAGAGGGTTAAACTGGTTTTGCTTGTGCGTCTTTAGGTTAAATCCTATTTAAATAAATCGAAGAGAATTAAGGTTCTTTTTTATAATTTATTCCTGAATAATCGATATTTTACTCCAGTTTTGTTAATTTATTTCAAAACTTTTGGACGAAATCAGTTGATCCGATATTATCAATTTATCTTTTTATAGGGTCAGTTGTTTTGATATTTCACTATTAAATCCAGAAAGGGAATTTTTTGAGAGCGCCATCTCTTATCAATAACTTTAATGTTTGGATTCTTAGTGGCTTAGAGTATTAAAATTGCACTATGAAGATTATTTAACTATCTAACTATATGTATGTATATATTAATATATATATATATATATATATATATATATATATATATATAAAGTAAAATTTAAAAAATGAAGCTGGTACGGACCAAAAGTATCAAATTTGTTTAAAATTAGTTACGCGTTTGAGCTACCGTCCATTGAATCTATGACAGACAACTATCATTCAAAAAACCACTATTTTGGATCCAGAGGATCTCAAAATACGGTCAAAAAAAAGATCGATATGTGGAAACTTCGCCAATCTTTCTAAATATATGAGATAAATTTTTTAAAAAAACAAGGAATGGGAACAAAAAATTTTGAAATTAAATATTGAAAATGAAAATAATTTTTTGTTTATATATTGCAGTTTTTACTAGTAATATTGTACAAATAATATACAAACTCTGTCTCCCATTAACACGAACTCTCAAATATACTGTAAAAATAAACTTATTGAAATTTATCAATTTTTCATTTAATACCATTCCTTTAGCTCAATCACTTATTTTTGTATTCACAACTAACTATTAGTTTTTGACAAAACAATACTGTACTCCACATATGTAACAAAAACATGTTCTCACAAGACAAGAAAATATAATAATTATAAAAGATTATTTAAAACTTCAGTTAGGATTTTGTAAACATTTTCATTTCATTTTATTTGTGAAATTGTAACTGTAAAATATAACCGAAGTAAAACTAAATACGCAAAATTTGTTTACATTGTTAATTAATTGCAAGGTAAACAGATAAAACTAAACAAATAACTCAGCCATTTAACAGTTACATATATTTCAAATAAACAATTAACTAATGCATTATATTCAGAACTGAATTCTATTTTGGAAAATTGATTGCACTTTTAATCCTCTCCCCTGCATCGACAGACCTTATTGGCTGTATCACATGGAATGGAATTGAGAGTTCCAGACTATTGAGTTAATCCTTTTATATCCTTCATGGAGAGGAACGGGGATTTACATATGTAGGGTTTCCAAATTATCCATTATAATTTACTGACTGGATTAATGCAAATTATGTACTTCCTTTTACTTATTCAGTTTAGGAAGTATAATGTATATTTACTAAGTATTAAAATTTTCGGTTTTGATCGATTTCCAAGTTTTCATGACCCCAGAACAACGAAAAAGTTACTTTTGACATGTTGTACGTCGTTGCCGTTGTTTGTTTTCAAATAAACTTAACCTACTTTATAATATTTTTTTGATCTAGCAATAAATTTTAACATTTCCTACAGGGCCAAATATTCCTACAGCCGTTTTATTTAGGGGGATCTGCTTGTATTACACTGAATAATGGGGCTGGTTAAGTACCATGATGGAGCTCACCAACATATTTATGTATTAAAATTAATCGTGCACTAGAAACTATCTCAAAATACTCAATCATATATTTACTGTACAGGTAACAACAAAAATAAAACAATAAAACCTAAAATTACTGAAGTGTTACTGAAAATTTTGTATTACAGTTTTATTTACAAGTAGAAAGAAATAAGCTTTAGACAAATTAGGACATAATATTTGTTTAATAAGAAAGAAGGGTTATTGTCATTAAATAAATGACACCTTAAGTCATTTTGTTTTATCTTGCTTCCCATCCTGTATTTCTCTATATATGAGAAAAGCTCTGGGCTGACCGCTTGTGTATTTAAAAATAAATTTATTCTAAGTTTAAAGGCTTAGGGGGGATATTATTTTAAGATTTATGTTCCACCCAAGAAAGCAAATTTTATCATTAAGAATATATTCTTCTTGCCGGAAAAAGAAACAAAATTGCATTTTGTTTCCCTACCCTACCAGATATAAATATTTAGTTGGATATTGAAGAGAAGAACTGAATTTTACTGCATTTCAGCTAAAAGAGACATCATTCGATCAACTCTAAGCATTTGTTAAGGATCCAGTTCCAAGTCTTTGGTCTTTGACACTTTATGATAGGATTATTTACGACTGAAATATATGTTATAGTGGTGTATACACAAACCGTAACAAATTATGAACAGTGACTTTGCATACTATATTGTTATACAAATAAAAAATGACAAATTTTCAAATAAATTCATTACACTGAATAAAACAAAGTGTTGCATTTAAACAACAAGCAGTGGGACATGTCAAATTTATTTTCATGAATAAACATTAATTCTGAAACAGTGTAAATTGTTTTTTATTCCTTGGAAACTGTGATAAACAATAGTTCTATTTATTTGTATTGTTTCGAAATATATGTATTTAGTATATTTTGTACGAGAGTACAGTTAATATATTTTACTTTGTTTTAAACAGAAAATGTGCCATATATTTCATCTCTGAATGAAATTAAATATTTGTATAATGAATATATAGGGCATATTGTGCTATGTGATGTAAACATACTATTTATTCTTGTATGATGTTTATAAGCGGTAGGCTATGTTTACTATAATTTTATCTTAACATAGTTACATTTTAATTCAATACATTCAACACTACTGTGAAACTAATAGTGTTAACATATAATATTATTTTAAGAAAAATACATATAAATCGTTTAAGAGTATCATGGGGTAGTGAAAACTTTTCCCATTTAGTGTTACTTGATGATTGTTTTCTCAGAAACAACTTGGCAGATTGTACTGACATTTTAACCATAAATTACCCACATTAAGAGTGCTGACATTAACAACTAAAAGTAAATTCAATACCAAGCACCAAAGTATTCCTAGATATGGCAATTTCAGTTTTGCTTATTTTAAAGTAGAAAAACTTATTAAAATAATAATTCTAGTACAGTAAATTACATAGAAAAAGGTAATGCAAACATAATTCACCGTTTATTTAAATACATAAAAAATGGAAGTGTACCATTTGCCTAATGATTACAGTAAATTACGCAATCTTACTATAAGCGTTGTGAAATAGTAAATATTTAAGGGTGTTCTGGTAGCTTAGTTATTTAAGTCATTTCTCCTCTCATCACGAGTAGAACTTGAGAGTTTAGATTGTAAACAACTAAGCATTTCAGTTATTTTCATTTTGTGGTACAACAAAAGAAGGGTTTACATTGAATAGATGTTGACGGGGTTGTTTACAGTCCAGTTGAACAAATACACCCGTTTTCCAAATTTTATTTTTTATTGCTATTAACAATAAATGATAATTTGATAATTATTGGGAACAAAATAAATTTAAAATGTAAACTAACGTAATGGGACCCAACCTCTTTAAACTTAGAATTATTTTTAAAAAACATCAAGATGGGGAGGCCCTAGAGAATTTTATTTCTTGGAGTGTATGAAATACAGGCAGTGCAACGCATTTCAGTTACTTGGGGTTAAACAAAATTTGTTGATATCTTGATTGAGGTAATCTATAGGAAGAAAAAAGATCTCAACAAACCACTTTATGCAACCAGCTCTTAACGAATCAGCTAAATGACACTCTCACTTATTGCTACAACTTTTTTTTTTTTTTTTTTTTTTTACATCTATTGATAAATATAATCTTAAATAGTAATTATTTTATTAATACACAATCTTTTTAAATGTAAATGTACTTTATTGAAGACATTTTTGGTGTTACATGTACTGTAAATCTCTGATGGATATTTTGAGAGAGTTACTGGGGAACGATTTATTTCAATATTTCAATTTTAACATTCAAGTGAATTATCTGGATTAATGAATGCCATCTGCACTAATGAATGCTGCAAATTATATCTAATATATATGGAACTCTACATATGTATTTTGCTTACTTTTCCAGCGTAAATGATATAAAAGGATTAACTTAATAGTTTAGAACTCTGAATTCAATTCCATGTGACACAGCCAATAAGGTATTTCGACGCTGGAGAGAGGAATAAAGTACAATCCATTTTACAAATTGCAATTCTTTTCTGAAGATAATGCATTAGTTAATTGTTTATATAATATATATATATATATATAACTTATAAATGGCTGAGTTATTTGTTTTATGTGTTGACATGGTGTTTAGTTAACGACATATTATTATTAATTTTGTGATATTATATAACTTTAATTGATCTATTGTAACATTCATTATAAGATTATTATTTTTAAATTTCGGTTATAGTTTTAGGTATATTTAAACATTTAGGCAAAATTATACCTTGGTAAAAAGCGTATTAAACAAAACTATAATGATTTTTAACATTAATTTAATGTCATTGTACACATTTAATTACTTATCTTTACCTCTTCAATTTGTAACCGCTCCCAATAAGGTCCTAGCAGTTTTGTAACGGCGACCTAAATAAACTAGCCCTTATTTCAGTTCACCTAATTCGTTCCTAACTAGAAAAAAGATAATTACTGATTACCCTGGAAGGTATTTTATCTCCGGCTCGACCATGGAGATCAAAAGTCAGATATCTTATAATCATTCTTTAAATTACCTCCTCACATTTTAACAAAAGCAAAAGCAAAGGAAATCGTTATAGACTCTTATCATGACTTGCGAAAACCCTCTAATAATGAAGATTAGACTATGCATAATATATAAAATATACATCTGTCCACTCATAGTATATGTTGTCCCAGCATAATATTCAGCTCTAACAGGAAGTGCAAATAAACTGCTGGATTCATTCCAAAACTTCGCTGGAACGACGAATTGTTTTTCTATGGTACAATGATCTCATAATGGTATATACAATGGTCTCACAGTTAATATACTCGAAACATTCACCAAATACTCAAAAAAAAGTCATCTCTTACAGTAGACTCACCCCATTGGTAACATATTCGATTTAGAGTCAGAAACACACTTTTTCCTTGTTTATTTAACCCTCACGAGTTAGTTAATTATATTAACGATTACATTATTACATAGCTTCCTAAAACAAAAACTAATGAATTATTTAAACTAAATTCTTTTTTTCCTAGTTCATCTCATATTAACATAGCTTCAGATAATTGAATATAAACCAAAGCAATTCTCATTATGATCTAGTTCTTCAGGGTTCGACCGCGTCAATATTGTCTGCACGTTGAGTACAGCCGACTTTTCGGGCACTTTACAGATGTCCATTCTCAAGGCTTAACAAAATAAATGTCAAGTGAAGTGGTAGATAGTACCTCAATTAGTTTTTAATTTTATTTTGTTTTTATTTTACGCTTTTATAAATACGCAAGGGCTCCAAGGTCGAGGACTGACACGCGCGGGTAGAGGAAAGAACCTATAGGCCATAAAATACACCATGAATTAATTAATGATGTGTACAATTACAGGTTCATATAACCTGTGCAACAACTATTTAATTAAACACACTTACCTATTTTACATATATTAGGGCAAGATAGCTTGGAGCAGTTCCTTAAGGGGAGATATTCTGAATTGGATACACGAGGTTCAATTAACATATCACAGGATTACCTATGGAAAACCTGGACGCACATATCCAGTGCGTTCTTAAAACTAACATTCCCGCCTGACTCAAAACACCTATTGAGAAACAAACTCTTTTTGAGTTAATTAGATTAAATTAATTTGGAGGACTCAATTCGCATACTATAAAAAGTAGCTTTGCATAACACCGACTGAAAATCTACTTCGTCACACCTCTAAATATGCATATTTAATACGAAGGACGTGGTTCACTGATCTTTCCGAGAATATCGTAAACGCCATTTACCCAAACTTAGCCCAACATTTAATTTAAAAATCTTCACGAAAATAAATGTAACTAAATAAATTGGGAGGACAAGTCACGAGTCTTGTCGAGCCGCTGAATACTACTCTCCTCTCTGTCACATTGGGTCGTCGCAAGCTTTCCGTCTGATAGGTAGACCTACCTTCTGCACTGCCTTCTCGATACCGTACTGTTTGGAACCCGGTTGGGGCAGCAGTTAGCCTGGCAGCATCCAACATTGCTCTGCCAACCCAACCCACAACCAAATATCTAAGCGCGGCAATCTCGGATTGCAACCATGGTGACCACATCTTCAAACCCGTCACAACCAAAACAATTTAATATTTACTACACTACCTTCCCCTCTTTCATCTACCAATACAATTTAGCATGTCCTACAAGGCCCAATTCACCAATATATGAATATTACGTTCATAACATTTGGCTGTATTATATTGTATGTTAGGTGTTTATAAGTACATCGATGGAGTAAATCACTTTAAAAAATAATATTAATTTTTTTATACTATCAGTAGGTGGGAAAGACATTCAGTGTATAGTTAAAAATTTTGAAAATTCAATTAATAATAGAAAATTTGTTAAAATACTCTAATCTAACCTAAAAACTACTACTTAATTTGCTTAAAAACACAAAACGTTTTGTTACTGTACACTTATAAATCATTACACGAATCTAATTTCTTTTCCACGACAAAACGTAATGAATGAAAACTGAAAGACAATCACCAGAGATATAAATATAAAACGAGGACATCCACGTAATGTAACAACGACTTACTGAACGGAACCAGTCTTGATTTCTTTTTGCTGATTTAATTATTGTTTCATTGTTTTTTTTTTTCAAATCAGGAGGAGGTCTTCTAGGAAATTACACAATACAGTTTTGTTTTTATTGCACGTTCATTGGGAATGACGATAGTACTTTGTTTCATACTTCTTAGAACGTATGCTTTGTTCGATTCAATAGAACGTTTTTGTTAATAGAAGCCTTGATTGGGTGATGAATGAAATAAATGGAACCCAAATTTCTTAATCGTACAAATTAACAGAAACTCTCAAACAAAATTTTCTAGGTACTTTATTTGAACGGACCGCCGCTTCGTTTCTAAATATATCCTCCATCCGGACCTTACAATTGCTACAGCCCTGAGTTTTTAAATTTACGTTTTGGCATATATTAACTTTTGATACCCAAGCTGCAGAATTAACGAGGACCTAAATGAAATTAATACGAAATGATAAGAAAATCGGGCTAAAAAGTGTATAAATATTACTAAGTGTATGGGTAAAGGAAGAAAAAAAATTAGGTCGTTTTTTTGGTGAATTACTGGAGATAGGAAAATAATATCTAAAATATAGCTGAAAAACAATGACTTATCATGCATGTACTACTTGTCCTAAAAATGTAATTATTTCAACAAATATACTAAAATCCTAGATGACGGACAACAAATGATAGCTTAAATGACACCATAAAACATAATATTGAGAGGTGAGATACAAACTGAATTTGGTCCCAAGTTGATAAGTATAAAATTGTGGCAAAATTTACAGTAGGAGTGGGGGAACTTTTTAATTACACATTTATAATTTTAAAAAATATACAAACTGTTATTTCTATTTTATTGTAACATATATTTTAATTACTTTCATAAACCAAATATTCCATTCAATTTTAACGCAAACCATCATATCGATACATTTAAATGGTCGGTGACAAATATGGAACATATGATTCTCTAAATTTAGACGGTGCATTGACCGCACTACTTGAATCCAAAAGCGGAGGTTTGGCACAGCTTCTAAACTGTGGAGTGAACAACCCAAACAATTCTTGCCATATTTCACGCTGTTGAAAGTGCTGAACAAATAATAACTCATGTGTTCGGTTCCTATTGTTTTTTTTCCTTTCTCGAACATAAATAGTTTTTCACTGAATTTCAAAAAGTAAAAGGAGAATATGTTAAGAATTGTTTTATGCTACCAATATATCTTGCAATCTTGCAGGCTGTAAAACAAATGTAGTATTCATTCCATATTTAATAAAACAGCTTAAATTTAAAATTTAAATTTGACGTATATTTGTTAGAGCACAGTAGGTTTTACATCATTAACTTTTTAATTTTGGGCGGCCATCTTGAAACTGTAATACTAACATTACCAATAAAATTTCAATTTGGAAATAGGTAATGTAATATCTTGTATTGGTATTGCTAAATTTGGTAATCTAAAATATTTCGACTTCTATTTTTTTTAGCCTCAAGAAACCCAAAACAAATAATGTTTGTCCGTTGTGGTCGGCGCCTCTTTGTAATTTGTACGTAACTACAATATCGCACACAAAAATTAGGAAAGTAAAAAGAGATTATTTAAAGAAGACTAGTGTGCTCATTCAGCTATGTTCGTTGAACTAGTTGAAATTCAGAAAAATCCAATTGAAATTGTCAAAATTACGGCTAATTTAAACATTTTTTGTTCCTAACGTGTATGTTTTTTGTCTTGTAAAACATTATATTAGATAAGAATTTGAATATTACATAACCTATTTATATTATTATACCCTAAAAATGGAACCCAGCCCTAAAGGTGGTCCAGAACTGTTAAAAACTAAGACAATATGTAAACGTGATCAAAAATAACCACGATCACATCAAGAACCAAGATTTACCAAATTTTCGTAAATACCCCTTGGTGTTTTTTTAGGCTTCCTATTAGGAGTAGTAGTGCTGAAAAGTAAATAATCTTATTTTTTTTTTTGATAAGTGAAAGAAAACAGGTAGCAAATTATTATGAGATTACCAAATAATTTATTCTATCTTCAAATTATTTTGAACTTTCTATAGTTCAACATATTTTACTATTTTTTAAAGAAAAGCATGTTTAAATTTTTAATAAAATTGTTATATTTTATATTACAAATTACCATGTCAACAATAGTAATAGACTACGTAATTGTTCTAACGTTAGTCGTTGTTTCTAGGTTACACAATGAAATAAATGTTATTGCAACATAATATTTCCAGTATATAACATTTTTATTTTCCACCTTTACAACCAGCAATTGTAGGAAAACTTTGTGCGTAATTCATGTGACTAGTGTCATTTCTAAACTTGACAAATTGCTGCACTCTAGTAGCATACATTTTTCTCTTGTTTGGAAAACAGTCACTTTGCTTACTCATCAAACAGAAAATTATTAGGAGTTTCATCAGTGAAATATTTAATACAACTACAAAAGACTTTCTAGAATGCCGAATATTTTAAAATAGATCCAGGCAATTCGAACCACGTTTCTGTGACTATATAAACAATTATGATTAAAACCAATACGATAAAAACGTATATAAATAAAAATTATGACTCTTAAATAAAATAGAAATACCTAATTAAGTTTATATCGCATTTCTTACTTTCTCATATATAAAACGTATTTAATCGTTTGGAAAACATTTTGTTCGAATGAAGCCTCTAAGGACCCAAAAAAGTCCCAATTGGTGAATTATCAGTAAAAAACCAAAAAATAGGGCTGACGTAAAATATATATGTAAATCTCAAAATCATCTTTACTGTTTATGCTTGTTTTAGTGAATTACAAATATTAATACCCCATTATTGCTGTGTAAAAATTGGAAATTAAAATTATTACAATCCAGGATTGACCCCCGAAAAGAAATATGAATCTCGACCGCTGTCAATAAAACTCGATTTAGGATGAGTATGTGATTACGGCATAAACGACACAAGTCTATGCCTACTAAAGTTTGTAAATGTTATTCTAATAACAGGTTTCATGGTGTATTAACTTTTTGACTGACAACTACCGATCGATTTTTGTGGCGACGATAAATTTGGTTAGTTTTTATATAGTTTTGGGATGTGCGAGTGAGAAAGTTTGTGCAAATTTGTTTCCATCATTTATTTGAAAATGTTTTGATAACTTTTGTTATAATATTTAGTTTTGCCCATGATTTAGATTTATGGAATGAAGTTCGAGAAAATTAATGTGTTTGATTTAAAAAGATATGATTTACGTGTTCTACATATTTAAATATTCTTTTAAAAACAATCACATATTGTTACATATATCAAATTAACAGTAGAGTTAAATGTGAAATGAATCTATAATAAAACAAATTTCGCTTATAAATGTCATACAAGATTAAATATTGTCTGTACATAACAAAACACTTTGTCCTAATATATTCATTATAAAAATACTATTTTCATCCAGAGATAAATTGTATATTGTTTAGAACAAAGTACAATATATTAATAGTGCCATCTCGTATAAAACATACAAAATACATATATTTCGGGACATTAAAAAAAGAGAATGTTGTTTATCACAGTTTTCAAGGAACAATAAAATATTTTACATTGTTTTAGTATAAATGTTTGCTCATGAAAACAATTTGACATGTCTCGTTGCATGTTGTTTAAATTTAACAATTTTTATTACTCTCAGTAACAAATTTAACTTTAAATTGTATTTTTTTAAAACGTTTATAACATATTAATACACCTACTTAGTCAAAATGTTGTGTTATATAATGTCATTAAAAATGAATGTTCACATATAAATATTAATTTCTCTCAAATCGATTCAATTATTTGGGCTATGTCTGTTGAACATACGAGAGGCGACCACAATTCTAAAAACTATTTTTTGGTCTGCTCAGAACAGATATTTGGCGAAAAAATAGATTCTTTTTAACCCATTATATAAATTAGGAAAATATTTATAAGTAAATGTAAAAACAATATTGTATATTAAAAACATAATATCACAAAATATGCACCAAAAATGTCGTTCAATATTGGTAAATTATGGAAAGTAATACCCCAAATAAAAGTAGCAAATCGCAGAGAATTCAATTGGGGCCATCGTGGTACTTTCCCAGTCCTTACATAAAATATAATGCAAGCAGACCCTATTAATGTAATGACCAAAAGTAGGTTTAATGGTACTGGTAGATCGAATGGATTTATCCAGTAAGGTAAGTTTGTTTAAAACAGTTGTTACACAGGTTATCTGAACCTCGTAATTGTGTATATCACTTCTGTCTTGACGTTGGCTAAGTCCTAACGGGCCTCGTAGATTTATTCAAAAATTTATTTTTCATCAAGATGAGGCCTTATATACTAATGATGTACATGGTTTCCTTGATGAAAAATTTCCTTAATATGGAATTGAAGAAACGGATTGAAGGATGTGCCACCACGGTCTCCGACCTTCAAGCATTGACGTTTGTAGGGATATGTTAAATAAACTAATAGTTGATAATACAAATTGAAAGAATTCAGAACATACACATTTTATATAATGAGGTTAACATTATGTGGCATCAAACTAAATACAGATAATTTAGGTTGAGCTTGGGAAGACCTGAGATATCGCTGGGACGCTTGCGGGATTCCTACGAGACCCGAGTAGAATTCAAGTAAACAAGAAAAAACTTTTTGATGTGTTCTTTCATGTATTAATGTAATATAAACAGTAATTTTAAACCTACACTTTTTTAAATATAGTTACTCAAAACCCCTGACTTTAAGGATCACACTGTATTTAATTCTTTACGATATAAAATAGTTGTTTAGTTATGTTGTCCTACGGGCTTTAAAATCGACGAATCGGATGTGACTCCTTTCATTGAATTAGATTTGACGAATCATAAATTTTTGATTTTTCGTTGATTTTCAGGTCAAAAGGCGTTTTGATATGAGCCGATTATTGAGCTTAATCCTTTCTTCAATTTCAACAAATTATGAAGCTTCTTTTTTTACCTAAAATACATCAAAATTAAAACTGCACGTAAAACAAATATTAAACATAATTTTTCATTTTATAAGAGAACTAAAAAGAAAACTTTGACATGTGCAAGTTTCCTATTGCAAACAATATCTCTAAGGGTTTCACTTAACTGAAAGCTTTACTTTGAATCCAGTAAGATGATCCCCTCAAAGTTCAACTTAGAAAAATAAAACTATAAAAGTAGACGTTCCTCTCTTCTATAAAACTACAGAAATATTCTTATTCTCCATCTGCACCTGAAAGCTGCATCGCAATCACAGAGGATTTCTGCAATTCCAAGAAATACAAATATGTCTTAAATCCGCTTTGTCTTTTACATATGTCACTTTTATAAAATCTGTTTGTTTTATAGCAATAAATTTGATTGAGAATCAATAATAAAACTTTGCTACCATTTGATTGAAACGTATTAGTATGTTATATATATATATATATATATATATATATATATATATATATATATATATATATATATATATATATATATATATATATGTATGTATATAGGCTCTCATTGTTTATCCCTTTTGGTTAAATAAAGACATTAGTTTGTAAGTTAGAAAATAAACAGTGTAAAAATATTGCACTAACTTTCTCACGTTCTCATCTACAAAATGTAAATAATATACGCTCTTTCATACTTCATTTAGGTATTGTTTGGTTAGGTTAGGTTAAGAAAGTTATTTTATTACTAAGACTTAATTTCCATCTTATAATTCATTTAAATTTGAGAGATATTTATCCACAGCCTAATCTTGCATCTCTTGTGAACTAAACACATCCAGAGCATACCTCGTACTTCATTGAGAAAAAAAATAAGTTCTTTTTATTATTTATTCTCTCTCTCTCTCTCTCTCTCTCTCTCTCTCTCTCTCTCTCTCTCTCTCTCTCTCTCTCTCTCTCTCTCTCTCTCTCTCTCTCTCTCTCTCTCTCTCTCTCTCTCTCTCTCTCTCTCTCTCTCTCTCTCTCTCTCTCTCTCTCTCTCTCTCTCTCTCTCTCTCTCTCTCTCTCTCTATATATATATATATATATATATATATATATATATATATATATATATAAGTAGTCTTTTCATATAATAAGGATGACGTTGTATCTAGCAATGTTAGTAACGCTAGTGACGTTTTATATGTTTAAAAAATGTATAAAATAATACTTAATTAGGTATCAAAAAATTCTTAATACTCAATATTCTGAATAATTAAATATTGTTCAATAAACAGTGACGTCAGGACTAAGGATGAAGGTTATTAAGGTCACAGCTCGAGGCTTTGTCGTTATCCTATCACAAAACGTTTCCCTAAGCATCAAAGTTTGCCCTTTAAAAATATAAACTCATCATTATCTAAATATTAGTTGGATAAAGCCGTCAAAGCCAAATTCATAAACAAATTTATAAACGACCCTAAGCAAAATTTATAACTTATTAAGAAGTAAAACTTCATCTATGTCTAATCGTTTTAAACTTTATTTATTTACCTGCTATATGTTTATTTTAAAAATCATATGTTGGAGGATACCTTCGAAATAAAAATAAATAAATTCCCTATTAAAATACTTTAAAATTAATAGTTATAATAACACATCAATTGATTGATCACTATACTCTAGTTATAGGCTATATTAGCAACAAGACTTACTACAATCCATCTTCATATAACTAAATTACATAAATATTATTACATTAATCTATTAGTACTAACTATTAAAAAAATAAAATAAATAAAGATAGTCTAAAAAAACTAAAATTGACCGTTCTAGAGTATAACATACAGTAATTATTTAGTACGTCGATACACTATTTTTAAATAAAAATATTATCTAATTCTTCTACTACGTAGTTTATTTGCATAATCTAATATACTATTTTAACGCGAAAAGAAACTTTTTCACTGTATATTAAAAAGTATTTTTTTTTAACAATAATATTTTCAATTAATAATCGTTTGTCTAGTCTTCATCCCTCTCATCCATAACATTATTATCTTGGTAGGTCTAAATGTCACAAACAACATTCTTTTGAAACAATAAGTTTCAATCAAAACCAGTATTAAGACATGTAATGCGCATACGTCAAACGGTAGGTGAATCTTGATATTAGGTGATATTTCTCCGTCAGTAGTTAAAATGTGGTCAAAGTCTGTAGATTACCACAGTATTCTAATTTTTCAAAATTATATTCTGTATCATTTTTATGTTGAAATTTCACTGTTATATAATTACTTTATTTTAATATAAACTTTTAATGTTAACAATTTATAATTCATTTTTGAAATTACGTAATCCCATTGGCGATGTGTGCATATGCAACGTAACCTATGCATACTTGAATTTGGTACTTTCCATTATTATTTTTTTCAGTTAAAATGTGAATTACGTGTTAAAATATTATATTACATATCAAAATAATCTATGTAATAAAATAATTATACACATTTTATAACATAACGATTAAATCGACTTACCAAATAATTACCTAATACAAGAAGAGCGGAGGTGACGAAAACCACATCATAATAAAGTATTTATTAAATACAATATAAGTTATCAATCGTTTCATGTGTGTTGTAGAGATTCAACGAGGACGCCTTTCGATGTCCTACACGACAACACGTGGCTCACTTACTAAACAACATAATTAACATTCTAAAATGTCTTTTAACTTTCATTTAACAGAGAGAGATATTATTTTGTCTGTGATCAAAACAACTTTAAAGTATGTGTTTTGTATAGTGTAATTTATAATGCTCGCATTCTAGTTATGTGGAAGAATTGTTCGTGTCAAAATTAATTATAGCCAATTTCAGTGTAATCAGTATACAATAATATACATAGGATTTAAGTGTAAATTTAGTATTTATAATTATGTTTTTATTATTACACATTATAGTTCATAATATTTTGATATACATATTATTTATTAATGTTTGATGATCATGAAGTGAAGAAACGTGTCACATAAAATGAAAATGACTAAGTAAAATTGTTCATTTCTAAGACTATTTTCAAATTAATAAGCGAATGAAAATAGAACTTTAAAATCTTCATTATTTTGATTAAGTTCAACTTTTTCAAAAGTATAAAGAGATAAACGAGAAGTCTCAATATTTTTCTCATTTTTATAAAAAATAATTTATAAATAAATAAAATATAGAAACTTTAAATATTTATCAATATATTTAAAACTAGTTTAAACTCTAAGAAGATTATCAATGATAAATTTGTTTGTCTTTAAATTTTAAAATTAATTTTAAATGTAGTATCTCTGTACTTATATATTATAAATTATAATAGAAATAGTACGTTACTGAAATAAAACTCTTTTATTGTAGACAAGTCTACTACTGTTTCACTTAAGATAAGTCTCTAAGTTCTAGTAATCTTCCTCTCTTTAAACTTGAAATAATAAAACTATACAAGTGAAGACTTTCTTTTCCTTTTAAATGGAAAACACCTTTTTATTATTCACCTACATTCAAGCATTCAAATTTACCTTATGTTTTGCCTTATGTACGTTATTACTTTAAAATGTGGAGTCAGTATAAAATCTTATACTTTTATACGTAACCGTTTCAAAATGGCATTAATTTGAAGTTTGAGATGATTCGCGAACATTTACAAAATATATAGCCTTCCTCATGTTGAATAAAATGATATTTTAAATTATTTTAAGTTTTGCAATAGAGAAAAGTCGGAAAACCAATTCTTGGTAACAAAGAGGAGCTTTTATAAGTCTTGCAGTTACTCTTAAATAGTTATCTTTTCTCCTGAGTATTGGATGAGGAAGAAAACCTATGTGTGTTTTAGTAAATCAAAAAGAACTTTTGTTTCCGTTATTTACTGATATTCCAACTATCCTTCAACACACAATGAACATAAATATGTCAACTTCTTCAACATTAGAACAGTTAAATTATAAAAACATCGATTATAGAGATTTTTGGCAGAAAATATTTTTATTGACAGTCATTTTTAAAAGAGTAATGTAAAAACGTTTTGTATAAAAAATTCAGCAAATTTTGGTATTGATATTTAATCCAATTTTCACTATCTTGTTTCAACATGCACTTACCACTCTCGCTTCGATGACGGGGCTTAAGCCGAATCTTAAAAATATTCGAATAACATAATTATGTTCGTGGGAGATCAAAGTTCGCAATTACATTTTTTACAATAACTTCGATATTTTTCATTGTATATAGTTGGTACCATTACTTGCAGAATGGAAGTCTGCAAATTTATGTCTAAAGTATTGTGTAATAAGTTGAAAAATACACTATATAAGAACAAAAAAGTAGTTAAACTGGCCGTGATTTTGGATTTTTTCAATAAATTTTTTTTTGATTTTGAGTTTTATATGTGTACAATATACTACTATACACCAAATTTCATGTTTCTTACTTAATTTTGGAACCTGCTTTTCAGCTTATGGAGAACAACGAAAGGTGGACGGTATGTCGAAAATCGGTTTTTTCTATAAGCAATGAAACATCAAGTCTAGTTGTCAACGATCCTGTACTTCGACTCACAAACAGACAGAACAATAAAATCGAACCATTTTTGAGCGTATGTATTTATTACGGGCACCAAGTTTTTATATATTTCATTGATCCCTCGACAAAAACACGATCAACTAAATGTTATTCGAAACTTCAGTGTAACTCATTTACCACAACAGAGTCTAACACGGTTTTCAAAATATGAATTTAACAAGGCCTCAGCAGTCAAACATAATCTAGCCGTTGGCAAAGTGAAGTGAGCCGGCGGTAGAGGAGAGATGCATTCAGTGCAAAAGGGTGTGGATTAAGGGAAAAGTGACTAAATAAATAAATACCAATAACAATAGCGATATTTGTAAATATAAAATGAATACATTCTGAACAAAACGTCTGTTTAAAGTATCATGTCAATCTAAAGAGGTGATTTACCTTCCGAGGTTTTTTTTCTTCTTGATCTCAATCATAATCGGATAACAAAAAAGGAAGGAAAGAACATAAGAGTCTTCTAGACCTCGAATAGTTTCAATCTCGGAAAATAATGAGATTGATCAAAAGAGATCAGATGGATAAGATGAAAGAGAGGGGCCTAACGCAAGACTACATGACTCCATCTTGGTTAAATAAAGTTCGGAGTTTTTGAATAGAATGAAAGGCGCAAGTTGGTTTACGTTATGACATGATTAAATTCGAATGAAATCTATGTCATAGCGATCTATAAACAAACGAAAAAATTTTAATTAACTTTGTATATTAGAGTGTTTTTAAATTGTAAACATTACTAATTTAAATTAAATTCATTACACCGAGCAAAACAATTGTTGAATTTAAACAACAAGCAGTGGGACATGTTAAATTTATTTTCATGGATAAACATTAATTTTAAAACATTGTAAAATGTTTTTATTCCTTGTAAATGGTTATAAACAACAGTTATATTTATTTATTATGTCCCGAAATATATGTATTTAGTATGTTTTGTACGAGAGTGCGCTGTTAATATATTGTACTTTGTTGTAAACAGACAATGTGCTATACATTTTATCTCTGGATGAAATTAAATATTTGTGTAATGAATATATAGGACAAAGTGTTTTGTGATGTATAAACAATATTTACTCGTAAACTTGTATGACATTTATATGCGGTATAATTTGTTTTAAAATCCTCGTAATATTCATTTCAATGTAACTCCATTCTGAGAATATAATCTGACAAATAAATTTTGTATGTTTGTCATTTTTTGTGTATATAAACTATTCTGAATAATCGTAGAGTTAATGTTATTTAAATTTTTATAAAATAAAGTTTCGATTCAAACTTCAGTATTAGACTATACGTCCAAAAATTCCTCAAACAATTTAAATAACTCCTAACGTAAAAAAATAAGGAAATTTAAAAAAAAAATTCTAAACCACCCCCGCCCCACAAACTGTTATTTTTTGGGTACTGGGTTTAGGAAATTAATATTAACCCTAAGTTCTCGTTGTGGGATATAGTAGGGTTTCAGTTAAACTAAACTGATTCGTTTTCTTACTATACTTTCACGGATGATCTGGTTCATTCTGTTTATTGTTAAATCGAGTATTTGCTATTTATATTTATCATTTATTTATATAAAACTAACACACCCCCATTATCAAATGATAAATCTAGAACAAGAGAAATGCGGAAACACCACCATTGCCTACTACAGTGTAATTAATTAGAAACTAGTACGTTAATGTAAGGCAAAAACTATGGTTTGATGACAAATCTATGCGTAAACTATATCAATGATTTGAAAGGTCAATTTTTATCTAATAATTACAACACCAGAATAGATGTTATTTTGATTGTAAACTTTCTTTTTTTCTTTTAATTTAACACCTTAGGTTTTGTCTAGTTTGTGTAGATTGACTCTTAAAATTTGATCTATAGTTTATTACCCCCACTTTAGAAATCACCATTTTTTCATGAGACAGCTAGCAAGATGTTTGATTTATGCTTTGGTTTTACCATTGAGTCACCATTCGCCAAGTTCCACTAGTAATACTGAAGCTTCATTTTGACATTATATTTCATTAAATTTCCTGAGCATTACATAAATCAAATAATAAATATATCAGAGAATACAACTTCGCGTTGAAGTTCACAAATTATCATTTAGTTTGAAAATCAAGTTATACAACATAATGTATTTCCCTTTCTTGGAGTGTGTAGTGTCCAATGGGTCTATCAGTCTCTGGACATTTTCACGCTGTAAAACTTGATATTCATTAAAGTTACGAAGCTCATTGTAGTATCAAACGACAGTCCTGATTGTAATCTGTAGATGTAACGTATAAATTAGTTTTGAGTTGTTCTCGTGAAGTTGAATAGGGTTGATGTTGAAAATGAACAACACGATGTGTAGTAAAATCAATCGAGATACAGATATTGTATAGGGTTGTAAAGGTAACCTAAATAGCAATCCAGTAATGCACTTCAAATATCTTATAACTTAGTAAGCTTCCTGGAAGCGACTTAGCAAGTCGACGATGGCGCCAGTGCATCTGCCACGGCGGCTTCTCATGCAAGTATATAAGTAAATCATCTCTAAGTCAATCCTACAATGTATGGACATCGATTTTGTACGATAATTATTGTTCGTCAGGTAATGCGCGTGAACACAAATGTTTGTCAATAATCCGTTTGCCTATAATTAAACGTTTGTGTTCCTCTATTATCCAACATTGTACACGTATTTAATTTCTTTGTCCGTACTTGCGATTTCGACGCACCCAGTTTTTTTCAGTTAAAAAGCTGTCATGATTTAAGAAGTTATATACATCGATGGTTTACAACATAATATTTGCTACCACTGTGATCTCAATGAATGTTAAATCACAATTACAGTTCAAGGAGCAATTAACAATAAAAAGTAATTTCACTCTCTCAAGTGTTTTATTCGAATGTTGTGATGTTATTTGTTGTTACTTCTTGATTTAATAATTTTTTTGACGTTGATATAACAGGACTAGTTTATGAAAGATGTAAATACAGCTAAGATACTGTAGGACTCCACATCAGTACAACTCTATTACCATTGAATTTATATCTAAGAAGTTTACAATAATTATCTCCCATAACATACAATAATGTCAGGCTCAATGTGTGGGTGTTGTAATTTTATGGGTTCAGATTCAAATGATCTAGTGTGAGCGTAGTCGGAGCAGTAAACACGGTTTGTTATCTTCAATTTACCAAAGGTGGGCGGTTAGGTGGCAACATTAGACTAATTTCTCAGCTTCAGCCCATACCACGAAGATGGGAAATCTATTTAAAATATAACATCAAATGTAACAGTCACATTAGGTTTATAAGATCATTTTATTTAATGTATTTAAACCTTCATGGATCGTGGTCTTACAATTCACAGAATCGCTAATATAAAACCTTTTAATTAATGTTCTAACTTTTAAGTATAATTACATAATTACAGTTTGTTTATATGATAATGAATTACTTAAATAGAATATGCAATATCTAACATTCCTAACAATTAACTTAATGTTTGTTGTTTTAGGTAAGTTTTCGAGAGTCAGTGTTCACAGTTTGCTATCGATTTTATCAAAGGTTTCGGTGGAAGTTATTTTGATTGGACCGACGTCGAGCGGTAAGTAACTTTTCTAATTAAAGACGACAATAGAGACTCGGCCGAACACTACGACTTGTCTTGTACGTAGAATGTAAGATAGAGAAACTTGTTAACCTCCATAAGATACAATGCATTTGGTTCATTTCCTATTAGGTTTTAATAAAAGCATGTTAATCTGAGATATTGTAGATGATTTGTTTAATGGAAAGTGGGGTTATGGGTTTCGATAAAATCATTATAAACGAGCAACTTTTATAGAAAGCATAATTACCAAACGTAAGATATTTACGAAAAAAATCTTAATTTTTAATATTGCTTTTTTATTTAAAAAGACGAGTTTCAATATTATTAATTTGCTTAAAGATACACAACCAAAGTTTGGGATATTTAGAAACACGAAAAATATTTAAAAACAATTATTACTGACAATGTTTTTTTTAAATTTGTGAATGTCTTTAATAGTAAAAATCTTGCAATTTAAGAATGCATAGAGCAATATTTATTTCTTAAGGATGGTAGTTCCAGGAGAGCTTCTTTTCAGAACAAATATTCTTCAAGTCTCTTAGTGAAATTGTGCATTGTTCGAAGTAACATTTCGACAATTGCTTCTCAGATCTTAGTTTTCAATTCTAAGGTCTAATCTCATCGTCCTCGTTTACCTTTTTAAGAATTCATTTACAGAATAGTCACAGAGTGATAATTAGGTTTCATTTCTTGTACTTTCTGCAACTTGTATAGATGGCCGTTTAAATCCAGTACGTCTTATATTCATTAAATACTTGAAATATATAACTGTAAAAACACTGCGTCATGACGCATTGAACAACGTTGACTTTTTGTAACAACAGCTCGAACAGAATCGACATTTTTTGGTGTACTAACGGTTTGCACACGGTCTGATGGTTTCATTTTTATTACTGAAACTGTTTTTAAAACTAAGTAAATATATGTTCAATGACAGCGAAATTCTTTAAGAGAAACCTTCACACTGTCATTATTGCACCGGGCGTATCTCTCCAGATACTCATAACTAAATGGCTAGATATTGAAGGCTGCTTTTTATATCTCATTCAGCATTAAAAATCAAACAAGCCTACAAACACAAATAAACAAATTTCCGTTCCCTGAATCTCATGTAGAACTAAACATTAAGGGGGAGGCCAAAACCTCAAACATTCGTTTATGAAACAGGTTTCCGACCTATTTCCCCACGGAAACAAATTAAGCATATGAGGTTGTGAAGTGAAGGGTTACCTTCCTGCATATACTCAAAGTTATTCCTTTCAGCATAGATACCTTTACAATTATCCTGTGAGTAGTCCATTGATTATTAATTTTCTGTAAATATAAAGAAAAAGAAAACGGAACCATTTGAACAACGCAAAGATGTTATGCAAAATTAAGAAGTGGTACAACCATTTTGAAGATGGCCAAATGACGGTGAAGAGACGTTCAACAAGCCGAAATAACTAGGTAAATATACTGATTTGCTGCGCTAAATTTTCAGCAAGGATTTGACCATGATATTGTCCGGGAAATTCGTGACAAGGACGGAATGAAAGTAACTCCGTCTGTAAGTCTTGCAGGACATTCTAAACTCTGTTAATGGTGACCCTGACTTCTGACATGATAATTACTTTATGTGTTGTTGGTTTACAGATCGAAGCCGAAACAAAGGCATAGTGGAGAGAAATAATATACCGAGGTCAAAAATACAGGTTCACAGCAAACTCAAAGTTATGTTGATAGTTTTATTTTACTCTCGCAAGGTGGTACATAATGAGTGGGGGAGGCAACATTACTACAAATGAAAAATATACTCTGTTGTTTTTGACACTACCAAAAATACTGAAAGTCGTAGGACAATTTTATAATGGTTCAGGCAACTGGAAATAATTCTTCCCATATAATTCAACGTTTTTTGAACAAACACAGAAATCCGTACGTCAGCATCCATACGCTCATAACATTTCTCCACCTTATTGCTGGATATTCTCCAAACTACAAATGTCGTCGAGAATTATTATTAGTTCAAAATCATATGTTGTGTTATGGCCCTAAACCTGGTTAAAGTACAAATGGGGATCTGACATGATAACATGGTAATTGAAGCGTCGACTTGTTGGAAAAACATGGCGCTAATATATTAGACAAACTCTCAGTGGGCAGCTACCCAGAATTTTATTACTTCAAAAACATTAAATTAAGTCCTGTTATGTGACCATCATATGCACGCATATCAAATTTGATTGAAATATGTCCAAGCGAATGAACTGTGGAACAGAGCACTTATGTATGACATAATTTCAAATATTGTTTATCCCCAATAAAACGCTACATCTAATTTATTTATTTTTAGCAATGACCTAACTTTGAACTAATATGTGAGAAGATATAAATAATATCTCAAAAAAGTGCTTTTAGAAAAATGTATAACATAACTCCATTTTATTAAAAGTCTTATTTCTCGGTTATTTTGATATTTGTGGAATATTGTAACAACTTTTAGTTAATACCAAAAAAATCCGCTAAGCCAATTTAAAAAAACTGTACGTTAATTTAATTGTTAATTACGCGAATAAAATATAAATTAACGGGCCCTGTTGTAAATTTCATTATAGTCCTATACAAATCACCGTTAGGATATCGTAAGAGTTTAAATAAAACCTAACTCAATTTAACCTACACTGAAAAACCTATTAATTCAAACATTGCAAAAATATTAATAGACTCGTTTGGCTATTCATTGTAACAAGCATCCAAACACACGTACAGAAAAAATGTAAAGTGATGGTGTTAAAACAGGGCCTCCCTTTACTCCAGCAAGAACCCAAAACAATGAGAAATACAAAGGTCATTTGATACAGTCCTTTAAACTGTATAATGAAAAATGTATAATTTATTGATAACTTGTAAATAAACTTTCCACTAACTTAAAATAAAAATTGCAATATTATGTCAGGAAAGAATAGTAATTTTACAGAACATTCTTAAAGTTTCCATGTCCAATATATTCCTTTCTCTTCTATGTATCTGTGCATTAAAGTAAAGTTTAAAACCTCATTTTTCTTCCAAGAAGATATAAATAAAATCAAAGAAAACAAAGCAAGTAGATACAGTATACATGTGTATTTTTATTATTTCTTTCCTTTTAAGAACAAACAATAAGTAGAACGATTTCTAAGAAATATATATTCTACGATATATTTTCAAAGTAGAAATGTTTCGCTAAGAAATATATTTATAGATAGTATACGTTTCCCCTATATATAATGCATTAAACGATTCTCAATAAAGTAAATGTAACTTTTATTTATTAATCAATTCTAAATCATTATGAGTCCATTTCAAAAGAAGCAGTATGTAAATTCAAATAATTAAATACTCTTCAAGAGAATAGGGGTTAATATAGGTTAAACAATTGATAATCTAATTGGTTAAATTGTGTCACTTAATCCCATTCCTATTTGAAATCTTGAAATTATTTTCACGATGTCCTCCAAAAAGTACAATAAATGGAAGCAAATTTACTCTATAAACCATACCAACGTCAAAGTTTTTATTTCTTACTTTTCTCTAGATAATAAAAATGTTCCAGACTTTATATACACTCTGTAAGTAGCCTATATAACGGGTGTTCGAAAAATGTTAGCATGGGATAATATCTCCGCATTTGGTGAAGTAAATCAACTAAATTTTAGTGCTTGTATAACTACCACAAAATCTAATCATAATTATTACATCTAAAATATTATCTTTTCACCCTTCTATATAAGCGATTGAACGTTTTAATTTAAAATATAAACTCATAGTGCGGGGTTAACAATCACGAGGGCACATAGCTGAATTTACATTTTTTCATCTAGTCTTGGGTTAGATCCCTCTATTTCATTATTATTTTTTGGTCCCTCTTGACCGACAGTTGTTCTTTCCCGACCCTGAATGTATTAGAGTATTCGAAGACTATGTGTCTATATTTTATGTTTTCTTTTTTTATAAGACGATGATGACCGAGAGGTTTGCATTTGAACAACAAGGAAACAATTAAGCCGTTTTCAAGTAGTAAAGGAATAATAAAAAAACACCAATTATAAAAATAAAAACAATAAAACAGACATACATATTCTGTTTTTGGCATTTCTTCTTACATTTGCCAGTTTATGTACCCAAGAGAATAAAGTCAATAGAATAAGGTCCAGTGATTGTGCTGCCCACTTCATAAATCAAAGCATATATTATTATAACTAAAAAAGAAAAATATGTTCTGCCTTAAATTTTGTTTAAAAATATTATTCGTTTTTAAAATATTGGACTTTAAATATTTTAATATTCTTTTATGGAAATATACAAAATAATTTTTTGGTCTTCTGGTAAATTGTAAAATGTTACATTAATACTACGTATACCAAATATTCATTAAACATCTTGTTTACTTTCAATGATATAATTTTATATTAATTATTTTTTTAAGCTCACAGTGGCCGAAAGACGGAAAACAAAGCGATTCCTGACGTATTTTTATGTAAAATTGTGTTTTTATTTTTAGGTCTAGAATCTCATCTCAAATATTTCCATGCAGTTTTGAATCACCCTGTACAATAGCACTAAATTTTTAAATGACCTCAGAATTTTTTTCACACCCTAATATGAAACTAGTATACAGTAACTCGTCCCCCCCACACACACGCACATCGCTTTGGTAATTTATTATGTCAATGATTCTAACAATGATTGATGTAATGTACTCGATTACTATTGCCACTCTGGCACTTGGTAATCATACTAAATGATGTCCTTTAATAATAGACAGATCTGTTAAACCATCTGTCTATCTGTCTAAGTGGAATTTCAAAAAATTAAATAGATTTACGTTTATATGTTATAGGATCAGTTTGATACCTCTCCAGGGTTTAAATAACATTTAGGTTTTGTGTTGTATTAATTTAAATTTTATTCTCTCCTATAAACCAATTACATTATAGTCTTTGTAAATGTAATTAGTAATAACTTTGATTGATGAGTATTTTTATAATAATGTGTCAACGGTTTATAAATTCAAATACGTAAAATTAGCTGTTATGGTTAATTAGCTTTCTTTTCAGGTTAGGAGAAATCACCATGCCACCATTTTGTAAATTTTTATACTAATATATTGTAAACCATTATAACATAGTTAGTGAAATATAGCTTACGTTAGAAATTTTACTGAAATATCAGGTCACTCATTGCTGATTTGTTTCTTTTTCTCTCACATTTTGTCGTGATGCATTTAATTTAGTTTCTTTCTTGTTGTTTGAAGTCGAAAATAAAAACAAAAATAAATAGAAAGAATTATAAAATATTACCATTAACCCTAAAATACTCTAATACCATCGGGGTCGAAAAAAAATAAGAGTTAGTCAAGAGAGGCCTGATAGGAAATCTGACTCATAGGGATAAAACTCAAGATTAGATATAGTCAGCTATGGCGCCCTCGGGCTTGCCACACCAGTACTAACTATGAATAAGCTCCTGAGGGTAGATCTTTGTTTACGTAAGGTAGACAAAACCTTTGTTCTCCTTTGGATACACAACTAGAGTTACATCAACTAAAGCGATTGTCAAACGTTTTAGCATGTACCCTTTTCTTTCTCACGTATATGTAGACAATGTTATGTGATGCGTAAAACAATGTAGAGCTTTCTTACCCCTTTTGAAGTTTACATGTCCAAAAATAGAGATTATTGGAATTAATGACTGTTCTTACATCTGTTGAAATAACAGTACTCTACGGTTCGACATGTATATACCGAATTTAATCAAATTTGCTGTATGTACATATATATATATATATATATATATATATATATATATATACTATTGATTATTATTTTAATTGTTTTAATGGCTCAAAATTTGGGGTTAGCAAACGTTCAGTTTGTGGATGAACCCAACTATTTTAGATGGTAATCTCGTATGTATATCATAACCAAATTCAAACTGAATGGGAATCTACATACAAATTACAATTGTTATGATTTTTTTTTCTTTCAGATTTTTCCTTTTTGTTCGTTTGAACTTTTAATAATAATCGTTTACTGAAACACGCAGTGAATTTCCTAGACCTTCTACTAGGGTTTTAATTTGCATGTACTGTTAATGTGTGGTCAGCACGTTCATTTCTTTTCGTCGTATTTCTCGACATCGAAATTACATTTAGTTACTACTCATATGTCCACTATATCTCTAACAATGATGAGTTCACACAATATTTTTTAAAGTTTGTGAATATTTAAGTTAGGACTTCTTACATACTACACAAGCTACTAAAAAAATTGAGATTTTCAAATACCTTAAGTGTTCACCAATCTAATGAGGTTGAAGGCTATATGTCCATTTTCATTTATAAAACAATATCTAGAGTCGAATAACATTTCTGAATGACTATCTGTCTGGTATTGTGTAGTCTACAAATTGAGTTCTCGTCTGGTTATTTCTATAACCTACTTCGCAATTATTTACAATCGTAGTTCAACAACGTTGGGTCAACACCTTAACTTTTAAGTCTCTGTCAACCTGTAATTCTATGTCTCTCACACGTCAAACTAGAGTTGTAGATTCTAGAGATACAGGAGGCTCTCGAAGTCCTGAAGTATCTACCTATTGCATTTAATTGAAAGCCATCTCTCCTTTTTCATTTAGTTATTTTTCGTACGGTCTCTCTGTTTGATGGTATATAGTCAGTAGGCCTACATCTAGTTAGCTTCACCATGTTTATTGAATTCGAAATTACAATTACTTACTAACTTTAATTCCCACAATACACCTCAAGATGTTGGGATAACACCGTAATTTTGTAAATCCTGTGAAAATGTAATAATTCAAAACCTCTCACACAAATATATGCAGTAAACAAACCAAAACTTTCAAATTGTTTCGATATAGCCACATTCGCATTTCCATTATTATTTCTAAAACAAATTCAATCATTTATTGGTTTTCTGATAACCTCTGTCTAACTGCATGGTTCGCAAATAGAGTTACCGTCGTCGTATTTCTGAAATTTTAAATTATAATTCGTTTCTTATCGTATTTCCACAATTTTTCAATATACTGGGTTAACACCGTAACATTTTGGGCTCCAACGAGTTTTTAATCCAGGGCTCGCACATTAACCTCAACATTAGTTACTTGATAAACTTTGTCTTTCAAAAGTGCTGTTCTGGCGGTCTTTATCTTGCAGAAAGTTACAATGAAATACAACTTCTCTAATTTAGTAAATGGATTTAATTACCTTAGAATATCGATAAAATAAACATGAAATCTCTCTCTCTCTCTCTCTCTCTCTCTCTCTCTCTCTCTCTCTCTCTCTCTCTCTCTCTCTCTCTCTCTCTCTCTCTCTCTCTCTCTCTCTCTCTCTCTCTCTCTCTCTCTCTCTCTCTCTCTCTCTCTCTCTCTCTCTCTCTCTCTCTCTCCATCCCTCTCTCTCTCTCTCTCTCTCTCTCTCTCTCTCTCTCTCTCTCTCTCTCTCTCTGGCATTACTTCATTACTAAGTCCACACACAACATCCGACGGTCTAATTTAATAAATTCAAATTATATTAAAATATGCTTCGTATAATTTGCTTTTTGCAGTAAATGAATGAAGTCGCAAAGCAATCAAAGAGCTTGTCGTTGTGACCTAGTTTTAGCGAGTCGTTATCTCAATTGAATATTTAGTTTAGTTGGCAAAATGTTTGCAATCAACGATCTCCCTTCGTTAAATGAGAAAAAACTTGTAAACTTTTAACATTTTAATTGGAAATTGATGAGCCACCGTTTGGACGACGAGGATGCTTAACGAAAAGTTGTTCATTCTTTGAAACGAGTATTTACTTATAACAGTTGTTATAGAAATACATTCATTCGTGCTTATACAATCTTTAAATTCAGAAAACGACTTCGTTGTTGGAATAATAGTCCATTATAGATTCTGTTTGTCAATAATCTATAAACTCCGAAAATCTGGTAATTAAATGGACCGTTATACGCCGATACGCGTGAAAGAATTGTGAACTGATCCAATCATTTCTATAAAGTTTTCAAATTTTTATAGACCTATTCTTTAAGTTATATTGAAGGTTCACATCTCTCATATATACGTCATATAGATAAAATTAAGTGGATGGTCAAGAAATGGATATCTTGAATAGGTAGCTAGTTTAAATAAAATTGTCAAGACTATAAACAACGCGACTTTGGTCCGTAGACAAATGGGATAGTTATTTCTATGAAGTCGCAATAGTTTAAATTGTACAGACAGACAGACACGCGCGTGAAATTATAAGGGACCTTGGTTTTATCTACTGACCCTGATAAATAGAAATCATTGACTATGCAATCCAACTTTAAATTTCTACTGCATTGTTTGTCTCACATCTCACAGAAACTGGTCTTAAAACTTATACGCTACGCAATTCTCATAGTATGGTTAAATAAGTTGTATTTGTCATACAAATAACTATAATATATGATTTTGCACTGCAATTTAGTTTCGAATCCAAATAATTGTTTGAATGTGTAGGTTACGCCGTGTTCAAATTATAGGGGGTCTTAATGTCTGACACATTGTTTTGTCAAATAAACATATTCGTAATCGAAATAACTTACAGTTTTAATTAATACCAAACTTATAATATTTCAAAAACAAAAATTTTTATCTCGACAGTTTTACCCTTTAACTACCAGAAGGTTTTTTTTTGTTAGTTACTGCTATATTTTTCCTTTTTGTGGGATAAAAATCCAATTTGAAATATATAGGATTTATCATTTTACCTGTGTAGGCGGGTTGCGACTTACATCAGACAGACGGGCAAACGAAAACGTGAAATTATAAGGGTCATTGATTTACCCAAGAGATCCAAACAAACAAATAGTTTATTGTTAGTTATCAGTAAAAAAAAAAAAAAAATTGTTTATTGGTTTGTTATAAAAGACCACATTTGTTAATATCAGTCTAAAGATTGTGTTCACATTTTATTATATTAGTAGTTTAATAACTTATATCTGAATACAAAAATCGAAGTAAAATAAAAATAATGGTTCAGAAGATATAATAGGTATAAAGCAAACATAATCCTCGACCTCGGATATTAGGGCTTCATTTTAATAAATATCATTTACGCTGATGTCGCGTTTACTACTCTACCAAAGAAGTTTGTGCCCTATTTACATATATCTATTTAAGATGGCATCCATAATTCACTACCGACTTTTCGCTGACAACTACAGAACCGAGATTTTTCTTTATTGATAATTTCAGTTGGATTTTATTTTTTGGGTGGATGGGTGTGTTTTAAAATTTGTCAAATATATTTACATCATTTGTCTTAGCTTGGACAAATTAGTTAGTTTTTAAATTCGTCTGAACCATTTTAAAACATTTACACGTGTCATGCGAATATATCATTGTATTAAAAAAACCGTATTAATATTAATATTTAATTTGCAACTGAAACATGGATGTGGGTCGTTATTACATATTAAAGAGTACTTACCTCTTTTCCAAACTAATTGTCGCACCTCCCAAAATCTGAGACTTCCTTTCTCTAAAGACTCTTGTATGTCTTTCCAATAGTTCCTAACACCTACCGAATGCGCTCATAACTTGTAACAATCTTGGAACAATTTTTCAATAAATGACATTCAGACTACTTAATAAAGAATTTTACTATACACAAATCCTTCAGACACGAAATTTGGTAAAGAGTTAGGTTTTGGGATTACTTCGATGTGGAAACAATCCGACACTCCAGCTCAACGTTGCCAGCCCCCCCCTTCGGGGGATTAAAAGTTGGGGAAAAACTGTTTGTTTTTTTGTAAACATCTCGAAAACTATGCTTGACATCACAAAATTAAATACAAAACTGGTAGATGTTCATTGAGCACTGTGGTGAATGTGAAAAATATAAAACACTGAAAACCCTACCAAAAGTTGTTGGTGACTAAATTTCCCATCAAAACGGCACTTGGTAATTTGTTCATAGGATAAACTGGAACCGAGATATAAGCGCTCTAAATTGAACCCTTGTTTGCAATTATTCCTATAAGGCATTTTTACGGGAAAAATTCGGGCAAAACATGTCATTTTTTTTTTCTTAAAAATGCTTTTTATGAACAATTGCAAAAAATTTCTCAAGTTTGAGCGCGCATATCTCTGTCCTAGTGTGTTTGACGAAAAAAATTACTATTGACCATTTTGATGGGAAATTGAGTCACCTACAACTATTAATTTATACATTTTTTGATATCTTGCTAGGTTTTTGCGATATTAACAAAAAATCGTTTCCCCCTCCTTTTAACCCCCCCCCCAAGGGGGCCCAGCGGTGAGCCAGGAATGTTAGATTTTTTTTCCACATTGAAGTAATCTCAAAACCTATCTTTCCACCAAATTTCGTGTTTGGAGGATTTTTGTTCAGATTTTCATAAAACCTGCCTTTATTCTGTTATGTGTTAATATCTATTGTAAGAAGAAGAATTGCTCGTATTGGAGATTTTGTTCAAAGAACAGAACCTTCTTAAAATGCCATTAATTATCCTAAAATCGCCCCCAAAAGGAGAATCTCTCCACTAGCCTCCATAGTTCGTCCCACCAGTCTCATAGCCTTATTAAAATCACCTATGTTTTATGCCATAAGTAGTCTCCATAAATTAGCATTCTGATTGATCTCCTTTCAACGATAAATACACCCATATTTGCATACTTGTCTGGGTTTCTCTTCTCAAATACTCCAGAGTAGCCGGGAATCCATATAAACCTTTTCTCTCGTTATAAAATAATGTGTTTTTATGCACCGATCCACAAGCAAGGTTCTAAACCTAATCTTCGCTAGATATTTTAAGGTTGAGTGATTTTTCAAATCACCTGTGTTCAGTGATCTACACTGTAAGACTATTTAGGTCTCTGATTGAAGTTTAAAGTCTACTTCCTATAATAAAAGACCTTTCCAGCCCCTTATGCATAGAAACTAACCTAACTTAACACCAACCCTTTGCCCCAAACGTACAATCATCTTTCTACAATAAATATGCATAACTATTTCCATTCTGTAGATGCGAACAAATTACAAGGTTTTATTTTATTTCTTTTAGTAGTTGTCATTCATAAGTACAAACAATAATTCCCACTGACAAACTGCATGTCTAAAATAACATTCGTATTCTTTAGACGACAAAACATGAAGATCAATCAATAAACGGATGTAGAAATGTTTGGCCATTACGAATATTATCCTGGGTATATAATAAAGAGTAGTTTTCATTGTTACGAAGTTTTTGCTCGCGTATTTCTCATTCAATGTAAATTGGTATCGTGGTTATGGTTTTATAATTTTGTTTTAAATTATAAAATGATATATGTAGGGTAATTTGGAACTGCGCTGCAATCTCTCGGTAAATAAATCCACACCTAAAAATAAGATAAACATAGGTCTGGAAACGCTTTGTTTCCCGACTGTCAGCCATTTTCTTCTTCTTTTTTTTTTTTTTTTTTTTTTTTTAAAGACACTGTTTCTTTGGAAGTAGATAGGATATTGAGTGACGATTTGGTGTTCTAATTATATAAGTAACCATTTATCATTATACCGGAAGACCAATTTTTTTTTTCAAAATGTCGGACATTTATAATATTTAATGTAGAATATCTCAAAAAGCAACGGTTTTCTCTTTTAACAAAAACAAAATGCCTATTTTTTTTCTGTAGCTCAAAAGATAACAGAGTAATCGACAAAAACCTAAAAAAAAATAACTTCATTATAATTTTCTCCAACGCTAAAGAATAGAATAAAAATTAAACGTTTTAGAATACCTATAATTTTTATCTCATAATCCTTTTATTTTTATTTTAACCAAAACAATGAATTAAGGCTATATATTTTTTAAGAAGTTCTTATTTTTGTCATATTTGTTTTTATTGGATTTATTCACATCAATTAACTTAATATTACATTTTTATAATTGTGTTTTTCAACTACAATTTTCAAAGTTTTACAATAATTTTCACAAACTTACTAGAGATTAGGTTCTGTCCAATTATAGAATTTATCAGCTCACAAAACGTATAAAACAACCAAATTTGATTTATTGTTTATACAACTTGTTTGCAATTTATATATAAACCATAAATATCTATTAATTTAAATTTAGCCCAGTATATTTGTGAAGTCGGCGAACAGCGCGCTTTTCTTGGCCCTTAGAGGTTATATTTTGAGAAAAAATTATCACAAAATGTAAAACAGCACCTTGAAATACGAATTAATTATGTCTACATACCAAATTTGACTTGGACTGTTTCGCACTGAATATTAAAACTTTTTTTTTTTAATTTATTGTTCTAAAATTTAAAACATGTTTAATTCCGGGAAAGTCTCAACTTATGTTTTTTCGACCAATCATATAACTTAATCTTTATAACTGCAAAGAGACCTAGAAATCAACTTTAGGTTATTTCCTTCATTTAACCACAATTATTTTTCCTAACTAGTTACATTATGTAATTACACATCATGTAATAAAATTGTCTATAATTATTTCACCAAAATTGAGTGAAGAACTCGTGAACGTGTGTAACATAATTAATTATTGCCTTGTCTACGGGGATGTGGCCTAAATTAGACTTAATTATAATTGACACCAGATGTCACTAATTGGCGTTTAAGGGGTGCGGATCATCCCTCTGTATCCGCGAGGGTAAGAATGTGACCCTGACTAGGACCACACACGCAGAGAATTCTTACGAGAATTAGTCAAATATATGTTAGCTAGTGAAAGATGGATTTTGAATTTATTTGCATAAATTTTAATTACGAGCATTTAGAGCGAATATTAAGCAAATAAATAGTAACAGCTAGAAATTCCGATCGAGGGAGATCGGTCAAAACGTAAAAATAAACCATGGACGCTGTCTTAATGTTAAATATTTCAAAAAGAGGCCAAAATTTTGGTGATAAGTTTTGAGCCAGTAAATTATATCAACCCGATGTGATGGCAAAAAAAGGCTTTTCCAGTAAGTTTTATATTTCCACAATTACGTCGAGCAACATTTATTTGCTTGTTTTCAAAATACTATAAAACCGTTCGTTTTGTTTTTCGATTTCCGCTTTTCAGTTTGTTTTTACTTTCAGACATGATTACATTCCAATTTTCCCTACAAAATTATCTCAAATTGTACAAAATGAATAGTGCCAAACATTGCACAATTTTTCTCATACAGAGATTAACAATCGAAATACTAAAATAAATATGTTTCTCTCCTTAAATATCAGTGCAGTATAGTTGTCAGTAAATATCAAATTAAGGACACTATCTTATATTTTGCAGATTATTTAAGCAATATTTTCATATTAAATTAAGTGTAAACTTGTTACATTCGATTTATAAATTCGTCCTAAACATAATTATTATACAATAATATCGAGTTGAAATGATGGAGTTTTTTTTAAATTATCATTTGAATTGTAATTTCTGTACGGGTTTGGGTTTTCAATCATCAGATTTCACAAAAATTTCAATTTAATCTGTAAAGTCGATTTTGAGATATTACTTTTTCATAACACTTTGTTAGACGATTTAATTTTGTTCTTACTAACAACTTACTAAACGGAATTTAGGAGAAATGACCACCAATACATTTTGTTAGGCTACTTACAGGGGATACATTTTATAAATATTTAATAAAATTTTGTTAAAATAGTAATCTTGTATTTTTGTTAAAACAGAAGTCCCCTATATTTTGAGGTATCAAAATAAAAATTTAAAAGTCTCGAGATGTGACCACGTTCGAAATGTAATCAAAATATATCCACATTTTTGAGTTGGAGAGCACTTTACGTACGACAGATGATAGACATATTTTCCAAAAAAAAAATTTTTTAAATATAAATAAAAAAAATATTCAGAGTACCCTACCTCAAAACGATATACTACATATTTATGTCAAAAAAAATCAGATGCAAATACATTTCCAACAATAGCTGATAAATTATCGTATTACCAGAGTTAAAGTGAATGACTTAATGTATGCCACAAATTTATCAATTCATTTGTTCATTTCAGAAATGCAGGTAACAATAATATGGAATCTGTTGGACAATAGATATCCAAGCATAGAACCATGTTTCTAACAATGACAAAGGGATATATTTTGCTATTGAAATTAATGGCGTTCAATAGATATCGTTAACTGGTTAAAGTTATACACAGCAATAGTTAAAATTAATTATTTAAACAAACATTGTAAGTTCATGGCGGAAAATATCATCAAAAACCTTAGGCTGAAACAAACAACCTGATGTAAGCCATCATGGTACTTGACCCACCCCATACTACAATGTAATGCCCAACAGTTGTTTTCTTGCACATTGTAGGAAATGTAAAATTGTATTAGTAGATCAAAGGTACTTATCTAGTATGTTTGTTTAAAACAATTGTTACACAAGTTTTCTGAACCTCGTAATTATAATATCACTACCTCCTTGACATCTGCTACGCCCAAACAGATTTCCTTGCTGTGTGTTTGTTAAACATTCTCCATTCGTTTCCCTCAAGTGAGTGTTTCGGCCCTAAAGTGTCGCAAAGCTACGTAATGACGGAATCTCCACTTGATACGTTTGTTTCGGTGACGCGGCTCTGGCAGATCTTGTAACTACGGTTTAAAAATATCACTTAACCTTGAAAGGTCCGTTTTATAAATTGCATTTTTTATCACATCGCTTTTTGTCATCATAGTGACGTGGGGTTGATACCATTACATTCAGAATGACTATAAGTCGAAAACTACTATTTCGGTTTTCTGAGAACACAAAGTAAAAATCAGGTAAAAATTTAATATTTCTTGAGATTACCAAATTTACCCTATACTTTATACACTGGGTATGTAAACAGGATTGCATTGTTGGTTTTACAATCAAATAAGATGGAAAACAAGTGCACTTTTGCTATTTAAAATGTTAAAACATTTAAGTTGGCCGCCAAAAATTAAAAAAAGAAACAAATATTAAATCAACTGTGCTCTTTAAACCCGTATCAAATTTGAAGTTTCAAATTTAATGGTGTCTTTAAATAGATTCGTGATATACTTTACACTCTGTATATTGTTCTAATATATTGTTTACACTGATGACCGACGGAACTTGATAGAATTCCATTTTAACAAATTTTAACACAATTTTTCTTTTTAAAATTATATAATTTATTTGGTCTAGCCGACCATGGTTTCGCCAGTTACGGCATTGACGAGGCTCTTACAAGACTAGGAGTTATAGACTAGACTTGTAGTCTTGTAAGAGCCTCGTCAATGCCGTAACTGGCGAAACCATGGTCGGCTAGACCAAATAAATTATAGAATTTTAAAAAGAAAAATTGTCTTTTATTTGTTTTAATTGTTCTAATAGATTCATGTAGAATTCCAATGAAATACATCTCGAGCTTCATAACAGCTTCCATGCTACATCTTTACTTGTTTACTGATGTTCTAAGTTATTTTTGAGAAATGACTCGAGATACGATTTATGTTAATACAGGCATTTAAGAAAACATCATTATTATTGTTAGTGATGACTTAATAAAATAAAAATTTGTATTTTACGGACACAAGAATCCCTTTAACTATGCTCATAATATACAACCCATAAATTATATCAAAATTGCTGTATTAATTTGCGTTGTAGGACACTGAACGTCAAGAGACGATCAGATATGTTAACTATTATTATCAGTTTTGTTAGATTGCTTAAAGTCTTTCGCTAGCGTATAATTTAAGATTATTAAGATTGAACAGAATTTCCATCGAATACATTGAAATGTCTCAGATTACGCAAGTTTACGCATCTAACCACATACTAAATCTACTTCCCTTATACTTCCACTTTAAAGTGTTTTTTTTTTTTTTAATTTTATCGGAACTTGTTGGAACTAAAACAAATTTAAACTCTAACTAAGTCCAAATTTCCGATATAGCTATAATTTTATCTTTTTATTTATAATCATAATATTTGACCGCTTTTGTCTCGGCTGGTTGTCTGGCACTACCACGTTCATTCCCGACTATCTATTCCTTGCGCTTGTATATCCTTCTGAACTGAAACTTTTCATCTTCGCTTGCCTTTCCTTATTGTCTCTACTACTCTTATACGCATGCGCATTTTATCCATACTCTTACGTCCTCAAACTATTGCTTTCTTTTTTAATTGCAATATTCAGTGATTCAAATTTAAGTCAGTTCTAAAGATCTTTATTCCTTAAAAAAAAAAAAAAAAAAAAAAAAACAATTCATTGTTTTCTTACCTTTTTTTATATTCCATTGTCATGTAATATCCTTTGCCATGTTGCAGGATCTACCATATCCTTCGTAATATTTCCTCTTGTATTTTACTATTCGTACTGGTTTCCAGAACTAACCTCGTCTATTCCTTCACGATACGTTCCCTCCTGGGATATATTCTATTTTTGTCCATCCTATATAATTTACTTTTTTTTTTTATCCAATCCACCTTTCCATTTCTCATTTGGTTAGTTTTATCTCTTTATCTTCAACAAAAAAGCTGAAAAGTAAAGAACCTCTAATGAAGTTCTAGTGAATTATGTCTACCAAGCATGAAGTGGATTAATAAAACGGCGTTCAATATTTGGAACAGTCTCGGAAAGGATGGAACAATAGGAATAAAAATTAAATATCTTGAAATAAAATTGTACAATAATTGAAAAAATGAGGCAAAATTTTAAATTTACATTTATATTGATCTACGCATTAAAATGAGATATCGTACATGATTTTTCGTGAATGTTCAAACCTTCAATTTTCTCTTATTAACATTGATTATAAATATCGGATGTGTTTGAAAAGCTTTAACGGTTCACTAGTCTGAACTGCAGCGAAAAAAGATCGTTGAACTATCTCCTGATCCACAATATCACTCCCTCCCACATTATTACAAAAAAAAACTTTATTTTGGACTGAAAGGGTCTAAAATGTATTTTTTGATGGATTCAACATTTTTTAAATATGAATTCAATTTTCAAAACACGCTATTGTATTTTTTGATAATAAACCGTTAAATTACTTACTTGGAATACGAAGTATAGGGTAAGTTTGGTAATCGCAAAGTATGCCGCCTTTCGTTTTTTTGACTGAACTTTATGTTTAATGTCTACATGAAAGTGATTTCTACATCACGTTCGTCGGTAGATGTTTTGGTTGTTATCGTCTGAATGTAAACTAGATAGCGGCCACAAACATTAAGATAGGAACATGATTTTGGTATAAGGGACTAGTGATCTCATGTAGAACCTTATTAAATATCCGTAAAATGGATTGAAAGTGTAAAAATGACGGCCATTTTAAACAGTTGTTTCCATATATGCTATTCTACTAATAAACTAGATACAAAATTTCATATTTCATTTATGAATGTAATGGTACCCAAACCCACCTCTCTGCGATTAAAATACCGTAGTTATTGTTAAAATAAAATTTTTTATCCTGACCCTCCCCCGCAATAGAATTTTTGCGAGAACTGGCAGCGTATCGAGGTAGCTCCTTGACATATATATGTACAGCTTTGAGGCCCAAAGCAAAGCCATTGGAGACGCTTTAACATATACATATATACGATACCGTCGAGGCCTTGCATATTTCATGAAAACACTTGTATACACAATTACGACCTTCAGATAATCTGTGTTATACCTATTTTAAACTGTGATGGAGGAGGAAGTAGTCCCCATAGCCTACAATATATATAACATTTCCTAAAGCCACAAGAAACCAACTTTTGGACATTACATAAAGGAACTGTTTGTATTACATTATACAATGTGGTTGGGTATACCATGCTGGACTCAGCTAATGTTTACTACCTATGACGGGAAAATAAATTATAACAACAAAGGTTTACAGATCTTGACTAAACATCATTGAGCGTTACAAATTCCTACATGAAAGAACACTTCCAAGGATTCGTAAAGTTAGACTGATTGTTTACACTTCAGAAGATAGCAAGCTGGATGCATACCGAGTAGTTATGGCTCGTGGGAACGAACAACACTTTGAGTTTGTGACAAACAGTTTTCCCGGCACCTCCCACAGTGTTGTTTATGTCTAGACTTTGCAGACTAAATATTTCGCTCGCTATCTTCAGTGTTGGTAATAATTATCTAGCAAGTAAAACACAGATGCTAAATAGATTTCTTATTTATTACATAAAGTGTTGTTGATTGACCGATGCCAGGTCCTGTTTTAACTCCACATTTGAGATATCGGCAAAGTATTATGTTTATTTATTAATGTTTAATTTATCCGGTCCGGCAACACATCTACCAATCGTTATATTATTAATATTTTCCCCTAGACCGAACGACGTATTTATGAATTTTTTAACTAGATCTTCTGTTTTTAAAATCGAACCTGTTACTAAGGCAAATTCGAAGTTAGGTATTCCGATTAGAGCACTTCCTGGCGTCTTTAACGTTTTGTGCGAAAGAGGTGTTATTAGCAATCGTATATAAATAACAGTTAAATGAATATTGAAATTTAAGGAATTTTCACCTGACCAAAATATAAATGCCTCACTCACGACGTTTTTTATAAATAAACATTTAACAATTTCAGTTGTTTAAATATAAATAAATAATTATTTACATAATAATTAGTGTAATTTGTTCAGCCATATTTTCTTTAAAACTTGATTTAACCATCATGAAAGTGACATATTTTTATCTGATGTAAAAAGTCTTGGGATGATTAAAAAAACGTTTAAAAGTAGAAGTTTAGAAAGTTGAAAAATGTATGTAGCCTATAAATGATATTTTCGGCATTACAAGTTAAATTAAATGCGATAAAAATGAGTGCCTTGGGGGGGGGGGACTCAATTTTCCAAATATAAAGCTTCAAGGAATAATTTCAATTTTCTAAATTATAATTTTTACAATAATTTCACTCTTTGTTTATAGAGCGATAATTACCATTATTTGCGTAATTGAAATCTGCTAATTTGAATCTAATTTAGTGTGATACAAGTTAAATAACAAACAGATATGCAAAAAAAGTATATAAATGTACGGAATTTTGACGTTTTAAATCTGATTTTTTCTGAATTTCAATGGGATTCTATGGGCACACTCTAGTGCTCTCTGCCTATACCAATGTTTCTATATTAATTTTCATGGCTGCTACCGTGCTCAAGTACATACGAGAACAAAGACGAATGAACGGCATCTTGAAAATTACTTTTTCGATTTCCAGAGACCATAATATAATCATGAAGCTTAGTCAAAAACAGAAGTCGAAATTTTTGATGATTACCAAGCATACCCTATACTTCGTATTCTGGGTAAATAGAATTTAAAATGGGGGTTATTGAAGTAAATTTTCAGTAGTTCTTTCTTATCAAGTACAGATAAAAGATGTTTTTAGGAAATTTAATAGAAATCGTTCTTTTTAAATATTATTGATGAAAAATCAAGGTCGTCAAAGAGAAAAGCTAAATTTAAAAAAGTAATGCATTTCCAATTATATTAGTTAAGAATTAAAAAATACATTTTGACATAAATTAATAATATTTTTATTAATAAGCTGATTATCACTTCTATTCTAATTTATCCAGTATATCCTTTGATAACCCTTCAACAAGCCAAACCCAATGTCAACTGATCCACTCGTCACAGCTGGTTTTTAAATCAGCTAATTACAGTAACATTGTCACTGGACATGCTACGGTATTACTTCTAATCTTCAATGTCCAGTAGAAAATCCTTCGCCCCTCCCCTAATTAATGGGGCTCATTCTCCACAAATATCTCCCCCGGATTTCCTTTTGACGCTAATTAATTGCTACAGTTTAAGGGATGAGAGTAAAATCTCACTTTATCTTCCAACAGGTTGGGTTTTTTTTTTACCTTCGCGTGATTCTCTACAGGGTAGTTAGGCCGGACAACTCTATTTTATTTTTTTATATCGCGAGGATTATAGCAATAAATTTTCACTATCAGCATATAACTCACTTGTAAGCTGAAATACGTGTAACTGTGGTTATAAGCCTCTTTGGTCGAAATGTTATTTTACCGACATTTAATGTCTCAAAGCTGTTAACGAGGGTTTTAATTTCACTGCTCTTCGAATAGATAACACAATGTGGAAATGTTCATTTTTTGTAAATTATCGTTTGGTCTTTATCGTATTAAAGTGTATACACTATATTGATTTTTACGATTAAAAAAAAAAAAAAAAAAAACATTTCTAGTAATAATAAAATGTCAATAATACAGTAATACAAGTTGGAAAAAAACATTACACAAACATTTTGCACACTCATACTAATTGGCCGATATTTTAAAATTTCACAACTGGGTTTTCTGTTTAAGAAACACGTTTGCAACATCTGCATGTGGCTTCCAAACAAACAAAAAACATTTGACATACTTGTCTTAATAGGGACTGTACTGTTGCTATCAACCGGACTCGAATAAGCGACCTTACTCTTGTTATTCACCCACATATCGCCAGCACTCTAACTCCTAACCTAACTCAACGCCTTACTCCCTAACCTAACCTTAAAACCCTCCTGCTATCTTGAGAATTCTATAACAATGCTTCTCTGGCAATGTTCCCTTTTTCTGTTCTTAATCTTCCCAATCTACCTCCATTCCTGTTTCCTAATCTGGACTTCAATGGTTTTTCTATGATTTTCTCCATCGTCCCTGATCGTGTTCGGTCATCTTATCAAGTATTTTCCTCAAATATCTATTCACGAACACCTCATTTTTCCCAACCAGTGGGTTGTTTAACTTTCAAGTTTCACACCCATAATTCAGTACACCTCTTACATTAATGACAATCCCCATCGTGTCTTCATTCTAACAATAGTTTAGGCTCCATATCTATTTAAAGCTATTACATCCCCGGTATGTTTTAACAAGTCTACACCACACGGCAGTCTTTGTGCCGACAACTCTTCCCACATAAATCGACTCATCCACTTCCTGTATGATTAATTTTAAAAATCAATCAACTTCTATTCGGTCTTTTAATTCGCCTCCAGTCTCATATTCTCCACTGTCCCTTTCAATACAACTATTTTTTTTTTTAGAACTGCCATTTCGTCAGTGATGACATGTCATCCTAAAGTAGAGATCTTCTAGCTGATCGAAGTCTTCGTAGGGTTTTTTATCATCAGGCCAATAATTATCAACATAATATACGAGACAATGAACAACTGTACTTTATTCCTAACTGCTTCTCAAAACAGGTTAACAATTCTCCCTTGTACATCAATGTTGTATTAACATCATCATACGGTACTTTTTTCACATTTACTTTCTTATCAGGGAGGACATATCACTTATCAACTTCCACAGTCCATTAACTCAACACACACTTTCGAGTCTACAATTAACATATGTTATCCTGACCTCCGATTTATCAATTTAAATGTAACAAGCTGTTTGAAATGTAAATGATCAAGTTAAAACAGATCATCGCTTCGCTTTTTTCAAAAAAAGAATGTCACATCTTGTCACGTAAGCTTATCAGCTTCATGAGTATTGCTCATGTAACACAAAACTCATAAAAGTAGTTGTAAGTAACGTTCCCCTTTAAGCTATCGCTGTAGTGTTACTTGGCCTGCTTGTATTACACTCGTAATAAACCCCTTCTTTATTACAATAGTTATCGTGTTGCTAACGAACAATAGCTATGATGTTTTATGACAACAAACAACTGCCGGAAGCGCTTCAATTATTTACGTTGCTTAATGACACTTACAATTTGTGGTATGTTTAAGTAGAGTAACAAATTACTAACCAGTAGTGTACTTACACAGGCTTGTTATAAAAGACATCTTTTAGATAGGATGTTGAATATTGTAATTTTGTGAATCGGTGTTCTCGCAAAGGCGACTTGTAACTAACAAATACTGAACAACGTTCACTGGATTTTTTCTTATATTGGGTAAACAAAAAAACCTTGTTTAGTTTGAAAAAATCTCTCGGACATCATCGCCTTATAAAAAACAAAGTAACATAAAAACTCCATCCCACAAATAATCTAATAACATGAGAGTCGCAAGATAACAAGAGAAACTTGATATGAAAAAGAAAAGAGATGGAACTAACCCAAGATTACATGAAGAAAGGTGCAGATCCAGATAGAAACCCACAAATTGACGTGTTCGTATTTACTATAGGCTGCTTTTAAAATTTGAATAGTGTCTATAACACAGCGACCTGGTAATCATAACCATGCAGCTCTACCGGGGCTGAAAACGCCAAAAACAGTGAAATTCTGCTCCCGGGAAAATCGCAAGATAGTAGTCTTGACAATGAGTGAAAGTCGAAAATAGAACTCTGTCGTGTGTTAAGGGTTCAATAGATTTTTTATTGCGTGGTTTTCTGACTTACTAAAACAAACATAAATTGTCCAGCCAGCTTCATGAACTCAATAACTATAACCAGTGCTAAACATTGATGTTTGGCATTTCGCGACCAGCTAGGTCACATATGAAACTCTAATATGCTCAAATATAGAATTAAGGAATATTAACATTCATCCTCCTTTTACTTAGTTGGTAATTGAAATAGCTAATCAAAGTCTGGAGCCGTATTTTGTATAGTGATTAGCTGCTTCTATAAACTCATATTTTAAAATTTCAGACTACAGTTATCGTGAATTGGGATTTCAGACGATAAGTCGATAGTTTAAATTTGGGACCTATTTATGTGATATATCATTATAAAGGTATCGATGAGACAAGAGAAATAAGACTAACATAATTTATTTTAAAAAGCGATAATTAATGGGCGGCCAATAATGCGATTAGGATCTAACAAAGAAAGTGTTTCTCTCAATCACTTACTTTTCGTTCTTTAAGTAACTTTTCAGGTAAAAAGCAGTTATCTCAATAAGGCCTAACTTTTAGTTTTTGGCCCCATAGGGTGTGATCATCAAACATTTTGTATGGTCACTATAAACCTCAATTTAAAGGTAAGAAAATATCACGACAAATGAACCTAAATATAATATTCAAGACTAAAATAATACACGTAGACAATAAAGTGATTGTATTAAAATAGTTAAAAAAATTAAATCATTTCTTTTTAAATCTATGGATTAATTTTTATATTTAATCATTTGTTGTTATTAACAATTGACATTTTTTATCTCAAATCTAATGTAGTGTAGGTGTACAACTGCTTCTCAAACGTAACTCTAAAGTTGATAATATTTTATGTGATATTTTTAGTTTCGTTTTCAATTCTGTTCCTTAAATATACACTTTTCTTCACTGTACTGTTGCAACTACTGGATATAAATTGTGATGAGATTATAAAAACCAACAAAGTCTACAAAGAATTAATTATAAAATAGGTAACAAATATTTATTAAATGTTATTAATAATTAAATGGAAAGTATATTGTTGTTTATGGACATACATAGTCATCAACGTATACATTTTGAGCGCTACTTCTTGCAGTGATTGAACTGATTTTGCAGTGATTTTAACTAGTCACTGTTAAAACGTTTAAAATGTCACACCAAAAGGTGGCAAGATGTAAAAACTTTAAATAGTGTAAAAAGTAACTGGTCAGGTACAAACTGCATTTATTATCAAATCGGTAGACAAAATTGCCTAAAATATATTATAAGACAAAGTTTCAGTAACCAAATAGGTATCACCAATATCATGTACATAGTGATTCAAATATATAGAGCACGCAAATCTATAGAGAAAATGTTTATATTGCTAAAATTAAACAAAAAAGTTTACTTTATATAAACAATGTTCCGAAAACTTAGCTTTCCCTCTGTAGGGATTTTTGTGTTAATCAAATTACATCTTTAGAAGTCGATAAGATACTGAGTAAATATTGCTATCGTATTATTTATGTAACCTTTTACAAGTAGGCTATGCCAGAAAATTGAGCTTTTAATTTGTACATTTCAAAACGGTGGACGTTTAAAATATTTAATGTTAAATTTCTGGAAAACTATTAACATTACAAAATATTTATAATAGACAAAGAATATTTCTCTTTTAACGAAAAACAAATAGATTATTATTATTTTTTTTTAAAGTTAAAGATAACCGAATTATCTATCAAAACTAAACATATAATTCTTGGTAATTTTTACGACACCTAACAAATTACCTAACCGAAAATATTGTGGAGTTACGATAATAATTTTACACAATAATATAATATTACATTGTCTATAAATGTACCAAAAATTAAAATAGTTCCTTTAAAATTTTTAAAATAATGACTGGTTTTCAATACCAATTTTAATAGTTTATATTTTCCCCCTCAAGTTTGTGCCTTTTATCTGAATTTAATATTTTACTAATTTAGTTCAGAATTTAATATGTTAATGTAATTTTATAAACTTATGGGAATCTTAAAAGAAAAAAGTGGGATTGAAACACCAGTTGCCATTTATAAACTGTAAAAGGAAACATTTTTGGCAATAGATAATAATATTATTATTAACAATAACCATAATTCTATAATATTTTCGTTTAAGTAATTCTAGGGTGTTGTAGACAGTTACCAATAAATTACATTAATTACTTTTTTAGGTATTTATCTACAATTCTGTTATCCTTGAAACTAGAAACAAAATAAAAATTAAAAAATGTTTTTTCTTAACAAAGGGAAATTTTTTCTTTATTGTAAATATTTGTATTGATAATGGTTTTCTAAATATTCGATATTAAACCTTTAAAATATCCGCCATTTTGAAATGTGCAATATAAACCGCTGTTTATAATAAAATAAGATCACAAACTATTACCAATGACTACATAAATACTATAAGACACGACATGGCCATGTTAAATATTCTACGCTTATTCTTGAGTTGACCAATACCCGCAAGGTCGCTCTGCTAGAGAATCTGAAGTTGATGTGACTGGCGCTAGGTGGCTCTACGGTCAAACAATGTTTCAGGCGGGTAAGAGAAAACGCACTGATGCCACATATGGGACTCGAGATACGAGGGAAGGTCGAGAATCGCTTATCTCAGCGCACGAACTGACAACACTGACTAAGCTGACGGAAGTAAGTGAGAAGGTTTGTGAGAGAGAGGTAACAGTGGTTCAGTCTCAACCAAGTGGGATGCGTACAGTCAAGCACCTGCTGCTAGCGCTTTCTGATAGCTGTGTGTCAAACTTGTGACGAACAGCACCCGTAAAGCGTAGAATATTTCCCTATCCTATGTCGTGTCTTATAGTATTTATGTAGTCATTGCTATTACAGTGCAATTTTGAATCATCCTATATTAAATAAAAGTAGTAAAACTGACCTAGAATTGAACCTCTGTGTTTTAATGCATCCGTTAAAGGATGTGGTATTGCTAAGGATAAACATACTTTCATTTTCATACCATGTTTGATTAAAAGAATGCTGTTGTACTTTTAAAAACAGACCTTCCATAAAACAATTTGAAATGGTAATTATAAATAACAAGGCTGTGTTGTATAATAGGCTACTTGCACAAAACCAAATTTGGATAAAAACTTACCTCGCGAGAATGTAGAATATAATTGTAACCGGTTATAACCAGATATGGTAGGAAATGTATCACTTCGAAAATTACTTATAATTTATCAGCGTAACCTTGTTACAAGTCCTGGAAAAATTTAAGATCACTTGCTTGGATAATTCATTTCACAAGAATAATAACAAGTGGAGATTATTTAACCTATCATTTCAGGATCAACCTACATTTAAAAATAATATTAATAAACTACTTTTAAAACGAAATAATATAAATTCTTCTAAATATAAAATTGAGAAACAATTCAGCCATTAAACAGTATCGAAGCTAATAAGAAATCTAAGTGTTATTGTTTGTAATAGCGAAATGCATTCTCGCTGAACCGTTACTGCATATGATGATTTGCACACCCAATAATAATTATAAAGTAACTAATACAGAAGCTATTAAGGATGTGGTTTTCAATACTTGTATTAAGTATAGAACAGAGTGGCAATCGCGTCAAGGATGTTTATTAAATGAGTAGTTTGGTAGCACAAGTTTATTTTCTGATGCAATTTAGTAATTCTTCTTGATACATAGTAGGATTTTCTATTATTATTATATGACTAGTAAGTAATCGCCAATATTTAAATGCATTGTATTAATATATTTTAGTCATGTCTATATTCTTGTTGTATATTTTGTCTCCTTTTTTGTTATTAATCTTTGTCAAACTAATCTTGCTCCCGCTCCGTCCTTCTTCTTGAGTTGAGAAGCACTTCTCTCAGCATTTTTCTGCACATCCGCCATTCTTTCCACATGGTATTTATTTTCCAAACATCTTTATTTTTTGAGCCTTCACAAATCTGGTGCTATTAGAGTATTAAAGGGCTAAGGAAGGTCAGTCTGTATTTTAATTTTCCTTTCAACAATGATTCTTCATATATTGTGTATGGCTTGTGATACTTGGAATTAAATCTCTTTAAAAATCAATTTCAGTTTTAAGAAAAATTAAAATATTCCATCGAATTCGTTCTCTTTGCTCAAATATGTTATTATAGTAAGTTATTTTATAGATTTTTTTTAAAACTATAAATAGCGCTATTTTTAACTAAGGTTAAATAATTGAAATGAAACTTCTTGCATAAGTTATTATACCTGTTCGGTCAACTATAGTAAATTATTATTTAGGGTAATAAAAAACAATTATATTTATTTTAATTGTTAGAAACGCAACTTCGGGGTAAATGAAAACTATTTTAAAAAATCAAAGAAAGGTGACACGAAAAAATATTGTAGACTTACTTAAATTTTTGGTTGTTTCAGTTTTATTATGAAAACGACTTAAATTTTTCATCGCCAGCTGTTGACTTCCAACAGCATCCAATCCTAAATATTGAACATTGTAATAAATACTATTTTCATACAGCTAAAACCTATTTTTATATAATTCTAAAAATACATTTGAGCGTAGCAAGGGAATGGGTTTACCAATTTTTATTTTCATAAAACAGAAATTCATGGTATTTTAAAGGGGTTTAATTTGAGGTATCACAAGTCATATGTGTCCATTACGTATTTTTGAAATGGGATGGTAGGAGAGAAGGAGTGTTTTTTGTTTTTTTTTATTTTGTAAATAGGCATTTTAATGTTCCCCTTAAAGAGTATTAACTGTCCCGAGAACACGTTATTACTTTCTGTCTTTTAAATAACAAAGGTGGTAAGTTTTCAAAAAAATCATTCTCGATATAGTGAAAGAAAGACAAATTATTAACTTAAATAAAACAACCCAGTACTTAGTAAACACTAAAATTATTTTCATCTTTATTGTGGACTCTAACGAAGTATGTGTAACTTTTGAACTTTAAGCTTTTTACACAATATAAATCCACATATACATCTTGATATGCTCAAATTTTAACATAAACTCTGACATTTTATTTCTACTTTTAGTGTTCAAAATATTAAAGAATATTTTAGCAGTAAAAGAGAAAGTAAAAGGTTACATGGACAAAACACAGAGTGCTGACTTCTGACATAAGTATGTAGTACTTTAATATGCCGTTATGTGCGCTTTATAGTGATGGAATGAAACACAGAATTATGATAAAATGTAATGGTGGCAAATTTAAATAATACACGTCACCTTTGTGCTTTTATGACTGCGTGTTTTTGTGTGTGTTTTTAACAATAAAATGTACTTTTTGCAAGAAGAAAAGAAATGTAAAGATATTTCAAACAGAAAATATAACATATAACATGTTTCATTATAGTTTCATCCTTTCGAATTACTAATTTAGTAGCAGTAGTAGTGATGTGGGGGGGTGTAATCTGACCTCTAGAGATCTCTTGTGCCCACTACTATTCTTATGTCGAGGAACTCCCGTCTATAGAAGCTGCTCTTGATCCGACGTTTGAAAATGCTCCTGCCCCAACTTCAGGTCCTTAAGGAAGTGAGGCACATGAAGTGGTTCAAGGGTAGTTTTCTCACCTACATGAATCTGATACCTTCATGTACTTCTAGCGCTTTTTTGTATTACTGCACCACAATCCAATCGAGTAAGAAATAGTGTGGGAATTCTTCCCCCTGTTGGCAGAAACTGGAGGTCCCATAATTTTCTACGGGTCATGTATCCCGACAGGTTGATTCCAGGAGTGGGATGTTTCTCCTCCCATGTTTTGAGGCCTTCCTGTCCTGCCTTCCCCCTTTTGTTGGATCCTTCTTCTATGGAGAGTGTGGTTCTTTCTGAGTGGCATGTTTGAACTTTCATTACTTGTTTTATTATCTCCGCGTTGTCAAGGAAATCTCGAAGAAGCGAACGACCGCTATGTTGATGGTCATCACGGAGGGTTGGATTCATTTTGTCAGCGCGTTGAGTTACAATGATGTCCCGCACAAGCATGTTATTTAGATTTCTTTCTCCATGTTTTGTTACCACGAGAAGCTAGAGAAAGTACAATTTACCCGGTCAGCCCCCGTAGGCTAAACTTCTTTCCGGTCCTATTATACCATCAGCAAGGACAGCTTAAGGTTTTGGGCGGAAAATAGATGAAACGGAAGTGGATAAAGAAATTGTATGAAAAGGTGAAAATAAGTTGACAAAATAGATGAAGAAAGATACTCCTGCATTGAATTGGAAAGTATTGCAGGTTATTGGAAAGACAATAGCCAGTTTAGAATCTTAGGAGGGTGTTTGCGGTGGAAGCCCACTGAGCGATGGGCTGTCCAACCCTGACGCTTGGGAAATGCACAATATATCCATAAATGTCTTTCACACGATGAAAAAGCTTTTCGGGAAAATAACTGCTACATGTTTAACTTCCAAATTTTCTAATATAATTATTTTTATTTATTATTTACAAAATTAATACCATCTCAGGTAAAATTATAAAACATTTATATATGTGTTAATGATGAAAGAAGAGAGACGGAGGAAAACATCTTGTAGATTTGAAATTAAACCTCTCCACCAAAAATACGCCAGCAAATATAAAATAAATCAACTTGTAATATTTAAATATTTTTATATGTAAGTAATTTTTTTAAAGTCAACATATACATTCTAAATCAAAATAGTTTGTTTTGTTTATCTTATTGTGTCTTTCCATCCAACTTGTTTGAAGAAGTATGATACGAGTTATTAAAATGTATATATATATATATATATATATATATATATATATATATATATATATATTTTTATTTTTTTTTTCTTCAACGTACCCCAAGTTTTACGTAATAGAAAACAAAACTTTGAAAAGTTATTATAATTTGAAAATTCATCTCTTTCAAATAATAACTAAACGAGAAGTAAGTGATACAATCATAAGAAAACAAACACACATTTATCAATTACAAATGAAAACAGATTACGAAAATATAATTAATGACAAATACACTTATTCATATTAAAACAACTAAACATTACACCAATTACAAACGTGACATAAATAGAGATTAGCATATTACATACAAATTTTATTAAACATCTTCCAGCTGTTTTTATACAGCAAATTAATTCATAACTTTTTTTTAACATTTATTAACTCAAATTCTGCATCACTGCTAGGGTGGGGGGGGGGGTGAGTTCTGCTGTAAAACACTGTGAATGATTTATTGAATATTTATATACGGTGAAAAAGAATTTGGACGATCTCAAAGGAAGAAGGCTTTGGAGCACTATACAGACTGAAAAAAGCTGTTATAGTAGACATTTTAGTTATCGTAGCTCATGTATCACTGAGGATGGCGACTTTGTCGTCGAAACGCGTTTGATTAAGTAAACTTACTTTGTGAGATCTTGTGTTCGAGTTTTATTTCACCTAAGGACATTGCAGCCTTGACTTTACTTTGTTAATTAAAAGTTACTCAAACCTTCAGGGGCCTATTTTAGTGAGAGCTGGATTAAAATCCCAAGGTACTCTAGCTAAATCTACTCTTTTGTTCATGTAGTTTTGGATTAGATCCACTCTTTCATCTTTCTTGACCAACTCTTGTTCTTTTCTGACATTGAAACTATTAGAGTATCGTAAGGCCATGAACATTTGTCTAATGTTGAATTCGAAAATAACTAGAGTTGTGTTGACATGAACGACAAGAAAAAAAAAGAATACTCAAGTCAAGATTCTGTACCCCTCCTCTTTCTTGTATTGAAACTCGAGATTATATAATTTTAATTTTGTATGTTGAAATAATATAAGTGGATAATCATATTAGTTTATAAAATATTTGACTATAAAGTTCAAAAACGTAAAAATATAAGTAGACTGTAACGTTAGAGCCTTCACAAGTAATATATGTTACGAGTCCACGGAGCAAAATTACTTCATAAAGAAGTTAGAATATAAATCCAAGTGAACTATAACAATAACAATATAAAATATAATGCAAATAACATCCGTGTGAAAGGGGAGGCATGTAATAACAGAAGCAAGTTTTATGGAGTTTCACATGTGCCGAGTTCGCTGAATGTTATTAACATTGTAGATTTTGTTATTTTAGAAGGAAATAGAGGTAATGTTAATATAATCAGTGTTTTATGTTCATTGGTTTGTATGTTATAATTTTATTCCAAATTAAATTTCAACAAAATGTGTTGGTAAATATATTTCAAATATGTTATAAACTTTCATTAAAATAAAGCAATGAAACAGAATGAAAGTATAATAAACTCATGTAAAACTAACTCCAATTTTAGGGGTGTTTTCTCTTTTTTCATAGTCAATTTTGATTATGTTTAAACGTGATTTTTAGACTTATAGAAAAGATCTAATGTACAAAAACATAAAACAATCTTGAACTGCTTTGCCAATTCATTGCAGTTTTTCCGATTCATAATATTTGCTGTTTTTTAATAGCACATTTTATGTTTTTGTATCTTGATTTACCTAAAGGTCTAATATCTAATGAACAAAAAAAATCAAATATAAAACTATTTTGAACTGTTTTTTCCTAATTCGTGATTGTTTCAATAATCTTTTTCTTCATTAGAATAGTTTGTTAATGCAAAGCCTATTTTTTTTTTAATTTTGGTTTTTATACTCAAACAACAAAGGTCTATAAAATATTAATTATCTTCACCCTTACCTTTTATGGTAGGTCTAATTTATCCTTTTTGGTCGAAATCATTAGTTAAAGGACGACTGAGGTTTCCTTCACTCGCCCATCTTCAGGTTACAACAGAAATTACAAAAACACTTAACACTAATAAATTATTACATTCCAAGGTCGTTAAAGAGTTCAAATACCTAATATATATTTAAGTCTTTTAATTAAAGATTTTGACCGAAAAGGATTAGACCGTAAAAGGTAAAGTTAAATTACTTAATTAATTTGACATTAACCCGTAAGCTACGAAATGGAATTAAAATATAAATTGTATCCAAATTTTGGTTGCTGAATTCTTCTACATGAGTGGAAGAGATAAGTTCTATATTCCTCGCAAATTTTCTTCTTCTGATATTCGTTCCAGATATGAATATGGAATGGTTGGGGGTAATAATTTTAATTGAGTTGAGTTTTTCGCGTAATTTTCTCTCTTGAAGCCCTCTGAGATAATTAAGTATTTGTTTTAATTATTTATATCAGACGCCTAACTTTGTTTACCTTTGTGTGATCTGTCGTTTATCATCTATGTAGTGTTTTACATTCCAAAAAAGTAGACTGGTTTTGATGAAATTGTGTATATCGTTTTTTTTTTTTTTTTACCATAGATGATTGCTCTTTTTTTATACTTCTATAACTGAATATTTGGGTGGATAAAACCAAAACACAAAAGACCCATTTGCTGTAATGGTTTTGATCAACGTTACTAAAATGTAGCTCTAAAAACCACGAAAAAAACAAACCATAATAATTTACCATTTCTTCAAAAATAACCTTTTAAGCGTTATCAGTTCAAGAACCAAAATATCGAGCTTTTATAGAAGTCTTATTTCATAAAAATCTGTTGTATTTATTTTATAAAAAAAAAAAAATTTAATAAACAGAAAATTCGGGTTTATGCAAAATTGGTAAAAACCAAATTGTACTTTGACCTGACAGGATTCATAAAATTGAATTTGATTTTTAAAATATTAAAATATAAGACGATAAACTATTAGGAATTATTCACTTGTCTGGCATGTGGAATATATTGATTTTTTCATGAAAATAGACACTTTTTTGGTAATTGGTGATAATTATTATTTGTGAGTACTGTATTTAATTTTTTCGATGTGTGTGTGTGTGTGTGTGTGTGTGTGTGTGTGTGTGTGTGTGTGTGTGTGTGTGTGTGTGTGTGTGTGTGTGTGTGTGTGAAAAGGTTGTACAATGTTTTTTTTAAAATTTATTTTATTTCTACTATGTAAAATACGAGCTTATCAATAATTCATGTAGTAATTGAATTCAATTTTAGCTTCATAATCTGTGTTTAATAGAGACCTACAACAAACAAAAGAACACTATGGGTAATGGAGGGGAAGATACCTGGCCCCCACCACACGTTACAAAGAGTGATGAAGTTCAAGTGGGAGAATACGGCAGGGCAATAATATGGAATGGGATAAGGGAGCTCGGCCATGTGTACAGACTTGTTCTTTAGTTTCTTGTACATCTATATTAAAGAAGTCGTCAACTTACTACACAAATATTGGTATTGATAAAAGTTTATTGAATATTGAAATGCTGTTTCATTGGAAATATTTTTGAACTTAAAACTTTGACTTTAGAATTACAGTTAGATTCCATCATCTTTCTTTGTCTAATGCATCACCTTTACAAGATGGCAGTCGAAGAGATTAAATTAGTTTTACTCATTTTACTTACGCAGTGTACGAAGTATAGAGTAAGTTTGCTGATATTAAAAATTCTTTATTCTGATCTTCACGTTCATGGTCATAGGAAACCGAAAACTTTCGTCCGTTGTTGTCGCCATTGACGTATGCACGTAAGTATGATAGCAGCCTCAAAAATTAAGATAGGAGTATGCATTTTCGTTGAGAGGACTTTAGTGTACTCATGTAGAAATGCAGAAGTGCTTTATGGAATTTAAAAATAATAATAATAATAATAACAGTAAAAATGTCATTTTTGTATAATTTTGTTTGTTTTATTCAACTTATAACCCACTAAATTAGAGACGAATTTGAATATTTTCATGCTACATGTAATGTTACCAACCTCATTACTCTTCGATGACAAATAGCAAAGGTATTGTAAAAATTGTAATTTAAAACCCTTAGTAGAAAAAGAGATGCTCTTATAGTTAAAACATACGATTGGAACGAGTTACCGACACAAACTTATCAAATTGAAAATCTCTTTCACATTTACACAGTATCGAGGCCAACTAGGGTCTAGTATACCTTAAGAATATAATGATGTACGTACACATTTACTCGGTTTAAAAAACATATCCTACAAGGAAGAAGAAACCAACTTTTAGTTATTGCATTCTGAGGATATGCTTGTATTACATTGTATATGGGGGCTGGGTAATTACCATGTTGGCACCCATCAATGGCATTATTTTTCTAATTTCAATGACTTTTAGAGTGAGCATTTACCTAAGTAACCATGGTAATATTAGATAGCGACGTTAAAAACAGTCATTTTTTAGATGGGGGGGGGGGTCAAATTATTAACAGTAGATGTATACACAATCTTTAATCTTACATATTATTTATATTTATTATGAAAATAAAATATAGGACAAGATGTTTTTCTTTATTTGAATATTAATCAAGGAAAATATGCAATCAAAATGTTTTATCAAACGTAATTTCCCCGTGGACTTGCAAGGAACTTGTCTTGCCATCAACAATAATGTCTACATTGATAATATAAATAGAAATATAGAGCATGTCTCAGAAATACTGTCAACTTTGTTAATGTATAAAAAACTTATGTGTACATAAGTTGTGTACTTTTGATCTTAAAATAGAAAGATTTTAATAAATACAAATTTTATAATACTTTAACTAATGATATTATTAAATTATATTATATTATTATTCCATCTATATATAATATGCTAATTTATAATAGACTACTGGTTTTGAATGATCATTACTGTTTACCGCCTTCTATAAAAAAAAACAACATTATTGTTATTGAAAACACTCTCATAGCAACTAAAGATGAGAATTTTCTGTACATGATGCAACGTAATACTTATACTCGACGGCACCTTATAAAATTATCTGCTTCTTTTAGTACCAGGTTACAGACTACCGATAAAATATAAGAAGATATTGGCCTTAAACTTTTGTAAGTGTGTTTAAGTGCTTATAAAGTCGAAAACTATGAACAGTAACATATCGAAACATTTGCACCATCACAAATTCCAACTTAATTAGATAGTTCAAAATTATTAAACAAACTTTTTACTCAAATGACTACACTCACACAATTCCTGCAACGAAAAATGACAGTTCGGGAGTTGTCAAACAAAAAATGAAAATTAACTATGAACGCCGTCTTTCAAAAATATGGTATAAACTAGGTTTGATATAAATTTGACTCGTTTATGGCATAAGCACATCTTCTGCGTATTTTATTAAAATTGAGCTTTTAAAACCTGCGGTCAAGTTTCATTTTTAGTTTTTATATTCCTAAACCATAATATTTGTTCACTTTTGATTTCGCACATGGGTTTGGGCCATTAATCTTTATATTTTACTAATTTAATTTCCTGATTTTAAGAAATTACGTCTTAATTGTTTTAAATAGGTATCTTGTTATCGAAACTGTTTGGAAAAATGGCAATCGATAATTTTGGGGAATTTATAAACTCTACACTTGAATACAATTTGATAAAAATCGTTAAAACTGTATTTGAGAAAATTATTATTTTGTGTTTTTTAACCTAACTCAGCCCCAAGTTATTAGTTATAGAAAAGGGAATAAAATGTCCCGATATATAGTCAAAATGTGCCTACATTAATTTTTTCCGCGAGTTTGAGTTGTAAAGCGTTTCACAGAAAACAAACAAGAGACACTAAACAGACAGACGAATTTTTAAAATACACTTTCTCTGAATCTGTGCAGCTCAAAACAGATATATCAACAATAAACTCTACATCTACTTTTTCACCCGTCAAGTAACTTCTTTATGGAATGTGTGAGAAAGAAAAAAGTAAAACACATTTATAAGTAGGTTCACTACAATTTGTTATTAATCTCTCCCCCCCCCCCCCATCCACACATTACAACTACTTGGGTGTATAAAACACCCTTAACATCCAATATATCTTGAAAATAATACGCAGAAGGTAATAATGGTAAATGGGGGACAATATGAACCCATTGACCATCTCCAGCAGTTGTTATGAGGGTGGCAGGCCGTGTGGTATTCGTATTAATATTTTTTCGAGTAAATATATGAGGTGTTGGCAGCATTGGGACAAAAGACGAAGACTTTAGTTTATGACTGCTGCAGCTGTGCGAGAAATATTTCTCCAGAATAACTGGACTCCTGCAAAGTCCTGCTGGAAGTTATAAAGTTCAAATCGGTATAGTAGGACTTAAATAAACAGAGAGGGGAAATATTTGTTCAGTTTTGACACTTCGTTTTTGTGTCAAAATTATTGATTGATTTTGTTTGAGTTTTGATTTGAATGATTAATTTAACATATATTTATTTATAAAACTATTCTTTAAACTTATAAAGGTGTTCACAACAATTTACATCACAATGGATTATTATAGCTTTTAATTTCCTTCTCTTACTTTGTAGATCTATCTGTAGAGGAAATGTTATAATTAAAAGAAAAGAAAACTTCAAAAGGCAGCTTGTATGAACAAGGTCTCTTAAAGCAAACTAATTTCCTTTCTTTGAATTTTAAACCATGATTTTGCATGTACGAATGTAGCTTTTTTTTTATTTAAACCCCCAATATACAGGGAGATCAATGCTAGGTAGCCACTATTATTAAATATTAAAAACTGTAAATTAACAACTATCCTTATTTTATTACGAGACTTTTCTCTATTAATTTTTTTAAATCTCTATAATTTTCTATTATGGCGGCCAAATTATTATTTTTAAATAGGAAACCTTGTTTTATGGTGTTTTTTATTGTTAGTAATTGTATGAGTTTTTAAAATTCTTTGGTATGTTTTAATAAACCCAACTGTTCAGAAATTACGAACTACAAGTAGGTGATTTTACATATTTTTTAAAACCTTAATTTTTAGATAAAAAATATAATTTACTAGAGAGAATAAAGCATACAGACTATTTGAATATGTATACGTGCATGTTATTAAATTACATCACTTCTATATGCTATCTTCTGTATGATATGTTTACAGAAGAGCACTTAACTATATTATAATTAAAATATCCATTATTTTAAGGAAATAAAGCAGTTTGTTTAATAAAAACACTGTTCTTTATCTCCAACATATTGTTGTTATTTCATAACATTTGATCATAACTTAATTTTTTTAAATATTCAACCTACTTACTGTTAATATCAGGCCTGATAAAGCTCAAAACAACTATTTTAAGATATAACTTAGAATAGAAATATTATGTATATAGATAAAAATTTGATCAAAACTCTTCTAGTAGTTAAGAAAAATTGCTTTAAATCATTACTAAAAATATTATTGTAATTTTCAAAAACAGCATTTTATTATTATTATTCACAACTTATATATCATCGGTTTTATTATAAATACAACCTAAATTGTAATTTATTGTTAATATTAGTTATCACAAGATCATCTGTTTTCTTCGTTATGTTATTTTCTATTTTTATACAATCTAAAGAAGATTAAATCGAAATATTAAAACATTTATTGCGTTTCTATTCTTTTCAATTAATATATATTGCACTTAAAATAGCCAATCGTATTTGTAATACGTAGGAAATTGTATTTTTACTTTAGCATAAATGTAAAATTAAAATTATAAACAACATAAAAAATGTAGTAAATTATAAATATCTAATATTTATATGTTGTAGATTTAAAGGGTTGAGTTTATGAAAATTACCTTGAAACAAAAAACAATTTCGAAAATAATTTAAAAGACCACAAATAATCACATACGATGCAACTCTCATGGAGTGATGGAGTCTCATGCATTCATAAGCACTGCTATAAAATATACATTTTTAACGTGGAAACTAACTGAACAAAAACATTTTTTTCTGTGTGAATATCTATTAAAAGCCGTCTTATAACTATTATTCCTCCGAATGTATAAAATACGAAAACCTTTTTTGTTTACATTTTTAGTTAAGGAAATTATCAAAGTATACAACAAACATTTCATTATTATGATGATAAGTAAAAAAATAAATTATGTACAAAATATGCCGTACCGGTTAATTTTGTAAACTCAGATTTAAAATTTATAATAACCTCTTTTAAAAAAAAAACATATCTTTGTAATATTTATTAAAATATATAAATACGAATTTATAATAAATTTGACTTCAATTTCAATTTTATGGGAAACAGAATTCAAGCATATAGCATTTGATCTTATATTATAATGTAGTGCTTCAAAATAAATATTTTTTTTGTAAAGTATATTAAATTATTTGTACCTACTTTTACACCTAATGTTAACAAAAAAAAATCATGCTGTAGGACAGAAAAAAAAACTCTGAAATTTGTTTCTTTTGAGCCATCCATTTTTGAGATATTACATATTTATCATTTTCCTACTTATCAAAATACTTACGCGATTTTAACAAATCCTATCATACGATTGAAAAATCATATCCAATTATTTAGTACAAATATTTTTAGTATGTTAGGTCTTATATTAGGTTGTGCCTTAATTACTGCCTAATCGTATTTAATTTCTTATTATAATTGGCTCAGTGATAGTAAATATTCATTTGCAGAAGGATTACCATTCAACTTAGATTAAATAATTAATTTGTTTAAATTGTACCTAAAGGGATTGAAGAAACAAGGGCAATCATATGAATGTTTTACGTATATTGTAAACATTTGAATACCAGTTGTATATTATGTAATATAAGTATTTGGAAGGTCAAGTATGCTCATATAAATTGTGTGTAGACCCTATATATATATACCGAAACCGACCATGATATATATATATATATATATATATACCGAAACCGACCATGGTATCGGCATTTTAATTGCCGTCACTGGCGAAACAATGGTCGGTAAGACTCAATAAAAAATAATATTTCACTAAAATTTGTGTTTGTTGTTTTCTTTACTTCATTATGATTTCTACCAAGTACCGTCAATCAAGAGTATAAATCGTTTATGCGTGCATTTTATTTTTATTTTTGTACTAAAAGTATTGCTTCAACGGGTTAGAGAAGAGACCATAAAATTACAGAAAATACCTTTTTTTTATACTTTGTAGGTCTGATTTTTTAAATTTCACTAGAGGTTAACACCCTAAATGTCGATTTTCAAAAGTTTGGTTCTAGCTAAATTGCTTTCTTAACCCTAACAACGGTAAATCCGTCGTATTTCAACAAAACTCTAAGAGCGTTTAGAAAAAAAAATCAAAAAATAATTGTTCTTCTAATGGGAATAGAGATATAATAGGTATTTATATTGTCAATAATCTCAACGGAGCACAAATTTTGTGGTATTTTCTCTCTTCCTAATTTGAATCGTGATTTTTAATGAGATTCAAAATTTTATTTCAAACTAAAATTGGGCGTGATATTTTATATATACCTCAGTTCTTTTCATCTTCTAATCCATTCTCCGAAGAAAAAAAAACCAAATAATAAATATATATATATATATATATATATATATATATAAACACATGAATCAGTCCCTATTGTTACGTGGTTCACGAAACCTACTCTATTGCAACGCAAAGTCTACTGTTGCAATAGGGACGGATATAAGGTTAGAATGATGGTTTCTCGTTACAAGGTCAATGTCTGGTTTAACACCAAATAGTATACGCATCAGTAGTTATTGCTACAGTTTCTCAGTGTTGCCAATTGTTGCATTATGTTACTAACTTTTATTACATTGTTCGTGTATTCTTTTTAAGTAGATTCGCCAAAAACTTGTACGAAGCTTCCTTATTCGTAAATAATTTATTATTATCTTTATTTATTTCCTCAAAATCAGATAAAATTATTACTTCAATAATTAAGTGTTATTTATTATAAGTAAATGGTTGCGCCAAACACCAAAATGGGTTATATAAACACACTCACACGTATTATTCACAACTTTATTCTCATTAAATTTAGTCATTTCCCGTAAATACGACAAATGTATTTATTAAGTATTAGCTCTTTTAGTGAAATAGATCTGCCGAATAGGTACACGAAGCACCCTCACAGGTATTATTCACACCTTTATTCCCTATAAACATTAGTCATTTTCACTTTATTTATTTATTAGGTGTTAGCTATTTTAGGGTAATTGATCTGCCAAATAGTTACACAAAGCACCTTTACATTTACTATTCAAACCTTTATTCCTTATTAAATTTAATCATCTCCTGTAAATACAATAATTTATAACGAGAGTTGTTTTATACTCGCGAAACGTCGTGTATTATTTTTCATTTATGAATCACACTTGATAACGATAGTTGTTTTATACTCACGAAACGTCGTGTATTCGTTTTCATTAAGTTTCACACTTGATAACAAGAGTTGGGTTATACTCGCTAAATTTAAGTTTCTCAAGTAAGAAGCAAAAGTCCAAAGAAGATCTTGATATTCTACATTAGAAGTGAATTAGTATTGTTGGGTAAAATAATCCAAGTCTTACCGGCAGTAAATAAGAGCTTGTATGAAAAATAAAAAAATAAAATTTAAAAAAACAGCCAGGCACCAAGATAAGAAGTTGAATCAAGCATGGCTCATTTAGTGATATCAATAAAAGTTAAAAGAACTTGCAGTGGTTTTATTATCATAAAAATAATGTCTGGACAGAATGCGAATTGATATGGGATTTATGTAATAAAAGTATTGAAATAATTAATAATACTTATTTAAATGTTTATATTTCCTTATTATTGTTAAATAAGTTCTCTCCATTCTCATTCCAAAAATAGCTTGAGGATCTTTATTTAAACTTAATGAAATTTAAATGTTGAATAACAATTGTTGAATTATATATTTGTTTGGGTTAAATCGTAGTGTTTTGTGATTGCTATCAATAATATATAGATAGGCCTCATTGTAAACAATTAAACTGTACTGTATTAATGACATGTACTATTGAAAGAAACTATGTGAAATGTAATTTTTCCTTCTGGAAATTTAACACAATATAATAATTTAAATTTTCATCGAGTTATAATTGTGCAATCGAGTTTTCTTTATTAAATAATAAACAATATTTTTTATTGAAGCATGTCGACCCAAGTCTTCACATTTAAAGGGGACAAGTGGGGGGAAACAACTAGGCAGCTTACGTCCTTTCTCACGGTTACATCCTTAGATCTAGGCAAATAAATACAATCTTATTATAATTAATTTTCAGTATGTCAGATTTTCAATAATGCAAATTTTGGAATGGCAATAATTGCTGCTAATATTGATCTTTTAATGTCTGAACCATTCACAAATGAGTATAACATATATTTATACAAACTAAATTAAAGTACTAAAATAATAATTTGTGTCAGAAATTTTTTACATAATACTCTAATGTATTGTTAATAAAATACAAATAGAGATAATAATTTTTGAAATGGAAATGTGTAATAATTCCTGGTAATAGTGTTATTTTATTGTCTGAATTCAGAAATGAATATAACGTACATTTATATAAACTAAATTATAGTACTAAAATAATAATTCAGATTTTTAGTAATGCAAATTTTTGGAATGACAATTTGCAATAATTGCTGCTAATATTGATATTTTAATTTCTGAACCATTCACAAATGATTATAACATATATTTATATAAACTAAATTAAAGTACTAAAATAATAATTTGTGTCAGAAATTTTTTACATAATACTCTAATGTATTGTTAATAAAATACAAATAGAGATAATAATTTTTGAAATGGAAATGTGTAATAATTCCTGGTAATAGTGTTATTTTATTGTCTGAATTCAGAAATGAATATAACGTACATTTATATAAACTAAATTATAGTACTAAAATAATAATTCAGATTTTCAGTAATGCAAATTTTTGGAATGACAATTTGCAATAATTGCTGCTAATATTGATATTTTAATTTCTGAACCATTCACAAATGATTATAACATATATTTATATAAACTAAATTAAAGTACTAAAATAATAATTTGTGTCAGAAATTTTTTACATAATACTCTAATGTATTGTTAATAAAATACAAATAGAGATAATAATTTTTGAAATGGAAATGTGTAATAATTCCTGGTAATAGTGTTATTTTATTTTCTGAATTCAGAAATGAATATAACGTACATTTATATAAACTAAATTATAGTACTAAAATAATAATTCAGATTTTCAGTAATGCAAATTTTTGGAATGACAATTTGCAATAATTGCTGCTAATATTGATATTTTAATTTCTGAACCATTCACAAATGATTATAACATATATTTATATAAACTAAATTAAAGTACTAAAATAATAATTTGTGTCAGAAATTTTTTACATAATACTCTAATGTATTGTTAATAAAATACAAATAGAGATAATAATTTTTGAAATGGAAATGTGTAATAATTCCTGGTAATAGTGTTATTTTATTGTCTGAATTCAGAAATGAATATAACGTACATTTATATAAACTAAATTATAGTACTAAAATAATAATTCAGATTTTCAGTAATGCAAATTTTTGGAATGACAATTTGCAATAATTGCTGCTAATATTGATCTTTTAATGTCTGAACCATTCACAAATGAGTATAACATATATTTATATAAACTAAATTAAAGTACTAAAATAATAATTTGTGTCAGAAATTTTTTACATAATACTCTAATGTATTGTTAATAAAATACAAATAGAGATAATAATTTTTGAAATGGAAATGTGTAATAATTCCTGGTAATAGTGTTATTTTATTGTCTGAATTCAGAAATGAATATAACGTACATTTATATAAACTAAATTATAGTACTAAAATAATAATTCAGATTTTCAGTAATGCAAATTTTTGGAATGACAATTTGCAATAATTGCTGCTAATATTGATATTTTAATTTCTGAACCATTCACAAACGATTATAACATATATTTATATAAACTAAATTAAAGTACTAAAATAATAATTTGTGTCAGAAATTTTTTACATAATACTTTAATGTATTGTTATTAAAATAAAAATAGACATAATAATTTTTGGAATGGAAGTTTGTAACAATTGCTGCTAATATTGATACTTTAATTTCTGAACCATTCACAAATGATTATAGCATATATTTATATAAACTAAATTAAAGTACTTAAATAATAATTTGTGTCAGAATTTTTTTACATAATACTTTAATGTATTGTTATTAAAATAAAAATAGACATAATAATTTTTGGAATGGAAGTTTGTAACAATTGCTGCTAATATTGTTATTTTAATGTCTGAACCATTCAAAAATGAGTATAACATACATTTCTATAAAATAAATTATAGTACTAAAATTATTATTATTTTTCAGTAATTCAGATAAAAATGTATAAAATATATAATTTTGTTTTTAAATCTAAAATTTAGCCTAGTAATGTATTATTTAAAAAAAAAAACACTAATAATTCTATTTATTATTGTCATGAGATATTTGTCGTGGAATTTATACTTATGTCTGCTTTAATTGTAAATTAAAAACATATTACAAAGACAAATGCATATAATAAGAGTTTTGGTATAATGTTAATAGTCATTTCTCTCTCTTTTTTTATGTTCATTACTCACCCATGATTTCATCACTTGTACTTGCCTCCTTCTTAATACAGAAACCTTTTTCCGAACAGAATGACATTCATTAAGAGAGGGCAAGGTTTTTTTTACTAAATGTTTACTAAAATGCCGTTTCATTGCCTGTTTTTCAGGGGTAGTCCATCTTATTCGTCTTTTTACTGGAGTTGGGGTTAACGGAGCATCTATCGTGGTGGTCACTGATTTTGTTGGTGTTGTTGGTTGTTTTACGTTCAGTTCAATCTGAACAGGTACTTCCTCAGGTTCATCAACATTTTCTGCTAAGTGATCTTCTTGTACATCTACATCTGCATCAATATCTTCTATGGTTTTTCCTCTAAACTTATGAATGTTTCCAGTGTCGAAAGCCGATAGCAATCTACTGAGCTTTGCAGTATGAACGGCATCGCTAGGTAGCCTATAATGCTCTAAATGGGTCTGCGTTGTGTGGCCCAAAAACCCGCAAAGTACTTTTAAATCACCGTCTGTCAGATTTAGAGCTTGCGAAACGGTAGCTATATGTTTGCGTAATGAAGTGCTAGTTAGGTCTTCTGGAACTTCAGCCCCACAAGTATACGCTGCTTCCCTCAACACAACATTTGCATCAAAAAATGCCTGCCCTTTTTTCGCAAAAAGATGATTATTTGAAGGATCCACACCTGCTTTATCCCTATGCTTTAATAGTATGTCGACGCCTTCTGCAATGTCCAAATTAATTAGGAGAGGCACCGGTCTAATTAATTTGCCTCGAATAGTAAGATGGTAATACTTACTTGCTACAATTTTTTCAGACTTTGTTAGTCCTTTGTATATATCGGTGTTCTCTCTTATTTTCTCCTTTCTCTTGTAATCATCGACTGTGATTGTCATCATTTCTCCAATTCTTTTACGATTAAAGGATAGAAGGAGAAGCATCGCAGATTTGTTTAGCTCCTCAAATGCCTCTTGGTCATACCTTTCCTTCAATGTCTCTTTAGCTTTAAAAAATTTATCTTTTAAAAATGAGTTCAACTTCATGATGTCGCCTGCAAGGGGGAGAAGTTTGCGAGATTTCCACTTCTTTTTTGCAGCCAATTTACTGGCCTGCCAGCCAATGGTGCTTCTGAATTTACGCTCATAGAGCTCTATCCAAGCCTGGATTTGATCTCGCTTCTTCTTCCCTTCCTCATCCAAAGAGCAACCTGCCTTTATGTCCTTTGCTATGTTATTTAGGATTAAACCAATTTGTTGGACATTTGTGGGGGATTGTTTGCCCAAGTCGTCAGTCTCTAAGTGAGCATAGTTTTGTACTCCCTCAACAAAACTATTCCACTTATCTCTGTGAAAAATATCTATAAGGCTTTTTACTTCACTGTCGATATCATGCATGCATAGCTTTATCTTTGCAACAGCTCTTAGCCGAGCTCTGATTAGATTTTTTTGTTTATCTATCTCATCTCCATAGCGGATGCATTGCATGTTGCCGAACTCTACTATGTCATAGTCATTCACAATTGCCTTAATAAGATTATCTTTCGAAGTCATGCCAGGAATTATTTTATTTTTCAGTGCATCACACATATTTGACTTTATGTGACGCACATTTTCCAAACCCTTAATTATAGATAGTAGATTTTTTGGTGGCTTCTTACCAGTACACTTTGCAACGTGCCTGTGCAAGGTAATTTTCCCAAAGTAAGCACCACAAGATGTACAAGCAACATACTCTGACTTCCCTCCTTTTCGTACTAAGACTTCACCTCCTCCACTTTGTTTTACATAGCCTTCTCTCCTTAACTTGCATATTAATAATCGTTTATGGATGTTATCAGGGGATAAATTTTGAATTTCCTGTACCCTTTCTTCATGTGGATGTTTTGTAAATATGTGCCTTGGTAGATTTGCAACCGCAGTATTACAAAATATGCAAAATTGTTTCCGTCTCTTGTAAGTCCTCTTGTCTGCTCCTAAAATTAAAAAGCCATTTTAGATTATCATTCTCACAAAAAATCCTGTTAGTAGCACATAAATATATCACTCCCTATAGTTGGAAAGTTAGACAATAAATAATAACTTTTTGCATTTTAATATATAACCTAAATTTTCATATTTGAATTAATATCACGTTTGAATTAAGCGAATAAACAGCTTATACATATTTACCAAGTTGATATCAAATTTGGTTTGTTGTTTTTATATAACTAAATGTTAACACAATTGAATAAATCAAATTACAGTACTCTAATTGCATAATTTATACTATACATATATAATATACCTTCTGAAACAGTATGGTCTATTTCACGTTGAAGTAATACATTCTGTTGAGTTTCGTACGTAATGTTTGTAAACATTTCATTTCCTAGTGATTTGTCCAGACTTATATTATCAGTGCTTTCTACTTCTGAAAAATATGCAAAAAAGCCATAAGTAAGATTAAATGTTTATGTAGCAACTAAATGGTAGTCTACATACGTTGAATTTGACTTTGTAACTGGTAAAAATATGTAGAGAAATAAGTTCTTTTTAAAATTTCCAACTCACATTAACTCCTAATTTTTAACAACACAATTGAATAAATCAAATTACAGTACTCTAATTGCATAATTTATACTATACATATATAATATACCTTCTGAAACAGTATGGTCTATTTCACGTTGAAGTAATACATTCTGTTGAGTTTCGTACGTAATGTTTGTAAACATTTCATTTCCTAGTGATTTGTCCAGACTTATATTATCAGTGCTTTCTACTTCTGAAAAATATGCAAAAAAGCCATAAGTAAGATTACATGTTTATGTAGCAACTAAATGGTAGTCTACATACGTTGAATTTGACTTTGTAACTGGTAAAAATATGTAGAGAAAAAAGTTCTTTTTAAAATTTCCAACTCACATTAACTCCTAATTTTTAACAACAAAAATATACTAATTTTCAAGATTACTAATTAAACAATTTCCACTTTTGAATTTTTTTTTCCCATTCAGATTGATTTTTCTTAAATATAGGTTTGCAATGTGTACACAAAGGTTTACACAAATTACATTCTCCGTTAAATCAATAATGAAAAAATTAGTAATTTTAATTACCTGGAACCAACTCATCTGTCTGAACTGATGCATGTGTCACAAATGATTTTTTCACCTGTTCCGTTTGTACAAACTTTGATACAAAGTTAAGATTTTTGTATTGGCTTTGAACCTTTTCATAGGAAACCAGTTTTTTTTCCAATATTTCCATTTTATCTTTTTCTGAAAATTAGGAATACTGTATTTACAGATTAAAAATAGTATTACAAAATAAGGTAATTTTGTATTACAAAATTATCTATTAATCTGAGATATAATAGAGTTTTAACACAAAATAAAAAATATCCGAAATTAAATACACTCGTTTAAATTAATTATAACTTTAAAATATATAAAAACATCACATACAACTTTCGATATAAAAATAACAATAAGCCTGGATAAATTTAAATGTTAATAATTGTAAGTAACACCATAAATTACACATATTTATTCTTTATTTTATAATATTAAAATTGAATGATTATTAGTATTACGGGTTTTACACTTATTGTAAAACAAAATTATACATAAAAATAGTTTTTAAAATCTTAGTGCATAAATGTCTATATCTAGGACAGAATATATTGTTATTTGTTAAAAAAAAAATTAATAATAATAATAATAATAACTTACGTCCACTGTGGATGGGAATAGCATGACATTGCTTGCCACAATACTTCACTATATACACTTGTTTTGCTTCTGAAGGAATCACTTCATCAGTCGGGACCAAATGAAATTTATTTATTTCCAACAGTTTTACAAGGGAAAACTCTCTATTCCTAAAAAAATAAAATAAAAAATAAAAAAATATAATAAATAAATACAAATATTGTATAGTGTTATTAATGTATACGGAGACTGTCATTAGTCCATATGTATGTTTTTGTTATGTTTTTGTATGACTACGTCTATAAATTAAAAAAATATTTTACAAAATAATTTATAACTTTTGAACTATTAGTACCCTAAAAGTTTTAAAAATGCTTGAATAAAATTTGATATTTTGATTAAAGCGGAGCTCAAAATCGGAAGATTCTTTGTTATAATAGCTAAAAAAAATATGTTCTACACTTTATAACTCGTTTAACATTTAGAGCTTTATGTTGGCTTGCTACGTGATCTCATAGGGCCCTGCTAACGTCTTTATTAAACACGCCTATTTTTAGTAAAAAATAGCACGAAGTCGGAAAAGTTAGTTGTTCTATAAACTCAAAATAAGCACGATAACATGCTTTTACTATGGCCCGTTACGTGAATATGGCGATCCAACGCCTGTTGTTTATTTGAATTAGTAAAAATAAATTTCAAATTTTTAAATCGATGTTATTTGAAAATTACAAATCCACGTATATTGAGCTGAATTTGGGCTCTCCACAAAATATCATCAATATGAGAATAATTTTGCAGGGTATGGTACTGGTTTTATGTCGCAGAATAGGTTAAAGGAAAGTATTCTAAGGCATTCATTCCAAAATCAGGATATATTGGAAAATTTTACAAAAAGTATCAGTCGATATGACATTAATTTCTGTGGAATTATTCCTTTTATGTCGTAATTAACGTCATAGGAAAGTATTTATGAAAACCAATTGATTCTACTTTTATAGCTTCTCATTTAAATTTTAGCTAAAATAGTGATTGTTTAAGTTTAAATTTAACTTTTTTTTATTTTTTAAATATGATTCAGTTACTGAAACTAATAGTGGTTGTATATGCAAGTTATGTAAACATTTAATGTATAGTATAGCAGAAATAATGATGATGTGAGAATAGTTTTAGATATGTAAGCATAATTGTATTACACCCAGTTTAGCTTGAGATCTTCAGTTCCATTTCAACCAGAACGGAAGAAGGGTCTCCGTACGAATTAAGAGTATATTAATCGTATGTAAATTTATTATAATTGTTAAGTGAATATTAATTGTTATAATAAATAAAGGTTTTTAATGGAATAAAAGATTTTTTTAAAAACCTAACGTGACCAAACGGACACGTAACTGGCGCAGTCGGTAGGACTTCTTCAGAAAAGGACGCTTTTCGGAAAGAAGACAACTTCGGGGTTCTAAAAGCAAATTAGGACTTTTGATATTAATCATTCACCGAGAAACACAACGTTTCGACATTCAACGCACATGATTGTTTGAAAAGCAGCAACCGGTAGGAGGGCATCTTGCCGCAAGAAAGAAGAAAGAGAAAGAAGAAAGAAGAAAGAAGAAGGAAGGATCTTCTCTTCTAGAACTCTCTCCACGCTACATTGACCTAGGACCGAAATGACCTGAATATAATGGTGAGCCAGCTATGCTCAATCGTTTTATTTCTATATCTGCTAAAATTGTATCAACATTTTATGTAGCATCTAATCCGGAACACTTTCAAAATGAATATTTGTTTTCGTCCATTGTATCAAAATTAAAAGGGCAAGCATTAAGTGTAGTAATAAATTCTAATACATACGCTTGGACAGAAGTTAGGAAAACCTTAATAGCATCCTATTCATATAGAAGAGATTGTTATACTCCAAATTTAGAAATTTCATATTTAAAACAGGAAGTTAATGAAACACCTTTTAAATTCTATGAAAGGATTCAAAAATTATTAAATTTACAATTAGCATTTTTCAATAACAAGTAGCCTTCACATGTTAGAGATATATATTATGTCCCTATGTGCAGGGCTTAGCTTTAAAAGTTTTGTTAAGAGGATTGTATGAACCAATAGGATCTTTAATGAGATCAAAGAACCTAGATACGTTAGAAGAAGCGTTAAATATGCTAACTAATGACTTTCAATTTAAAAATAATAAATTAGTTCGAAATGATAAGCCAGCTTATAATAAGCTTAATCACATACAAAAACCAGCACAAGATAAAATCTTTCAGAGACAATCCCAACATAATTACCAAAATCCACCATATTAACAAAATCAAAATTTCCAAAATCCGTATTATAACAAACCGATGCAACCAAAACCATTTAATAATCAACAGAAAATAAATTTGCAACAAAAGCCGTACAAACCGACTCCAATGAGTGTTTCGACTAAACAAACCGATAATACTGTTAGGAATATGTACCAATTGACAAGAAAACCCATAGAAGAATTTAAAGGAAACTTTGAGACAAACGAGGAAAATGTAGAAAACCCAAATTCTGAATTTGATACTTTTCAAGAACAATTTGACGAATTAAATTTAAATGAAGAAGACAATGCTTGTGGACAGGAAAATGACTATGTTTTAGGAGATACCAGCTTCGGAACAAATTTGCAATAATGAACATTCATAATAAAAATAACTAGTTACCATATTTTTTCTACCCAAAGACTAATATATGAATATTGATAGACACTAGAAGTACACAATCTTTTATCAAGAAAAATTTGGCATTTAAATTATGTAAGAACACAATTAAACACGAACCGTTTGAAGTAATAACTGCTCATGGTATTTCTAGAGAAAAATATAGCTGTAAATTACCTTTGTTAGGAAAAGAAGAAACAAAATTCTACCTATTTCATTTCCACAAAAGTTTTGATTTATTATTAGGATTAGACAATATGAAAGAATTAGGATTTTAAATATAAATTTTATAAATAATCAATTAAGCACACCCGATGAAGATATAACCATATTATATTTTAATACAGAAGAGCCTTATGAACAAAACATTGAAAATAAATCTCGACCCATTGTTAACGAAAATTCAGAAAAGAAAGTTACAAGTTTTTTAATTCAATCTCGCAGTAAAAGGATAATAAAACTTAAGATATCAAATGTACAAAATGGGGATGGAATAATTTCATACACAAATTCTAATGGATTGGAAGTACCTCAATGTTTAGTAGATGTTAGGGAAGGAGAAGCTTTATGTCCAATTATTAATAATAATACAGAAGATAAGAAAATTAAGCCAAAACGGTTAAAAATTGAACTCTTGAATAATTATGAAATAATTAACGTCAATAATAACAACAATGCTAACATATCAAATGTTGAGCTTGACTTATGAGAAAAATTATACAGTATAACAAACACACAGAACACAATTCTCATAAAAACTACGCCCAAGTATCAGACACGTTTCAACGACAAGGTCGTCCTCTTCAGTGATACACCAGCTACACCAACCAAACCACAACTCAAATCGTATTTTTTATGAGAATTGTGTTCTGTGTGTTTGTTATACTAAACAATGCTAACGCTAACTTTAATCACATAAATTATAAAAATAATAAATTGAATTTAGACAAAATTAGAATAAATCACATGAACTCGGAAGATAAATATGAAATCTTAAAACTGATAAAAGAATATTCAGATATATTTCATATTGAGGGAAATGATTTAACTTTTACCAATCAAATTAAACACGTTATTAAGACTACAGACGAGATTCCAGTTTATACACGAAATTATAGATACCCGGAAATTTATAAAAGGGAAATAAATAATCAAATTCAAGATATTGTCAGAGATATATTAGAAAAATATTAGATAAAAGAAAAAATACCCCTAATACAACCCACACAATATCATGGTTTAACTTCTAAAGACATACACACATTTATTGCAACATATGAGATAGCTTCAAAAGCTAATGGTTGGACACCAGAGACACAAATAAATCTATTGCCCACTTATCTAACCAATACAGCTCTAAATTGGTACGAAAGTTTTGTTAAAACAAACCAACATAGGGACATAACCTGGGAGAATGCAAAAAAAAAAAGATTTAATTTCTTATATTCGCACCAATAGCTCAAGGCCAAACCTTACAAATGTTATTAGAAAGCAAAATGCAATCGGAAACTGAGCCATCGATAAACTTTTTAATAGAAATCGAAGCTATTTGTAGAAAAATGAACCCGAACATGGAAGAAACACAAATAATTACTCATATAATACAGGGATTTAAAACCAGAAATTTGTGAAAAAATTATTACAATGGACAATTTAACACTTAAACAATTACAAACCAATTTAAAGAGAATTGACCAAATAATCCTACAACAAACTTTATAAACAAAAGTTTTTAAGACATTCCAACACAAAAAGGGGAGATAATAAAGAGAAATATGATAGCATGAACATGCTAACGGAAAAACTGGAAAATTTGACAGAACTGGTCAATACCCTGGCAGAAAAGGGACCGGACAAACGATCCACATTCAATTTTAATGAACAAATGCATAGGCCCATGTTTCAATATAGAAATAATAACAAATTTGAAACTAAACAACCGTACACCCAAACTACATTTAACAACTACCAACCACGAAATAACCAAAAACAAAGTTGATCAATTTGTAAGAAGGACATTCACCCTACCAACAAATGTTTTTTTTTTCAAAAAATATAATTGTTTAATATGTTCAATGGATAACCACAAAACAGAAGAGTGTGCTTTTAATCAAAAATATAAAAAACACCCACACAACCGACAAACACAAAATAAAACACACAAACTTTGTACAAATTGTTCTAGAAACAATCACTCAACCCAGGATTGTTATTACAATAAGAACAATCAACAAAACAACTATCCAAAAAACGGGAGTACGGGGAGACTATAAGTCAAAATAGTCATTATACCCCATTACCGACAAATAGATACAAACAGACCATTACCACATTAAAAACAAATATTTGGAAAGACAATAAAAACAAAATACCATTTTACAAAAAGTATAGTATATCCAACTATTCAGTTTCACTGGCTAGACAAAAATTCATAACACAACAACGAACAGCTTACGTAGGCAGGAAGCAAAATTCTCTGAATACCATAACAGATGGACGGGAGTTACAGAAACAAGACGCGCCGTTAGATAACAAGTTATCCCAGTCTAACACGCCTGATAACAAGCAACACATTGCAACAGATAACAAACACAGTGTTTATCTCAATTCGCTTACCAAGGAGGAAGCAATAGGCTTACAAAACAAATTGACCGAACAATGCAATTTAATAACATTCAACAATTTTTTCAAACAGCACTTACACCAAAATGGAGTAAGCAAAGCTCGAAAATCAGAAAATGACATAACTTGGGATGTATACAATACAATATTTACACAAAATACGAAAACTTCAAGAGTTTGTACAATTGACGTAGAATTTAACACACTGAAAAATAAAAACATAGAAACCATACTAGATTCGGTAGCTAATGTATCAATTTGTAATTACGAGTTAGTAAAAGGAATGCCAATTATTATAGAATCAGTACCTACCATAAAATCTGCTACTGGCACAAATTTAAAAATACACGGACAAATGAAAATTCCTTTCACCATAAATCGAATAAAATTCACACACAAATTTTACATAGCTTCAGGTATTAATACACAAATAATGTTAGGAAACAAATTTTTGCTAGACTACAAAGCAAAGATAGACTATAGTAAGAAAAAAATAACACTCTATAATAACTCACAAAAGTGTGAAATTGAAATGAATAAAAAATGGTTGAATGACCTTGACAAAATACGTTTAATAGTAAACGAAAACACATAAAGCCGACAAGAAATAAGATCGCAAGATTATGTAATAATAAAACCAGGCCAGAGCTTAAAACTGCAAGAAATATCAAATTATATAGAATCAAAAGATTTTGAAACAGACACACATTTACAAGAAAAAAAGTGGATACACGCGTACGTCACAGAAGAAAATAACAAATTGTATGTACACATATACAATGCATCTATAAAACCCCAACACATTCCACAAGGGACAATAGTAGGAAACTTAAACACACACCAAACTCCACAAGAAATTAAAACAAAATTTGATGACAATAAGCCGACACCCACACAAGACAATTTGACGGAAATCGCGGGAAAAGAACAAATTGCTGATAAAAACGGAATACAGTTCAATATATGTCCAGAATTAACAAAAATCCAACATAATAAAGTAGTAGCAATCATAAAGAAATATAAACAAATATTCACAACGGAGGTCAAAGACCTGACACCTGCCAAACTAGATCCAGTAAAAAATACAGACATTGCCGCATACAACGGGAGTAATAGTTCCTCCATATAGACAGAGTCATAATGAAAGAAACATATTAAATAAAGAATTACAAGATCTAGTAAAAGCAAACATTTTGGAAGAATGCCCAAATTTTAGTCAATATGCTTCACCAGCGTTTATCGTGAAAAACCAAGACAACTCGCATAGATTAGTAGCCGATTTCAGAAAAGTAAATGAAATAATAAAATCTAAAACTATCCAATTCCGAGCTTACAATTAATGTTCAGTTGTTTAAGCAACGCACAATATTTCACAAAATTAGATTTGAAAAATGCCTTTTTCCAACTTAATGTACACGAAGATAGTAAATCTCTATTAACAATACGTACACAAGACAAAATGTTACAGTACACTAGACTACCTCAAGGCTTAAAAGTGTCAAGTGCAATATTGCAAAAAAATCTCAATAGAGTACTATCAAAACATTTATTTTCAAAATGCATAGCATACTTAGATGACACACTAGTTTTTGCGAGGAATTTCGAAGAAAAACTTAACAATTTAGACATAGTATTAAACGAATTAGCCAAAGTCAACCTAAAACTAAATACAAAAAAATGCAAACGATAGAATTATTAGGACACGAAATTTCTACAGAAGGGATAAAACCATTAGAGAAAAACATAAAACCAATATTAGATTTCAAACAACCAAAAACAATAAGAAATATTAGAGCATTTTTAGGAATATCAGGATTCTTCAGAAAATTTATCAAGGACTATGCGACGATAACCCACCCATTAACAGAATTACTGAAAAACCAACAAAAACCAAATTCCAAAATAACATGGACAGAACAATATCAAAAAGCTTTTGAAAATATAAAAGAAATCTTAACAAATCCACCTTTACTAACGCATTTTCAAGAATGTAAAAATACACGTGTATACAGTGACGCGTCAAATACAGGTTTAGGGGCAGTTCTGACTCAAGTAGACCCGGAAAATAATAAAGAATATCCAATAACATACTTATCGAGAAAATTAAAACCTCATGAAGTTAGATATAGTACAGTAGAAAAAGAGATGCTTGCCTTAGTATATGCAGTAGAATATTGGAGAGAGTATCTATTAGGAAGAAAAGTAGAATGTTACACAGACAACTCAGCTCTACAATATTTCCAAAATTTCAAAAATCCATCAAATAGATTAGGGAGACTAGCAACAAAATTGGTAGATTACGATTTAAAAATATATTACAAGAAGGGAAAACAAATGGGATTACCAGACTTTCTGTTCAGAACAGATACTCGGGAACAAATTGAAAACGATTTTGAAGACATATTCCTAATAAACACTCAAAACACACAAATAGAATTCCTACAGTCGATAGACCCATACATAAAAAAATAAAACTAGCATTACAGGGTATTGAAACAAAAAATAAAAACATTGATCGAGCATCAAGAAGATATATATTAGAAAATAACATATTATATTACAAACAATACGTTGGAGAAGAAAGTTCAAATCTATTAGCAGTACCACAAAATCTAAAACTAGAAATTTTGAAACAAGCTCATCCAATAATGGGAGGACACTACTCATATTACAAAACACTTCTAAAAATAAAAGACAGATACCATTGGCCAACCTTACACAAAGACGTACAAGAATATACAAAAACATGTGAAACCTGTCAGAAACGAAAAATACCTACACGAAAGCAATATGGGCTCTTAAAACCAATATTAGCAACCCATAGGCCATTAGATAGAGTAAAAATTGATTTCATAGGCCCCATTACACCTTCATGTACATACAAATATATCTTATCATGCACTGATGTCTCCACAAAATATGCGTGGGCATTTAAATGCAAATCGGCAAATGCAAAAACGGTTGCAAATAAATTGATGAAAATAATATTAAAACACGGAAAAATGCGTGTATTAAAATCCGATAGAGGTACACATTTTAATAATGAAGTCATAAAAAAATTAACAACTACATTAGGAATAAACCAGATTTTGAGCAGTGCTTATTCACCACAATCACAAGGGTTAACGGAAAAATTCAATGGAACACTAGTAAACATGATATCACATTACGTACATGAGAACCCAAAATCGTGGTCTAAATACATTGACCATGTGGTTTTTTGTTATAATGCAACAAAACAGACGAGCACAGGATATTCACCAAATAAATTAATGTATGCTTTTGAACCCAACTACCCAATGGAAATAATACAGATTCAAGAAAACCCCAACTATGACATACAAAAGGAAATCAAAGAAATCCAAAATATAAGAAAAACGATTCCAAAATTCATTGCCCAAGAAAAACAAAAAAAAATATTACGATAAAAAAAGAATAGACTTCAATTTCCAAATATGTGATGAAGTTTTAATAAGAAGAGAATTCCATGGAAAGGCAGTGTCAAAATTTGACATGAAATATACAGGACCATATCAAATTACACAAAAAATAAATAATCTCACATACATAATAGAAATCCTCAAATATGGCAAACTGCAAAACGAGCCAATACATATCTCTAGAATGAAGTTGTATCATAGGAGAGTAAAATAAACACAATTATAATAATTAATAAAGTATTATATACATTAATAAATATTAATAAACAAAATAATAATAATATTTTATGAGATCTTTCATTTATTATTCATAAGACTAAGATGGGATCTTTCATTTTAACTTGTTGATAATAAAACATGTTAATAACTCTAAGTACTAGCTTTAAGCAGTGAAAATTTTGTTTTACAAAACTAACACATACAGTTTTAACCATTCATAAATAATAACTCATAATGAGAGCATGTGATATAATAATTACATTGACAAGATTAGCATTCTAGGATGGAATTTGTATACGCTAGTCCAGTACTATAGCAGATAAGGAGCGACCTTTAGAGACCTTTACCAATAGCATATGCTAGTAGAACTTTAAATAATAGTGAAATTAACTATTCAGCAATAGAAAAGGAATTATTGGCAATAATTTGGGCGACCAAATATATTAGATCTTATTTATACGGTAAAAAATTCACGATTTACACTGGCCATAAACCATTACAATGGTTATTTTCTGTCAAAGAGCTAAATTCGAAATTATTAAAATGGAGACTAAAGTTAGAGGAATTTACATATGAAATTAAATAAAAACGTGGTAATTTAAATCAAAATGCAGATGCGTTTTCTAGAATTCAACTAAACATAACAGAAGGTAAAATATTGAAAAATCGAGAAAAACCTGATAATGACTTAACGGAAACAATAAAAGCTTCAACCATGCTTTATTTCCCAGAATTAGATAATGAGATTCAACACCGTTAAACCTTCCAGATCTAAATTGTAATGAGTCAGTAATTGTAAATGTTGATGATAGTGATGATAATCAGACTATTCATTCCAATTACGAGGGATATACCCAAGTGGAAATACCAATTTCTGATGAACCAGTGAATTATGGCAAAAATCAAGTTATGATGTATTTAGTTAAAAATCAACCAAGAAAAGTCAGAATTCAAAAATTATATGGAGTTTCTAAAATGCAATTATTAGTGGAGATTTCAGAGAATAATTTCGATCAAGATGTTATTAATTTTGTTAAACAATATATGGTACCTAACGTTAGATATAATTTGTATTTTTAAAATGATTTTTATAAATCATACTAGGTTAGTTTTAAAAGAAAAATTGGACATATTTAGCTCTAAGCAGACTAGGAATAGGAGAGTTGTAATCAATGGTTTACGATCTATTGTAAAATTTGTTACGGGGAATTTAGATTCCTATGATGGGGAGAAATATGATAAAATATTAGAAGATTAAAAATAACATGTTAAATCAATTTAAATCGCAGTACTCTCCAAATTCTGATATTGTTGAGGAGTTTAGTAAAACAGTGAAAATTGTTGAAAGTTATTTTGATGAATTACAAAAAAGTTGTTAGTCGTATATAATCAACTTAATGACCAAATTAAAATTGAACAAGTGCGAAGTATTTTGAGTCAATTAAATATTGTATATAATGTTACGTTACAGCTAGTACAAGATGTTGAGAATTCATTGACCTTTTGTAAATTAGGAACTTTACACCCTAGTGTAATGTCCACGCAAGAATTATTTCAAGAAAAATTACAAAGTAAGATTGTACTATAAAGATAGATTACCAATAGAACCTAAGTTAGAAAATATTTGGGAATTAGAAAAACTATTAGAAGCAAATTGTAAAATTAATCCCAATGAAATAATTTATTTCATTATTTACCTATTGTGGAACCTAAAGAATATACATTGTATAAATTTGATTCTGAGCCAACCTTGTATGAATCTAATTACATCATTATGATTCCGACTGTAAGATATGTTCTAGTTTATAAGTCCATATCTAATGTAATAGTTTTAGGATTAAAGGAAAAGTGTATTAGTAGGATTCACAATGCTCAATGCTCATATCTGCTTATTTACGCACATTGCTCGTCAGAACATTAAATGTGAGAACTCAGTGTTAAACTCAGATACAGTCAGTGAATGCAAATATGTAAGTTTAGAAATTAAAGATAACATAATTAATTGGATTTCAGAATTAGAGCAATATTTAGCTATATTTCCTAATAAACAGATTTTGAAAATAGTCAGTGAAAAAGAAACTAGTGAAATATCTTTACAAGGTATATACTTATTAAAAGTAAATGATAATGAGATTGTAACTTATAATAATCAAATACTTCTGTATTTAACTAATACTAATACGAGACATCCTAAAATTTTGGATGCCACCGATTTCAAATTAACTATAGATCAGCAACCTGAATTTTCTGTAGAATTACAAAGATTAGATTTAGGTAAAATTAACATAAATAAGATTTCAAGAATATCAAAAGATGTAATAACTTATGATTTAAATCTGTGGACCCTAGTATTGTATGGTAATTTAATAATTATATTATTGTGTATAGTCTATACTAGGCTATGTTATGTAACTTCAACTTCGAGATTGTTGCAACATACGTCTCAACCAACCCCCAAAGTTCTTTTTAGGGATGGAGGAGTTATGTAAACATTTAATGTATAGTATAGCAGAAATAATGATGATGTGAGAATAGTTTTAGATATGTAAGCATAATTGTATTACATCCAGTTTAGCTTGTGATCTTCAGTTCCATTTCAACCAGAACGGAAGAAGGGTCTCCGTACGAATTAAGAGTATATTAATCGTATGTAAATTTATTATAATTGTTAAGTGAATATTAATTGTTATAATAAATAAAGGTTTTTAATAGAATAAAAGATTTTTTTTAAAACCTAACGTGACCAAACGGACACGTAACTTGCATGAAACTTGGTAGTTTTACTATTAAATAGTGCTGCAACAGTTCGTATTTTTGTACTATATCATAACATGGTAATATAATAGTCAAGCAGTACACAAATACTTTGTTCCACTAATCGACTAACGAAGTAACAGTGTTTGAAAAGTAAAACATTTATAATCAAATACAAAAACGTCGTTCTAAATTTCTAGAAATATAATTTTTAGAATACTTGTGAAAAAATTGCATTTTTTGAATTGATTTCTTGTTTAAAAAATATATATTCTATGTACTTTTAAGTTTTGACTTGAACATAGTCAAAAACTCCTTTTCTACAATTGTACTACACCAAGACAAATTGGGATAAAAATCGTTTTTCAAATGATCGACTATCTTTCTGAATTAGGTGCATACGCTATATGAAACATTTTATACATTTTACGTTTGCAACCCCAAAACTTACAAAAAATTCGATCATTATTTTTAAGAACAATTAGTTGTAATATATATTATATTACTTAGATCATAGATACGTTAATAGTAAATGTATACATTCATTCCATTATAGTTTACCAAATACAAAAAAAAATATCATGTTATGAATATCAAACTAACAGGAATATGTTAAAAAATTGGTTTTTTAATCATAGTAAAACAATCGATCATGGTCACTTACCTCCATGATGGACCAGCGACGCTGAGAGCCAAGTCTACTAGTTGATGTCCTCTTTTCATTCTTGAGGTAGATAATATCAACAACACTGATAAACAACAACTAGAGCCGCCTGTCACGAGAGCTCTTCTTTCACACATCCCCCTCCCTTTGATGTTTAGTATCGTTCCGATTGGTCAAGGCATCTCGTACTCGTAAAAGGCAAACCCACTATCAAAGTGTTACATTTCTCTTATTTCTAAACAATAATAACGATATGTTTTAAGGAAGCCTAGAAGTGATAAATGTACAAAAGTGTAACATTAAAAACATGCTACAAGTGTTACTATGTTTCTCCTCTCAATTCTCAGGCTCAGCCTGCATGACAATTTCTAGGAAACCTAGAGCGTCTAGTGTTTGATATTCTCACGCACTCACGGTTGGACTAAACAAATATGGAAATATGACTCGACTGGACAGCAGTTCTCCGAAAAACTTGAGTGAACTGTCAATTATTGTAAATCCAACAATTTAGTTACATGGGCTATTAGTCATTTACTACACTGTGATTTGTATAGAGTGATGTCAATTTTTGAATGTAACCTATTAAAATTTATCGTTAAAATAACTTTATTTTTACGTGTCTATTTTTAGTGAGGTTGAAATATAGTTCACAGACTATTAATGAATAATATCATATTTGTAGTATATCCCTTATTTAAATTTACAATTTTTTGCTTTAAACTGCTGTGTAAGTTTGGACATATGTTAGAAATAAAACACTAAAACGCGGAAAATAAGAAGAGCTTTCCCATATATACTCATGTTTAATACAAATCGACAATACAATACAGCTAGAAATTTCCGATATGTCGCTTTTCGACCCCGGCGGTGTGTGTCGGAGAGATTTTTCCCAAGCTTACTAAATTTTCTCTTTCCAGAGCGAAGAGAAATTAATTTTGGCCGAGGGCAGGAAGACATTGCATACAATACAAATGATTTTAATTAAGAATGTTATAATTTTTTTATTTTGGAGTTTATTACATGGAAACAACACATTACATACATTACAAATTATATTAACCGAGAAAGTTATTACTTAGTTTATTTTGGTATATGGCAGTAACATATTACATACATTAAAAATTGTTCTAAGTGAGAGAGTAAATCCTTGGTTTATTTCACTTTTACTTTTGTGAATGTTTACATAACCGTTTCTCTAGTTAAAAGCACCCCTACAAAATTCACTTTTTGTGTTACTTTAAATTTACATAGTTCTATCATCTTCTAAAATAGTCATAAATAATTTACAAAAACGCTTACTAGGCCAAAAATATAAATTTTGGAGGGAAGAAATCTATATTATATTTATAGCTTTATATTAAGATAACCATTGGTCTTAGAATGTTGAACAAAATAACAAATTATTAATATACCATTCCTTTATAATGATAAATATTCAAAAAAACTAAAAAATCTAAAATTACAACAAATATAGATTTTTTTTTTTAACATTTAACAAACCCTTTCTCACGTTAAAAGCACCCCAACAAAAGTCACTTTATGTTGTTACTTCAAATTGACGGTAGTTCTACCATCTTCTAAAATAATGTCATAAATAATTTACAAAAAGCTAACTAGGCCAAAAATATAGGTTTTGGAGGGAAGAAATCTATATTATATTTATAGCTTCATATTAAGATAACCATTGGTCGTAGAAAGTTGTATAGTGTATTGTAGTTATAATTAGGAAAAATAAAGAATAACGATGATATATTCCAGCAAAAATTTGTTTTAGGTTGTGAATAATGACACTTTGTATTATTACGATATAAAAAATGTAGGATTTGGGTATAGCCACAGACAAGATTTGTGTATAATTGTTTAAACTAATCATGTTTGCTGAGTGTCATTTCGTCTCAAGAACTGCGAATCTGTTACATGAGAATGACCTCAAGAAGAAGGCCTCTTCAATTCAAGGCAGAGATTGTTTAGACTCAACTTCAGATAACATAAAGAGAGGGAACCCCAAATCCAAATGATTATGTCACTATGCTACCACGGTAATTTTCGAGTTCTATAGTCTATTGGTATTTCCTGTGAATATTTCATCTCAATATAATATGCCTATAGTTACGAATGTAATACGTTTAATAAAGCATGCTAAACTGCATATTATATTCAAATCATCACAATTAAAATCAATATTTTACTATGGGTTAGAGGAAGCTTCGTGCAAGTACTTGGCGGAAATATTTCACTAAAATAAAACAAACCACTAATGACCAAATAATATATTCTTGTTCTCATAGAATAAAATTGCCGGTAATTTTCTATGTTTTGGATGAGAGGAAGCTTCGCACAAGTAATTGGCAGATCCTTTTTACTAAAATAAAACAAACAACTACATGTAATGACCAAATAAATAATTTTGTGTTATTCACGTGTATTAAAAATGCCGTTAATTTTTGAATTTTTAAACATTAAAAAAGAAAAAAAGGCGACTTTCTAGCCGAAAATATATTTTTTATTTTCATATGATTTTTAAATAAGAAGAATTTTTTTTAAATGACGAAAAATTTGAAACCAAAACTAGATACAAGATTAAGGTAGATAATTGTACCCTTCCTAGATTTTTAGACGAAATCGTGCCGCACGACAATTATTACTTCAGTGAAATACGAATAACTTATCTTGTACTTTGAATTGAAATACTTCATTATATATCAAAATAAAGATAAATAGCTCATCTATAATATACTTTTGATTTCATTCAAATATAATAATTAGTTTTTCGAATACGGTGTTTAAAAATAATCAGTGTTTGCCGTTCGGTCAAAATATGTCTTTTATAACGTTTGATTTACATAGTTAATAGCCCTATTTATTTATTATTATTGTTGAGTTCCCGTTTTTTTATATAGTGTTTATGGATATGTTATTAATATATATATTTCAATTTCCATTAGATTTGGATTGATAGTTTTATTAAAAAACGATTGCTACCGAAGCCATATTTTGTAATTAAGTTTTTTGCCGTACAGATTTGTTGTGCGAATCTTATAACTTTAGGTTTATATTTCAAAAAGTTATTATAAATCAAATTAAAGATACATTTCTCATCTATCATTTACTTTTAGATTCATTCAGAATGGATATTTAGTTTTCAACTGCGTTGTTTAAAAAAAGAACCATTGTTTGCCGTTCGGTCAAAATATGTCTTCGTTACGTTTGATTTACATAGTAGTTGTCCTATCTGTTTAAATATTATTGTAGAGATCTCGTTTTTTAATGTATTATTTATAGAAATGTTGTTTATATATACTGTATTTTAAATTCCATTACAATCGGATTGATAATTTTAATGAAAAACGTTTGTTACCGAAGCCATATTTTGTAATTAATTGTTTTGCCGTACAGATTGGCTATACGAATTTTACAAGTTTATATTTATATTTCAATAACTTATATATAAAATAAAAATAAAGATAAAATTCTCATCTATCATTTACTTTTAGTTTCATTCAAATTGGATAATCATTTTTCAAATGCAATGATTAAAAAATAAACTGTTTCCAGTGATCTGTATAAGTTTTCAGTTAATAATTATTTTGGAGATCGTTTTAATCAATAAATATGATTGAAATACTTTATTATATATCAAAACCATGATAAAATTACCATCTATCATTTTCTTTCGGTTTCATTCAAAAATTGATTACTTAATTTTCAAATTAAATGATAAACAGTGAAACGCAATAATATTCTGGTAAGCACATGTACAAATCAAGTCGGGTTTTTATTTGAATTTAATTTATTTCCTATCAATTTCAAATTTTTACCAGTTGTAAAAAAGTATACGTCATTACTATTGTGTTGACAATCTCGAGGGACCTAGCTAGATTTACACTTTTATGTAGTAGGCTATTGGATTAGATCCCTCTTTTTCATTTTTACCATGATGTCTTTTTTTAACAACTTTTGTCATTTTCTGACTCTGACACTATTGAGTATTAGAGGATTAAGGGTCTTTATTTTATGTTTTTTTCTTCCTTTGTTTTATAAGGCGATGATGATTGAGAGGTTTTCACGCTTAAACAACACGAAATAATAAAATATATAAACTAATTATTATAGTTGTTTCTATAAGTCAAGTGTCATAGCGGTTATTTTTTACATCTTTTACTGAAAATCCTCTATTGAAGTCTATGTTAACTAAAGACTAATATTTCGCAGACTAATAACATTTCTGCGAAAAAACAAAAATTTGGATTTTATAAAAATCGAACCTAACTTGCTGATCAAAATGTTGCTGGTGTGAAGCCTCTATAGATATAAACTAATCGTACTGGTTGCTATCACTAAATATAATTCTGGTTTATCAGTAAAAAACCAGAAAACAGGTCGTATTGTTCAACCGATTTCTTTATTTTTGTTTTGAAAATATGAATATTATTGATAAAAAACCAAGTAATACGATTTATAAAATATTACAGTTCAGGTATAATTAATAAAAATGAAAATGAACCCTGACCGCCATCGTTACAAGCTCAATTTTAATCAAATACGATTGACTCTGAGGACTCGTTTCTGACACTAGAGAAGTCCTGTCTATGGTTCGTCTATAGAGCGTCCATGGTTCATTTTCAATTTTGAATTAACAACTACCCTACTGACATTTTTGACGATTAGTTTAGTAGAGAAGCAGTTTTGTTTGGTTAGTATTTCGATTGGGAATGGGTGAGTGAGAAAGTAGGTGCAATATTTTTGAATCGTTTATTTCCTACAACGTTTCCTATAAGGTTTGATGAAGTATTCGAGTTTATATACATATGCAACATTCTAATTGGCTAATGAAATTTGATATTAAACAGGTCGGCTTTTCTAAGGAGCAGGCCCTTTGTAAAACAAGTCGGCTTTTCTAAGGAGCAAGCCCTTTTGACTTTTGATGAAGTTACCGCTTTGTCTGATAACTGGCGTCAATTTATTTTTAGAAGTATGATTTCATACATGTAGGCCTCTGTCTTTATGAACGACTCATCGTTTATACACAGAATCTCATAGAGATTTTTTGATCATAATATGTATAAAGAAAAATATTGAAGATCCCCAGACCTCAGTCTTGTTTACCCAAGTCTAAGAAACATTGACTTCATAAACATTTTTATCGGTGTCCTATGTACCAATGTAGTCTTATATTAAAGGCACTAGCAATTTTTAGTGAGGACGAGCAGTTAAAAAAAGTGAATGATTTATTTCCAGTTGTACAGTATGGAACTTGCGCTTGTTATTACAAACATAACCCTCTACGAAAAGAAATGGAATGACATTTTGCAGTATTTGATTTAAGAAGAAACTCAATTTTTTTCAACAATACAGCCCAAAATATTTAAGAAATCACATATAATATACTGTGCGCCGAGTACTTTCTCTCAAATTTTCTCTCTGCTTCCCTAGCCTTGTTATTTGAGGGCACACTTAGAACAATAACGCTTTATTTACAAAACTAAACTTGGAAACAGTTTTGGTGAGGTTTCACTTCTTTTAGGTTAAAAAAAAAGAAGAAAAAAGTTTACAGATTTTTACACCAAACGCATTAACGCCAGAGAATATATATGTGTTTATGTTTCCATGTGCTAGACCTAACTTCACTTTTTTTACGATATGGATATTAGGGATATCAAATTTTAAAGTTATCAACCTATTGATGTAAAATGTTTAGTATATATGTGTAATCACTAGAAAATACTAGACACAAGACGAAATAATTTTAGTTTAGCTGTTTTTCAATTTATCTTGGATAATTTAATTAAAAGAGATCTTATCTATAAATGTTTGTATACAAACATTCTGTACATATTTCAATATATTATTTCAAACAGTTCGTTTATGACAGTTTATAAAATCAAAATGGAACAAAGGACACAATATGGATTTTTTTGATATCAAAACCTATTGTTGTAAATATTTCAGTATGTATGTAAAATCGCTACAAAATAAAATGAAAGCTAACCGGAACTTTGTATCTATAACGGTTTTCGAGTTATTGAGTATTTTATCAAAATCCCTCCTTCCACTCATGTCTTCGGAAAATCCAGTTTTTTCACTTAACATTTATTATCTTAGGAACGGTTGAAGATATCTTAAAAAATAAAATGGTTTTCTTTTCAAAACATTCAGGTCGACAATCTCTGTGAATTTGAAATCGATATTTTCATAAATAGTCGAGATTTTTGAGTAGACGGAACGAAAACGTTTTAGTTTAGATTTTCTTTCATTTTTTCTTCCTTAAGGAATTAATTCAAGTAAACATTATTTTATTTACTTCATATTACACATACACGTTATATACTTATTCTGTAATAATTTCATTATATATGTTATACCGCTATTTTTTATGACATTTTATACAATCAGAATAAAAACAAGCTAAATTTGCATCTATGGGCCCAATATGTGTTTTTTGCTCGCAAGTGAAATATTTTTTGTTTACCTGTTGATGAATTTTTCTTTGATAATTTTATTAAACAAATGTATTGATACTTATTATCGTGCGGGTTAATGTTTGTAAATATTAGCTTTTAGAAGACCGTCTGACATTGACTCCCCAATATAACTCTTTATTATATAGATTAAATAACTAATCTAACACGTCTTTTCTTCTATTTAATATTCGTTTGTTCCAAAGTCATGTTTTAAGTAAATATATTTTTTAATTGTTCACAGTAGGCTTAAATACTGATTTTGATGTTATGGGAGGGGCTAATTATTAATAAAACACTAATTTCCATTTGGTTACACGTAAAATAAGAATATTATACACAAAGAAGGGTGAAGCTGTATATTATTGAACAGTTTCAACCTTATACCGACTACGGAAAAATGGACTAATTACTACGTATAATCCTTTCCACCTATTACTAGATAACAATATGTAAAAAATAGTAATTTATAATTTTTCTTCTCTATCGTAACTTAAACTGATATACACAAACGTGAGTTGTGGAAGAGTTACGCAGAATAATCACTAATGGAAATTTTTTGATTGTACACTTTTCCCAAGATTAAATTAAACAAAATAAATTATTTAACCAGATTTTTCGTCTGAAATATTTATTCGTAAATCAAGTATTGTTTAATGGAACTTTATGATTTACGCTTTTCTACTTACCTTAAGGTACTATTTATTTGTTGAAAGTTGTTTTTATCAAATTTTAACATTAAGTGAAATTAAATTTATTTTATTATGGACTAGTTTAACAATGTAAATATAGAATAAAGAGAGTTTTCGTTTGCAACTTTTCCATTTTTATTTTTTATTTACGGGATATAACTCAAATTAATAAGAAAAAAAAGGAGTACGTGTGAGGGTGCATAGTGTAAATATTTGACAGATCTATTTCAATAAAAATACTAACACCTAATAAATATATTTAATTTATCATATTTACGGGAAATAGCTAAAGTTATTAAGGAATAAAGGAATACCTGTGAGTGTATTTCGTGTAACTATTTGGCAGATCTATTTGACTAAAAAAAGTTATTCTACACACCTTTATTGTATTTATGGGAAGTACACTTAAGTTAAGAAGGAATAAAGTTTACGTATAAGGGTGCTTCGGGTAACTTTTTGGCAGATCTAATTCAATAAAATTAATAACATATAATAAACACATTAATCATATTTTCAGGAAATATTAAGTAATAAGGAATAAAAGGAGTACGTATACGGGGTGCTTCGTGTAACTATGAGATTAGGTGCTTTGTATTTACGATAGATAATAAATGTTAATAAGGAATAATTAAATGAATACCCTGTGGGGATGCTTGGAGTAACTATTTGGCAGATAATCAGGAAACGTCGTGTAATAATTTTCATTTAAGTTTCACACTTGATAACGAGAGTTGATTTATACTCCCGAAACGTCGTGTATTAATTTTCATTTAAGTTTAACACTTGATAACGAGAGTTGTTTATACTCGCGAAACGTCGTGTATTAATTTTCATTTAAGTTTAACATTTGATAACGAGAGTTGATTTATACTAGCGAAACGTCGTGTATTATTTTCATTTAAGTTTCACACTTGATAACGAAGTTGATTTGTACTCGCGAAACGACATGTATTAATATTTATTTAAGTTTCACACTTGATAACGAGAGTTGATTTGAACTCTTGAAACGTCGTGTATTAGTATTAATTTAGGTTTCACACTTGGTAACGAGAGTTGATTTGTACTGCCGAAACGTCGTGTATTAGTTTTCATTTAAGTTTCACACATGATTACGAGGGTTGATTTATACTAGCGAAATGTCATGTATTAATTTTCATTTAAGTTTCACACTAAACTTGATAACGAGAGTTGATTTATACTCGTGAAACGTTGTGTATTAAATTGCATAAGAGCGTGACGCCTAGAATCCGCTCTACTCCCCGGCAGAATTTGTGCGCGGTGCGCCTATAGAAGTTTACAATTCAATAACCAACACCCAATAAATATCATTGGTGGTATTTCTTTTTATTATGTTGGTTCTACTGAGTTACAATAGAGACGAAGTGTATAAAAGATGTAGCAATAGGGACGAAAAGAAATTATTTTGGTCAGGTTACAATAAGTCACAATTCGTATCTGGCGTAACATTAAGTACAGATGCGTAGCTGAAACCCGTCCCTATTGCTACGTCTCTATTGCGACGTTTAGTGTAGCAATAGAGACGGTTGCATAGCACAATGTAACAATAGGGACGTGTACGTAAACATATATATATATATATATATATATATATATATATATATATTTCTAAATTGAAACCACGAATTTTGGGCAAATTTTGTTTCTGTTTTTATTTTCTGACACTTTATCTGATTGTGAGAGCGTATACATTAGATTAGTTAAGAAATCATTTTAAGTTAGATAAGGGATAGGTGACCCAATGAATGATTACATTTCCAATGGTTTAAGCGTTGAGGTGTAAAAGAGTGTAAAGTAATTATTACAAGATAGTGAAATAAATTTTAAGCTTCAAATTATCTCCTTTTCATTTACTTATGCTAAACAAAAATTATAGTTTGAATTTTACATCTGTTTTTATGTAAATTTGTAAAATTATCTCATGTCTGTGTCACATGAACTATTTTAAGAAAGAGAAGATGAAAAATATGAAAGTTTTACCTAGCAAAATAAATCTATATCAGAACTACACATCCGTATTTAATGCAATAGAAGTCATAACATTGCAAACATTATAAAGACTATGATAACTTATTTATGGTGTTATTCCAGAGCATGCACTATCTATAGGGTCGTTTAACACAAGCTAAATACAGATAGCTGCTACTATATCGCCGTAATAGACTACTCTATTTGTTTATGGTTTGTTGCAAATAAATGTTTACCCCATTAATTTTTAATATGAACCAATAGTTGCAATCAGTAAATTTTTGTTGTGAATTTTTTATTTTTAAACGCTCAATTCCGTTTGTTATATTCAATTATATTTTATTTATTTATTTATTTTAAAAAAAACTCTAATTAAAAAATCAAATTTCCCCTAAAATATAAGTGGAAGCATATCCTAACCAAGCGAAGCGATGTCCTATTATAAACAGAACGTGCCATTCCACCTGTATGTTTTTTTAAAATTTTTTATTATTATTATACAGTTATAGAAAAACGTGAGAACGATAAAGTTTCTTCCCCAAACACGATGTGGTTAAAACAAATGCTCACACATTTTGATCATAGTACTTCACAAACGACGCATAGGAATTCATCAACGTACATAATTTTATCCCAAGAAACAGTTCACACAAGTTACGCACTTCATTCATAACTCCTTACCCACATACTTTCACAAGTTTTTGAAGAATTTCAACATGACGATAATTTTTTGCGTTCAAAAATGAATTTTTTATAAAAGAAGACCTCCATAGAGCACCTGAAATGAAACTTACTCTGAACTTAGACTTGCGCGATTTAAATGCACAAACAGTTCTTATGTATAATAATATATTCGAGTACATAGGTGGAAAGAGGATAATATTTACTACCACTCTAATCCCAATATTTTAAAATCACAAATACAATGAAAATCACACTCATGATGGCTATTATTATTTCACCCTGTGAGTGATTTTTTTGTTCGTGTGTATTCACACTTCATCGTTGATACATTTTTACGTTTCACGTCGAGAACATTTCAATAGGCACACTGGGTTTCCAAGAATAATTTACTGAATGTATTAATATATCAAGGTATAATAATAATTGAGCAACTTGTATATTGTTCTTGAAAAACAACCATATGTGCAAAGACCATCGCAAAACAGATGCATTTTATTACCTTCATCGTCGTTTAATTTAATTGAAATTCAGTTTAACTGAATATCTGAAGAATTATTGATACTGAATTATTTTTTACACGTATTATTCTATTTGAGACTATAATATAATTTTTATTCAAATATATTAATATAAAGTTAAAAATCAGAAACAGGTGACGAACTAAAAAATGAAATTGTCGCAATTGGAAAAAGATGCTTATTAAATATAATAATAATTACTTATTTCATTTTTAACAGACGACAAAATTTGATCATAAGGTTAGCCTATATAGAAAAATAAATCTACATCAAACCTATATAACTACAACGCTGTATCTGTATTTTATACAATAGAATAAAGACTATCATTACTTATTTATGGTGTTATTCCACAGCATGCAATATCTATAGGGTCGTTTAACACAGACCAAATACAGATAGCTGCTACTATATCGCCCTAATACTCTATTTGTTTATGGTTTGTTGCAAATAAATGTTTGCCCCATTAATTTCTAATATGAACCAATATGACGGTTTATAGTAGAGCTGCACTAAGTGGATCTCCCTCAGCAATATTGTGTTGTGGGTTTTTATTTTAAGTGCTTAATTCCGTGTTATAGTTTATGTGATTATTTTTGCATTTATTAGTTCGATATTAATTTTGCTTTAGCAAACTCTAATTCGGAAATCAAATATCTTTTTTTTTTAATACTTGCCCGTCATGTATGATTATTTTAGCCTAAAATACTACCGTTTATTTTACGTTTTGATATCACTACTGTGGGACATTCAAAACTTATTTTTTATTTTTAAATATGATTACTGAATACAAAACAGGATATATAACTTTTGTTAAACTGTTAATTATGATTGTGTAACTACATTGGTGAAGTTAGTCTGGAAATGTAAGTTAGTGGTGGAAAAGTAATCTGAATTTAAAAGGCGTTAACAATTGTTACTATTAATTTATATTCTGGTAGCCACGTGGTCTAAGTAGTCGTTTTCTGTTTTAAAGCTGCATTGTAGTTGTCAATTTGAATTCTACGAGGGCACAAGGTTTAACTTAATTTTCAACCTACATAGGAAGAGGCCCATTTTATACAAGTGTTCGTTACAATGGATGAATGTTGACGAGATTGGTTTAACTTCAGTTCCACAAGATACCAAAATTGTCTATTGTAAATTTATTTTTATATTAAAGTTAAAAGCAACATTTTATGTTAATTAAAAGTCAAAAACTTAAAATTAATACCTTAAACCCTAACATGATATACGACTTTGAATATAGTACGTACAGACGTCTGATAAATTCTATTCAGCGTTTGGGTATACTGATATTACGTATTTCACAAAAAATAAGGGAATTAACACATCGAAAACTAAATAAACTAAAACTCGTCAATAATTAATTATTTGTTGCACAAGTTTGCACTCCAAAGAGAACCTGCAAATACATTTCGGATTTTTTAGAAGAATTAATATTTATTTACAAATTTCTACTTCAAATAGCAATTTACCAGATAATATATAAGTATAATTTTTTTTAATAGCTTGCGTAAAAAACCTTGATATTTTATAAAATCAGCATCCTAAATACTTCTATTTATATTCATATCCTCCCTTAAAATTATTTAAGAAAAAAATGGCTTCTTCATGATCGTGTAAACCAATTTCAGTTTTATGAGAAGATTTTTAGTGATTATTACTCTCCAAAATTAAATAATGGAACAAACCCTACTCCCTTATCAAACTGAGTTTCATCTAGGCGTAAAATACTACTTCACTTGAGTTTTTTTTAAATACTTTTATCTAGATTAATTGTATTTTATTACTCTTAAAACTTCTGGTTCAGCCATCTTAATTGCGTGACTAATGATTATTTTTTTATTTTTGCCAAAAGCCCCATAAAAACATTTTCCAAAAAACTGACGTTTGAGAGTGATGTTAATTACCATTGGCTACTTAATCAAGATCCGTATTATGACAGAAAATTTTAGGTTATACGGTTTTTGTCACAAGTCTGTGTACTTAAGTAATGAGCACCGTATTCTAACCAACTGAGCCGATATTTGTTTAATTGATAAAATATTGTACATGGAATGGTAATTTATTCTACCTTTTTTAAAATCAATGTACAATAACTGGTTTGGTAAGATATAACCTCACTAATCAATGGAAAGTACCTATACTTTTAGCGAAACTATTCTTAAAATTAAAAATTTAGTGATAGTTGTTCATGAATTCTAATAGCTTACGCACAAATTCATGTTTTTATTATGAAATTTATATTTCTATACAGGGTATATTGTTTTTATCATTTGGTAATATATTACCTCAGTACTTCAAACATGTCTCGGCATTGGGGTAGTTTAAAATTGTTTCATGAAATCATCTTAATATAATGTGTAATATATTGATTATAGGGGAGACCGGGTCTAGTTGATACAGGGTCAAGTTGATACAGGGCAAAACACTCCCTAATGCGCAGGCGCAGACAAGTCGCGACAGGGTTGGCTGGACAGCTGACTGATACTCAGTAACCACGCGTGATCACTTGGGGGAGGTTGCTTTGCTCTATGAGTTGTGAACTAAATACTGTTTTTTATCATCAAAAGTAAATTTTTACTAATGTTTTTAAATTATTATTGCAAGTTTATTTGTTTGTGAATTGTGCTATCGACGACATCACGTTGTTACATGATATAAAGGTAAGAATTTCACCTATTTAACTTAGTTCTAACTGTTACAGGTTTCACGTATTTTAGAAATTAGTTTAATGGCGACGTTTGGGTCAAGTTGATACGCTTCTTTTGGGTCAAGTTGATACGGTGTATCAACTTAACCCACAAGTATTTTCATCTGTCGTATTTATTTTCAGATGCCCAGGAACTACAAGAAAAAAACTACAAGAGGCGAAATACCCATTGATATCTTTCAAAGGGCATACGAAGAGATTAGGAATGGCAGGATGTCTATTAGGGAAGCGACCAAAACTTTTAATATTGACAAAATGACTCTTTATAGATACAAAATAAAAAAAGCAAAAGTAGTTGAGACACCACAGGCAATTGAGAAGGATGTGCAAATGGGGTATGCTAAACATCGACAAATATTGAATGATGAACTAGAGGAGGAGCTTAGTAAATATATTTTAACAAGCTCTAAAATTTACTATGGATTAACTCCTAAAAATGTTCGGGAGCTGGCCTTTGAACTGGCACTAGCAAACCAAGTGAAAGTTCCAGATACCTGGATAAATGCGGGAATTGCATCTTCAGAATGGTTTTCAAAATTCTTGAAAAGGAAACCCAATCTCTCTTTGAGGGAGCCAGAAGCGACTAGCCTTAGTCGAGCCACAAGCTTTAACAGGCACAACGTTGCAACATTTTTCGAAAACCTTAAAAAAGTGTTCGAGAAATATAAGTTTCAAAACAAAGATGTGTGGAACTCGGACGAAACTGGGGTGCAAACCGTCCAAAGACCAAACAAAATCTTAGCTGAGAAAGGAGTTCGCCAAGTTGCAAAAGCTACTTCCGCCGAGCGAGGGCAAACAGTTACACTCGCAACTGCTGTCAATGCCATTGGCAACGCTATCCCACCCCTTTTTATATTTCCTAGAGTATTTTTCAAGGAACACTTTATCAAGGGAGGACCTCCAGGGTGTATCGGCACAGCACACCCATCTGGTTGGATGACGGGATCATCATTCCTAACTTTTGTAAAACATTTTCATAGCCATGTTAAGTCAACAGCCAAACAACCTTGCCTGTTATTGCTTGACAATCATGACTCCCACCTGTCAATTAATGTACTGAACTTTTGTAAAGACAATGGGATTGTTTTGCTGTCTTTTCCTCCCCATACGTCCCACCGCCTCCAGCCCCTGGATATAACAGTTTATGGACCATTCAAGAAGTTCTACTTTTCAGCTGTGGACAACTGGCTAATCAGCAATCCTGGGAAAACCATAACAATTTATGAAATTCCTAGTCTTGTAAATAGTGCCTTTTCGAGTGCCATGACGCCAAATAATATTATAGCAGGTTTCAAAGCTACAGGAATAATGCCGTATAATCCAGAAATCTTTACAGATGAAGATTTTTTGTCTAGTTTTGTGACTGATCGTCAGCCTTCTGCATCAACAGAAGTCCATCAGCCTTTTCACTCAGCAGAAGTTCATCAGCCATCTACTTCAGCAGAAGTTGATCAGCCTTCCACCTCAGCAGAAGCATATCGGCCTTCAACATCAGCAGGACTTAATCAGCCTTCTACATCGAAAGAAGTTGGTATCATTGAAAATGAACCACTGAAGCGGACACCACTTGCCTCTACTAGCCTTGGAGCTATTTCGCCAATTGTTATGCCAGAAGAAATACGTCCTCTACCAAAAGCAGGAGAACGTAAAACAAGTGGAAAAGGCAGACAACCATTGAAGTCTTGTATTCTCACAGATACTCCAATAAAAAACAAAATTGAACAGGAAACAAGAGAGAGAGAGAGAGAAAGAAATCTATCAAGACAGAAAAACATAAGTTAAAGTTATTTAAATCATTTGGGGGTAAACTAAGCAAAGACATAGACAAACCAAGAAAAGAAGCCAAAGATAAAAAAAGAGAGAAACGAAGAAAAATCAAAAAAGAAGAATCGGACACTGATGAAGATGGAGAGTCTTTTTGTTTGATGTGTTTCAAGAGTTATTCTTCATCTAAACCTTGTCAAGACTGGATCCAGTGTATTTCCTGCAAGAAGTGGGCACACATCACCTGTGCCGGGAACAGTCCCTTTTATACGTGTATTAACTGTCAATCAGACCCAAATTTTACTTCAGAGTCAGATAAATCGGTCACAAAACAATGGTTTCAGCTTCCATTTGTCACAAAATGTTAAAATATATTTTATAGTTTCAATAAAACTTGTTCATATTTATGTTTTGCATATTGTTTTATTAATTCCTGACACCGTATTAGCTTACTCAAAAGCGTATCAACTTTACCCAGACCGGGTCAAATTGATACATCTTGCAAACTTTTTAAACTTTTTTTTTGACAAGACGAATTTAATTTTATAAAGAACTTAAATGTCACAAGGTATAGCCAATTAGTTATAGCTACGAACTACACATTCTTTATTTCAAAATGATTACAGAAAAAAATTAGAAAAATCAGGAAGTAAAAAGTGTATCAACTATACCCGGTCTCCCCTACTTTCTTCAGTAATACATTTTGTTGTTTAGTAATATGTTTGAAGTTACTGTAAATTTTAATTTCACATTTAGCCTCCATTCGAGGTTAAGTATTAAAACCGCTCAATAAAACGAAGAATAAACTTACACAAAATTTTTTTTATAAAAAGTGTAACAAGGTCAACACTTTTTCACAATCACGCAAATTGTTTTTAAAAGAACTTAATCCATTTATAAGAGTCACTAACAATTACATTTTACTAAAAAACTGATAAAACCCAATTACGATCAAATGAAAACCAGAATTACGGCTATGCAAATAAATCCAATTTAAAATACATGAAACAAACACCAAACAAAAGAACAATTCGATTGAAAAATTGACGGATTTAAAAACAATTGAAATAACTTGCGTGTCACCATAGCACTCTACTGGACAGTTTGATGAACATATCATAAAAGCACACAACCGTTACCTGTGTAATAATCTCACAATGGTTAATAAATACGTGGTGATATGTGAAGAGTTTGTCGTCCAATCCCCAGGAATGGCAGGAATGTGTACATCCCAATCAGGGAGGATTAGAGGACCTCAAGTGGTAGTATGGAGAGGGTAGCAATGGGCTGAGTTTATTGAATTTACTCAAAGCAGACGATAGATGAAGAGTTACAAGTGGCTATGGATATTGATTCCCATATCTGTGTGATTGGGAAAAAGAAATTATCTATGTGTATGACCAAACATTCTGTATATCGTATTAATAGGCCTAAATTATTAATTTGATCGAAATATCAAAGTACTCATTCGAACGGCAGAACACTTCATAGACGACGGACGCCGAACATAGTTTTAAAAGACAATTCTGAGCTCAAATTATTTCAAAAAGTGTATTATAGAGAAAACTGGACAATTACATTGTTTATCCATCACATAATTTCCTCCATAATATGTTTAAATTAGAATTTTTTTAAATGCACTAAAATCATTGCAATAACTTCCTCACACTTCCATCTACAAAAATACCATCGCGAGTTAATACAGGCGAGGAAACAAATACTTCATTACTGAGGATTTCCCCCCGTATATTTTACGTGTGTAAAGTTGATATATAATTATTAACAGTTATTAAAATTTGTGTATTTGAGTATATAATATATTGAAAGAAATGTACACATATTTAAATGTATTTTGTGCAATATGTATAATATTTACATTTCTAGTCATTTTCGTATTTCTTAGAAATATGAAGAATTGTTTAGAACTGATTAATAGATATTATATTTTTATAACAAAACTAAAATCATATTTAAATTTGTTAGGATCAACATAGTTAGTTTCATTACAATCTCTTGGGAATTCGAACATTGTCTTATAAATCACTGAAACCAAGGAAGACGTCAAAATACAGTCAAATAGTATTCAGAAACTGAATCATAGCTGCCCTCTCGATCACTGTGTCAACCTTTGATTGTTGCCAAGTCTTCGTGATTATTATTTATTTCTTATTTGAGGTTATTGTTGACATGGTGCTAACCACTGCAGAAAAAACTTTTATCGTTGAGTATTATTTTCGCTCATACGGAATTGAACGTGCGGGTGGGCCGAGTTTGTCACACACTGCATTACGTTGTCAGGAACATTTTCACAAAAACCCGCCTAGTAATCCTGTATTATTAGTGTTGCTCGAAAATTTCAAAGAACAGTCGTGTTTTGAAGCAGCATACGGGGTATTCAGGTCGCCAAACTACTGTCTGTACAAATGAAAAGCACGGAAGAATCTTGCAGCAAGTGTTACACTCACAGAAATGAAGCCTAAACCGAACATCGTTGAAACTGAGTATAAGCAATACGTCGTTGAGAAGAATGTTTAAAAAGAAAAAATACAACTTCGAGGTCCACAAGAGTTGAAACACTGATGCGAGCGAAGTGAATTGAGAATTTTTAATAAATACGTCTTATACTTACATTTGTTAGCGTACACAAGTAGGTCTAGCGTATTTAGCTGACGTCACGAATACCGTTTTATACAGAATTACTAGGTCCAGAAAAGCTTTCAACGATGATTTTGAACAAACATACTCTATTGGTTAAGACGCCTTGATTTACCAACATAATTTAACATTTACTATAAACCTCAAGAAACCAACTTATGGTTATTACATTTAGAGGATCTACTTGTGTTGTATTATACAATAAGGCTGGTTAAGTACCATGTTGTCTCTCATATATATTTTCTTACAAATATGTTTAATGCTTTTACCCTGACCGATATATATTGGATTTTTAAAAATTGAATACTTCATTCTTTGGCATCGTTACCAAAACTTTTCGAAAAAACTATTTAGAGACCCATTTAGTCTAACGGCGTAACGGACACCTAGATAAAATGAAAAATAGTGACATTAAAATCTCACTTTTTGTTTTTATATAATGTGGGCTTTGTATTTTTTTAAATAGCCTAATAGTGCACACTTTCCAAAGGCGTCTCGTAAAATATTCAGGTACTCCTATTTTCTTTTGTAAAGAACTGAACTTCTTTGACAACTATATTTTCCTTGCTACTAAATATCAACCTGCAAGTTGAGCTGACATTTCCCTTATTTAATTCTGCCCCACGGTGTTGGAAAGGTCGTAAAATATCTTCTTATTTCAGATAGGGACTGACACTTGTTTAAGTAAAATGGAATCACGCAAAACGTCAAGTGTATGACCTATTTACAATGTTATTACAGGGTAAATCAGGAAAAACAAATGTAGAAAGCAACGCCAAGGTTTATTAAGTGTTGTGAATGATTTAGAATGTATTTTTATTATTTATGTGACTGTTGGTTTGTGAGGTGGATGATTTATGTTCTTTAAAAATTTAACAAAAGTGGAATTAAAAGGATGTAGAGTATAGAACGAAAGTCAGTTGCCAAAAGTTATTAAATTTCATTTAAATTGAAAATCTCACTTAACCTTTTGATTCCATTATTTATTTTCTTAACCTTTACTACGTTTGGTAATCGTGAAAAGTTCTATCTATGTTTTATACGCTTCATGAACTCAGGAAAGTGGTCTTCGACATGCCATTGGTCCGTCGTCGTTGACGTGGTAGACGTTTTTGTTTATACGCAAGGACGATAGCGGTCACAAAATTTAAATAACGAATATACGAACATGAACTTGATATCTTTAGAAGTGTGGTCATGAGCACCCTATTGTAATTACAAAAAATCAAATTTAAAAATATTAAAATTCTGTACATTTAAAAATGTTTTTTATCATATATTGTGTTATTAAATTTATAACACACTGAATTATATACAAATTTGAAGACGAGTATCCTGCACGTAATAGTACCAACCTAACCTATCGTCGGTGTTAAATAGCGAAGTTATTTTCAAAAAATAATAATTTCAAAAAAGTAATTTCGATCTCTGATCTCCCTAACAACGTGATCTTCGAGATCAGGTAGTTAACGTCATGAGCATAGCGACTGTAAGTTGAAGCTCTTTCATATATGTAGTCTCGGGACCCGCTAGTGCCAAGACAATGACATGAGCGAAGCGAGTGGATTCTGTGAAGTATATAGAGATATGTGAGGCTCGTTAGGGCCTAGGAGACTTCTAGAGACTAGTGATCTACACAATTACCACGTTCAGAAAAAACATGTAACATCTGTTTTAAATAAACTTACCTTATTGGGCAAGACCTTCTAAGCTACAATTTAATATTTGATATAGGGCCAAAGAAGATCACTATTGCGCATTACTTTTAGAAGAATTACTTATATTACATTCTACGATCGACCTGAGTCGAATATTTACAAAGGCATAAGCCAAAAGATACATTTTTTCGGCACTACAGAATTTAACCCAGCCAGATCACAGCTGTCCATTCTCTTCAATCTTCAGATTATCCTATCACATTACTTCTTCGAAAATTCTATTTGTGTCTATGTCGTCCTGTCTTATTTTCCCCTCTGGATTTCCGAGTAAGAGATTTTTGGAGGAATAAATTTTCAAAAATTTCACCACATGATCCATTAATTCAACAGTATAATTTTATATTCTCTTGCCAAATTTTGTGAACTAATAGATATACCTCAGTTCTTGATTTGTTCTTGCTCGCCACAGTAAATTCTCCATTACTACTTCAATTATATTTCTAATTATCACCCTCTCCCAGAACCTGAACTGCCTTTAATTGTCTATGGGGAGACACAAGATGTTATATCGTTATAATATAGATCTACTCACTAGTCAAATAAATCCACTTAATTAAAAACTATTCAATATGGGAAAGACAATAATACCACTATTTCATTAAATACATAAGTTATTTGATTTAAAACGCTTTTATAAAGCTGAAAATATCATCTATTACATCCAATTTGACTCTAATAGTTTATTTTGCAGTTTTATTACCTCAGAAAGAAATAAAAAGTAATTAAAATGATTGCATGTCCGTTTTCAGTACGCTCCGTATAACAATAAATTAGTAGACTATAGTACAGTTCCTTTCTACAACAGTACTTGTTATTATTTATGTTTGCAATAAAGTGTTAACATGATTAGTTTTCGGAACAAAAGGTAGACTGAGCTCAATTATAATTTTAGTACTCTTAAACGCTGAGTTGTTTTCATTGGATTTCTACAAGTTGTATAAATTGTCCTCTTCTCTCCTCGCCCCTCCCATCTTTCAAATATGTAATCTGTAACTACAATCAAACTATTGTCAAATATAAAGCAATACAAAATGAGTTTTTAAGTAGGTTAAATATTTTGAAATTGTAATTCAACATCGAGTGATATGTCATTAATTTTCGGTTTAGAAATCAGAGGTATATTTATTATCTGTCAAAAATAAAAATCGTTAAGAATTTTACATTATTTTAGCCCATATGTACTATCAAAAATCCTCTTCTGGTGATCTTTAGCGACAGTGAAATTATAAATTTGTTGGTGGGGATATGAAGGAAATGGTATTTTAAGAAAATATATTGTGGAGCTTATTAGAGCTCTTATAAGGTAGTAATACAAACTAAAAATGGCACCCTACCCTCCTCTGTAATGCTCAAGTCCTTGAAGAGCTTTTACCTTTGTAACAATTTTTACTTCTTTCTTCGACTGTCTCATTGTATCTTCTGACATCCATTCTGGTTAATAGCATCCAATCAACTCTTCTTTAGACATTCCACTCTTCTAACTCATCCTGGTTACTGGTTAAGTCGCTACATGTCCCAGCCATTGAATTCGCTATCGCCATATTTCTGTTGAACTTGTTTTTTTAAACCTGCATCACTTTTTTCTTGCACACCAGCAACCATTATCGTTTACTATTCAACGTATATTCTGCAATGCTTTCCTCTTTCATTTTCTCAGTGTTATCTATCTCTATTTTTAAGGTTCCAAGTGTCTGGTTCATATGGTTTTCATTAAAGTCAATGAAGGGCTCTCTATAGTTGAGAACAGACTTCGCATTCACGAGTGATGCAGTCTTTGATTATATTCATCTTCCTTATTATAAGTCGTCTTTGAATAACTCTTGTCTTCTTACAACCCAGAATCTATTGGAATTTTTGATGGCTAGTGGTCGTTATTTTATGTTCTTTTCTTATTTTTTTACAATACTATTAAAACCGAAAGGTTTTTTGCCTTTTTAAACAACAACGTCAATTACCTTCAGATTATATTTGACTATGGCTTTATACCTTGCAATGCAATAGTTTGGCTTATTTCTAGAAATTAGTTTTGATTTTATTTCAATCTCAATTCCTCTAACCTCTGAAAATCTATGTATTTAATTTTTATTAAAATAGCATACTCAAAATGGCGGCTCGTACTATGTCAATCATTTAACTTTTTGCCTATTGTAACTTTAATATTATTTGTAACAATTTTAAAATTTCATCTAACTAAACGTTATGAATTGTAATACTGTTTTTCATGTTAATAGATATTTTAAATGTTGCGTAACAAGGAACATTTTCAGAAATTAAATTTCAGCCCTTACCTTAACCCATCATTAAAAAAAAAATTGCTTTTAGTTAAAATCATCACTGTAGAATTTTATAGTTAATAATATATTGCAAATGATTGTGCTTTAATTTAACTAACTCTTTTTAAATGAAACTACTTTTTAGCTTCAAGTTTAGTTAGTATATAGTTATACAGTTATGCATTCATAATATTTTCAATTTGTGACTAAAGCATCTTAGCAAAGTCCAAATTCCGCCGTTTCTCAACAAACCATTCGCAATAAAATGTTGTACTTTCACAATTTATTATAGGTATTATGTTTTTGTTTTTTAGTTGCTCTTATACCCCATTCCGATCATAACCAAATTGCTCTATACGACGAAATATAGCTTTTTTAGTTATACAGCTCTATAGTGTAATCAAAGTGTCAGCTGTAATGGAGTTTATATATTCATTTTATTATGTATCCTACAAATAGAAGAAAAAAAATTAAAACAAAATATCTTATTGAACTGTAACCTATTCAATCTAACCTACAACTATAAAAAAATATTAGTAGTCGTGGAAACAACCGATAAATTTTGTTATATAAAAGCGTCTGTTTTTTTTAAACAATTTGTTAAATTATATAGCAATAGTTTGATGAATGCAAGTACAAAATAAACCTTACTATAAATACATACAATCAAGCACTGATTATATGTAGGCTTTGGATAGTGGTTATTGTGTGTTTACTTTCAACTTAAAGTGAGTTTAAGGATGGAATCAGTAGCTGACCAACAAACAACTTAATTTTCTTTGCTTAATTAACAGAATTCATTAAGTGTGGTTTATTATAAGAGTGTCCTACACTTAGTGATTTACGTATTATAATTTATTATACTTGTAACAAAGTCTAAATTTATGGTTACTTATAATCAACATAAACATACGAGCATAAACGTATCATATGTGTTGCTCAGGGTTTCTCAACACGTATATTTCAACTAATAACTCAACATATATTTTCCCAACCATCCTATAATTTGCTCTGAATTACGGTTACATAAGCATGTACAAATTAAAAGTTATTCATACATCGACTATACTTGTAAATATTAGCAACTACTTCATGTTAGTTTGTAATCTTATATTGAAACAACAGTTTGTCTCGTCTACCCTCTATCACCCCCTTCGCAGAGGGTTGCTCCAGTATCTAAGGTAACTTAACAAGTTTATTATATTGATTTTGTATGGGGGACTAAATACAACATGCTAGCAGGATAGTACCTTCCCTATATTCTAGGAATTGATTTTTTAGATAGTAAAGCTTATATCAAAATTTTATATTTTAGTTTTATTTAGAAAACTGTAGCTAATATCAGATAGTTTGCAAATTGATTTCGGAATATAAAGTGTTGAGTGTCGATTCCATAGCTCAAACCCTGACATCTTAAGCTTAAAGACTTATCACATCAGTCTCTAATATTCATTCCATTTTCATTTCTACTAGCTATTTTTTCATCTTAGTTCACTCTAACATACAAAATTTTCTACCGTGTTTTTTATGGAACAAACTGCACCTTACTTTGAATAGATCATTACTCCACATTCAGACATAGGTTTGTTATTTACTCTCAACCTCCGTTTTTTGATGAAGATCTTAAGTTCTATAGTGTTAAAAAACCGAAAAGAAGTGAATTTCGACATTACCTCCGTCCGTCATCGTTATCGCTGTTGTTGCAGTCAAGGTCGGGAGTACGTAAGCACTAAATCGGCCACGAAAATATGTCTGGGATCATGAAGTTTTATATAGGAGACTATATTGCGCTCATATAGAAACCTATTAAAATTCATTATAAAATGAAAAATAGCGGTAATTTTAAACAGTTTTTTGTTAATATCTCGTGTGTTATAACAGTACCGAGTCACCTACACGAGCGTAGCGAGTAAAGACTCCTTCACATATGGCAGCTTCGAGGTTGCTAAGCCTGAGTTACTGACACAGCTGAAGTGATGAAGACTTTTCACTGTGTGACAACATTTTAAAACAATCTTACCTTGTTGTAGGCCTACACGAATACATTGATCTACCTAACAATATAACATTTACAGGAGTCTAGCTTTTAGACGGTTTTTTTTATTACAGCATATGATTGGACTGTGCAAGTAATGTGAGTAACCATCCGTAAAATGTTTCCAATTTTTCTAAACAGTTTGTTTCAAACTCAATTTTCTTTTACTTCTTAACCGTTACCAATTCTTCGATTTTATTTTTAGCTCAGTCCTTCCTTCTTCATACACCGGACAACTTCCACAGGTATTTATTTTTTCTTACATTCCGAATCAATATCTTGTATAAAACTAAATTCCGATTGCTTTTCTTTTACGGCATCTTGTTTTGCCAGAAATTGATTAGTATAGTCGTTTCCCCATCTCATCTTCATTTTACATCTTTTCTCCTTATCTGATTAGAAAGTACATCGGGTTTTATTACGGAGATACAATTGGGAACAAATGTTCCCAGAGCTCTTATGAAATGATTATTATATAAAATAAAATAAAAACCAGAATATAACCCCTACGTGGATCTACCCCTTTGTAGGTAATGAGTTGACTGTACTGACATGCTGTCAATTCACTGTCATTGAAACAGTGACAAAACATCCGTTAACATTATTTATTGTGTATGAATAACAAAAACACATACATAATATAATATATTCATACCCACATGCATACATAGACACACATGCACAGGTACGTACAATAAAATTATACAATATATTTTTTTACCTACCCCCTCACCTCAAGGTCTTACTCAAAATTGCAATATAAATAAACTATGTGCTATTTTAACTTATAGATATTAAAAAGCTAGAAAATTTCGAGTAAATGTATATTATTGTAATAATTTTTTTAAACAAATTAAACCTTTTCTTCAAGCAGTTATATTGTGGTTGAGAAAGAAGGTGATTTCTTCTTCTTCTTTTTTTTAAGATCCAACACATTTGAACCCCTGTTGTGTCTCGTTTGCTTGCACGTACAAAGCAACGTAAATAATAATAACAATAATTTATAATCTTGTACATTCCGACTGTAAACGTCAAACTACATACAATAATAAAATATTTTGTGTAAAAATATTATATAATCTTTCTCACTCGCCCAATACCTGACATAAGAAAACAACGTAAAATATTACAAAAATTATTAAAATGATAAAAACACCTAACACAAGAAAAACAACCTAGAAATAGATAAAAAACATAACCTAAAACAATATAAATAACCGAAAACAAGAAAAAACATCTAATACAAGACAAACAACTTAAATCAAGAAGAAAACAACTTAAAACTCATCGTCATCATAAATATCAGTTCAGTAGTTGTCAATCAAACAGTCGAACAATTGCAACCTTTCACGGCTTCTAAGGGCCTAAACATGTTGAGCTTATCACACAAACACGTCGTAAATAGTATTTGATTAAATTTGAACTTTTAACTATGACGGACGAGATTCATTTTGGTTTTATACCGATTATTCTTTAACCGTAGTATTATTTTACTTGTTCTATTGCACACGGGTTTTTTTCATTAATCTTTACACTTCCCTAAAGTTAAAACGAAATCATTACAGTTGATTTTTCAGAAAATAGTTATTTTACAATCGTCTTGTGATAGATTTTGTCTTTTACTCACTATCCTACATCTTTGGAAAGATGGCAACCAATACTTTTGTTTGGGACCTTATAGGCTTCACTAAAGTTAAATTTTATTTTTTAACCCATTATAAAACTGTTTCTACCCTATGCACATGCAAGAAAGTAAAAATAAGTCATTTAATAAATAATCAATTCAAGAGGACGACGCTATAACGCTACCTATCCATTTACTATCGAATATCTGACATAACCATAATCCTAAACAAAACTGAAAAGCGATTTCTGTTCGTACAATATACTGCACAATATATGTTACGTAATAATACAAACAAATTTCATGATAAACCAGATGAGTGGAGCTTATCTGAATTACAGTGAATTTAGTTCATCAATTGTGTATTTATAGAACCAATTTAACTATTATATAAGTCATTATACTCGCAATTATCTAGATGACTGTTGCTACAGTTATCCCGTTACTGTAACCGCACTGTTAATGTTGGATAGTTTGTAACTGGACATATTTAGGAAGATATAATTTATATTTCATCAAATGTTTCACAGTTTATTTCAAAATTTGGACAGATTATGTTTGTTATAAATTGTAGAAATAATAAAAAAATGTTATAAAATAAATTTTCAAAACCCTAAATTCGATCTTTTTGGGATGTAGACGGTACGTAATAAAGAAAAAAAAGTTGATAAGTGGTATAATGTTATCCAATCAGATCGTACAATGTAATACAAAAACGAATCCTATTTGTACTTACACAGTAGAATAATAGTTGTGACACAATTATTCTGAACCACAAAGTTTTTGACGTTGACCAGATCCTAGCTTACCTCGTAGATATATATTTAAAATTCTCCACTCGCTTCTTGGGTATGTTTGGCCTTGAACTTGTACATACGTAAATGAGTTTACACTCGATACTCTCACGTTGATTACTCAACTCGGCTCTACCGAATCTCCTATTTCAAAATAACATTTTCATTGGAGCTCTGGGTTTGAATTACATTTTTGACGATTATTTAGCTATTTTCCTAGTAGATAAATGAGTTAGGTATCACTACATACATAATTTAAATATTCAAATTTTTATGAAACTTAACGCGTTAAGAGTTGGATAATACACGATTGGAAACAAAAACTTTTTCATATCGCTGCCATTCCGACATTTAATTTGGTTTTCCTGAATTTCAATAAGGCTTTATACCACAACACTAAACACCCCTATTCTACATTGCATGTTGTAATCTTAATTTTTGTGTCTGTTATCGTGTTTATGTACAGACGACAACGACAACTATAAAGATGGAGGAAGACGTGTCTAAAATCATTTTAAAACCATGAGACGTAAGTCAAAACACGGAGATTGGAATTTTAAGGATTACCAAACTTGACCTATACTTCGTACACTGGGTAAGAAAAGATATATTAAATAATAATTAAATTACCTTTGGTTTCCGCCAGGTGAGAACTCTGAAGATGGAGCGTACGCTTCGAAACGCGTAAGTGTATATAAAAAGAAGTCACCTGGCGGAAACCAAAGGTAATTTAATTATTATATAAATAAGTGACTTGGATACTATCAACATGATTCTTAATATATTAAATGTCAAGCAAACACAGTTCCGCATAAAAAATAACTAGAAAATATTAAAATAACAAAGTGCGAGTAGATGTTTTACTACTATGTAGAAACTGAATATAATTTTAATATTTGTATGTCAAGTAATTTAACTAATATAATAAAAGAACAATAATGTCCGTTTATGTGACTTTTTTAATAATAAAGTAGTTACTTACTTTATAATCATATGACGCGTTTCGGAACTCGTTCCATCTTCAGAAAATCGCTCTGCTGAGGTCGTTAAAACATTAAAATATACTCTTTTATTATATAAAAAAGAGTGACTTGGATACAAACACAATGAGTTTTAATTTAACTAATGTTCGTAAATATATATCATTTTATTTATAAATGAAGCTTGCAAAATTCCCCGCATACATATATTTGTTTAAATTGAAAACTCCGTTTCCAGAAAATGTAATTCCAAGATATAAAATGACTGCCTTTAGTCCTATCGTGCGGATAAATCAGCTGAAGTCCATTTCACGCAGGGATTACCTCGCAAACGATAATTCCATTGCGACTCGATCAGATGTCACAATTTTTAGTTGAGCTGCAATCTATATGGGTCATCGCCTGCTACACTGCACACGGTGAGAAATCACAATTTCATGCCGTTTTGCTTCCGGCAAACTCGACGTATTACGAATTTATTTGTCGTTGCTGCCACCCTTAATGTGACGAAAACGTCGGTGTAATTTAGCGAAATATCAGTGAAATTACTGAGTTTCATTCATTATTGGATATGAAGGTTTTAATTTTTTTTTTTTTCAATTATTAACAAGTAACATATTCGAGTATTATTTCTTTTTGTTATCAAGTATATGATTATTTTTTCAAATGTATTATTGTCAAGTGAGTTAATCTATTTGCACCATTCTCTGAATGTTAATTTTTAGAAGTTAATATAATTATTTTTATACTTAAGTAATTTTTTCTCTTATTACAATGAGTTGCAGTGTTTGATGATTTTGGTTTTGTTTTAAATTTTGAAAAAGGGAACTCGAAATTACACCTGATCGTTCAACAGATTGTTTGGGGTATTTTTAAACGCCTTGTATATTTCATATTCTTTAATGTCATCCATATGATTGTCTTTGTAACATAGAAGTGTCAAAAATTGAATATGAATGGTTTTTACCCGTAAAGTGTTGTGCAATATTTAATTAAATATTGCATAAGTTAGACTATTTGTCTTTAAACAGTTCTTTATGGATTCTCTCTGTCTTGTTCGATAGAAACACTATTACAGACATTACATTTTCTTTATATACTCCAACTTTTTTGTCTGTTGGTATATTATTATTTTATTTTGGTCGCAATATTCTTTGGGTGTTGTTATTGGTACGGAACGCGATATTGTTATTGTGTTTTATGAACGCATTTTTACCATTTTGGCTACGAAGTTTTAACAGAGACATAAAGTAATTATATCTTCACTGATATCTGTTTCCTTTAAACTCATTTATATTAATAATTTGTAGGTCATTGTTGTGCTGTTAGCTGTTCATAGTGACTATGTTTTTTATGGTGAAAGGTATATCATGGAAATAATCCTTCACTAGTGGTATTGTGAGGATTAGGTGAATAAAACTGTAGGCTGACATTTTTTGTGCAACTGGGTAGTAACAATAGCGTGTATGGTGGGTGTTTATGATGTTGTGTGTACTCTGTTGTAGGTTTTCTATCTATTTTATATTACAGCCTCTTGGATTCATTACCTACAGTTAAATCAAGAATATTGAGTTTTATCTATTTCTTTTTGTGTTTTTTTTGTGTTTTTTTTTTTTTTTTTTTTTTTTTTTTTTTTTTTTAGATTAAAGGAAAACCTTTCGGTCAGCATCGCATTATAAAAAAACGAAGAAAAGAACTTAAATTAAAATCCCCTAGCCTTCGAATACCATAATAGAGTCAGGTCGTAAAAGAACAAGAGTTGAATAAGAGAGACCTGATAAGAAAGATGAAAGAGAGGGATCTAACCGAAGATTATATGAAAAAAGTGTAGACTCATTTAAGCTTCGTCGGGATTGAAAACCCCTTATTCGCTACGGTGATTTCCTATATTTTCGTAGTGTTTTAAATATATGTCGACCAACAAACCCGATGAATGTGATCCCAAAGTAAGACCCTTCATTTTGATGAAGAAGTTGTTATCAAATATAAAATAATTTTGTTTTAATACAATATTAAGTAACTTCTGTAACGTTTATGATTTCTCGTGTGTTAAGTTTAGTTGTTTTTAATAATCTTTCTTTAAAAATATTCAAAGTCTTCTGTAATAGTACATTACAATATCGATGTGTAACGAAATTAATTCTTTGTTCATTATAATTTTTTATTCATTATTGGACTTAGAAATAAATAATAATAATAATAATGTTTTTTTATTATTATTATTATCTGGTATTACTGTACTTCGATTATAGCAGGCAAATGACATGCAGGAACATATTTAGGTAGAATCATATGTCGAAGAATCAAGGTAGAAAGAAAGAGGGGTGGGGACCAAAAGTAAGAGTGAGTGTAAATGAAACAAAGGATGGCGACTTTTTATGGTACGAACAGCTGTTGTGGACTATTCACTGGCCTGACTAGACATATAGCCGGTGGATACTGGATACGGTGTTATAATAATTAATTTGCATGTTGTAATAAAAGTGATTAACACCAAGCAAATGGAATAATATTTAATTTGATGAATTCATTAGTTTAAACTCAGAATTGTAGAGTAATTTATTTCATTCTTAAAAAAATCAATGGCGTTTTATTGTAGAAATATCCGTTTGTTTAGTCAAAAGTTCGTGTAATGTCTTATTCTAGAAACTATTGAACCGGGTTTTATTCATTATTTTATATTTTTACATACTTCTTCTATAGTGAAACATATTATTATTAATTAGAATTTTAAAATTGTAATATTCAACCAATGCAATTTAGATCGCCATAAAAGTCGGGAAAATGTAAAATATTGCACAATAATAGTTTTGATAAGATTGTATTTACTCACTCAATGACATTTCAACCCAAAGTCAAATTTTAATTATCTCCTTTCTTGTGTCTTAAATAAATGTGTCAAAAATAAACTATGTATGTATTATATTTATACAATTATTTACAAGAAAATATATACGATATATTTATAAATAAATAATTGTACACTATTTAATTTACAAATAAACGCTCATTTGAAAATCTACTACAATTTTTATATGGTGTTTTAATTCTTTAATGCTACGCATATTGGTGTTAGTTTTGTAACACCACACTTTCAAACTATACTATTCTTCTGTAAATAAAAGGATCATTCCGTTGTGTCGACATACCAAAAAGATTCAAACTCTATTATAAATTTGCAATTAAACAAACAACAACTATAATTCTTACTCTATCGATTCAGCCATTTCAATGCGTGGTTTCTATCTGTATAATATGTATAATATTTATAATGTGTATAATAACAGCTGCAGTAGTTTAAATAAACTAAACTGTGAAACAAATGGCGAAATAAGAGTATAAGTTGTTGTTTCGTAAACGTGTCCAGTTACAACATTAACGTAACATTGTTACAGAGAACAGTAACTGTCACAGTGTGAATTCTGTTAACGGTAATGTAGATAATTATAACAGCTCATGTGACAGTTAAACTGGTTCAATAAATAAAACTCCACTGTAATCCAGATAAACTCCACTCATCTGGTTTATCTCGAAATGTCTTTTTATTATTCACGTATATATTGTGCAGTATTTTGTATTTACATTTTGTTATTTTATACAAATGAATTTGTAATTTGTATATGAGTATTATTGGCTTCAATTTATATTTAGATTCATGTTTGATAAATGGCAAAATTATGATTAAAATAAATGGTATTAGATGCTGGATTGGTATATTTATATAATGACTTTATTTTGCTTATCAGAACATATTTCAAATTAGTTTTATGATTTACCAACAACGTTAAGTTTTAAAATGTAGAGGAATATACTTATTTTCCTGTTAACACTTTCAGTTCATACTGGCTGGTTTGTTTGATCTACCTTGTTACAAGTTACAGTTTTTCTTTTCGTTTTTACTTTTTAATGCAAAACACGCATTTTACGTTATTCTGATCTTATTATTTATTTTAGTAAGAAAAATATCTAATCAATTTTAATGCAACGTTATGTTGAGGGCTAAAATATTTTTTTAACGTACAGTTTATATATCTGAAGTATTTTTTTTTTAATACACACAATTTAAAAACAAAAAATTATAAAAAAGACTCTTTTAAATATTATATAACAAATGTTTAATTTCATATTAATAAATACATTATGTCAACAAAAACAAAAAAATATATACAGAGCAAAGAAAAAAATTTCGTTTACAATTTGAAAATCTTGAAAAATAATTAATTGGTTTGTAAAACAAAAGGTAATTTCATTTGATAAATAGGTGTAGGAATAGGTCAAGCTACTAAACTAAATATCGGGATTAGGCTAACCCAATATAGAGTTGATTAAACGAAACCTGATCACCCAAACCAAAATAGGTCTTAACTGCCTTATCCCTTTCAGACCAAACACCAATCTATGTAACCAGTTCTTAATGAGTTAATTATAATAAATTAATTTGACTGACTTACATATTATTTACAATAATAACTGTAATACTCTAATGATTGTAATATAGGTAGTCGAGGCTGTAGTTCCTGTTTGGAACTCGCTTACATATATATAATTATCGCGGTCAGACATATTTTGTAGGCCTTTCTGAGATTCTCGGGAACATCATTTCCTGAGGGCGTAGTGAAATTGCCTCGACATTTTGGGTACTTTTGAAACGATGAAACTGGCCCGCTCATTAAAGGGGATTAGGAAGGGTCACCTCGCAAGACTAGAAATGCTGAAATTGCCCTGAGCGCCCAAATATTATTGAAAACTCTATTTTACATGACACTACGGGACCTAACTTAATATAAGCTAACGTAACCTAACCTAATCTAACCTTACAGGCTTAAATGCTTGATTGAGAGTTAATTAAACATGTACTACCGAAATTGCGCTCGTGGCAATTTCAACATTTCTAGTCTTGCGAGGCTACTCTTCTTGATCCTCTATAATGAGCGGGGCAGTTTCATCATTTCAAACGTACCTAAAATATCGGGGCAGTTTCATAGTCCCCTTTCTTGAATACCTACCCCCTTTAAATAGGTTAAAAACCACCTTCACTCTAATGTCTTTTTATCTCAGCAGCAGATGACAGCTGATCCACTGCCTTCTCAATACCGTGTGGTTGACACTCCGACTGGTAATCCCGGTTAGTCATACAACCAAGATTACACTGCCAAACGAAGACACAAACATAATACAACCTAACCACGATCCCGAGCGACTGTTCATCAGAACGCGTTACATATGTATGTATATATTTTTCAAATACAGCGTCCATAGTTAATCTTCGCCCTTTGACGACTAACAATCTAACATTTAAGGTGACGATTAGTTTCAGTAGGTTTTTTTTTTTTTTAGTTTTGAGGATGGACTGATGAGAAAGTGCGTGAATTGTTTTAGCAACGTTACCTATCTCTAAATAAAATGCCTCCAATTCAGATCATTATGAATCAAACAAATTTGTATGAAATGTGAATATTTATTTCCGAAATCAATGCACCAAATTGCACATAAAAGACAATTACGTTTCTGAATATTTTAATTAAACTCATGCGTTGTTATGAACGCTCTTTTATTAAATGTCATAAAATATATCCAGTGTACAGCTCGTTGTTCATTTAATATTTTAAAGCAGTAAAATAATATTGGAGTTAAAGTGATTTGAGTGTTTACAAAATGAAATCATTTATTCAGAAAAATGTTTTCGTAGAACATAGGATTTGGATGTCCTGGAGTGTTGATGTTGTAAATAACCTCGTTAATAATAAAAAATAAGATAATTCAGCTAATTAAATAAATAAGTAACGTGAAATAACAAATTTTAATTATAAAGATAATAAAAAATAGTCACTTTTGTGTGTGAGTTTTTCTGAAAAAAACCTATTTATTCTAAGTTTTACATATATTATATGTGTTTCGTATGCTTCTTTTCAGAATTAACACAACTTTAATATAATACTATTGTAATTTCAAATTTGTGTTGCGTTTTAAAATTATAATTTATAAATATCACCAAAATTGTAGTTGTTAATTTAGTTCCTATTAATTTATTATATTTTACTAGATTTATTTTAATTTCTGGAATTTTCAAAGTAGTTTTCCTTTTTTTAACTATAAATTAATAACACCTCCAGAGCATAATATTTAAGTGATAATATGTTTTGTTATTATTATTATTTTTTAATATGAAAATGGAAAAGTACTAATGATCAAAATTTATGGGTATCAAAAATCATCAAAATTCTTCTAATCTTAGGGTATTTCATAATAATTTAACCGTCACCCCATTACCTCCTAAACTTCAAACTGGGCCACTGTCGTATATACAAATCTAGATTTTATGTAATTTAAATTATGTTCACTCCTCAAATATAAGTAAATTTAGGAGTCATTTTTGTTTCAAAAATTATATTTCTTTTCGACCTGAGTAATTAAATTATATATATATATATATATATATATAAGGAGTATTAATATATATAATGAACAGTACAAAACTATTATACTTATAAACTTTATGGTCCACAAACTTTCTTATACTCACATTAACTAAACTAAACAAAACATATTTTTTTGGTCTATCACATATTTTTTTCTACACTACGTACATCTGATAAACTGTAAACAGAAAACGAATTAGTCAAAAATATGACATCATACTATAAACTGCTTGATTTAGTATCTGCACCAACAAATCAAAACTAATTAATCAAATTATCAGAATTGGAACATAAAATATATAGAAATCTATTTCACTTGGCCATATCACTTTCCCATCCATTCATTATCATGACACCGAATCCATTACCCACTGGCTATGTGTCCAGTCAGGAAAGTGAAACGTCCACAACAGCTGTTTGTACTATAAACAAAGTTGCCAGTACTGTTATATTTACATTATCTCGTAATTCTTGTCTCCCACCCCACCTTATCTCCTTTATCACCAACATACAAACATATTCACTTGTTCCATGTCATATATTTGTTTGTTATAATACACGTAAAACGATATAATTAATAGAATTCCGTTTTAACTAAATGCAGTAAAATGCCTAGTGTAATTTAAAATTTATGAATTAAAATTTTAAGCTGGAACTTAAATAATATACAATCGATTGGTCAAATTAATTTCGAGATGTTTATCGATTCCATCCTTTTACCAAGAATAAAACCTTCCAATATAATTACATTTTAATAACTAAAAATTAATTCCCTTACATTGTCGGTCTTTGTAACTAGTTATTTGGAAACTTTTAAATGTTAATGTTTTTTTTTTTTTTAATTATACGTTTTCACATATGTTTCGTAATAATCAAAAAGTTTAGTTTTCTGATTCTGCAAGGTGAACTCACTTTGTACTCTTTAATATCTGATACAAAAAACAGACTCCGTTTGTTTACGCGTCCACAGTTACTGTAAAACAAATAATAGTAACAGACTTCATAAAACTTTCAACATATAATTGTTATCGAAACAATAAATAGTAATTTTACGATCACTTCACAGTTGAAACTCGTACCATAGCTAAGAGGTCTACGGTGTGTTCGCTTCAGGGAAGGTCTTCTACGAAAAAATCAATTCTAGTTAGTCAATTTGTTTTCTTGGTAATGAAAGTGTGTAATTTTTTATTTGTATTAAGAGCAAAAATTATAGATGCTAAGAAAATTTTAAGTACGTTTCTGTTCTTTCTTTTTTATCTCAGAATCTCTTTTATATTTACGGTACTTTGGCCGTCCGAATAGTTCTCGATTCGTCTCAACTCGGACATGTTTAAGACTAAATTTAATTGGACAGAACATATTACAAATTGAAAAACTTTTAATTTTAGAAAGTTGTATCTAATTTTTAAGGGCCGTGTTTTAATTGCTTTGGTTATTTTCAACTACAAATTTGAAATATTTTATTGGGAATGTGCAATCTATAAATGTGTAATAGGTACTCCATACTATTTTTTATGATTTTAATTTTACATTATTTTAAAATATATAATAATAAAATTTAATTAGGTTAATTACAAAATAATCGTGTCAATATATCTCGCCTATTTTTTTCCTGTTTTTACACCATGTATTTATTGCCATTCTTGTTTCTTAGTATTAGTTATTTTATGTGTATTATTTGTATGGAATAACTTTTGTTTTCCTTTTACCACCTTTCTGTCTTCACGTTGGTTTAAGGTAATCGTAACTCTGATACAGGTTATCTCATGGGGTTAATTAATTGTGAAATAAAAAATAAAAAAGTATTTCTTTTAAATATCTGGAAAAATGATTTGTATTATCATGTCAATATCTACTAATGATAATAATTTTTTTAATTATTTGTTTATTTTTAATTCGTTGTTAATTGGGTTTAAAACTGTAGTTTAACTAGAACTAATAATAATAAGATAACATTTTTATATTACTTAAATAATTGAATTTCTCATTCAAGAATTAAGTTATTTTTGTCAGGTTTTGAAAAAAGAAATGTTTTCATCTTTTGGTAATATTATGGTTCTTGTTTTTGCAGAGATATTTGATTTGGACTAAAATATTTTGGTATAATCGTTCATTTCCTATTCACTTTCCCTATGTGGTTCAACCATTTATAGATCTTTAAGTTATTGCATTTAAAAAGTTTTGAAAGGAAAAAAAATTATAAACAACCTAATGTAAATATGTAATTAAAATATTAGTATATATAATTCAAATAATGTATATATTACAACTAAGCATAACATAACTTATTTCAATCCTTTGTTTATCCCCATAAGTTTCTTATTCAAGAGTATAATAAAATCTATTTACTGATTATTTATAGATCCTATCTAAAGTCCAGACTTTTTTCTTGAAATTTGTTCGATAATTCAAAATTTGGGGGCGCTTTCGATTAGAAATTTTTTTTCTATTTTGCCGAAATTGGGTGTAATAGTCATTAATGATTCAAAAAAACCCATCGATAGTCATATCTTCAAAATGTTCGTCAGGTATTAGTAAAAACACAATCGGAAATAGAGGTATATGAAATAATTCTCTAAATCGGTTCTATCGATTTAGTTCAAATTTTGGTGAAATGTAAAGAGAATGACCCAAATTGATTTGTAAAACAGCAGTAACTGAAATTCTGTTAGAATAATCATGGGTAACTGTAATTAACCTTTAGAGCCGTAAATACATTTTACGAATTAAAAGAAAAATCTCAGCAAGTTTAAGCTGTATTTTAATAGATAAATTATTTGAAAATATTTTTTTTTACAAATCTACGGAGGCCATAGTTTATCTTCACTGTTATAAATAGGTGCACAACTGACATTTTGAAGAAGAATAACTTATTTTATTTAGTTTTGGGTTTTGTGGATAAACGTGTTTACAAAAACTTTTGCATACTTTTTATTATTTTTTTTATTAGTCGAATTTCATACTAGTGTCACAAAGATCCTGAGAATCATCCAATGTTACATAACTCATAAAATGTTAAACGCCCTGTTCACTTGGTATCACCATTCCAGAGACTTTTTCTGCTTTAAGCGTCGTACTAAATGATTGCTGGATAACAAATGAAACATCTAACTTTTGTTGCAGTTGCCTGTGAAAATAAAACATAACATATACTAATTAAGTCAAGGATGTTTAAACTAATCGTACCTTACATGGAACTAATTCCATTCAAAGTAAAAGCTAATTAGAGGTGTAACTAAACCACGAATAGGTTAGGTTTTATACTCGTTAATAAGGACACCAATTTGCTCTACACCAAATAAAGGAAAGAGATTTAAACAACAAATTAATAAAATGATATTTCATTGACAAAATTATCATCTTCAGGTGTTTACAAGTGCAGAAAATTGTCTACTTTGTACACCACTAAGACATGTAACATAATACACAATATAAGTTTCTATGAACGCCTTCTATGGTTGACACATGTAAAAGTATAAGCATAATAACGTAACAAATTTTATAAAAAACTTAATTTTCAATAAATAAATAATAAAATATTCCATGTTACAGAGTTTTTCGCTGAATTACACCGACGTTCCCGCCACATTGAGGGTGACAGCAACGACAAATAAATTTGCAATACGTCGATTTTGCCGGAAGCAATACGGCATGAAATTGTGATTTCTCACCGTGTGCAGTGTAGCAGGCGATGACCCATATAGATTGCAGCTCAACTAAAAATTGTGAAATCTGATTGAGACGCAATGGAATTATCGTTTGCGAGGTAATCCCTGCGTGAAATGGGCTTTAGATGATTTATCCACATGATAGGACTAGAGGCGGTTATTTTATATCTTGGAATTACATTTTCTCCAAGATGTGTTATTTAATTTAAACAAATATACGTATACAGGAACACGCTTCGTTTAAATATCAAATTATATTTATTTAGGGGACAGTTGATTTACTTATCTTCAAATTAAAATAAAACAAAACTTAAAAAATGTTTATTTATCAGTTTTAAAATTTATTTATAACTTTATTAGCCATTTTATACATGAATGTTTTAGTTTTAATATCTGTTAACACATCTGGAAAATTGTTGCATCTTTGTACCTTACAAATTAGGGAATATCGCACTGCTCAACTTTTAGTGTATACTGATTTTGTTAATAATAATTATCTTGTTTGGAAACACTATACTATTGCTCTAACACTCATAGTTTTACTTATAATTACCCCTGGCAATCCCGAGGAAAATTAGATGGATTTACACCTTTCTTATCTACTCTTGGATTCGATGCCTTGCTTTCACATGTTCTATCTCGACTCTCTTGTTTAACTCTTGTTCTCTTCTGACCCTGATGCAATTAATGTATTCGAGGGTTGGAGACTATATTTTCTTCAGTTTTTCCTTAAGCGAAAATTACTACGAGGTTTTTTACCATTTAGCAACAAGGGGGGGATATTGTTCTTCCATGTGATATTAACCTGAATTAAAAATCAAAAATAGCGACTTACGGAAAAGAATATCATAACATCTTCCAAGAAGATTATTGCTTCGAAAAACACACACACACACACACACACACACACACATACATATATATATATATTAGGCAGAGAGAGAGAGAGAGAGAGAGAGAGAGAGAGAGAGAGAGAGAGAGAGAGAGAGAGAGAGAGAGAGAGAGAGAGAGAGAGAGAGAGAGAGAGAGAGAGAATATGTTGAACGGACACTCAGGATCCAAATAGTGTTATCAATGTTTTCATTATTATCTTTAAAATGTGTTATTGTAGAATTTTTCATATATCAGAAGATTTGATTTTCACTTGTTATTTTTGCATGCTTCGAAGAATATGTAAATTGGAAAACTCGTTTGGTTAAACATAATACGCATCAAACAATATGAAATTGGTTTTATTACCTTTTCCTTTAAAGGAATATTCATTTCTTCAATTTCAATGATTGTTTTGTTATATTTATAAAGGTTCTGTTGGAGTTGTCACATGGTTATCGGATTTTATGAACTCGTTCATGTAAATAAAATGCGTAGGCTTCTTTCTTTTTGGTTGTATTATATTTTTCACACAACGTTCTATATTTCTTTGCTCACCTCTCGTTAAAGTCTCTGATGTATTTTGTTTAACATATGACATGTAATGAGATCCCCTGCGCTAAATTATTTTAACTATGCTGTTAGTAAATATTGGAGACGTGTTTAAGTTAACAGTTCGTTTAGCCACATAAAACCATTGGCAATGTATTGAAGTGAGACTTGGATATAACTAATAGAAGATTGAGAATACAGAATAAAATCATATTAACAACAACATATTGGAATTTAAATGAACGAGATACGTAGAGTTTATGGGCAAACCTAGAAGGTAATGGAGTTTTTAAGAGATGAATGTACTAACAAATAAGAAAAAAGTTCTCTAAGTAAATCGAAGAAAAAAGAGGATTTAGCTAGATTCTAAAGGGAAAATTTGTAGGAAAGAGAATGAGATAAGGTTGAAGCAGAGATGAAATAATGACTTAAAGACAATAGAAGTCTAAGAAGAAAAAAATAGTGAAGAAAGATGGAAGAGACTGAAGCGGTGTGGTAAAGATGAAAATGGCACCATATGGTCATGAAGAAAATGTGGTGCCATGGATGTAAAGTGTAATAATTATTCATTGTGAAGAAATCAATATATGTATTTATTTTATAACAGATAGAAGAATTATGTGAAAAAAAATATCGTGAATCTTCAAGTTATATTTGTTTTGAAACTCTAGAGTGTGTTAAAATATTTATTCTAATAATATCTGTGTTACTAGAATTGTGTTATATATATATATATATATATATATATTACAGAATATTTGACGGAAGCATATAATATTAATATTATTTAATAACTGATACCTACCAAAAATATTGAAACAAAACTTTGGTCAAAATTCACTAAAATTTAATAAACTCTAACCTGCAAATATTATGAATTTTTATTCCTCACTCTCACATTAAAAATATCGGGTTCAGTCATGTTTTAAATTTTAATATCTTGTCTTGTTACTTCAGGTTTTAAAGTTTAAAAAATGTATTGTCTTTTTAATGATGAAAATGATTATGCAATTACTTTTATTATAAATACAACGATAAAATTTTAATTGATTTAAAAGAGCATTTCTTGGTAATTGACTTCAACACCCAGAAATGTGTTAAAAAATGTATAATAAACATTTTACAAACATATGTTGATTCTAGAAGTTTTAACAAATATCGTCTTAATTCAATTATTATCAAGGCATACTTTTTAACACTTAATTGATTTTCTCCAAATCTTCATTTTAATACAACTCTTTTTTATAAGAAATTTAATTTTATACAAAAATAAAATTTATAAATAAAAGAATAGTTGTGTTATGATGAAGATTTGGAGAAAATAAATTAACATAGTTAAAAAATTTGCTTTGATAATTGAATTAAGAAGTTGTTTGTAAAAACGTCATTAATCAACATATGTTTTTATTCAGAAAATTTTCTCCGAAACCTAACCCTTTTCCAAAGTGTTCCTTTAGTTATTAAGAGTAACATGACCAGTAATAATCAGTATTAACTGATTATGACAAATGAGGAATAACGAACTAACTTTTTTGTGTATTTATAACGACGTTATTTTTAGTTTATTGCCTTGAGATATTTAAATCCTATGACTAGTCTTGTTTAGGTCACAAGTAGTTATTGTAAGAGGATTTATTTCGATCTCATTGAGGCCTCAAAAAGTTACTGTGCAGACCCAACATCGTGAGGTTAAATAGGAGCTAAGATTTGTAGTGAATTCTGGTTGAGCAGGTTAGATTTACAGCAACGAGGATTGGATTAACTTTTGTTTAGGTTAATTATCCTTATTACTGAGATATGACCTCATTGAAAGAAGAAAATTAAGTAGAAAACCAATTAAAGATTAAATGAATTATCATCTAAGTTTATGATTACCATGCGCACCTATGTTTATCAATATACACAGAGCAATAATAATATCTAAGTTATAATCAAATAATTAGTACAAGGACAAATTTACTATTTTCTGTCCATCATTAATACAGCCATGCGTAAATGTAAAGAAGAAGCACTACAATTAATTCATCCTCTAAATCATAGACTAATAATTGTTGAATCAGAGCCAACATGTATTTATAGCTACCGGAAATAACTCAAGAGATTATATAGTAACCAGGTGTTCAAATATGAGCTAGAAGCAATGAAAATTTTGTCGTCAAATAAAAACTTATGATTTTGTTCAAGAAAAACATATTGTGTTAATTTCTTTCAAAAGATTATGCGTTTCTATTCTTAAAAAAGTATTTTAAATAGATTACTTAAGTTACATTTAAAAACAGTTTTATTATAATATCAAGCAATTAAGATCACAGAATTTATAAAAAATGTAAACAATTAAATATAAATACCAACAAAATTTATTACTCTCTCTCTCTCTCTCTCTCTCTCTCTCTCTCTCTCTCTCTCTCTCTCTCTCTCTCTCTCTCTCTCTCTCTCTCTCTCTCTCTCTCTCTCTCTCTCTCTCTCTCTCTCTCTCTCTCTCTCTCTCTCTTTATATATATATGTAAAACAATGTGATCTTAAATTTCCATTTGTCATTCCTCTATTCTTGTTAATAATTGGGGAAAATATTCAAAATTTAGTAGGCTTAGTTTTTCCCATAGATTCTATATTTAGTTGTAAATGTTTTACTCCTTCCTGGAGGTTAAAAATCTTTACAATTGACCCGGTAAAAACTGAGTTCAAACTTATGAATTCAACTTTCATCCGTACATTTTTAAATAAATCATTTTCGATAGAATTCTTTCTATATTTGTTTTGAATATTCAATCGTTTGACCTTGAGATGACATATGAGTACATCTTGGTTTTTTTCTTCTGAAGTTAACAATGGAAGATCCCATTTAAAAAAGCCAGTTCTCGTCAAATGACCACTAAATTATATTCTAAGTTCGGTGAACAAGTGCCTCTTTTTGTGCCTTGAATATATATTTACAAACAAAGATTTAATTTCTAAAGATGATATATTATATTACTTGAAAATAAGGCCAAATTACGATTTCCTATCACAATGTAATTATTATGTATATAACATAGTAAGGAAAAATTATAAATAAAATTATAAAATCATGATATATAAGAAATAGTTTCTCTCTAACAGTTAAGTGTATCTAGTCTAACAATTCAAATTCCATCGAGGCTGTTTGACACACCTAATCTGCACTTTAATAAATCCAACGACAAGATTTCAACCTTTGCAGCTTGACAAAAGTAAAGAATAGATCGCTGAGGGCAGAGACAAGAAAGAAAGACGTTACTAAGAAAAGAAGGAGATGAAACGTTGAGATAAGGAGACAACTAACTCCCAAGGGGCGCGCCTTGTTTTTAACAACAACTCTATGTAATGGAGAGATTTCAGGGTATTAGATGTCACAATCACCGGGTGCCTAGATACGATCAACACTAAAGCTTCCAGTATTGTCACCTTTCCGTACGAGATCCTGTAGTTTTAGGATTTAAAGGATCAAACTAAAATATTATTTAAAGTTTAGATTTCATAGCTTGAATGTTTGTTGCAGTTGTTTTTATCGTCTCGTATATTCTTAGCATAGAAAAGTTATGTAATGAGCTGAAAGTATAGTCTCGTTTTAATTTGAACCTAAAAGTAGTCTTTGACATTATTAGTTTTGTTTATAAAATTGTGTACAGTCTAACTATTGGACCGCTTTAAATCAAATTTGGTGTATTATTTTGCTTATATTGATGATTCTTTTTTTAAAAATTTTATTTTAATATCTCAGAATATAGGGGAAGCATGACAAAATCACTCGAAATTAGCGTTCTCACAACACCAGCTGTAAAATTTTGATAAACACTAGCCTTTATGCACACAAAGAAAACATAATGGTTTCCTTATCTGCCTAAAGTCTCGTCTTGAGAGTTAATTGTAAAAATTACCAGAATATATACTTTTATGGTAAAATGGTAAAACTTTCGACAAACACAGATGATCATCGATTGTATTTATTTCTAATTATTATAGTCTTAAAATAAGTATGAATAAATTAATATTGTTATTTGTAACTTAACCTAACCTGTTAGAGGTGTAAATATTTATGAGATAATAGTCAAAGTTTATCGTAATTATCAATTATCTAACTTGTCTTTTTCTGTTTCAGGTAATTACATGTTCTACTCTGATTATATGTCATAGTTTCTCAATAAAATGTAAGTAATCATTATTATGGTACAAAACGTAGTCCGTAAGTAAATCAAATATTCCTAGTATAGTACAATGACAATTCAGATCAAAACATTGAGTTGAAAACTAATTATAAAGCACAATTCTCTTTGAAAGAGTCAATAAAATATGCCAGTTATTCTTCGTTTATCTTTCCTACATACAAGTACTATAAGGATAGTTGTTGTGTAAGTTCAAAATATCAATAACCATATTTTTTTTGTAGACGTATAAATTTTAACATCTCTGAGCCTATTAAAGTGCTATTTTGTATTAATGTATGTCGTATGTGAAATGCTCAACAACCTAAAGATGCCGATCGATCTAAATCAAATTTGATATATGGATATTCTTTTGGCCTTATATCTGGATTTCTTAAGATAAAAAAACATTTGTCTGATATAAAATACGATTTTGTCAATCGGCATTAACGATTTTGCTCACATTTTGCTCAAGTGTAGCCTCTAAGGAACCAAATGAAACATATCTCTTGTGAGATACTGATTAAGAAACTCCCAAAAAATACTTCTCTCTTCAAGATCTGTTCTAACGATCTATTTCAAATTTAGTCACTAGTGAAGATTTATGACACAAACCTGCGTGAAAAATTGCAACTAAAAACATATTACAGATCAGGAATAATTGGCAAATAAATAAAAATTAACCATTAAGTGCTTGATTTTTTTTCAATTATGACTTGCGCTAATTACGGTTTCATGACACACGCGAGGTAAATTTAGGCCATAACTTAAATATATATACATACCTAACTCTGCATCCATGTTTCATTTTTACGTTATCAATGATAACTATCGAAATGTAATTTTTGGCAAACTTTTACATGTCAGAGAAGCTATAAGACCGTAGAAAAAATGAGGATGTGCAAAACATTACATATCTGGGTAGCTATGTGACTTGGACAGTTGGAGTAAATTATGATATATAAAACAGAATTAAGAAGGAAAATGTTGTTGTTCAACTGTTATTTTTGTACAACTCGATAAGATTGGGGGGGGGGTGGCTATAACCTGCCAAGTAAAACAATGTTGAGGTTTTTCATAACAAATGTAAAAATAACTCTCTTTTGTGGATTTGAACATGGAAAATATCAACGTTTGTAACTCGTAAGTTGAAGGCATAATTATATCTCATCGCTCGAAATAAATTTTATGTTGATAAATTTTGGCCGCCATCTTGGATTTAAATCATTTTTTACTTTCTCAAAAATAGGCTACGTAGTATAGATATAGTTATGTGATGCGTCAAAAAAATTACGTAGAGGTTTTTGCGGATGCATCTGTTTTGAGAAACTTTGGAGTAAAAAAACAATAGTCGACATGCCTTGCATTATAAAGCGATTAGTTTATCAAGAACAATCCTTCAACATGATCATCGACATCTCCAATGTGGGCTACTGAAAAGGCGTGAAAGAAGATAGAGTTCCAGACGATTTTAATTTCTGGATAATTCTGCGAAAACATCGTTTTGGTTACATATTACTCCGGCATCGAAATAGAACATACATGTAAGACACTTTTCTAGGTTTACCAAAGCAAGCAACTTACATTTACAAAGATAACCAAATTTCTCATATAACGGCTTTTACTCCGATCTTTTTCGACTCAACTCAACAAGAAAATAATAGTGGAGGGGGGGGGGAAGAGTTAATTTCTGTCTAAAGAAATTTGACCACTCTTTGCTCAGATATTTATTAATATCTCTCCGGCATTGTACGTTATTGAATGTATTTGCAATATTTTTTTTAATTCAACATATTATATGAAATTACTATAAGAGGCTTCAATTTTCTCGACTTGTTTGTAAAACTTGATTACTAAAGAATTTTCTATAAAGAAGAGACGATATAATTAGTAATTAATAACTTGGATTTAAAAAAAATAGCATTGATAACTATAGTATTAGTATAAGATAGATTAGACACAAGTGTAGTTAAAGTATACGTTGTCAGATGTTATGAACCTCCGTTTATTGGAGCTAATTTTTATTGGAATATATTGTAACAGTTTTTCAGGCTATCGGAATATTATGCGGATAGGATTTTTGGGAACACTATTATAATCAAAAAATATATTCTGGATCGGATTTTATGTAACGGGTCGGAACAGATTTGCGAACGAAAATATATTTGTGTATAGATTTTTGGAACAGATTCTCTGCTTAGATTTTCATTGTCTTTATAGTTTATATTTGATAAAGTTTGAAAATGCAATCTAATGGTTAATAGCGGTTGATGCTCCCACACCATATACTACTGCTGTGCACAGAGGCTCAAAGTAAATGTAATACTGTACACAAGGGAAATTATGGGCGATGAATCTCTTGCTCTAGAACCAATCTTCAACAAGCGTGTGACATATTCCACGTACACACAGTTATGGAGGAATGTATGTTCAATATCGGACGTTTATGTTTATGTAGAAGGATGTGTATGGAATAATACAATGGAGTATGGATTTAGATGAGGATGAACTATAAGAATCTTTCCAGGTTTATTTGAAACTTAAAGGAGAACTATATAAGTTTAAATAATATGGGACATAAATAGTGAACAAATATTGCACAAACTTTCTCACTCACTAATCCCAAAAGGCAACGAAAAGAATGCGTTCAGTTATCATCGAATAGTGCCAATAAATCTGAAAAAGTATGTAAAATAATACATAACAACCAAACCTTTTTTGCTTTGCCATAAACATGTCTTTGGTGAAAGTAAATTGTTTAACATGTTTAATTAAAAATGAGCTTTTAATGACTGTTGTCATTGTTGATTATTGTCAATTATTTCTATGCCGTATTATTGTTTTACTTATGATATTTATACACGGTTTAGGGCCTTTATTTTTCATAATTCACTAAAAATTTCAACTAAATTGGTTCTACCGATTACAATATATTACCTCCCAATGGTCCTGTGATATCGATATTTGAGGGTCTTTACTGAAAATGTATTTTAAAGAGATGAGGACCAAACTTTACGTTAAAAATTATTTTAAACCATTTTTTTTTCTATAAAAGTATTTTCTTTGATAAAAATTAATATGTTGTTTTTTGTAATGTAAATTGTGCGAGGGATTTACATTAAACATCTTAAATGACAGCCATTTTCTAAATATTCTAAATTATGTGTGTCTAATCTTGATTTTCATCGATACTGATAAAAGGTTATGTAAAAATGCATATGACAAATGTTCACTAAAAATCTTATCTACTTCTAAAGATATTTAAACAACCGTTCCCTTGGATAAAACTCAAATAATTCTATAGCTTTATTATATGCATTGATTATACTCTTTGTGTCTGTAGTGTAGAATTAATTTAAAAAAGTAAAACCCTTATTAGTAGTTTTTTATTAATGATTAGTTCCAAAAATGCGTATTTTTGAAATCCAAAAAGCACTTTTCTTGATAAAAAACATGTTATTTTGTTGTACATAGAGTAACGAATGTTGTATTTGTTTCATATATGCCCTTTTTGTCTCGGTATTGAAGTAATACAAACTAGTTTCATTAGACATCTCTTTTGTCTAAATTGTGGCCTCTTCGCTTTCGTTATGTTTCTATTTAGGCGAAAAACATTTCAGTCATCATCGTTTGAAGGGGGGGGGAGGAAAAAAAAGAAAAAGGAATATAAAATAATGATCATTGGCACTAAAATACTCTAATAGTAGTCTATTAAAGTTGGAAAAAATTATAATAAAATCAAGTGACACTCGATAGCAAAGATAAAAGAAAGGGACCTAGTATCTCCTATCCCAAGTCTATATAAAAAAAGGTGTAGATCCAGCTAGGATCTGCGGAATTGCTTACTACAGTAAGCCCCTAAGCAGTTCTCTTACATAATAGTCCCCTCATCTTTGATTAATCTTTGTGTATTAGCGGCTATTCGCCCACAGAAATTTAAATGATAAAAAAAAATGAACTCTTATTTTTACCAAATAAATGGTATACATTTGTGTAAACATTTAATTAATAAGAAATGCCATTGACGAGTATCAATGTTATTGTTTTGATAAGACTTCGTGCACTACTTTTGATTACAGAGTTATTTAAACGTACGCTATTGAGGGTGTAGTTTTTGTTTCCTAGTAGAAGAGTTCTGCAATCTAAATCTCATAGCCCGCCACGTTTAAATTTATAGAATTTGTATGTGAGGCTTGTGCTTTATACTGTTTTGTGTATTCAATGTTATAATTCATATTTAGCTGTTTCTTTAAATGCCAGTGAAATTTTTAAATAGGACATATCTTTCATATAACCTCTTAAATTATATATTAATTATTGGATACCTATTTGCATCTTAATTAAAACATGTATACTGGAATTTGTTTTGTACTTGTTCATTATTTTAGACCTAGGTACAACATTTATTTGTTGCGGACTTAAATGATTGAAAACCTGTTTATTCTCTCCTGATTTTTTAAACATATTTGAAAATAAGGTTTCATGCAATAAATATTCCAATTTTAAATATAAAGGTGGAACTAGCAAATTTTAACATAAAGAAAATGTAAATATGGAAAATTATTAAAACCAATAACAAAAGGTTAAATGATAGGTTAATTAAGAATTAGTATGGTGATTAAAAAATGTAAAAAAAAAGTGGAAAATTATTTTTCCACAACAACAAAATTCATTCTCGTTTGGGGTGTCACAGAGTTACAAGAAATACTTTCAAAATAATTTCGAGTCTAACAAAAGTTAAAATAAAATAATTATATTAATTTGTATTGTTAAATCTAATATACAATAGTTATTAGTTAAATTAGCTATTTTACCTATAATGACTGGGTCTGACCCAATTTATTTCATTGGTATTTATAATACGTAACTACAGGTGAATAACACAAACCTGTATACAAAATCAGATATAAACAAATCACGAATATATGTAAAAACAAAAATGAACTTTAATCACTGTTCTAAAACGTTATATTATAATTATATACAATTTACGATGATGACATGTTTATGGGACAAGGGAAGCAAGTTTAGTCTCCATTTAAATGTATAAATATATTGTACGATATCATACATGGTTCTGACTAACAACAACTGAACTGACTTTTTTTTATATTTATTTATTTATTTTTTTTGTTGGTTGAGTGAGAGTTTCTTCAGAGAAGAAACCGCTTATAGTGACGGTAGTTGAAGGAGAGACCTAATAACTTTGAACTTTGCAATTGAATTTTATCTCTCAAAAATATGTAATTTATATTTTACCTGAATAATCGGGTTACAATTAATTTGTCTCAGTTAAATAGCTAAATATCTTAATTTAATATTCACGATCGCCCAATTCAATTTATTTATTGTATATTAAATGTTGAGCTTGACTTATGAGAAAATTTATACAGTAGGCCTATAACAAACACACAGAACAAAATTCTCATAAAAAATAAGCCTAAGTATCAGACGCGTTTCAACGACAAGGTCGTCCTCTTCAGTGATACACGAGCTACACCAATCAAACTATAACTATTGATTTATTATAAACTAGTTATAGTTTGATTGATGTGGCTGGTGTATCACTGAAGAGGACGACCTTGTCGTTGAAACGCGTCTGATACTTAGGCGTATTTTTTATGAGAAATGTGTTCTGTGTGTTTGTTATACTGTATTTATTATATGTTAAAATAAAACCTTGGATTAAAACTTTTATGACCACGATAATATTGATGTTCTGCACATACGGAACATCTCTTATTTAACTCCAACATTTTACCCTTATTACACTACAGTTGGTTAGTAACAAACTCCACCCGCCCCCATAATGTAATACATAAGCGGCACAAGATCGAACCTCAGGTGGCACATTCTTTGTTTTCCCCCGTAAGAGCTTTCCAATAAAAGGTGGTTATGTGCATTAGGGGCTCTCTACAACCCTCTATCGCACTTTTCCCTCTGATCCCTCTCTGTCGACACGGATTCTAAAAGTAAATTCTATCAACATTGCTGATTTACCTCCCTTAAATTATTTCCTCGGGGAAATCTATTGAAGGAAAATTAAAATCTTTTATCATTTATGGGTATTAATAATTTTAGGGATAATAAATTTAGCTTATGCTATTTTGTAGGTACATTGTTAGAGAATGAACTCGCTTTTTTAATCAAACTCTTGTTTCGTTCTGTATGTTTTGGTAAGTTTTAATCTTTAATTAACTGGAGATTTTGACGTTATCTAGACAATATAGTTTAACATTTTTAAATACAAAAATATATACTAAGCACCATAAAATGTTCAAATATAATATATAAATGAATATACAAGGTATACCAAAAGACCCGCTCCCGCATCTATGTTTTGAAAAAGTAAGTACAAAAAGAAGTATTTTTTTGAAAATTATTGTTCTAAAGGGGATACCTATTTCATATTTAAAATTTCTCCTACTTGTTAAATAGTTGGTGAGATTCAAATCTTTTAAAATGTAAACTCCATGGCGGGAAATGTCATTGTAAAAGGAAAAATTGCCACCTCTATTAATATTAGTTTTTTTAAACCACGTGTTCATATATATATATATATATATATATATATATATATATGAATGAATTTTGTTTTGAAATGAGAGAATTAAAATTAAAAACAAATATTAACAAAATAAATCAGCATCAAAACTCTTTTGGATGTCAATGGCTCTCAGTGAATATCAATTTATGGGGTTTCTGGAGGGGTGAATTTATTTGATTAGAATTAATGTAGAGTAGCACCTCATTTAATTTAGAAAACAGAGCTTTGAATTTTGTTAAAATAGACATTAAAAACTATATTTTATGAAATTGACTCTGCTGTAATAATAGTTTTTGAGCTATAAGTTAAGAAACATCAATTTCACATTATGTATGTCATAATAGTTTTACATGATCACATTTGTCTACGATTTATTTTATCGGTAAAGTCTTTTTTATATATTACTACTGTATATTTAGTTTTAAACAAGGCCCTAAACTATGTTGTCTCTTCTCGTATTTCTCATGACCTTGGTTTTTTTTACTTGATAATGGAAGAGTATCGATACACTCGAAGCGTAAAATATTATTTTTATCATATGCATACAAATGAAGATAAATTTTCTAATCAACTACAACAATAATTGAAATTGAATAATTATCTATAATGCACAAAAACGTAAATTTGGTCAAAAACCTTTTCAATAGAGCTTTAAAATAGATTTTCTACTACAAATAGTTGAACATAGATTTGTGTAACAGTTACTGGATAAAGAATAAAATAATAAAGATATCTCGTGTTTCTGTAAACAAATATATATACAGTTAGCTGGGAATTAGACGTAGTATGCGATGACCATGAAAAGCTTTGAACTTGATTTGATTCCTATATTTTTAGTTTAACATTGTTGTAATGCTCACTGACATAACGACACGATTTCATTTCTTTTATTACTTCTAGGGTTTTGCATAACTCTACTCCATAGCATCCTCATGTAATTGCTGAAAGACGTGTTTCGAACAGACCTATATACATATATCTATACTGATCAATTTTTCAAACGAGAAATTTATATATAATATCTAAATAAGAAACTAATAAATGAAATATTAATACAATAAAGAAAAAATATGTTGTTCTAATATAACATTAAGAAAATAAAGATATTATTAAAGACACTTTTATATAGAATGTGAAAATAAGAAACTATGAAATGTCTAGGAAATGAAGAAATGTTTCCTGGACTTTATTGGGAGGCGAGATCCATTATGGCGTGAGCCAAAATAAGCCATAAGAAGAAGAAGAAGATAAATGGGGAAATTAATAGCTATTAAAGAACAAAAATGTTGTTAAAATATAACATTTAGAAAATAAACATAATAAACAAATCATATCAGTTTCTAGAATAATCAGGTAACTAAGACACAACCTCTGTATAAAATATAGAGCCACGTATGCTAGGTTAGGTTATTTGAAAGATTAGGTTAGGGTAAATTATGTTAGTTCAATTTTGGTTAGTTTATGTTAGGTTTGTTTAGGTTAGTTCATATTAGATTTGGTGAGGTAAAGTTAGATTAACAATTTAACAGAGGTAACATTATATTTCGTTTTGTAGATGGTTATTAGAGAAGATTATTTTTTTCACTTTTATTTAAAAAATAAGTTTAGATATATTAATGTTTGTTTATATTTTATTTTGAAAACGCATTTGTTTTTCGTGTTATTTATTTTCGTTAACGTGTTAACAATATTTCGGAGAAAAGTGTAGTTGGAATGCATTTGTATCAAAAGAAAATTGAAAAATCATAATCATAAAGCGCCACTTTTGTAAATAATTACATAATTATAAACATACTTCATTTTTTTAAATTCAATCTATTGTGTATACCTAATAGAATAAAAGTAGTACAAATCTTCGATATTTTTTTCTGTATATTTTACATTGAATTTATTTTGTTTCATCATTCTGGGTCTATCGCGGTTTAAGTTTAGGTTTAAAAACGGCAAAATTTGAGACTGTCTAAATTAATGCTTTTATGAGGTGCTGGTCTATCTTCAAAATCTAAACTCAAAATTGTAAGGGTAGAAATGTATTCTCTTCAACAAAATTGTGGGAGATAAGACAATAATTTTGGTCGTTTATTGGAATTTAAGCATTATCTATTACCTATTACCTATTATTTCTATGTCAAAATTGATAATTTTATGCAACAAGTAAAACACAATATGTTGATATATTTTTTTATCTAAAAAATGTCATACTGTTTTTCAATTATTAAATCTAAGCAATGAATATTTTCAACAACAGTATATACTGTAATACCATTTACTTCTTAATTGATTTTTTAAAATTTCCTTCGTCCCCTCCCTCCCTCAAGTGAGTGATTCTTTAAGATTGTTGAATTTAAAAAAGACATTATTTTTTAAATAGCTGAAAATAATAAAGTCAATACTTTTTAAAAGTAAATCTTAAAGGGTTGAACTGACATTAAACTGTTGTTTCAGTAGTTGCTAATGTGAACGATATCTGTGTGTAATTCCTACACTTATGACGAGCTAAAGTTGTTTAAACTTATTAAACAGCTTTAGAACTATCAAACACGATATAGCAAGTTTAACACTATATTAGTACTTCCTTAAGTTCATTTAATTAGCATTATAGTAAATTTACTTTTATTTATTATTTACAAAGTATAATAAATTTAATTAAATTGCCTACTTGTGATTTGATTTTCGATCCCTTTGTTTCGTACTTAAAATTTGTAGATCTCTGCAAGATGAAGTGGGAATATAACAACTGTAAATTAGCTTCTAACCTCAAAGTTTGAACGCCAGCTATAATGGTAGTTTAAAGTCTTAACCTAAAACGAAGTTCCGCACTGAATGTTCAAGTACTTTACTTAGTAAGAATAACGTAATCCAGTCTTAAATAAATTTATTACACTTGCTTTGATTCTAGTTCAACGGTTAAACCGAGTTTTACTTCACTGATATAGTATCGATTAAAGGAACTTGTTCACTTTAGATCTGATTTTTGTGGTACACTTTCATTGAGTGTTGAATCTCTATATAGAAAGTTATGTGATGGGTAAACTAATCATTGTCGATGTTTTCGCTATTTCCAAAATCAAAACATAATAATATTTTAAAGAAAATAAATATATATTTAAAATAAATTTTAACGTTGAAATTTCGTTTTCAACTTTAAACCGCCTAATCTCGAGTCCTTTCCTTGCTCGCACTGTAACTTATAACGAGCCCCATTTCAGTCTTTAGTCTTTGTAAACTTATTTGGATCGAGGGGAGTTATTCCAAACAAGGATTTAAATATTTACTATTTTTACAAAGATATGTTTCAGTTAGCAATAGTTTCGTCCTCAAAGGTAAGATTAATTTGGAAAATTATTTAGGAAATGGTTTTAGCCCAGAAAAAATCATTACCATAGTTGTATAGCCAAAGGTATTTTTTTGGTTCACTCAAGAGACATATGTCCACAGGAAGATTTGTTTTGTTTATACAGAATGATTCCAGAAGAAGAGTGAAAACATTGAGAACGTGTTCTACTTATAAAAATTAACAAAATGTTCATAAAAACATGGGTCATTAGTTTCTCGTCTTTCGGCCATTTATTTTTTTTACAACAATAATTTAAAAAAAAAAAACATTATAATTTTAGAAATAGAAAGATATTGAGTTCAAATTTGGTAACCTCATTTTTCATGTTAGAGTATACAAGTAGAGCAAAAATAAAGACTTCATTTTGTACTTTTTAAAATGGCTTTCGTTTAAAATATTTGTTTCTAAATTAATCAAATTTCCTCTCTTGGCGACAAAAAAAAGAGGTTTCTTATTTATTTATATAATTTTTTGACATATGTTACTCTAAATATTAATAATCAATTAAAAATAAATTGAAGGTATTTATTAAAGGTAAAATTATTGTTCCTAGTTATTAAACGATTTTGTTTTGGATTGATTTTTTCAAATGTCTGAATCTTCACTCTAATACAATAATTGTTATAATTAAAAGAAAAACTATTTAGTATAAACCACAACTTTATTTATATGAATAACACAAAGTCAATTAAATTTACTAAGGAAAGGTTGTTGAGATACTTAGAAAAAATGGGCCATTCTAATCCATCCAGAGATTGGATGCCTCGGCGAGATAACGCTCCCTGTCACATCTTTTTTGTGGTACCGTAATCCCTTAATCCACTGATTTTAATCCGTGTGGTTATTTTCTTATCTGAAACTTATAAAACCAATTTCATGTTCGCCACGAAAGAGTGGATAGAATCAAAGGAAATGTTACTTATCACCTGAAGGCTTTACCAACTAAATACGTACAGAATTGTTTTAGTCAATGAGAACAGCGCGTCTAAGAGTTTTTCAAACTCTGCTTTATTAAGCGACAATGAAAAAACCACTTCCTCAATAAGAGTGTATTAGTCGTTTTACAATTAACCGTTATGGAGGACAAATGTAGAGTAATAAAGACCAAAATAACTGTATGGGGAAAATAAGAGAAGAAACCTTCCCTCACCACAATTAACAAGCTACGATGATTGAAGTAGATGTGCTAGAAGAACGATGGGGTAACGGGAAAATTGTGGTAGTGGGGTTAGGTCATGATCGTAGATTACTTTTTAGTTTGTGGTAGATCTATAGTTATTTTCTTGTAGCCATTCAGTGATGGCGCTTTTCGATATCCTACATTACAACACAAGGGGCTGTTTCCAAACCATCAATGTCAAGGAGTATTGACATTCATAATTGGTTTCATTCATTCTCAATTTAATGTTACACAAATGTATACTTTGTCTAAATATTTCGTGTTTTATATAGAAGAATAGTCAAAATATAGAATCGTATTATTTGGGTTCCCTATGTGATTAAAATATCAATTTCATCGAAGTTATTTTTATAGTATATATGGTTATAGTCATGGTTACATGACTATTTTTCTTTTCAAGATTATTTTTCCATCACCAAAACTTCTGTGATTATCTTTAATGAATCACGTGTATTCATAGTTCAATAAAGCATCACCCACAATCACGTTTATACGTAATCATATTAATTATTCTTTTAAAAGAAAATTTCCAATCATCAATTAACAAGAAGCATTCGTAAATGAGGCTTTTATGTTTAAAATTTTGTACATCCTAAAACCGAAAGGAAGAAAATAATGTTTGGACAAAAGAATGATATTTTAATGTTACATAATCATCCTTCTTATCACTATGTAAATTATCCGACTTTAGTTTTTCGATATTTCCACATCTCAGTGTAAATGAATTCTCTGAATATCTAGTAAACTGAAGTAGAAATGTTTTTAGAAAGGATAGGAAGAAGAGGAGGGGTAGAGAGGAAATGAAACTCCTAGAGAGGTAAACATAACACTTCAGGCAAGAGAGGGAACTGGAACAGTTTTCATTTTTTAAATGTAACAGAAATCGTTTTCTCAGGAAAGCTAAAACAAAGACTTGTTTGTCTTTTAATGGAGAATAACAAATTAATAATATATTTCTATCTTTATTAATCAGTTTATTATGTGCGTATTGTGTTTAAATGATGCTATTAAAAAAGAAATGTAATATCTAAGACTGCTTGAAAGAAATTGTGTTCACTATTTCTACAAAATATATTTCATACTCTATAGAAACTTTGTCGCGACACTGTTATGCATTTATCCCTGAATTGTTTGCCGTTTTACGTCTCGAAATAGAAGTTGTAGTCGTTTTGTGAACGGAACGACAGAGTTAAATGGAAAAAAAAATGAAAAAGACAATAATTATTAATAGAGCAATACAGATAATACGAGTTTTGTTTAAAAAGTAAGAACTAAATGTGTACAACTTTTTATTGTCATCAAAATTATAAAACAATATTATCTCTTTCAAAAAACTTTTTCTTGAGAAGTTATCTTAAATGTTTTGATAAAATATACCTTTTATTGACTGCGGATATGGTTGATTTTTTATTTGTTCCTAATTCTTTAACCGTAATATTTATAAACTTGCGATTATGGTTTTATCTTCATATGTCACTCAAATTATAACAATATCGGTAAAGCATATTTTGAGAAATTAAATTAATTGAAACATGTTGAGTTATTTACAAATTGAAAATAGTCCCGATTTATAGCCAAAATTTACTTAAAATCTGTCCACCCGTTTAGACTGAACGTACGACAAATAGACAGAAACATAATTCCAAAAAACCAATTTAAAGGCTCAAACGACTTCAAAACGTATAATGAAAAAATCAAGATCGCTATTTTGACCATCATATAACTTTCTCTACAATGAGTAAGGGGGGGTGACTTTATAAAGTGTTCATAAACAAACTTAATTAATTTAGGATAATAACAAGGTTACTATACATAAAGTAGTCAGCTACTCATAGAAAGTCATGCAAATTGATTCTTGACTCAATATCAAAACATCCACTGAGTTATACTCAAAATGCACGAAACTGGAGAAGTGACTTGCATAAGTGACGTAGAGTGACATCCTGGCGTGACATCACGTGAGTATAGTGGCGCTGCATGACGTTGGTTTTATTTCTTCCTGATTTTAGAGGTAAAATAAATCAAGAACGAAATACATTCATCTTTGTATACTTCCATATAATATAATACTATTATTTTTAATATACTCTTAAGAATGTAATAAAAGACAGAGTTTATAATCAAGAACGTCTCATTAGATCTATGTTTGAAGTCAGATAAAGCACGAGTTAGATATTTTAAGCGTTTAACATAAAAACAAACAAAAAGTGTAAACAATTCGACTACTGTTTGCATGTTTATTTAATTCATTGATATATTTATATTTTATATTCGTTGGTATATTTATATTCAGTTTCAGTTGAGATTACAGGTAATAATAAAATGAGTTAACTTTATGTTAATTTATGTTCAATTTTAAAACCGAAATGAGCTAGCAAGTTTTTTATTTCCCAGTCTGGTAAAGTTTACCTTCAGGAAAATTTTAGAAATAAAGGTTCACACTTCAGTATACATCTGAAGATTTTAACGATTGCTCGTTATGGGTCGTTCACGCTTTATATTTAACACTTTATTTGAATGACGCGCTGTAGTCGTAGCAGGATTCTCTAAGGCACAATTTGTTTAATTTATCACAAGTACGTAGTAAAGAGTACGTCTAAAGTACGTCTAGAGTACTTTGGAAACATAACCAATTAAGTTATGTGATAGGTCAAAAAAAGTTTTCGAAATGTTTAGAGGAAAATCCGTTTTGAGGTCTTCTGAATAAAAAAATTAAAATGTTTCGGAAATGATGTTCGTTCATCGTCTGTCTGTGGTTTGACTAGCTTTGTCATTTGTGCAGTTCAAGCAGGTAGACAGATTTTAACCGAACTTAATACTCCGATGGCTCAAATTGGGTCCATATTAAGACGGTTTGGAATAATACCCAAAAATTTGGGATAATATTTCACAAGTCTCAAAAATGTCCAAAAAACGAAAAAATTGGAAGGTTTTTATAAAAATACGTTTATTACTAAGTAATAAATAAGTTTACCAGTATCTAAAGGTTAACAAAGCCTATACAATTCTATTCAAGAGTGATATTGTCCAATGATAAGTCATCTGCAAGAACCTCTAATAGCAAAATTAAAATTATTTTGGATTATGCATGTTGAGTACGTAAATACAGTTAACTGTATTAAAAGAATTTTGGTATCACTTTTGGTAGAATAACTGGTCTAAACCAGTGATTTTGAAGACTAATAAACCCAAACGAGCGAATTTGAAGAATAATGGACCCGCACCAGTGAAAGGTGAAGACTAATGGACCCAAACCAATAAAATATGAAGGACTAACAAACAAATATAAGTAAAGTAAAGTTATTTTTCATTCATAAATAATTTTAAAGAAACAAAAATGAACCTTGAGCTTTGCCATTTAATACTTGATTACAATAAAATAATATTTAGGCTTTGTTAAAGTTAAGGCATAAGCGTAGCAAGTATAGGGTCTAGTTAAATATATAAATATCTTTGAGATAAAAATAATAATAATAAATTAACAAAAGTTGGTAAAAGTTCACTTCTACAACAAGTCCTGCAAGAAATACTTACGCAATAGTAAAACAAATACGTTTCTAAATTTGACATGGTACATTCTTCTCAGCTGAACCACTCAGAGAAGTACAAAAATGGAGATTTTATAATTTGGGAAAGGAGTACAGTGAAGGAGTGTTGTAAAATTTAGTTAAAAGCTCCTTATTAAAACACATGGGAATACAAAATATTACTGTTGTATTTTGATTACCAACAATATTAAGTTCAAGAGTACAGTGTATTCAAATTCAAATTAGACCTTATGGACCTATGAAAACACCTTCAGCCAAATCAGATACTTTATTTTTTGTAAACAATGTTTTAGTGAAACTATGGAAGTGAAACTTTTGGCGACGAATAGTGTAATTGAGTATTGTACAGTGGACGGTTACGTGAAAAAGTTTGTGCAATATTTTCCAGCGTTTATGGAAAGTATTTGTAAATGAAGGCTATCATTATTCAGCTTTTACTGAAACAGATCAGTAATAAAATTAATTGTTATTTATTTTATTTCAATATCTTTTCGATAAAGTTTTAATTTCAAAGAAAAGAGAGGAAAGATTATCTGCTTCTTTGTGTCTCTACTACTGTGTATAATTAGTTTTCTCCAATGTGATAATGATAATAGTGTAGACATCTTTAGCGGTATTATCTTCATTTTGTAACTCCATCGTGTCTTCAACACTGCCATTAGTATTCCTAACTGGTTCTGGGGGAGGGGATTGTGGTTTTTAATAAGGATTTACAGAATTAGATTAGTTTTATTTGACAAATTGTTTTATGTTGCTATTTCTGTTATTGAATTTCGTGTTTAAGAGATTAGTAAGGATGCAAATGTTTTCAATTTACTTTTGTTTCACTTCAGACAAAAACCAATGACCAATCGGAGTTTGGATTCTTTTATATTTTGAAGGATCTGATTAATTATAATATCGGTAGAGAACAATTCGAAAAAAACTATTAGGGGTTTTTAAACTGCGATTATATCGTGGTACTTTAGTTATCAGTGAAAATTTTATTTTACTTTATGATCCAGTACATGATAAAATAATAATATTAAAAAAAAATTATTAATTTTTAATTTTCAATACCTTCATAGTAATAAATATAGAGCTTCACTTATGAGATGGGATACTTCATAGAACACAAAGTGATACAATAGGTACGCTCATTTATTCAAACGCGTTTCAACGACAAATTCACCATCTTCTGTAGTGCAAGAGGTAAACTATAACTAAACTAGTACGTGCCAAACCACGTATCTGTACAAAATATAATGGGGCGTAACCTAACCTAAATAGTAATTCCAAATGGCTTAGATTAACATGAAACTAACTCAATATTACTGAACTAATATTATACACAATAATTAAATTTGTATTTTACAATAATATAGAACTTTTCATATGTCCTAATTCATTATTTACAATTACAATACGGTTTTTGTTAATATGAAAAACTTTTCCAAGCATCCGTTGTATTTAGTTTAGTAACACATTCCAAGAACAAAGAGTATTCTACTTTAAACTGATAATTTAGTCTAAACGATGATTACCCATAACTGATTTATCAATCAAATATATTTAAATTTTGGAAAGTGTTCTTAGCTCTTGTTTTGGAATTTCTTTTTGTTTGACCTCCATTTCTTCGGACATGTTTCACAAATTATACAATAATTTACTGATTTATCTTGTTCTCGAATTTTATCTTTAGTGTTTCCAAACTAATAATGATAATCCTCAAAAGTTAGTTTCTTGGGGTACTTGGAAAATGTTAAATTGTATTGGTAGATCAAAGTATGTTATCCAGTAGGGGGTAAGTTTGTTGAAAACCGTTGTTACACAGGTCTTCTGAACAATGTAATTGTGTTTATCACTACTTTCTTGATGTCTGTTAAGTAGTTGTGACGGGCCACGTAGTTCTGTATATATTATAACTATCCACTCGCTTAGATCGTGTTTGTGTCCAGCTTTAATGAACCTCAAAGCTGCACTAAGGAACCTCACTCGCTACGTTCGTATAGATGACTTTAAACTACCGAATCTCGTAATTGTACGAATAACACATTGTCTTAGGAAGTAAGAGTTAGAAATTACATTTTCACAAGAGAAATTGATCATTTTAGAGAGTTGGAATTATTGCAATTACGAAGAGAATTGAATGAAATATAGAAGTTTTTTTTAAATTTAGTTACCATAAATAAAATAACATACTAAATATAAAAAACTTTTTTAAATGTCCGCCATTTTGATATTTTCATATCAAATTTTCTAAATTTAATAGGGACTATAGTCCCCTATAGCAAATTATGTTCCTATCATAATTTGTATGGCCACTGTCGTGTTTATATACAGACGAGACGGACGGCATGTTTACAATAATTTATTTCGATTTCCTGAGGCCATGAATCAAAAATAATAATCAATAACTAAAATCGAAATGTGTTTCAATTATAGTACTTCCATTTACGTTAAGTAAAATTGTAGAAACTAAGTACCGTGTTTGACCATCTAAAAATAGACGACTGGTTGTATAAATTAAAATTATTAATCCTTCCATGAATTTTGGAAAACCCGTCCAACAACTATATATAGAATTTATATAACATCTTGATACAATAAATATAGACTTTAAACAAGCGTTTAATAATTGTAGATTTTCATGACTAAGGCAGTAGCAATTCCAAGGTTGTATTGACGGATAACAAGATTTATGAAACAAATGCATTTGTTTAGAATAAGTGAAACTGACATCACCAGTGACTCCCAACTACATCACTAATGCATGTCTCTTCATGAGATTATTACATTTCTAAATTAGTTGTTACATAAATTTAACATCAATGACGTCACATGTACATTTTGATTGTTGAAAGATGGCAGTTGATGTAGGTTGTGTTCTATTAAGCTATTTTATATCTCAATCATATGGAGTTTTCGATTGGTTTTCCCAAATTTACTATCATTTGAAAAACTTAATTGTGTTTAGTTAAATAGGAACAAAATTTACCCTTACGTAGGCTACTCAGTGTACGAAGTATAGGGTGAATTTAGAAATACAAAAATCGAACTACATTTTTTGACTGATTTTCATGTTTTATGGGATCACGAAACTGAAACAATGATGTTCGACAACCCGTTGTTGTCTGTATACAAACACGATATTAACCACAAAAATTAAAGTAAGAAAACAAATTTGGTCAAGGTGTCCACTGTGTGATCGTATAGAAACGTATTGAAATTTAGAAAAATCCTAATAAAATGGCAGCATTTAAAAACTTTTTTGTCGTATTATTCAACAAACTAAATTATATACAAATTTGAAGATTTGTATTGTGTATGTAATGATATTATTACATGTAATTTCTACTATGACAAATAGCGATGTTAATGCGACAAATGTAATATCAAACCTCTTAAAAAATGTGATGTACGTATTAAAAATTTTAACACTTTTACTCTATGGAGGTTAAACATTTTTGTACGAGAAAAAAGCAAAAAACTAATAAATCACAGTTGTTATAAATTACACTAGTTTCAACCTATACTGGTTATTGACGAATGGATATTTTTATGGTAACAACTATTAGATTTTGTTAAATTTAAAGAAACTACCGATATTTTAGTTGTTCCAACTACAAGACCTGTTAGGGCACAGTCGATTCCAAGAAATTAGTGATATTACACAATTATAAGGTTCAAAAGACCTTTGTAGTTGCATTCAATAAAATTAGCCTACCGAGTAACACAGCATTATACAATTTAACATTATTCCCTATAAGGCCCGAGAAACCAACTTTTGTTCAATAAGTTTAGAGAATTTAATTGTATTACATATTTTTATGTGGCTTGGTAAGTAACAAGACGGCCCCATCAATTTTACAGTATAGTTATAGTTTGATTGGTGTAGCTCATGTATCACTGAAGAGGACGACTTTGTCGTTGAAACGCGTCTGATACTTAGGCGTATTTTTTGTGAGAATTGTGTTCTGTGTTTGTTATACTGTATAATTTTTCTCATAAGTCAAGCTCAACATTTAATATACCCATCAATTTGTTACAAATATAATTAAGTTACCTTACAATCTGAAATAGCAATAAATAATATCACTGTGTTTGTCGTAAAGTTAGAAAATATTTTCTTTGTAATTTTTTAATTGAAGAGTGAAATATTTATGTAAACTTAAAAACAACTTTCCACGACAGATATTACTCTCGTAATTTGACGTCTTTTCACGGACTAAATCGTAATCATTATTGGTTATTCAATTCTACTTGTACTCAAAAAGTATCGTGTATCGAAAAAGTGTTTATATATGAAACAAGTGAAGATGATGAAGTCAAAGAAACATAGTTTTAATTATAGTAAAAAAATTTTAGTGATAAATACGTTGGTTTTATTTCTTTTGGAGTAAATTTTCGTTAAGTGAACCATTTCCGAAACATTCTAAATGAAAATTTCCAATGAACGCTATTTTCAAACGATATTGTAATAAATTAAAATATTTCGAAAATCTGTTATAAAATATTATCCAAACTTGTAAACAAATTTTGGAATCGATATTTAAATCCGTTTTATAAATATTGTTTTTTTTACAGGAAATAATAAACTTACAGGAAAACGTTAAATGAAGACTATTTTACGTTATAAGAATATTATAACGTTTTATTATTCTTATAACTTTTATAAGAATATTTTAAAACGTTTTGTTTATTCGGTCCTTATTAAGGAACTATATTCTCAAAAATATAGGTTACCGTTAACAAATGTCCTCCTCCAATTTTAAAATAAAAATTAACTCCTTATTTAAATAGGTTACCAGTTATGCATAACAAAAATTTATAGTATTTTCCCAGTTTAATATATTTTGGGTCATAGTTGCAAAATTCCACTAAAAAAAAAAAAAAAAAAAAAAAACACTCCTTATGTTAAAAATCGTTCACAATTAGAATTTGATACTTTTTGTTTAGTAACTGTTTCTGAATGTATTGAAAGTTTCGAAACATTTTGAAATTATACGTTTAAAAAAGAAAGAGGCGATACTATATCCTAAAACCACTTAAGGTAGAAGACGAAACTGTGAAAACTACATTACCTGCTCCCCTTCCCTTCACCTCCTCATCCCCACTCCCCCTCCAATACCCACAAAGAAATATTTTTATAAACACATTTTCTATAATTAATGGATTTATAAAAATTCTTAATCACGTACATAATAATTTCTAACTTTAAGTTATACCACCTATTAATCCTATATCAATCTAATTGATCTCAGAGAAAATATCTAATAATTAAATACATTATATTATATCCCTAACGAAGCCAACATTAAAATATACTCTTCCTTGTTGTTGCCATAAATGCAGGATATAACCTTGTAACAAATATTCTCATAAACTATAACTTCTATAGATAGTAGAAAAAGACGCTCTATTTTATCTAGATAATTTGTCATTTCGTCTTGGTTTTATGTTTGTTACGTAGTTACTCCCAAACACGTCTTCAAATCGTTATGAAATATATATATATATATATATATATATTTAACTAGGCCGTTCGATTTGCATTAAGTTTTAAAACAAGGACTATTCAAAACACACAGTGATCTTGCCTCACAAATAAAATAAAAAAGAAAGAAAGAAATTATGATTATCTAACACATTAAGAAAGTTTTCACTTAAATAAAAACACAACAAAGTGTAGTACATTTTGTTATATTTTGATTTATATGAATTCAAACCCTTTCGAGTTAGAGTTACAAAAACATAAATATAATCATTACGTAACAGTTATACGCTTTCGTTCCCTGCGATTTCCTTTAAAACGTCATATACTCGTAGTTCCCACGTAATTTGTATATATGTATCAATATGAATCGTAGTTAATTTAAAGCAATAGTCGTATTGCTTACCTTTCCAACGCATTAAGCCATTAAGCACCGAGCCCTACAAATAATGGCGGTAATTGTTCGTTTTACTGATAAGACCATCAGTATTCTTGGTACATCGATAACTATTGCATATTGTTGTTTTCTTTTTTTATTAAAAATCAAAAACCTTTCGTTCATCAAGCCTTATTAAAAATAAGAAGATAAAATAATGGCCTCTCCCAGTCGAATACTACATTATTGTCAAGGTTGGAAACGAACTAGAGTTGGTGATCAGATTTGTGAAGGGAAATGAAAGAAAAGGACCTAACCTAATACTTAGGTAGTAAGCAAGGTTCCTTCGGGATTTCCACATCTAAATTCACTATGATTGGCCCCATTGAGATACTACATAATATTTGCAGTTACTGTGATTCCAATTATGATAATGATTTGTGATTCCGAAATGATAATCATTTTGATACCTCCCCGTGAAATATTTGACTTTTATTATTTTTCTATGTGAACGTGTTTTGTTCCTATGGTAATTACTGTTAATATTTCTTTGCCTAGGTTTATTTTTTTATACGTCCTGTGCTAATCAGTAGCCGCACTGCTTTTTCACGGACGATGTATAATGTATAAAAAACATTTAAGAAGCAAGGTTTTCTGTTCATAGAACCACTATTTATATTGTATACGAAATAACGTCGTAACAAATTATTGTCAATTGAACTGAAATTCATCCCTATGTCTTTCTTTGGTGGTTATCTACAGCAAGATTAGATTTTGAAGGAAAGGCGAAAAGTTCTTCTCTTTACAGGGATCACAAAGCTATGCTACGAAGTATTTGAAAGTGCAATGAAATAAAATAAATTGATAAGACATAAAATAAAGACTGCATCCCCTACCTGGCTTTCCTTCAGTGGTCTATTTTACGTACTAGGGTGGAGGAGTTAGTATTCGGCTTTAACTCTAACTAGGCATTAGTCTAAGCCTGTGGGAATACTATGTGATTTACCCTGAATTTAAGGTTATGTTGGCGTATTTGACGTTTTTCGGAATCTCTGGCGGTGTATTTACATGTACATTTATCTAAGTAATTGATAGGGTTGCTAAATGTTATATATCTAACAATTTGGGGTACGTCGTTTTCCATAAATAGTATAGTAAGAATAAATTATAGAGTACAGTCTGGGAAAACTTTAAATTTGTATGATTTATGTTATTATAACATATAAACATTTTTTGTAGTTTCAAAATTGCGGCAAAAAAATACTACTCCACTGATAATTTAAAATTTATTTTATTTGTTTACAATTTAATAATGTTTATAATAGTGGAATGTATTCCTCGTCTTTCTCTAGTCTCACTACCATTAAATGCATACACGAAATTTGGCAATATTTATGTAATATAGTTTATTATAAGTTGAATAAGACGAAATACTAATTAAAAAAACTGTTTAAAACAGCCGCTATGTTGAGATTTTCAATTCGATATTTCTTAATTTCAAGACGGTTGTATATGATTATACTATAATCTCGTATACCAAATTTCATATTATTATCTTATTCATTGTGGTCGCTACGACGGTCGGACGGTATGTAGAACATAATTTTGTTCTGTTTTTTTTAACCCATGAATCATGAAGATCAGTGAAAAACATATCGAAATGTTTAACAATTACAACACTTATCCTATACTTGGTAGACTGGGTAAGTAAAAATGGTTCTAAATTATTGCAATAGCTTGAAGCATTGAACATTTCATGGTTTTTGAAGTGAACAATTCCTTGTAGGAGAGAGATCACAATACAGTGTTTCGAATTTATGTAATAAAGATTCGTACATTATCTGGAAGAAATAGTTTTATATTTTTACTTATTTAAGTTAATTGTAATTATTTAAATAGATTTTTCCTGTGCGTCAAATTAGAAATTGTCAAACTTCTAACACAATATCCTTAAATCAGTCAAACTTCGTAAAATATTTATTTATTTATTTTAAAATAATTCTAACGTCATGTTAAGAATCTTTTTCTAATACAAACAAATGCGTACATTTTAATGATGGAAAGTGAGATTGGAGATAAAAGATTTTCCATTTTTTGTCAGAGGTAAAGGCTGGGGGCTAAAGCTCTGAATGCCAGAACGAAGGGGATGAGGCGACCATTGATTTTATTTAAGTCCCCTTCGAGAGGAGATCTGTTTTTCAATATTATGCGCGCTATCCCTCATGAAGTCCGGTTTTATTGTCTGCTCTACGACCGAGAGAGACAGAGAGAGAAAACCCGTCATTTTTCGTTCCTTACGAGTTCTGTTTGAAAAACATTTTCTAAATGGGGAAAAAATACTTTCGTTTATTTCTCTTATCTTTATTTGCAAGCATTCACGTAGATGAAGACATTTTAAACGTGAAGTCTATATTTTATATTTCCGATATTAGTCCAGGTAAAATATATACATATTTTTTAAGGGATATCTTACATATAAACGATTTTTTTACTGGAATGTATTTGTTAGGGAATCTAGAAAAGTACTCACTATTCTGCTGACTTTTTCAGGTGCCGATATTCTGTAAAAAAAAAAAATAAATAAATAAAAAATAAATCATAATCATCAAATGGAAAAGCCTTACTACTGTCGATTAAATTTTTTTTCTACGAAACAAAATTTATGTAAAAATATGATGTTCACATCTGCTTTCAATATGGCAACTCAACAATATGAGATAAGGTTTTCTAGTTTGCGAGACGTTTTACAACATTGCATAGAAATAACGTTTACCTGAAAAATTGTTTTCCTTTAAACATTTAGATAAATCGTTATTTTCCAAAATTTTATAAAAATATCCATTTTTCACAATGAAATTTAAAATCAATAATATTTGGCGACACTACAAAGTTTGTGACATGTCTAAGCGATGGGTATTTTAATTATTAAAACTAATTATTTCTATGTAAATATTTATTGAACTTTCATGACGTTGACTAGTATTGACTAGTATTAATGAGGGGTGAAATTGTGCACTTCCTACATCTTCTAGAGTGGGGAAATCCGGTAAGTGAAGCCCCTCCTACCACAACTCCTTTACAAAGTTCAGCATCTAGCGGGTAAGGTGTAGATATCTCCTCTACAACAATCTGATACTAACCCTTTTATTCATTCCTGCACCACTGCAGTAATTGGTGGTGATTTCAATTTATCTCTACTTAGTCTGGGTGTTTGATCACAACCTTCTTTTGTTATAATTCCCAACAAGTTCCTTTGGTTGTTCTTAACTTTGGTATTCTTTCCCATTTTTGGCTCTTACGGGCTCTTCTACTTTCTTTAGTGAAGAAAAATTAATCGCAGATTTAGTGAGCAGAGTGTTGATCCCCCACACTTTGGTAAGTTGGTCCCACAGGTAATATTTTACCCTTTCTTGCCCCACTCTGTTCTCTTCTCAGTGGTTCATATCCCAACACGTTTCCTTGTGGAGACGGGATGTTCTTTCTTCAATGTTTCTGAGGGATTTTCCCCTTCTTTTTTGGGTGCTTCATCTATCAGGAGTACGGTTCCTTCGGAATGCCCTGATTGACCTCTCCTAGTTTTATTATCTTCGCGTTGACGACGAAACGAGACGAAGTATAGGACTTCCATTGCCAATAGTCACCACCTAAGGTATATTCCATTTTACCAACGAGTTGGGATGCGATGATATCCCGAAAGCTCATTACGTTTTATTTCTCTGTCCATGTTTTTTTTTTCCAACGAGCGGCTAGGGAAAGAATGGTCCACCCACTCAGACCCCAATTGGTTGTTATTTTTTACCTGATATCCGAGTCACCAAATATCGTACATTGTTTGTATGTGACACATTTTCACAATATCAGCACTGGTCGCTGTAAGGAGACATAGTAAGGGGGAGTCAAGGTGAAAAAGGATCAAGAAAGCTACCTCCACAGAAATATTACAGGTAACATAAAATACCTCGGTAACATAAATAGTAGGGATCTGCAAAGGTTGTTTGCAGTGAATGCCCACTGGCCAATGAATTTCATAAATTAAAAATAATAATAATTAATTGGTTGTTAACGAATAACCTTTCAATAGTGAAGCTACTTTGAGAGTCAAGCCCTAACTGGACATAGAGGGTTCTATTTACATATGTGTTAGTTATCATTGGGGAAACGAAAACAATGCTATAATTATACAAATAGAAACAATATCATCATTGGTATCATAACACCTATACAATAATTTCAGTTCAATATTATGTTTTACTATTTAAAACATCTCTTCGTTTTCCTATTTTCCAACATCTAATCAGATATTGAAAATCTAGTTTGTTAAATAATATAAGAAAATAAAAATAAAACCTGAACACAATTTCTCACGAATAGGTTTCTTACATTCATTGTTATTGAATAAACTTTATTGAATAAGCGTTTTATTGAATAAACTTATTTTTGAGATTTTTTTTTTCAAGGTTCATATTAGTTTTAAAATAATAATAATAATAATAATAATAATAATAATAACAACAATAATAATAATGCTGTATTAATGAAACAGGAGTACAAAACAAACAGTAACGTTTCTTGTTCATTTCAATTTATTTTAAAAACAATATTACAACAAAATTACAATTAACTTTTCCATAGTACTATAAACAATTAATTATCAAAAACCATCTGTTTGGTTGGTTCCACACTTATATTTCAACTTAATATAAAATAAAATTTAGATCCAAAAATAACATCCAATGTTTGAAAAAAACTATTGCAAAGTCCCTGAAAAAAAAATCAATAATATTAAACAGATAATGTAATTTCGATTCCTGACCCTCCAAGACTATTAATGGGACATTCGTAGAGTTGTTAAATACGGCAGGGCCGAGTCACAGACACAAGCGTAGGGAGTGGAGACTACATCAAAATGTAGAACTTCGAGGCTCGATTAGACCGAAAATCTGAGACCTTCGAAACTAGAAGAAACGTTTTGAAATATACACATCTATGAGGTACGTTCAAGCGTAGCTGATATCAAGAAAGTAGTGACATTCACAGTTATAAGGTTTAGTAAATCTACGTAAGAACGGTTTTAAATAAACTCGCCCTATACTATGTTTAAAACCCCTAGATCTACCAAGTAAATTTATCATTTCGTAAAGGTCCAATGAGGCACATTTTTGGCATTACATTTTGAGAATCTGCTTGTTTTGTATGATCGGGTTGGGTAAGTACCACGATGGTACTCATGACTTAATTTTAACTTCATTAAAATGTGAATAAATTTGATGATGCTTTTAGCGAATTAATGTGGGATATCAACAATTAAAAAATTGCAATTCAAATTAATTGTCACTACCACTTCTAGTGATCTTGATTGTAATATTTATATATTCTTCGATTGGAATTTTTTCAGAACGTTACGATTTTTTAGCTATCGTAAATTTTCTTTCAATTGTAAAATCGATAGTTAATGAATAACTAAATCAAATATAATTAGGTGTATCGATGATAATAAATCAATCGTATATTGTTAAGTGACGCGTGTCCTATGAAGGAACTGTAAAGTTTGAATTGTCATGAAAAAGTTGTTTTCTAACCGATTTGGTATTAATGTTGTAGATATAGTACATACAAGTGTACAGCAGAATGTTTATGTAAATATTTTGCATGCAAACAAAATGAGGCCGTTTAAAGTGAAACACAGTTTTTGGGCCATTATAATATCTTATTTTTTTTATTAAATCTAAAGATTTACTAATATTCACGTTAGTAATAAAGAAAACAATAATCAACAATGAAAATGTAAAATAAGATAGAATTAACGCTATTTAAATTGAAAACCATGTACAACTTTGCATTCATAGCACTGTAGAATGAATGCTACATACGCATGGCAAACAAAATCTAGTAAAATCTTAAGAATTTTATTTTTAATAATAATCTTTAACACCTCATTTGTATTAATGGTGAAAAAATAAAGTCTTGTAGAACTTTATTTTTTTAATGAGCCTATGAGCAGTGGATTTGGCCACACAGTGTTTAACTAATAGCATTTTGTTCAGCAAGAGATTTTAGCAAGGACACATTAATATTTTCGTCCATAGTCATATCAGATTGTCGAGTGAATTTTTTCACTACTGTTTCAGTTTGCAGTAATAGTATTTTCAACTTCGCTATTGATCTGTGTATATCTTGGTACATAGCTTGAAATTGTCTTCTTTCTCCAAGATCATTATAAAATTAGATTACCCACTACGTTATGCTCTATTGAAAAATCCATAAAACAACAAGAAGTTAACTGATAATTTATTAAAAAACTACTCAAAATTACACCAAAACTAACCTAACAGCTAATTTGTTTTTCTTTCCAAAATATCATAACAACTGTTATTGAAACAATCTAATAGCACAAACACTGTGTTGTTAAATTAACCATGATGTTGTGTGTATGCAATATATTTACTTTAAAATTCTGTGGTAGCCTATACTTTTCTATATACATACAACATTTATGCATAACTTTAATTACATCGATTCAAAAACAACTGTTTTACAAGTCAAATATTGGAATACCTATATGGTACACATTGAATAAGTGAAAATAGTGATTTTTGATTTTCAATTGTGATAGGTCAAATGTACCGAGCACAAGGAAAAAATATAAAAACTGTACTTACGCATTCCAATTATTTACAGTATTCTATAACCTTCTGTAACCTACCTTAGTGGGTATGTTTTCCAGGAGTGTGTTGATTGCTGCTACTGAAGATGTTGCCTTTGTCACTGAAATGTCGTCTTGTTGTGTTTCAATAAGTGGTTGATTGTTAATTTACCACAAGTTTTGTTGAGTATATTTACGATAATATATATTATTCATTTTACAGAAAAAACAACATATAACAAATCGTTTAGTGAAGGCAATTACTGCAATGAGAAGAGAATAAAAATTGCGACCAATTTATTTCTTGATGAAGCCATTTAGTATGAAAGCTCAAAGGTTTACAAAGACTTTAAACTGACCGACTTTGGTGAATAGGCGCTCTGGAAATGTTGGTTTTCTTCAATTACTAATATATAACAGTCTGGCTTTAGACTTGCTTCCCTCAGATTCCCGCAACCCTTTCTACAAAATTCGCTTTCAATAATGAATGAGTCCACTTCCACTCTTGTATCTTAGAGGCTATGGAATAGAATACAGTATTAGGATAAGTGATTATTATTTGAAAATTTTTACTTGTTAAATTATTTTATTATAGTACCGTGTTAATTAAGAAATTAAGCACTAATAAAACTATTTCTTACCTTCCCTGTTTAAGAAAGTTTTTAAATGTATTTCTGTCTATTACACTCATGACTGAATTTTTATATTTATGTCTGTAGATATTTACATATTTAAATATTGTTACTCCAACTTGGTTTCCTGCACAGTTGGAGAATAACTACCGTAAGAAAGAAACAGACACCACGATTTTATCAAAGATTTTGTTACAATTTTAATTCTAGTTATTGTATAAAAATTTATAATCAATATTTTTATATATAAGTGGGACTAACATAGTCAGTGTAATATTAAGCGAGAACAATTTAGATATTTATCCTAGATAACACAAACAAATGAAAAATTCACATCTAACTTTATAAGAATTAAGATCGGGAAGATAGTAGATTATCTTTCTTCTCTTTATTATTTTATTGTTTATTGTGTTGCCATTCTATGAAAATTATCTATTTTATCCTTTTTGAAAAACAAAATCTTTATATTTTTATTACAATTTCGTAATTCATTCATTCAATGTCATACATTTTTTTCTTATATCTTCTATGTTATAACATATTAAACGAGATATAAATATGCATATTATGCCCATTAAACTGCACATTTCTGCGCTGACAAAGAGCATAGTTACTACTAAATTTGTAATTTCCAACCTCTTAAGAAAATGTAATATTCGTATAGTTTCGATCCTGCTTGAAAGAGTCACCGAAACGAGCGAGTACAGCTTCGAGGTGCGTTATGATTGAGACAATGTCACGACAGAATCACAGTAGAGTTTTTAATATAAATACACCTACGTCAATATATTAACAACAAATATATGTAATTAGACCCAATCCGATGCCAATAAAATAATAATATGCACTATTAGGAGGTTCAAAAAACCTGCGGACTACTGTTTTAAGCAAACTTATCCTGCTGGGTAAAACATTCCAACTAGACCCAAGAAACCAACGTTGAGTGATATATGTAGAAGATCTGTTTTTAATGTGTTATGTTAGACTGGGTAAGAGTCATGATGGCTAATGCAACTTGTTTTTGAATTTAATTAGAAAGAAAATTTCTGTGAAACGTAACTGGCTTAAACCACGTTTAGATCTTTTTTATAGGACTTGGTAACGTCAAGTGGCACAGGTTCGAAATTTGTTACTGGCGTTGGGTTTTTCGTAATTTACGCTGTTCTCCAGTCTTCATAATTCCAACTGATATAAGGAAAAGACGATAAGTCATAACAAAATTGTTTAGAAGGAGAAAATAGCTTGCTTACGACATTGTCCACCCTACCACACGTTTCTATTCGATAATTAATTGTATGGTTAATGAGGCCGAATTCGTAAAGAATAATAATTTATCAAAAATTTTTTTTAATACAATTTTCTTTGTTTGTTCGTAACACAATTCGATTTTATCGATAATGTGGTTTTTGTTGTTTTTTGTCCTTATGTCCATTGGATCATTTGTAGTAAAACCAGAGTCTAATCCTAACGAGTTGCAATGTTGTGATATTTAAATTCCAAATATCTGACGTGTTCTATAATAGGTAAAAATAAGTGAAAGATGTAGAAATATATCCATATATTAGACTTATACTTGTACTTTGTTTAATTTTACATAGTCTTTAGTTTTCTTGAACACAAGAGTTCATCCAAACTTTTGATCCGTCTTTCATTTTTCATATATCCTCAATTTAATTCTATAAAAACTTTGATCTCTTATCTCGAGTCGTAGCATGTTCTGTATTTAATGTGACATCACTAAAGTATCAGATTTCAGCTGCGAGTGACGTAATGCAACTTGACAATGTCGAGATTAATTGCTGTCAGTGAAACTGCCACTCGAAGATTCCTGCAAACGTCATTTCGCATCTATCATGAAATAAGTGCCTCCTATAGAGTTATTGAGATATAGTACGTACAGCTTACAATTAATCTGGGTAAAGACACTAGAACTTGTAGGCGTTGACTTAATTTTGTGGTTTTTATTGATATGAATTATTAAGAATATCAATATAAATCTTATTTTGAGTCAAAATATGACAAAATATACGACTGTTCCATTTTTTATTAAAGGTGAAGAACTGTTCGGTCATCATCGTCTTATTTAAAAAAGAAGAAGAAAATTTTATGAAATAAAGTATCCATATCGAATACTATATAAGCGTTTTTCTTGAAAGAATACAAGTGTTTGTTAAAGATACATATTAAGAAAGATTGAAAAAACGAATCCATCCAAAATACATGATAACATGTAGAGATCCAACTAAATTCTTCGGGTTTGACACACCCGGACTCACTGAGGACCCCCTGAGGAACAAAACACAAGAAAGAGAAGAAAATTGTTACATTTTCTAAAGTTAACTCGATGGATTAGGAATGAATTTACTCTACATTCAGGTTTTAAAATTATACGAGTATTTTTAAATATGTTATCTATTTTCTAATATCGTTTTAAAATAAATGTTGCAAAAACATTGCATAAACTTTCTCACTGACTAATTCCGAAAACACTAAAAAACCAAGCAATACTAATCAATCATCACAAAAATGTGGGGTTGCCAGTTGACTCCATTTAAAAATAATACGTATTTAAATAAAATCCTAAAGTTACTTCATTTGTACCACATACAAATCCTCAGAGTAAATCGTATTCGAATTAAAACTTCTTTTTATTTACGATATTCAAGCCCCCCCTCCTAATTTCATAAAAGAAAATTAAATATTTTTTAAAGATTTTTGTATATTTTTTACCAATAAATCAAAGCTTATATTGAGAATTTTGTGTTTTTTCTCTTTATATAACCACCAAATTTTGATTTATAGTAAATACATTTTTAAAATTTAAATCCTGATATATGGGCAAAATATATTCTCATAACGAATTTTTATTAAAATCTGTTCACAATCGACAGGCTACACACAAATGACAAATACATTAGTCATTCAAAATAGTCACTCGAAATATCAAGGATTTCAACTATATCTCAGAGGCTCACTTTAGTGGCTTGGCAATTCCGAGGGTACCATGCTGGATTTACAACATTTTCATGTAGTCTTGGGATAGATTTCTATCTTGTATCTTTCTTCTAATCCTCCATATCTTCTTTTCCGACCCTGACGATATTAGAGTATTCAAGGGCTAGGTATCTTCATTTTTCGTTTTTTTCTTCTGATTTTATAAGGCGACGATGACCGACTGGTTTTCACCATTAATTAACGTGGAGAATAATACCCTCAGTTGTCCTAAAAAAGAATATATCTTTAAAAAATTAAGACGTAATTGTGTTGACTCAATACATAACTTTATCTATACGTACATGTAAAAACAGTTAAAATAAGTGTCTTAACATTTCAGTGTAACACCTGGTTATCCAGCATTTATTACTTATTTCACTCTTAATTTCAAAATAATTTCGGACTTTTATTTTCGGTTTTCAAAATTGACTATTAGAAATAATATTAGTTTGCAAAATCTCAACCTAAGGTACATGTAGAAACCGCCCTTTCACTTGTTAAATTTGGTTTTAATACGTTGGTAATTGCGAGAAATTATTATGGTTGAATGAAACCAATAAGTTGATCTTGAAAAGAGTCAATACAGAACCGACTAACAAGCAATTACTGGATATTGTGGAGTTCAAAATGTATGTTTTCCGTTGAAATTGGAGCGGAATTTGAGAGGAAAGCGAAAGTGGAGTAATAAGGAGGAACAAACAATTGAATAATCGATATCCTTTAGCAACGTCTATTGCCAAGGATATATTCTGTAGCTAAAGTTTTAATAAATAACCGACGTTGTAACAAAGTCTAATTACAACTTTAAATGTTATTTTAGTTTCGATGAAATGCAATTAATTTTATAAGTCGCGTCGGCAACAGTTCAACTTTAAATTAATTACTTAATCATTTTATAAAATATGAAGGTAAAATTTGTTTCTTTCAACAGTTAAAAAGTTACTTTATTTTATGTATTTTTTTGAATAAAAATAAGTGATTTTACAAATCTCGAAATATATAGAATCGAAGAGAAATAGGTCCCTATCCAAAATGAGGTTTTAAATACACCATTTTTCATCTTGTCTCTATGTCCGTTACGCAGTTACAACTAAATGGGTCTGTCAATCGCTATGAAGATTAGAAAAGTTTCTGCAACCATGCCAAACGATTATGTATACATATATGATAGTAACGGTGAAGGCATTAAAACTTAACTTTAAACAATCATAAACGATGAGGGTCATCATAGTAGTTACCCAGCCCCACGTAAAATGCAATTCAAACAGATCCCCCAAAATTGGTTATTGTACCTAGTACGAAATGTTAAATTTCAATGGATCTTATCGAGAAGGGCAATTTTTATTAAAACCGTTCTTTCAAATCTTTCCTGAACCTCTTAATAGTTTATTTCACTACTTTGATGATGTTGGTAGCCCTAACGAGTATCGAAATGTGTTTATATAAAAAAGTCTCCACCTGTATCGCTGGTGTCAGTGTTTCTTCCCTAATGGGTCTCGGAGTTGTACGTACTTGAAGTAGGCTCCACCTCGTTGGCTCAAGCCTGCTGTATCTCGTATAGTAAACAAATATCTTTTAATAAGCAGGTCAATATTCGACTATACAATTAATTATGTCGTTGTCGTTGTCGTTGCCGTTGCCGTTGCCTTTGCCATTGTCGTTGGCGTTGTCGTTGTCGTTGTGGTTGTCGTTGTCGTTGTGGTTGTCGTTGTCGTTGTCATTGACAACTTTTCGTTGCCATTGGCATAGTCGTCTTTGTCTCCTTTGTTGTTGTTGTCGTTGTCTTTGTCGTCGATGTCGTTTTATTCGCTGTCATTGTCATAGTCGTGTTGTTTTCGTTTTCGTTGTTGTAGTTGTTGTAATTGTCTTTGTAGTCGTTGACTTTGTCGTCATTGTCTTTGTAGTCGTTGACTTTGTGTCGTCGTTCTCGTTGTATTTGTCGTCGTTGTCGTTGTTGTCATTGTCTTTGTCGTCATTGTCTTTGTAGTCGATGACTTTGTCGTCATTGTCTTTGTAGTCGTCGAATTTGTGTCGTCGTTCTCGTAGTATGTTCGTCGTTGTCGTTGTTGTCATTGTCTTTGTAGTCATTGACTTTGTCGTCGTTGAATTTGTTGTCGTTGACTTTGTGTCGTCGTTCTCGTTGTATTTGTCGTCGTTGTCGTTGTTGTCATTGTCTTTGTCGTCATTGTCTTTGTAGTCGATGACTTTGTCGTCATTGTCTTTGTAGTCGTCGAATTTGTGTCGTCGTTCTCGTAGTATTTTCGTCGTTGTCGTTGTTGTCATTGTCTTTGTAGTCATTGACTTTGTCGTCGTTGAATTTGTTGTCGTTGTCGTTGTCGTTGTCTTTAACGTTGTCTTTGTCGTTGTTATCGTCTTTTTCGTTGTCGCCTTTGTTGTCGTTGTAGTTGTTGTCATTGCCTTTGAAGTCGTTGACTTTGTCGTCGTTGAATTTGTTTTCGTTGTCGTTTTCTTTGTCGTTGTCTTTGTCGTCGTTATCGTCTTTTTCGTTGTCGCCTTTGTTGTCGTTGTCGTTGTTGTTATAGTTATACGTGGGACTATAGTGGCCTCATATGTCAATTTAAAAAAAAAATTGAAAATGTCAAAATTTCGGCCATTTAATTTTTTTTCATATCCCATGTGTTATAATAAATTGATGAAATTCTGCAGGTAATGGTATAAACCTGACCTGTGAAGTTGATAAATAGCGCAGTTATTTTCAATAACGTAATTCCGACGTCATGGAAATAGTTATATTCAACATAACGATGTTCTTTAAACCTACGTTACATCTGTCTTGATCAACTACTGGATAAAACACATTCTTCTACTAATTTAATTTAACATATCCCTCAAGGCCCAAGAAACCAATTTTTGTGCATTTACATTTAGTAGAACTGTTTCCATTACATTGTTTGATGGGGCTGGGTAAGTAATCTGATGGCACAATCAACTTGTTTTTATTGTAATGATGTAATATTTTGTATGTGAGGATTATAAAGTAAAATATGTGTGTTCGTTTTCTTAAAACATCCATTCTAAACGATTTTAATTCAAGGAGACTCCACTTCTTTTGACGTGACGGATACGACCACCTCATAACTTCAATGTTTAGCTAACATAACTAGACCTATGCGTGTTTTGTCGTACGCAAATTAACAGACAATACATGCGCATTGCGCTTTGTTTCTTCCATTACATTTCCGTCTCCCTTTCCCCACTCAACTTTACTAGGCACGTAAATATTTCCAAGTAACAATTTACCGTCTAAAACAATGTTACTCTGCTTATATATGTCGTGTGAGACTTGCAAACACTCAAGAAATGTTTAGAGTATGTTATTTTATACACGATTGTGTGTCTTATTTATTTAATCTATAAAGTTCTGCAATTCATTTATGCATTCACAAAAACAATGACTAAAGCCATTTTAAAGATAGGACATTCACAACTTACCAAGTTATATAAACACATTTGTTTAAATATTAACATTATATTTGTTCAAGATTATACGATGCATTAACTAAATTATCATCCTCAGGTATTACATGTGTCGGGGTGTCAACCTGAGGATAATGACTTAGATATCGAAACGTCGTCATGAACAAATCCATTGTTCATAATGAAATGTTTTGTTTAATTTTATTTTCTAATTGAAAGGTTTATCAAGTTGTGCATATTCAAGTAGCTTCAAAAATTATGTATAAAAAGTAACATTTATTTATAATGTTTTCGTTTCTCCTGTTTAAAGTAGAAAATCCTCTTGGTCCTCATTGCTCATTATAAAAAAGAGGAAAATAGCATAAATTACGCTATTATACGATTGAATAGCGTCAGTTTTTCCTATTGTTATTTATAGGCGAAAATATTCTCGATTATTATGGCCTTATAAAAGCCGCCTAGCCTTCGATTACTATAATAGTGACCAGGGTGGGAAATGAAATAGAGTTCTTCAAGGGGACCTAATAAGAATGATGAAAGAGAGGGGGTCAACCAATGACTACGTGAAAAAATATGTAGATACAACCTAGACTCTTCGGAATTGCCAAGCGATTATTCAGCATATTGAGGCTCTAAGCGTCATATAATGTAAGGGTTGGAAGAGGACAAGAGTTGTTCAAGAAAGATTTTATAAGAAATATAAAAAAGGGTCTAACTTAAGACAACATGAAAAAAAAAGGGGGAAAAAAGATTCAGCTAGGATACCTCAGTATTGCCAAGCCCGTATTCACTATAATGAGTCCTTGAGAGCCTAATAACTTCAGTCTCTGAAGAGAACAAGAGTTGGTAAAGAGAGATCTGATAGGAAATATGAAAGTGAGAGACAACATGATTTAAGTATAAACCCAGCTAGGGTTACTCGGAATTACCAAGTCCGTATTAAATGTGACTCTGTCAGGATTATCTGTGAAGTAAAAACGGTAATGGATTAAGTGATATAAGAAAGAAAACAATACAACTTTGTTTATGGGTTAAAAAATGTCCAACTTAGGTTTCTCTTATTACATGCTGAAATTCATATAATTTTTTTAATGGATTCGAATTTTTAATTTCTCAAAAAAATACGTAGTATAGAGAAAGTTGTGCTATGGGTTAAAAAATACACAGAATTTGTTTCGCTTATATCCCTTTTGAGTTCAACTGAGTCCAAACAAGTTCTTTTTGTAGTGAAGTCTCTCTAAAGTGTGACGTCTGTCTGTTCTACGTGGAGTGTTCTGCAGCCAACATGCATGCACTTACATTAATAAAATTTTGAATGTTGTCATATTTTACCTACACATAAATACTTATTATATTTTTTCTATTACTCAAAATTTGAGTTTACCTGTCATAACAAACCAATTCCTAATTTGTGGACTCTAAGAACTCGAAGATGGGACAACTACAAGTATTACCAACTGTGTCTTAGTGGTCTCGTAGCTGAGACATCACTACACATTTTGTTTGATTGCGAGATCCTTTAACGTCAGCACCAGACAAAATTTTTAAAGAACACCTCACAGAAGATCCTAGAGTTTGTCAAAGGCACTGGGGTCGGTGTACGGTGAACAAAAGGATGGATAGCACAATAGCCTCATAGCCGAAGTACTGGAGGCCAACAGATCTTAAGCAAAACGGACCCTACAAAAATAAATAAATAAAAAGACTCAATGATCATCACCTCTCCAAAAATGGTTCGCGAGTTATCCGTCAAAAAACAAAATATCAGTCACGACACTGATATAAAAGACGTAATAACTCAAAATCAGATCTACCGATTTCACACAAATGTTATTGAAATATAAAGATTAACAACCCATTATAGTGTGGAAATTCCAAGTAAAAACAGATTACGAATCAGGAATAATAGACAAAAAAATAAAACCAATTCCACCTGGACATCCGTCAATAAAAGCGCGTTTTCATTTAAATATAATATACGTTAAAGATGCATTTATGACACGAGCACAAGTTTAAACCCTTTCAAATATATACTGGATGATAATTTAATCGTTCACATTATTTTTATATCGTAAACTATTAATCAGAGAAAGACTTTAAATGTGGGACTGTTGTTACTTTGTTTTGCAAACTCTTAAAAATGGCCACCAATTTCCAATATGGTTGCCAACTTTTATATTTCGTATAGTATGTATATTTTGTATGGTGTTTCCGGATTCTATAAAACAATTTAAGACTTTTTATTCTTGATTATTGTTTGATAAATCTATTAGTTTATAGGCGCTTAAATTTTCGACTATTTGATGTTTGAAACATTTTCATGGAGGCGATTTTTCATACTTCCCATTGTTGAGTCAAGAGAAATTTATAAGTTTAGCGTAGATGTGGAAATAATAATTTATCACTACATATAATTTGTGCAACAAATAAAAGATTCCTAGTATGTAGTGTAGTTAAAAGGTAAGTACAAAACACAAACTAATAGCCTTTCTTTAACAAAGCTATTGATTCATAACAAATGCTCTAACAAACCACCATCATTTGTAATCCTTTATTCACCCCTAATAGGTTTTAAATTTTGTTTTGAAACAGATTTCATCGTATAAAATATTATTTTATCAGGTTATTTAATTCCTTAGCTTATTCAGCACTATAAAATGACTTGGCTTACTACACTGGATTCAAGCAAGTTTTTATTTGTAGTCCCACATTATTATTTCACATCCTACATTATGCCTACTTACATTTTGTCTAGACTCAAATTGGAAGTATGAAATATCGTGTTCTAATAATGCTCCAAACGTCAGATTACTCCTAACCTAAAGGAGTAGGTTCATCAAACCGTATCCAAGGATAAGGATATTTTAAAATTTCGTACAAAATCTGAAAACGTCTTAAAATCATGTGTCCTAAAAGAAATTTAAAGTTGGCAGTTATATTGTAAAATTGACGCCATTTCTTACAGTTTGAATAACAGATTTTTAAGTTATAGGAAAAAGTAACAACGGTCCCCCATTTAATGCCCATGATCAAATAATCACTCTGTATAAGTAGTATCGATTGTACATTTTACTTTTGACTGACAACTACATAAATGACTGTTTTTGTGACAAATAGTTTTGTTTCTATTTGTTTTTTATGGAAGGCCGAGTCAGGAAGTTTGTGAAACGTTGTTGCACAGTTTATTTTTCTTATTTAGTTTTTTTATAGACACAGAATATATTTTTCCAAAGTTTAAATATTTATATACTGTAATAAAATTTATCCTAAAATGATTGCACATAAATTCTCCAGATTTTGCCTCAATACGCGCTTCCACATTTCCACAGAAGTGGTTGCCAATCAATTGTATCAAAATTAACTTAATGAAATCATCGCCATTGTTCATTCCGCCACAGTTATTCCTCTGGATGTAGTCACGAGATGCTATTATATTAAGTATCAAAGGTTGAATGACGTGATAACGTGATCATGCTTTGTGACATTGACTGCTACTAGGTTCGTCTCGACCTAGTGGTTGTAAGGAGAAATCGTGTTTGATTAAAAACTACGTTAGTTGGAACATAAAATTTGACATAGTTAAATTTGATAAATTTAATAAATAGTTTTCTTTGGAGATATAGATATAATATCCGAACTTATGTTTAGACTAGGGATCGATAAATTAAACAACGATTGTGACGCAAGAAGACCTTTTTTTCTTTTATTTTTACTTTTTCAAATATGCGTAATATAAAGACAATCATGAGAAGAGTCTAAAAATTGATGTTTACTTTTTGTAGATATACAGGGTGTTTCAAAAATCGATCAAAAGCTTTCGTTGGTCACATCTAATCAAATAAAAAGTTTCCGCTATATTAACATATTTCCTAAAATGCTTGGTTTTCTATCTAGCCGCCAGTTTGTGTTATTAAACAAAAAAGATAGTTACTTTAATTTTTAAATGATATAGAGTTGAAATTTTGCATACTACTTAGTGTTTTAAAAACTTAATTTGAGAAAAATAATCAACCGATTTCCTTAATCATTTCAAGATGACTGATATTCAAACATTTTAACGTAAATATAAAATAACCGTTATTGTTATAAAATATTTACCTTTCTTAACAATAAACGAGACATTTTAAAATTCTTTCTAGGTTAAAGGATTAGTTACCAACAACAAAATGAAAACATTAGTTCTTGGTAATACAAAAATCTACAACAACCAAGATTAGTCTAGAATCAAAATTATTATCGTTTGAAATTAGCAAATTTTTATCTCTAAATATTCCTGTAGCTTGAAGGATAGCTCAGTTATCAATACACCCAACAATAATATGTAATAACTAATATCTATTAGTAATATCTATATGTAGGTATTTTTTTTAAAGTACCTGTTTTTGATATATTCGACTTTAAAAAATACAAATAATCACCTACTTTGAAATGACTAGAGGAATCGGTTGATAATTTTTCTCCAAATAGGTCTTCATAATATTAAGAAGCATGCAAAATTTCAACTCCAAATAATTTATCATTTATCGTTTTTTTTTGTTTTTTTTTAATTCGAAAAGTAAGCATTTCGGTACACTTGTTTATTTTCGCATGGTGTAGTACTCTGCTGCACAAAGACCTCAACCGATTTTAATCATATTTGATGTTTGTGTATATTTATATTTTAGTCTGTGACTTATTAAAATTTGGTGGTATATATCATAAGGTTAAGAAATATGCGACAATACGATTTTTTACAACACTTCTAACAATTTTACTCAAGTGTAGGCCATTAATGAAAAAGTCTAATCTTAGCGGTCCCTCCAAAAGTGCCGGTTCTTCTGTTACCAATAGATTTTTTTATATTTTAAATCCTCTAAATGATTGCTGTAATATACGCAATTTCTCAAATCAGCTTTACCTATTTCATGAAATGTTAGTAAAATTTAAAGTAAATGACCCATGTGTAAGACCTCGACTGAACAATATACAATTTAGAAATAATTGAAAAAAACAAAACAAAATTATTCATAATTTATTTCCATAGATATCCTAATTAAATTAATGACTTAAAACAATATTTGGCTCCTAGATACTTCCAATAAAATGTGTATCTATCTTTAAATATGTTAAGTAAAATTTATTGAGTAGCTCGTAAAATATTATTTACTATTCCACATATTACAAGTGAACGAAAGTTGTAGATGGCTGTAATCTTTTCCCTTTTCTTTGTTTAGTGAGTTAAATTTTGTAGGATTAACTGATTTAAAAGCAATTTTTTATCTTTTAAAGTGTCTTTTTTAAACAAAGGATAAACGTAGTAAAAGCATAGTCAACAAATATAACCATGTTTTCCCTTCACCGATCCAATAGACTCAATATTTAGGCGTGTACAGATCAGGATATATCACATAGTGTACTTACTATCATAAGTCGCTATCCATGTCGCCGTTCAAAGTAAACGACCAACAACTTTAACATTTGAAGTGGCTTTAATAATTTTGAATAACAACTTCGTTATTGATAAAATGAAGGTTGTTGCTCAAATGTCAAAAACATACGGAGAATATTGATATTTATCAATCGTTTATTTAAACTTGGCAAATACTGTATCGATTTATAAAAACATTTTCAGATTCAATTACCATTTGAATAATATATTTTGTCACTGATTTACGATAATACACAAAAAGTAAATTAACATCTATATCATGTTTTTCCGCAGCAAGAATTTTGTTATAACTTGAACACTATTGAGCCTACTTCAGACAAATTTTCAATTACAATTAGTGATCTAATCATGTATGTTGTGGTTGAAAGAAAATACGAAAAATAAGCTGAACATTTCAATTTTCGTATTACCTCGTGCCAATAGATATAACTTGAGTACAAAAACCAGATAGTGTACTTTTACAAGTAAGAAAATCGCACGACAATAGAACCAAAAAAATATTATTTTTTTAGAGAGAGAGAGAGAGAGAGAGAGAGAGAGAGAGAGAGAGAGAGAGAGAGAGAGAGAGAGAGAGAGAGAGAGAGAGAGAGAGAGAGAGAGAGAGAGAGAGAGAGAGAGAGAGAGAGAGAGAGAGAGAGAGAGTTCGCAATGCTACCGCGACAACAAACAGATATATTATAGATTTTTCTTCTTGTTGTTTCGGTCATCATCGCCTTTCATCATCATAAAAGAAAATAAAATCATAAAATAAAGACCCTTAGTCCTCGAATAGTGTCAGGGTAAAAAAAAAAAGAGAAAAAAAAAAGTTTAACCAGAGAAACCTGATAGGAAAGAAGCAAAAGAGGGAAAAACTGCAGGAAACACGGTGTAAATTCAGCTAGATTCCCTCTGGATTGTCATGTCCGTACATTCTTTGACCTCTGCAGGAATTCAAACAGGAGTGGTAACATCTCTACTAACTCGAAGGCATATTAATATCATTATTTTAATTAATATAATCAATTAATGAGAATGAACACATCCTTTCATAATAAAGTATTAGAGTTCATGGGTACTACGAGATTGTTTGCACAAATATAAGTCCATTCACGTTTTTTGATAGTTGTTGTGTGTATATGTAGTATAAGTGTTTTTAATGTGTAAAAGACTACCTTAAACGGAGTGAAACCTGAAGATGTGATTATGTTCCCGAAACACGCCGTGACAAGTCGACAAACACGAAGTCACGTGAGGTAAAAACTGGCAACTTTTTCTGTATCATATTTTCAAAATTATTAATGTTTTTTTCCGAAACTGCTAAGGTAATTGGAATGACCTCAATTTTGTAAATAGCGTGATTAATGACATGTCTATAGATTTTTAAAACACTAGGATTGAATTAACAATAATTAGTATTAACTTACCTACGATTTCCAGTAAAACTCAATATCTGCATTTTAGTATTTTCTGATTTTTGTTAAATTTTATATATTTTTTGGGCATTCAATTTATTGGATTTGAATTATATTTTTGGTTTAACTAAATGAAAAGTATTGAGCTGCTTACATGGAATATTTTATCAAAAAGGCAGTCTTACATTGTCAAATTACATAGAACACAAGAAAAACGATTTTCTACTCTAGTATATCTGAATTCAGGACAATGCATTCATAGATGGTTTTGTAAAAGATGAATAATTTTATTCTGTCAAACGGATAAAAGAAAGGATATTGTGTGAGAGAGAGGGATATACATGTTGAATCAAAGGAGGGGGCATAAATGAATAATCAATTTTCTCTATTCCTGGCGAAGGATCAGTCCTGGTTTAAGATAAAATATAGCCCTTTTTACTTTGACAATATTTTTCCTCTTTATTTTCTTTCCCTCTTCTTTTTTTAATATTATTAAAGTAAATTCAATTTTCAAAGTAAATATAGCTTTTATACGTTCTTTGATTATATTTCAATTAGGAAGCATTGCTTGATATTATTTTATATTATATTAAAGATTTTATTAAATTTCTGGTAGCCGGATTTTTAAAACAAAATTAATCCATATAGCACATCGTGCTTTTAAAATTAAAGTCGACGTCAAATTCCCGTAAGCGTAAGGAATTAAAATAAAATAAACATTGCACAAACTTTCCCTTTCAACCATCTCCAAAACCAAAGATAAACTAAACATTCATCAATAAATACGAGAGTTTAGTAGTTAGCAGCCTAAAGTGAATATGAACCAATTATATCGTCTTTTAAAATACTGCGTCTTTCATAAATATTTTAATTTTAAATGGTTGTGGTTTCGTTATTTGTATCCAATCCCTGACAAAAAATATTTATTTTATGAAGAAAAAATTAATATATAATGAAATATTATCTGTTATTTCAATTGCTATTTATTTGTTACCATAGCAACGTGTTATCTCGTTGTTAACTAATTTCAATACTAGGAATCTAGTAGGTGGTAAACTTGTAGTAGTTTACAATTAATTTAATTATTGTTTATTTCTTCTTTTTTTGTTCCTTTATTTATATATGACTTTATCATTACAAAAACTCATCTCACTGATTCTGTGTTATTATGAATGTGAACGGAGTTTATTATCCGGGTTAAGAAAACTTTGTACTCGCAACGGTTTGAAGAACGGCTCGTCCAGTGTAGTCGCGTGTAAAAAGTTTGTTAGTAAGTTTCAAACCACCGGGTCCAGTAGAAACATCACCAGGCCAGGTAGATCTTCAAACGTAAAAGATGAATTCGTAAGAACTGAAAGAAGCAAATATTCAAAACGTAGCTGAGATAAATATCAACACGTTACAAAACCGCGAATAACGAAATATCAACACGTTTCCTCTATGCCGCGGATTACATAGAGGAAAAGCTATTCTTTCCCCAAGAAGAGAATGGCAGCCACTTGGAACCTGTCTTTTAATAAATCTATTGAGTAAGAATTTTTCTTAACTAATTTTTTCTTTATTAAATCAATAGAATTCTAAAGGAATATATGTACTTTATTTTGTTCTATGTTAGAGAGTAAACAGGCTTTATTAAATTAAAGTTTCTCCTTACATTTGAAAGACCCGTTATACGCATATAATTAGGAGAGACATTTGAATATCGTATATGTTTTAAATTACATAGGTCAAAGTATTTTTTTGCCGATTATTCCTGAAAAATAATGTTATTTTACTTGAGATTTTACACATGGATTTGATTTACTTCATAACTCACTAAATTTGAAAAAATCGATAAAGCCGATTTCGATCTATTCCATCTTTTATAGCAACACCCAATATGTTTAGTTTTAGTCTTCAGAAGCTACGTTTCAGGAAAATTTCATCAAATTCAATTTTCTCGATTTTGATTAAACATTAATTTTGTTTTCTATTGTAGCAGCTACCCCCACATTTTGAGTTATCGAAATAAATCAATAGAGTCCCTAATAATGGTCAAAATATTCTCCATACCAAATTTGATTAAAATCGGTACAGTCCGATTTTAGGCTATAGACCACTTAAAAACGCCAGGCAGTCAGAAATTTTTCTCAAAGCATTTTTTTGAGCGCACGTGACTAAAGCAATATACCTGCAATTCGGCAAAGAATTTTTCACCCATCACATTACCCTTTGTATATACCAAATATAGTTGAAATAGTGTTTGTCATGTGAATCTTACATCCTTGTAAAATTCCACAGGAGGATAAATGGAAAATAAACATAAAGGATTTTCAATTATTGTTTTGTTTAATGGTGTGTATTTATGTTTCCAAATAAGTAAAATACTTAGATCGCATTATACAAGATGACTGTACTCTCAAGGACAAATACGTTTGTGAAGAACACGAGGTGTTCTAGCTTTTTCTACAAATTTTTAAAACTGTTATAGGTTAGCGTTAGATCACTCTTTTGTATATTTCTTAACCGGTCTCTCTTGACCAGCTTTTGTTTTTTTTTTTTAACCTATTTGAGTAATCGAGTGCTAAAGGTCTTTTTTACTCATACCTTATCTTCCCTATTTGATATGAATAGTGGTTAGGGGGGGGGTCGGATATAATTTACCCATCGTTGAATTTATGTTAAAGAACATTATGCTCCTTTATTTTTAATGGAGACGGTTACCACTATGATTTTTAACATTAAACTTTTGTTTTTAATTCATCATAAAAAGTGCATTTTCACACTTCACTGAATTTCACTTAAATTATAGGCCTACAATTCACAAATTATCCTCCTAAAACATCGTTATTTCACAAACCTATATTTACACTTTACACTGACATACATTAAACGACATTATAGTCAGTTAACTGCTGCACTTAAAATAAATTTATTGCTTTTAATTTACGTTGCAGACAAGCTTTACGAGGTCTGTGTGATTAATCGTAATGGCCTTGAAACGTTATATTTTTCGTACTTTGCTACGTGTCGTACTCGCTTCTAATTAACACTTGTTGACATGTTTAGTCAAGAGGTTTCATATAAAGGTCCAGTTTTTTTTTTTACTTAAATCGGTTTTTAATTTAACGCTGAAAGGGCGTGATTGTTTTTGTTATGTTTTAATTTAGGAAAAAGATATATTTATTGCGGTCTTCCCACATCTGGAAAGTATATTTAATTACTAAACGCAACGAACTTTAACAAGTCTTGACAATTTAAAGTCAACGTTTCCATTAGATGCAACAAAGGTATACTTATTAGAACGGTACAGCATGTTCTCTCAAAGATGACAATTGTAGTGTGTATTTTACAACTCTTCATGTGTGTTATATAAACAGGTGTTATTTACTGGTATTATTTAATCTAAATACACAAAATACATTTTAATATTTCTTTTAATATGCTTCTTTTGGAAATTGTATACTCATTTTCAGTTGTATAATTCAAAGAACGACAATTTGAAAATATATTACTTTTAACATCAATGCTTAGAAAAATGAAGTTTTTACCAACTCTCTTTAACAACTCCTTTAATAAATAAAATAAAATTTATATTATTTACAAGTCAAATTTATTTTATCTCTGAGAATATGTTTTAAAAGAAACGAGCCGAAGTTTCCAGATAATGAAGAGGAAACTTTTACAAATAACGTTACGAAAATTAAATTTTGATACGTTTTTGTATTGTTTATTCGTTATTAATATATCTAATTAGAGTTTATTTTTAAGTTAAACGTTTACAAATTACATTCTAACATAAAACATAAAACGGCAACCTCTAGGGATTTTCCAGACCGTATAAAAGTCTCCATACAACTTGTATACTTAAACCGAATTGTACATTAAACATGCAAACGGTAAAACAACAATAATTACTCCCAGTAAATAGATGATGTCTTTGTCTCTCCAGAAACGTTTTCCGTTTTGTCTAATAGATGTTACTGCTAGGGGAAAATATAACAAAGTCCTGAGTTAATACAGTTAAAAGCGATACAACAAAATACGGTTTCCCTCAGTGTTTTTTTTCTTGAAACAATAATATATCACACGTTATTGTTTAACTTTTTTGTTGGTGTCTTATTTTCAGCTGTAAATATAATGTACAAGTATACATTAAATGTATTTGTAGACGGTTATATGGATAATATATATGGGGAATTTAGGTGGATAGCATGAATAGAATGTACAATTAGAGATAAGATTGGGGGATATATGTAGGGAGTACGTGTTGACTATGACTTGAGGTTTACAATGTGCCCACAATAAAACCAAAAAATTTTATTTATGATTCGTTAAAACATGTAGCCTAATTGTCAATCTAAATAAATTAAATTAAACAAATCTGTTAACTGTTGAGGTTAATTCTCAAAACAGCCATTTATCTTTAAGACTTTATGATGGCAGAGAGAGGAGTTCCTGTTACAAGTTATAAGTGACGCGATGGATGGAAACCATTGGTTAATAAACCATAACTAATAGGTTACATCTGTAGGAGGAGAATCATTAGAACAATGAAAAACAAATTTAAGGTGATAAGAGCGATTAAAAACAATACTTGTGAAAGTTTGGGATATAGAAAATATTTGACTCTTCATGTTGCGAGGTATCTACTTCTAAAACTAAATTACTCAAACAACAATATAGACTAAAAACAAATGTTAATATAAACTATACTGTATTGGCACAACATGTCGGACAAACACAAAAGGCCTAACATGGCCGTATGTTACTTCAACTAATACTAATACGGTTCCAAAAAACCCGATGCGTCCAAATATAAACCCTAGGACCGTACTGGCCCTATTCCTGTGCGTTTAGCAAGGCATACTTATACATTGGGCGACTATTGGAAAACATGCGATGGGTGATAAAGAAGAAAACACACGTCCTCCTTCACTCCTGGTTGGTGCACGACTCGTGGTTAACAAGTCCGTTGTTCGCATACCGGATAGGAAAAGAAGAGGGGTTAGGCCAATGGTGGATAAATCCCAAAAATGTATTTCCAATATCAACTCCTACGTATACCATTCTCAAATAAATGTAGGCCTACACGTAATTATTCATGTTATTTTTACTAATAATTATAGAGTTATAGAAATAACATTATGTTTCCATTTTTTGTTTTTGTCTTCTTTATTTAATTATCTAGATTTTTTCTTCTTTATTTCATTATCAGAGTTTTAAAAATTTAATTCTGTTTATTTAGAAACCGCAGGCTCCTTTTTCATTGTTACCCCAAAAAAGAACAATTTAGTACATTCGTTCAATATTGTGAAAAAGAACACTTTAAATTCTTTGTCCGCTCTGCGAATCGAATACGATTCTTGTAGTTTGACACGTGAGAGTGAAGTGGTTTCTTTAAGTGGTATATCCACTGTAAAAATTCGAAGGCTTTGTCGACATTCTTTTGTTTTTACGTTGATTAAATCAAATTTGACAGGGTATTAACATAATAATTGAATTGTAACTTGCTGGCAAATCATATATTGTATTTAGATATCAAATTCACTTAGAGTGTGTTTATTGTTATTGAGAAGTTAAAACTGCAGAGATGTGATTACGTACAGTTACAATATATTACATTACTATAAATAGGAGTGAGCCTTCTCAGCGGCTCACTTACAATATTGATTTTGTATACTAAATATTTTCCCCATTTCCATAGTAAATATTGAAGCTCAAAAATAAATAACCTCTATTGCTGTCATTTACCGACCTACTTTGTTAAACTCCAAGGAAGGACATCGTGCCTCCAACCTCACCCATACTAACGAATTATGAACCTGAACCCACAAACTGTTGAAACCCACTTATTGAGCTTCAAAGTGTCATACGATATGGGAATATTTCTTAGATATAAATTCAGTGCTTATAATGAGTATTGATGTGCAAATTCCTAAATACTCTAGCTGTATATACACCTTTCATAAACTAGCTTTGGTATATATTCCTCTTTTTTGCCTTTCCTATAAGGTCTCTCTCTTGATCAACATTTATTCTCTTTTGATATTACAGTTTTCCAATCTATAGTTTAGGCTCTTTTTGTAAATGGTGACTTATGTCTTTAAGTCTCAAAAAAGAATAAAAAATTATAGCGACCTCTGAGGAAAAAACAACATAGAAAGTAAAATCTAAAAGAAGGAAAAAGACCTTAAGTTGAGAGTTGTGAAGGAAATAATACATCACTTTATGGTAAAGAGGTCGATTAAAACTAGACACGTGGTAAGTTGAGGGGTTTATATATAGGTCCATTTGTCCACTTCCAATATTTCCACTTAAATAGTTCCCACGAAAATTGACGAGAAATTAAATAAGGTTTTATCCTGTAATCATAAATCTGCATTTGTCTTCTTTATTTCATATTCTACATTCGCTTTATGTTTATCAGTGGGTGAGTTTAAATTTGACTTCAGTTATTATATGGTTAAATACAAAATCACTTATTAAACATATAAATATGGTTAATAATGTAATACCGAGACCTAGGGATTGTGTATTTACTTACAATGTTTTTACAACTGCTGACGATTTATTTTGCAGAGATATTATTAGATATGATATGACATATATACATCTTACTACTGTTTTACAAAAACAATTTGTGGAAATTAGGTAAAAGGAAAAAAAAACTGTTTTTCACCCTGACGTATTAAAGTTCTTTAAATGCTGCACTTATATTTATTGCTTTTAATTTAGGTTTTAAATGTTGAAGACAAGGTTTATGATGTCTGTGTATTTGATTGTTATGATCATTATACAAAAACATAAAATAATTGATTTCTTTTGTCGTATTCTACGAATTTGGTCCGCTTGATATATTTAATTGAGTAATTTCTTATGAATAGGTCCTATTTTATATACTTAGTAATCCTTAGTGTTTTTATTAACGATTATAGCTCTTTAACATTAAAATCGAGAGGAAGGTGTTTTTCTTTGCAGGGTTGTCACATCTGCTATGTATGTTTAATTACACAACACAACACGTGGCAAAAATGTTTGACAATTTGTAGGGAACGTTTCGTTAGTTGCCGTAAATGTATGTATGATAATTGGGTAAGCACATTAAAACATTACAGTATGTTCAGTGGTAGATGGCACTTAGAAAGCATTTTACCGAGTTAAAACGTGTATGTAAGTATTTAATACAAAATTAATGTTGGTTATTTAAAGGATTGCGTCCTCTAATTTATATATCTTACATTCATTATGTTATTTACTTCATGTATGTATAAAAAAATCTATATTTAATAATGACACAAAAACAGTTTTATTTAGTTTGAAAATTTATCAAAATGCACGAAATACATGTATTACACAACTTATACTTGTACACCCTTCCTGTATACTTGTATACTGTATACCCATCTTCAGTCATATTTCAACTTTAAAAGTTTAAAAATTGGTTGTTTGTATTAATTTTAGATAATTATATTAATATAAAAAAAGTTTCATATTTAAGAATTTTTTATACTTTATAAAAAAGAAAACTAAAAAGAAATCTTGTCTAATTAGTTGTACATTAATTTTGTTTGTGGTGTATCTACGTGTAAACATTGGAGGAAATTAAACAGACAATTATTTTCTACACCCAACCATCCACGTGTCTAGTTTTTAATTGTTCTATTCACCCTAAAGCGGTTATTGCTTCCCTTATTTTTCTCAATTTCCTCCCTTTCCAAGGTCAGCAGATTCTCCCTTCCCTTTTATTAGTTTTTTACCCAATGCGTACCGTGACACTTGGATAACGAATTCCTTATTCAGCTGCTGTCTTAAAGTTAAGTGAACCAAAAACAGTAGGGATTTAGATCTACATCGTGGGCTCAGTAATTGATTTTGATTTTTTTATTCAGTTAATAATAGTAAATTATTTACTGTTTTTCAACAGTAAAATATTATATATACAATGAAAAAAGTTTGGTGCAGTGAATTTAATAGGTAAACAAATTCATATGAATATGTAAAAGCATCTTTAATTTTTGAAAATTTGTCTCGATTAATGAAATTTAGTCAATTTATTTATATTAGCCTAATTATTTTGAAGTCTTAAATGTAAATCAAAAATAAATGGAAAAGAGTTCTTGACTTTTCCTTATTCAATTAGGAGCTTTAATTTCTTTCCTAAAAAGGGCTACAATATAGTATTATTGAAATGTAATAAATAAATTAAAATGCTAAAGTTTCTTTTCGTTTATTCCTTTATCTATACCGAAATATAAATCAACAAATATATCCTCCAGTAATATTTACAATAACTTATAATAATTATTAATGTCTTGCCAATTCTAAACTTATTTTCTCCTCCAATAACCTCAAGCTACCCTACATTCATATCATACTCTCTATCCATCCCGTCATTCATATTTCCCTCCTTATTCCATTTCATTCTTTAGACTTTAGTCTTTCGTATATATTATTCATCCATAAGCCAAAATCATCTTCGTTCCAGAAACTCAAGCCATACTTTTTTTCTAATACTTTTTATCTAAAAGTAAGACAACATTAAAAAACGTTGTTCACAATATAGAGCATATCCTTGTCCCAATTAGAAATCTTGAGGGACGCAGCGTCTTGTTCTATTACTTTTAACTGCAACACATCAGGTCTGTGTTACTTTCTTCCTGGAAATAACATTTATTAAAAATTTAAAGAAAAATGTTTCAGTAAAAACTAACAAACTATTTTTAGGTAGCAATTAATTTGGTTTTACGATATGCATGTTTAATATACGTCTTTGTTTCAGTAGACAAGTTATATGTAGACTTTTATACGGCCAGGAAAATCTCTAGAGACACAACTTGTATATTTTATGTTAAAATGTAATTTATAAAGTCTCATTAAGCTAATTACAAAAACCTTAAAAATTGTAATATATGATAAACAATTTAAATGGAGAATAAATATAGCACGAGAGCTTCAATGTATAATATTTGTAAATGAATGTTTAATTTTCTTCTTTGTGGTAATTTCTACTCGTTTATTTTAAGAATTATTCTCAAAGGCAACATGAAAGTAGCTTATAATGACTATAATTGATGTAATATATATAATTTACAAAGAGCTGTTAAAAGAGAAGAAATGAACTGATTAGGATTTAGTAAGAATAATAAAACTATTGTGTATGTTTTCTGTGTGTTTGCGATTGGCCGATAATTTCCTATAAATTTTCATTGATCGTGTTAAGCTATTTTTAAACTTTTAAAGTTGAAATATGACTGAAGATGGGTATAAGTATACAAGTATACAGGAAGGGTGTACAAGTATAAGTTGTGTAATACATGTATTTTGTGCATTTAGATAAATTTTCAAAGTAAATAAAACTGTTTTTGTGTCTTTATTAAATATAAATTTTTTTATACACACACATAAAGTAAAATAATTAATGTAATAAGTTGCTGATGTAACGTTGGTAGAAAGGATAGATTACAGCTAAAGCTGCCGTTGTTACTCAAAAATCCATCACGATTGTTCAGCAATGTATTTATATATTAGAAACATATTGAGAATATTAATTTTTTTTACAAATATTTCAAAATTTTCAAGTTGAGTTTTATGTTTTTTTTAAGTAGCAACTTTTAATGTCTACAGAGAATATATATTCAATAAAGTTATTAGGTTTGTATCAGATGTCATTTTTAGAAAGAAAGCTATAGACAAATAAAATATTTTTTAGTTTTTCAAAAACGTTTTTTAGCTCTAGAACAACGACAACGTCCAATATTTATTCACTAATTTAAATTTATTTTACTGAGTACTATTTACAGCCATCACAACAAGAATTTTGCCTCTAATATTGTTTACCACTGGAAAGTCTCCATCTACTAAGCCTGCTGTACATACGTTATTGTCTAATGAATTAGAAAGTTACTGGCCAAATCATTTATTTTATACAGATCTAAAAACAAAAGTGGTTGTTAACTGTGTAATGTTTTCAACGCTGGTACCAATTTTACTACGCATAAGTGACCTACTACTATTTTATTAATTTAAAATCAAAAAATCAACTTAACATTTTACACAGACGTGTACTATTATCATTAAAGTCAGTTAATTGAAGTACTTATATTTATTGCTATTAATTTAGGTTTTACGTGTTGTAAACAAGCTTTGTGAGGTACTTCTTAACTGTAATAACCTTGAAATAGCAATCATTAATTAATTTGAGCTGTCTCTTGCTTGCTTCTAATTTCGTCCTGTTGACATAAATAATCAATTAAATCCTTTTTGTTTTCATGAAAGTAAGGAAGACAAAGACATATTAATTTGTTTTATCTGTATACTTAAGTATAGTATATAGTATTTAATTGTTCGTCTTTATTTTTATCTACTATATATTTTTTTAAACTCTATTATCATCCACAGCTTACGTAGTTTAGCTAAGTAACAACCGTTGATAAAACTTTTTTTTTCTGACTGATCTATTCGGTTTATATCTTGTATGTGACTTTTATGTATATATATAAATATATATATATATATATTTATATAATTATTACATGAAATTTTATTTTTGTTTGAAAATAATTCTTTATATATGTACGAGAGGATATTAAATTTATAATAATAAAAAAAAAAAAAATAGAAAAATAAAAACGTTCTAACATTGACGAAATATTAATTCTCAATTTCTGGCACATATTAAAATTTTTAATTTCTCTCTAATGAGCCAAATAAATTAAAGTAACTATTTTTCGTAGATTGTTAAAAATAATTTGATCATTCTATGTACAAAAATGTTCTTTCGAAATTTTACAGACAGTATAAAAGTTTTCATTAATCTTGATTTGTCAAAACGAGATGTATTTTAATCATGCATATCGTAAAACAACATTGTTTGTTACCAGAAAATAGTTTGTCAGTTTTTTTTTTTTTTTTTTTTTTTTTGCTAAAACATATTCATTCGTTCAAACTTTAATGTTGGAAAATAAAATAACACAGGCCAGATATAATATATTTAAAAGCTATAGCCATAGTGAGCCTATAAATAAGGTGTGTTTTATGTTTTTCAATTGGGACAAAGATACGTCCTACATTATGGTTTCAAAATTTTAAGAAAGTGTCTGACTTAAAATGTAAAGTATGATCTGAAACTATTGGTTCTATATAGGGATGGTTAGTTTAAATGCGTTTTATTTAAAGATTTTATTAGTGGAGAGCATGGAGAAAGGGTATCTTTACATGTATGGATGGATAATGTTTCTAGAGGGTATTGATATATAGTATTCGTTGTGGGTAGAGATAAAAATAATTTACCAATACTCAGCTACGTTTCACTTCATTTTATATATAGATGATGAAATACCAATTCAATATCTCATTGAATGTATATATTTTAAATCAATCTCATTAACTTTATATTAATCATATCATGTAGTAAAAATAATTATCGAAGGACATCTAACTTCCAACTTTCCTTTTTCACTTGGCATTATGACTTGTAAGTGAGGACTTCTTTACACTCCCAAGCTATGTGGTGGTTAAAAACCCCGATTTAGTATGAATGAATTGTTTAAAGATACACAAAAAGAATTGTGGGTAGAACATATTTATCGTTGTAGTCATTTCCAATGTTTATAGGTAGATACATCACAAACAAATCTCCAAGTAATTGATGTATGGTAATTTATAGTGGAAAAAACTATATTCTATTATGTACAGTGGGGAAAAAATAACTATTATAATCTACAGTAGAGAAATATATATTTTATAATATGTGGTGAAAAATCTATATTCTATTAAATACTGCTAACAATGAATAATATCTTAATTTTACAATCACCATTCAATTATGTTTTTTAATATATGAGTAGTTTATATACAAAATTTTAAATTTCGCTAATGGGGAAATCTTTTCTTTAATTTAGATTTTGAAACAAAGTTATATGTTACATTCTTATGTCTAAATAGGTTTTTATGTTACCGCCAAATTAAAATAAAGAAAAAATAATATTCTGCGTACTATTTAAATGAGTTTGGATAATTTTATATTCTATAATGGAAAATATCTACATTCTATAGTCTACAGTGGAGAAATCTATATTCTATTAAACACTGAAAAAATCTATATCCTACAATCTACAGTATTTCTATAAACTACACTGGGAAAATCCATGATTTACAAGGCACTTTAACAGTTTCACATTTTCCTAAGGTTTTGTAAATTTCCTGTGAACATGAAGGTAAAAAGATATTTTTAAACTGAATCTGGCATTATTCGTAAAGCTTTCTTCATACCGATTGTACATTATTGTCATTAACGTTAATTAACCATTACTTTATATAATATATTGCTTTTAATTTATATTGCAGATAAGTTTTATAAGGTCTAAGTGACTAACCGAAATAACCTTGAATAAAGAGCAGTAATTAACATTAAACTATGCATGTTCCTTCTATATTTACTCCTGTTGACGAGTAAAATTATTGAGGGATTTAGAAAAATCTCCTAATTTTACCACTAATGTCCTTTTTGTTTTAATAAAATTATAAGAGATCTTGATGATTATAATTCAGTTCTGTTTTAATTTAGGATTATGTCCTTTTTTCTTCTTTTTTTAAAAATTTATTGTTTAATTTATTTGTTTTAATTTAGGAGAAATTCCGTTTTCTTCTTTTCCTCTTCTACATCTTTTTTATATATTTTTTGAAGCTGTCATATCTGTCATGTAAATTTAATATGTTACGATATGCAAAATCTGTTAAAAACGCTTTGATAATTTATAGTCTACGTTTCCACTAGACGCGACTAATGTACGCATGATCGTTGGCTAAGCTTATTAAAACCCTACAGTGTTCTCTGTGTAGGATGACACTGAGCGTAGATTTTTCATTTCAATGTCATATAGAGTAAAACACAAGCAATGGAAATATAAGAAGAGTGTTATATATGTATACTAGAATTTTACCTATCCAGTATCCGAAGTACAGGGTAAGTTTGGTAGTCGTCGAAAATGTCGACCTACTTTTTTTTACTGATCTTAACTTTTCATAGCCTCAAGAAACAGAAAGAATTGTTTACAATATGCATCCCTACGTCGCCGGTCCCGTTTTTTACGTAGGCACGATTGCGACTATTAAACTTAAAATAGGAATATTTGTTTTGGTAAAGAGAACAATAGTGTTATATATATAGAACTCTTTTAAATTCAGAAAAATGAATTAAAATGTCAAATTGGCTGCTAAGTTAAACTTTTTTTGTTCCTATCTTTTGTTTTATACAACTTATAACGCACTAAGTTAGATTGAAATCTGCAGATTTCAATTCTCTACATAATGGTAGCAACCCAAATTCTCTACGACGACACATTGCGAAGATATTATCAAAAATGTAATATCAATAAATTGTGATATTCATATAATTACGAAATTTTTAAGGCCGGGAACCAACACAGTCGTTGCGATTGAAGGCTTCTTCACTTAGATATAGTTTCGAGACCCGCCGGGCCGTGACACTTTTGCGAGTCAATCGCGTGGAGACTTTTTAATATAGATATAAACTAGGTGTGTTAGGGCCCTAGAATGCAATGATATACATAGTTACGAGTATTAAATGTTGAGCTTGACTTATGAGAAAACTATACAGTATAACAAACACACAGAACACAATTCTCACACATTTTTTATAAGAATTGTGTTCTGTATGTTTGTTATACTGTACATAATTACGAGGTTTAAAAATCCTGAAATTACATAATTGTTTTCAACAACCACACCCTGCTGAATATCACCGTATGATCTACCAATACATTTTAACATTTCCTTTAAAGGTTATTTTTTAAATATATTTTAAGGATCTTCTTGTATTGTACTTTATAATGGTGCTGGGTAAATATCAAGTTGGCCACTCATCAATTACTCTGACATAACATAAAAACACCAAATTGTGGATATTTAAGGAAGACACTATATAAACGTGTTATATACCTCATAACAGTTAAGACATTTTAGTTTTCATTTTAACTATTACTTTCGAAAACTGTATATCCATCTTAAATCCTATAGGTAGTTAGATTCAAATTGTTTTAAACTGCTGGAGGAAAGTTTTAGAAATATGAACACTTAAAAAATGCTATTTCATTTGGTCCTACTAAATCATGAATTATTTTTATCTCTTCTTTTTCTATTTTAAATCTTTCTGTATAATTATATTGATCTAAAAAGTACCAAAGCATCGTCTATGATAATTTGGAGGTAATTGTCAGCCAACGCGTTAGAAAACTGGAATAAAAAACTTTATTTAGTCTTATTAAATCTTAATCTCTACTCGGCAACAACTTTCCGTAAATTATATAAAATTATACTAACTATAATCATTACCTTAGTTTTTTACTTTGTCGTTGAGAATATTTCTTTTTAAAAAAATTGAGCGAATGTTACAAATAAAAATGAGAAAACATTTATGAATCAAAATTATTTCATAACATAGGCCTATATCTTCAAACGATGATATACTTTATTTTCCACTTATTTTTGACATTACATTTTATCTAATTAACGTAATTAGAGATTCTTTAATGTTAAGTTCTACAAATTTCTGAACATAAAATTTACAAAAACAACCTCTGCTGTTTTTCCAGAGAGTTTAAAAGTCTACATATAACTTGTCTGTTTAAACAGAGATGTATACAGTAAAACAACATTAATTGCAGCCAGGATATATGTGTCAGTTTTTTTTCCTTAAACATCTCCCTTTAAATGTCTAATAAACTTTACTGCTTGGAAATAAAATAACAGACCTGATGTAATACAGTTAATAGCTATAGAACACAACACGGTGTCCCTCAAGGTTTCTAATTATGACAAGGATACGTTCTACATTATTGTTTCAGTGCTTTACAAAGTGTCAGAGTTTCAAATGTAAAGTGCAGTCTTAAAATATTCTTTGAATACATGGATGGTGACATCAACGTCAAAAAAATTTATTACGTGTTTACTTGGAGACTATTTGAACACACGGTATTTATACTTATTTGGTTCATTTGAAATTATGATAACTAAATGAGCTATTTCTTACCACGACGTTTGTGATAAATGTAACGTTAAAAACTATACAGAAGTAAATCAAAGGTACGAGTATATCTCTACTACCATCTAGTTGTAGCGTTACATCTTCTACAACGTTTTAAGATAAATTAAAATAGTGTCCATTTTATCCCTTTAGTTGGAAGAAACTTTACGTGTATGAGTTATTATTGATTCTTTGTTTTGCTTTATATTTTTAAAGTAGCAGATTTTTCATTACGTTTTATATAAGCTATTATAATATCACATTAAAATTTGTTTATAATCAATTGTAATCGTCTTTCTTAGTACGTGTCTAATATATTTTTGATAATTTTTTTACATTCACTGTATACGAACTACAATGTTTTTATGTTTTAGCACTCGCTATAAATTTGAGATCTCTATTTTTGACTGACCTTCACATTTCATTGATTTAGGAAACAAAAAAAGTGATATTCAACGTGTTGTCCATCCGTCGTTGTTGTCAGTGTAGTACGATAGCGTAGCATAAAATATAAAAATTGGTAGAGAGAATTATGGTGTGCTCATATAAAACCCTCATGAAATTCTCAAAAATCAAATTGAACATTTAAGAAATATTTTGTTTTAATTCCTTCTAAACAATTAAATAAATGTTTGGGATTTCGATTATGTATCTAACGGTATTAAACCCACCTTTCGAAGATGACAAATAACATATTTATTACAAAAAATATTTTAAAACCCCACTGACATCACGAAAAATGTGATATTCAATACTTATGAGATTCAACAGGGCCGTGTTAAAGACGTAAGTGGAGGCTCCTTCGCACATGTTCGGCTTCGAGAGCAGTCAGATGTGTAGAATGTTTAATAAATACACATCTAAAAGGCCCTTCATGGCCTAGTTGAAATCAAAAAAAGTAGATCTATAATATATTATATAAATACGAAGTTTAGAAAATCTGTGTTAACTAAGGTTATAACCAAACTTAACCTAGTTGTTAAGAACCATTCATCTATCAATACAACTTAAAATTTGGTACAGGGCGCGAAAAACCAAATTTTTGGTATTTCATACAACCTATTCCTGTTATATTGTCTGATGAAGCTGGGTGTGTAACCATGGAACCAATCAACTTGTTTTCCATTTAAAACTTAGAGATATTCCGCAATGTGAACTCTTATTGCTTTCAATTTTATTAAATTAACTTGCAAAAAAGAATCAAACTGTTACTGTTCCTAACTAAACCTAAAGTTATTTCAAACCATAAGCTTTACACTTAACACAGACGTCAGTGAACGGCTAAACTTAGAATGAATTTATTCCTTTTAATTTACTTCCTGTTTGCTGTATACCAGCTTTATGAAGTCTGTGTTATTTAATGTAATGACCTTGAAACGATATGTTTTCATAATTTATACTATGTCGTGCTTGTTCTTAATTAAGTACTCCTGACATGTTTATACCATGTCAGGTTTCGTTAGAAAAACTTAATATACTACTTTACATGGTATACCAAAAGTTACGTCCATTACAACTCAAAATTTGTAGAAAGAATAACTCCAAACAACGAACATTTTTGATAGAAAGTCTTTGGTTTGTATTTCGATTGTGAATAAGTGCGTGAGATAATTTGTGCAAAATGTTTGCACCATTTATTTAATTTAAGCAGTAAAAAGAAATACTTGTCTTTAGTTTTGCTTTAATTTATTAAAAATATATTTACTTTTGCGTTGTTGTCACATCTGGAGTGTGTGTTTAATTATAAAGCGCAATATGTGGCAACAAGACTTGAAAGTTTTACAGGCAACCGTTTCCACTAGACGCTACTAATGTACGCATGATCGTTGGGTAAGCTTATTAAAACAGTTCAGAATGTTCTATGTTATATGACACTTGGAATCCAGTTTCATGGTACACATAATAAGATTTTCTAAAGCTGCATATACTTTGTCAAATTCATTTGTATTACCTGCAAATTATACCGTGTTGTTCAAAAATGTCCCCCAACCTGGTTCTTATTTCTAAATTTTTCTTCACATAAATATGGAATGAAATTAAGTAATAGATATCCCGCACTTCGGTAATGATTTTTTATAATTTTGTTTCTCGCCATGTGTATTAGCCATCGTGGATTGGTATATTTCAGTTGACGATAAAATCAACGCTGAGTGACCAATTGGATTTTTGTTGACGATAAAATCATCGCTAAGTGACAGATTGGTATTTTTGTTGACGTTAAAATCAACGCTAAGTGACAGATTGGATTTTTAGTTTCACTTTCCTATCTCCAGCTATTAAGATAAACCCATGAGATAAAAATTTAATATACGTATTTTCTTTCTCTACGTTGAAATTTGTTACCATTTTTATTCCATTTAAACTGAACTCCTTTTTCGGCTGAGCATAAAAGAAAATAGGAAGAAATAAACAATTAAGTCTGATGCAACATCATGTATTACAAATAGTTTAATATAATAAATGTGCTTTTGAAAGTATTTTAGTCAAATTTAATAAGTTACAGATCATTTTCCGTGAATTACCGGAGACAGTAGATTCTCTTCACTGGTGACATTAATGAAGGAAGAGCGTTTGAGAGAAGAATTAGGAATATTATTGGTCCTGCGAAAGGGGACAAGAACAAAATGATAGAGAACAGTTGAAATAGTTGGGAAGTGTCATTGAAATGGAAGATGAGGGAATGATGAGCGAAAAGAAATACTGGAAGTCGGATTTCTTGAGCAAAGTTGTTGGTGAAGACGAAGAAGGAGATGATCACAGGATTTTGAAGGGGACCCGAGATTGATAAAGAGAATGATTTGTAGAAAAGCTATTTTGGATAGAAGAGTGTGGCAACGCATCGTAATGGAGGCCGAGGATTACCATGAACTGTACTTCAAGGGAATAAAGTAAATTAAGTTGGAATTTGTGATTAAATATCTAAAAATAGATTAATTCTCTAAAATTAGAGTTTTTAATGATTAATATACTGTCAAACAACCACGTTGATATTATTTAAAATATAACCCAAATCTAGACTTTTAACAATTGGACAAGTACATGAACAATACAATTATAGGTTATATTTTTATTAAAAACTATTTCTGTCTTTATTTTTATACACAGTAAATAATAGAGTTTAGTTTGAAAAGATGAAAATTCTACACAAATATTATCAATGGGCCTTATTTGACTAATTGCAACGTGGAGAAAAAAAAAGAGAAAACAATTTAAATAGATATATTGAATCATAATTAATATGGTCAGTTCTGTTTCATAATTTTAGCAACTATGTAAACAATAATGTGACTTCGTCTTTGTCTGATTTTCTTCAAAGAAAATAGAGTCAACTAATACAAAATGTATGAACAACATTGTGTTATAAACACTACACGTGCAAATTATTCCAATATATATTAACCATTAAAAATCAGTTTGAAATATTTAATGGTGATTTTCTATAAATTAATCTAATTAGTATTGATATTTAATTTTAACATGTTACAATTCACATGAAATGTACGATTCTAACCTCATGGGATTTCCAGATGCATAACACTTTGCATAAACCGGACTAAGTAGAACAGTTGCATATCATACACAGTTAATTGATTAATTGCCGTGAGATAATTTGACTGTTTTTATATATTTCCCTTTAAATATCTAATGAACGTTACTTTTATGGTGGAAAATAACAAAGCCCTAAGGTAATGCAGTTAAAAGCGATAGAAAACGATACCGTGTCCCTCAAGGTTTTTAATAGAGACAAGGATACATCCTACATTATTGTTAGCAATGTCATAGGAGGTGTTTTACTTGGTAGGTGAAAACAATGTGAAACTATTTGATGGACGCCTTCATTCCCTAGTCCGATAATAGAATGTATTACAAGCAGATTTTTCTAAATATAATACTTATCAAATAGTTTCTTATGCCTTGTAGGAAATTAAAAATTGTATTGGTAGATCAAGTAGTCTTAACAAGTAGGGATAGTTTGTTTGTTACACAGATTGTCTTTATCTAGTAATTGAGTGTGTCTGCTTGGGCTTCCATGTAACTAAGAAGTACGGAAAAACAATTCTATTTAGATTATAGATAATTAGTGTGATTGCAGATTTTATTTCAATGATTGAATATAAAGCTAGAGGATATTTACTAGTAATCATTGTAATTAGAGATTATGCATGGCTTTTGTTTATTAATTGAATATGTTTATAACATAATGAAATACTGAAACATTGGGCAGCACGATTTCTACTTAAGTTTTATTTGTATGTATAAGGGAGTACGACGGATGAGTTTATTATAATTACTACTTGTATGGAAAAAATAGTGATTCTTCAAGAAAACTGCTAATATAGTTTTCTGTCACTGTATTTTATCAAATCATAATGATATACTGAGCTCTGTTACTAAACAAACCTTGTTTAAATTAAGACGTGTCAATTAAATGATAAAATAATCTTGCATTTAATTCTTTTAGAAAAACAAATAGTTTAAATTATTGTAAACATTAACATGAGAAGAAATGCAACTGTTAAAGTGCTAATCATGTTTATTAATAGATCGTCGTGGTCTCTAGGATAGTGAAAGATGTTTTGGTGAATCGTTATTGATTACAGAGTGATAATACACATGATATTGACGTTGCAATATTCTGTCCTACTCATATCAAAGATTGCTGAATAAAAAACCCTCGCTTAGTTAATATTAATTCATTATTTTGGTCGCTTACCCATGCAATTATGTCGTTTAAATGTTATTTTACAGATATTGGGATTTACTAGTATATACGTCTTATTAAAATATTGCTAAAATGAAAAAAAAAATATAAATCAATATTATAGTTTATCATTATTATATGAGTAGTAATTAATGAAGAATATTAAATGTAGTATATTAATTATATTTTTCGGACAGCTCCGTCTTACTCGTTTTAAAATGAAGTAAAACCATCATTGCGAAAAATGGTGCACAATCTTTTGATTTTAACAAAAGGATGCGCATTATACCCAAACACTGTTTTTCAGATTTTTTAATCTCTTTTTGTATAATTATACCAGAACGGTAGTCGAAAATTACTATGTAGTTTTGGGTTACTGTTATTTATGTTTCAAAAAATTTAATTAAAAATGGTACATAAGATTTTATTTAATGTCGGAGTATATATTTTAGATTGTTTTATTAATTATTATGCATGAATCAAAATGTCAAGGGAGGGGGATAAAGATAATATATTTTATTAGTATTGGTAATGTCTAAATAAATTTATAAAATAATAGTACACAATTAGACAAAAATCCTTGAAACCGAATGTTGCTAAGAGTATTATATTTCACTTGTTTAGAAGCTTTAAAAAAACACCAATTAGGTCTCATTTATTTGCCACCATTTGAAACGACAAGAAATTATAAAACTTCCAATACAAAAAAACTTCAGTTTTGAAAACCCCTAAATCGAAATGTTTAGGGGGAATGAAGAATGTTTAGGGGGAATATTTGGATTGTTAAGATTTAATAAATTTAGAAAATAATAGTACAAAATTAGATAAAAATCCTTGGAACCGAATTTTTGCTACGATTATTATATTTCACTTATTTATAAATTTACAAAAAACACCAACTAGGTCAGATTTATTTGCCACTATTTGAAACTACAAAAATTTTATAAAACATCAAATACAAAAAATGTTCAGTTTTGCAAAAGCTTTTGTTTTATTTACTGTTTGTTCCTCATGTTATTTGAAAATTGTTTGGTATAACTATATACAAACCAAAGAATTAAATAATATATACTATTATAATATATATTAGAATTACATCATACTAATTAATTATTAATCTCCTGTACTTTTTGTTCGAGAGTATCAGCTATTTATTCTGGCTTTTAAACTACAATTCGCACTGGAATTATTTTTCGTTCAAAATTATGACATATTTATTAATGAAAATAAACTAAAATATTTAGCCTACTGACGTGACATTTTATACATAGGATCTAAACCTAAACTCCTTTTGGTTTACTTGACTTTATGATGACTGATTGAAGAATTCCTAACGTGAGTGCTACAAATACGGTGGTAGAATCCAATAAAGGAGAAAATGTAGAATCTGCCAACTTTACTAAAGGAGGAAATCTGTAAAAGTGAGGGATGCAATAGATCGCTTTAGGGTGAATGAGGCGATTAAAAACAAGACACGTGTAGAGTTGCGAGTAAAGAACTTTTTGTCTGTCTATCCAATTCCAATGTTTACACGTTGATACATGCTAGACATATGTACAAGTAATTACACTCGGGGCTGATTATCCCCTTAGTTATGTTTCAGATTTAAAAGAATTCTTAAGTGTTCTTTATTTTAAATAGTGTTTCCTACATTCATTTTATTCTTTCAACTAGCTTAGCTCGAATTTAATTTAACATTGGTTTTTATGTAACTAATGAGAATATCATATTCCTACCATACCAACGATTCCACACAGATATCATCATAAAATTAGATGTTTGCATTCATAGAATATTTGTATTTTCCCCGACGCTATTAATAAGTTGACAGGCCGCATGGTACTTTACCTGGCTTATTATACAAACAGATATTAAAATGTAAAGCCCAAAAGATGGTTTGTTGGACCATTTAAGATATGATTAATTGTATTAATAGATTCAAGGGGTTTTACCCAGTAAGACAAGTCTGTTTAAAATAATTGTTACGTAGGTTTTCTTAGTACTTTTGTCTATAACTATTTTCTTGACGAGTCTTATTTACGACTCTCGTGTATAATTTAAAAACATCTCACTCGCTTCCCTCTTACCAGTGTCGCGGTTCTATCGGCCTTGAAGTTATTCATATTTGCTCTCGTTACACTCGTATTGGTGACTCGGTGCTGTCAGATATCAATGTCACATTTTAATTCGAGGTCAGGTATTTAAATTACATTTTTGACAATTACTTTACTATAGGATTGGTACAGAATTGATACATACAGAATAAAATCTGGATATTTGTTTCTAATTTAATGTGTTACATGCTGAATAACACAATAAATTTGAACAAAACACTGTTTAAAATGACCGCCACGTTTATATTTTCAATACAATTTTTCTGAATTCCAATAGGGCAAACTATAGTCCCTTATACCAAATTTCATGTTCATACTGTGGTCTCTATCGTACTTACGTACAAGCGATAACGAGAGACTTTCGGCATGTCACAAATCACTTTTTGGTTTCCTGAGGCCTTGAAACATGAAGATCAGTCATAAAAAGAAGGCGCATTTTTATGCGGTTCCTAACCTACCTTATATTGTGTAATAATGTAAAAAATATAATAAATAAAAAATAAAATTTACCTCTGACATAGAACTGATTTTATATACGATAGCTAAGGTCGGTTTCATTTGGTTTTCGAGTGGGGTGATGAGGAGGGTTATGAATTGTTTTTCCACCGGTAAATTTTTTTCAACTACTCTTTTCGTTTTTCATAAGTTCGTGTTTAAATTTTACTTCGATGTAAATTTGAGTCGGTTGACGGCTACACTTAAAACAAATACATCGTTTATAATTTACATTTTATAAGTTACTAACAGTGTCATAAGTTCCTTGTAATTAAACGAAAAGACCTTGGAGAAAAAAGGATTTGTTAATTTCATGTGTGTCGTACTCGCTCTTTTAGGACCTGTTGATATTTTTACTCGATGAGAGATTCTGTGTTTAAGAAGTTATCTTTGTAGGTTACTTCTTGTTTCAAATTAAACAATAAAATTACTTGTAATTTGTTCTGTTTAAATGTATTAGAAAGTTATTTTTATTGCTGTGTTGTCACATCTGGCATGTAAGTTTAATTAATAAACGCAACATGCCTAAATGATGCTTGACAATTTATAGGGGCAATGTTTCTATTAGGCTCTGAAAATGTACGCATTATCATTGGGTAGCCTACAGTATATTCTGTGTTATATTTTTTAAAAATATATTTTATGATTTTATGTATATATTTTTACTATCATTTATTTGTATATGTGTAATATTAAGCACATTTAGTTATGCAATACATGCATTTACACTATATAATTCTAGGTTAAATTTAGTTTCATTCTTTCCATTTTCTAGATCATGTACCATTTTTGGGGACTTTATAAAGAATGTCAACCAATACATAAAGTTTTTAAATTTTCTATTAAATTTTCAAAATTGAAATATATATTTCGTCTTATCAAATCGTCAAATTTGTATAGAAATTATCGTCCAAATATAAAAATGAGGACGACAGAAATAAAATTATATTTATAACTTTATAATATCCTAAGTCATTTCAAAATATTTAACATCGGTTTGACGTGTTTTTATACAATTTAATAAAATATTTTAAAACATTTTCTTTTTCATTTCCTTTGAGAGGAAAAGGAAGTTGTTAAATGAATAAGGATAAGCTAATTATTTTTACATTTATACTGTTTTTGGATTGTGATAATACTGCTCATTTAAACTGTTTAAAAAAAATCATTCAAGACATTAGTTTGTTTTTTTTTTTTTTAATTTACATTAGTAAACTAATTTTAATTGGAAAAATGCAAATAAAATATTTACTTTATTGTAGATCTTATAAAACTATAGGTATTTCGTAATATGTGTACAACACACGTAATATACACACGTGAAAATCCCAACAATTATTAATGTAAAACAGGTTATGGCAGTATTGTTCTGATACATTTTCCTTTAAATGTCTAATAAACGTTACTGATGAGAAAGGAAATTTCAAAGCCCTGAGGAATGCAGGTAAAAGCGATAGAACATAACACGATGTCCAACAAGGTTTTTAATTGGGACAAGGATATGTCGTACATTATTGTTAACATGTTTCGATATGATGCTACCTACAAGTTAGCCTGTTGCACCTCGTCAATGATAACGCGAGTAAAGCTAGCACTTTTATTTTGACAACTCAATTCCCACCCGAATTTAAAGAATAAATTATATTTTATCAAAAACTTATACTGTACCTTAAAGAAGTTTGTACTTTAATTTGTTTGGATAATTTTCTTAAATATACAATTGAGATATACTAATATATATTTTTATTCCGTTTTCGAGGATATTTCTAGGAATGAACGAAAAGAAGATGATAAAAAATTAGAAACGGAAGACTTAATTTGTAAATTAATTTCTAAAGATAACTGTATACATTATTATTTTATTCTCCATAAAAAAATATTAAAATATACAAACATATAAATTCTCTCTATTTAATAAATCAAAATATTTTAACATGACATCCTTTTACAAATTAAAACAATACAAAATAAAATATACAAATCCAACCTATAAGGATTTTCCAGACCATATGAATGTCAAAGTATAACCTTTATATTAAATAGAGATGTATATTATTTAAAATGAATACATGAAAATAACAATAAATGCTGCAAGAAAATAGTTTACTTCACTTTTGGTTTGTTTATTTGTTGTTTTTTTTAACTGACCCATTAAATATCTAATAAACATTACTGTTAGAAAATAAAATAACAAATTCCTGAGGTAAAAAGTGATAGAAGATAACACGATGTCCATCAAGCTTTTTAATTGAGACTTGGATGTAGCTTGATATTGATGGTGTCTCAATATGAGAAGAAAATGATTTACTTTATAAATAATTGCTTTTAATTTGCGATATTTTTTTAATAAGTTTTATGAATTAGTGTGATACCTTAAAACATAAGTACAGTATTTCCTGATTTTAAATGTTTCGCATCCACTCTTAATCCAATCCTGTCAACATTTAAATTTCTAGGATATTTGATATGAAAGACGTCTTATTTTATTTGAACCCGATCAGAGGATATGTTTTGTTCGGTTTAAATTTAGGAAAAAAACTTTTGCGGCGTCGTGACATCTGGTGTGTATGTTTAATTACGATGCGCAACACACGCCAACAACGTATGACATTTTATAGGGAACGTTCCATTAGACGCAGCAAATGTACGCATTATCGTTGGGTAACCTTATTAAAACACTACAGTATGTTCCATGTTAGGTAGGATTTTCAACACTTGTTAAATTACGTAAATATTTGCTCAGTGTATATTTAGCATTATATAATTAATAGTGTTTCATATATTTAAATGTATAATTACATATTTTATATTTTTTCCTTGTACAAAATTAATATTTTTTTGCTTAACTTCTATATATTAAAATTGAATATCTACTGTGCTACACACATTTTAATCATTTCCTTTAATATCACTTTCTTTTGTGAGATATTGCGAAACGGAGAGTTATAGTTGGATGGTAAAAGTTTATGATTGGCTTTTAATAAAAGTTGAGTGTTAGGATGGTTGGTATAGTTTGAGGTTATTGATGCAGGATATTTTAGAGTATACGCTTGGAGGATTTGGTGGGATAGTTTGGATGAATATTGTGTACAGGTGAGGTGTTGTGTGTAATGAGAGGATATGGTTAAAGAAAGCTGATGGTGTATTATATGTTTTGGGCGTTTATGGTGGAAGATAAACGTCCATTTTAATGGAGTACTTGGAATGATGCTTTAACTTATGAAGTGAGAGAAATTGTTTATTTTTTGGACAGATAATGTAGTGCACAATGTATAAATGTATAGTAAATGTAGAAATAATGGTATTTAAATGAAATACATGAAGGGAAATATACATATATGTAGAAGATAAGTATGAAACGTGTAGGAAATTGTTAAGAGAAAATATTGACAATAAAGATACATAAAGAATAAAGAACTGCCAGAATTTAGGGATAGAATGTAGGGTATTGTTCAGAGAGTATAAATATAATTTAAGGTAGGTTTATGAATGGGGAATATACATGGATGTTTAAATAATATATTAGTGCACATACAGTTTGTGTAGTATGATTATTATTTGAGTTCAGTCATGACACTTCGAAAGTACAACGCACGGGTTCATCATCATTTTCAATCAAAACTTTTAAAACAAATGGTTCTTGCCGAATTTATCGACCACCAAATCAGAGAGATATTACCCAGGGTGAAACTTTTATATATAATTATATGTAATCACCAAAATACAAGTAAGGGAAACAAAATATATTTGAATTGTAAATAGTTTTATAAAATAAAGTTCAAAAAAATATAAATTCAACATCCAAAAAATATAAATTCAATTTTCCAAAACGAGTAAGTTTACTTACAACTTGTCTACATAAAAAGAGATATATATTAAATATGCACCATTAATTACTGTATAGCCAGAAAATTGTTTATGTAAGTTTTTTGCTAAAAAAACTATCCTTTATACGTCTAATAACCGTTGCTGCTAGTAATAAAATAACGCAGCCCTGAAGTAATACAATTAAAACCAATAGAACACATCACGGTGTCACTCAAGGTTTTTAATTGTGACAAGAGTATGTCTTACGTTATTGTTAACAATGTTTTTGCAGATGTGTTACTTTGAGATGAACAATTTTCATTGTTTTATAGATGTTGTTGATATGATTAGGAAATATGGATATAGCTCACAAGTTAACAGTGTGAATTGTTAATAAGGATGAATGCTATTTGTGGAAGGTAAAGTTCGTGTTTGATGTCTACATGTTTGATGTATATAGATATTTTTCAGTAATTGTGGATATAGTAATGTTCTGACAGCTTATAACATGGGTCTTACATAAGATTTATTGTAAATTACATTTTGAATAATGGATGGGAAGCTCTTTCCGGTAATAATAAATATTTATTCAGATACTGCGGATCGCCTCTCGATGGCATCTAACTTGAAAAGTGTGGCAAAATTACGATATGTCAACCTGATCGACACGGCGGAACGTTATGGTATTGTCGACAACTACAAGGCATATATGTTTCCCAATGAATTCATTTTGTAGGTCTTGAAATAAGAATAATTGTTTCAAAGTAAACCGGTATGAAAGTGACTAGTAACTGGTTTAGGAAGGATCCCGTAAGTACACGGATATAGAGTGTTGATTGTAGACAATTAAATATCTTCCGAAAGCTATCTTAAGAAGGATGGAGTAGATGACTTACTTGGCTAGGAACAAACAACATGAGAATGATTGCAGGTTGTAGATATTAGTGCTGTGTCCGTTAACGGGTAATAGCTAACCGCCACGTTGACCATAGTCAACGCTCAACGCAGTTGTCGAAGAAGTGCATAAACTGCTTACGTTGATTAACTGCTTAGTGCTTGCAGATGACGCATCAGTGGTTGTTTGTTAGCGCCAGCGGCCCACTCTATGCGCACGCATCCAGCTTCACGTACGCATCTCAGTCGTTTGTTAGTTTAGTTGAGCAACTAAAGCGAATCAATCAATGTCAACGGTCAACGTTTATTCATCAACGTATGTTTCTGCTGTAGCCTACTATTTTACTGTTTGTTTTTTACTAAATATAAAACTGTATAAAACGATGACTGGATAATTCGAAAATAGTGTGGTGTAAATAACTTTAGTTTTAGCTGATATTTTTTACTACCAACTGTACCAACCTAATTGATAAACATATTTTTCATATTTATTTGTATGAGTTTTTTACTATCATTTGTAACGATCATATACTAAATTTTAAACTTATTGTTGTAACAGAAATATTAGGATAAAATGTATGGTAGTAAATAGTAATACAAATAATTCCAACACTTATTCATCTGTAAATAATCCGTACTAACAGAAGTTAGTATAATCAATTATTACAATAATTCTAATGCGTGATAAAATAGGCGATTCTAAGAAACAGGCGACAGTCGATTGGTGACTTGAGCCTCTTCACTGACGCTTTGTCATCTGTTCTGTCTGGTTAACGTTAGCAGTTTTTTTCAACAGTTAATCACGCTCAAATTTAACTTCTGTTGACGTTGAGCGTTGTTAGCGATAATGCCCACCACTAGTAGATATATAAAGAGAGATTTGTGTTTTGGATAGGTATCTTTAAACGATGCGGAAGATTGCAATAATTACAATCTATACGAACTGGACCAAATACCTCAGTATAGCAACATAATTTATAAAGTCCTAGTAGCCGATAATTGAAGTATAGTGAATCTTTGAATTATGACCTTTCCTGGTCTGTTTAAGATTGTTAAATGAACATGTAAGTTTAGAAATGGTTAAAAGTCAGGTATTTATCTCTTGATGGAGACGCTGTTGTAAAAAATTCTTGAGGCCTAACTACAGGTACGTAGTTACCTGTATTTTTTAACAGTATTGACTGTGAATACAATAGTGTAAAAAATATCATGACTGTAATAATCATTAATTTTAGACACACTATCTCTTGCAGCAAAAAGTTATACTTCAAAACTTTTAATCTCTCTACCTAAGCAATAATATCATCTTCTGAGAATAAGAATTTGAAAATAGCTCCATAGAAGCAACCATTTTTTGAAATATTTTTCACACATAATCAACTTGTCAATTCTAATGATAGAATCCAACAGAGGGAATTAGTGTGTGACCACTTATGTATCCTATCGTATCTAGTCATCTACGTTGTTTTCCATCGATAAATGTCTTTACTTGTATGTCAATCCCTTTTCACCTTTTTGACATTCAGAATTATTTTAAATTTAATATTAATTAATTTACTTCTAATAATTCTGTGAAAACTGTTTCTCCACGCAATTCCTTTCTTCCTGTGTATTTTTGTCTTTACTATGTCCCTTTAGTTACAACTTATATACCCTTTCTGTCCATTATCAATTCCAGAAAACAGTGATTTCTCTTTAAAATACCTATCTAGACTCTTTCTTGATATAACAAACACATCAAGTAATACCATATCTTGAAATTTTCCACTCTCCTACATATATCTACACATAGCACGTCATGTCATTCACTGCTTTATTCTTTACCAGTGGCAAAAAACCCAATTGTTTCTACCAACTCAAATTGATCTCAATCAAACAGATGACTCTTCGCTATAACAGGAAGCTGCTTATTCATGTCACAGTAACATGTTAAAATACCCATCGTGAATGTTAAATTATTGTTCTCTTATATACAAACATCTGAATAAAATACAATAAAGTACATACAGTACAATACATTATACAAACTGAAATAAACACATATACAATAAAATAGTAATCTATATTTCAGTTTGAAGCGTTATAAAATAAATCATAAAATCAATTATTAACTCGACGTTTCACGAGAAATATCTAAATCCAAACTCCCTTTGGTTCAATTGACTCTATGATGGGTGACTGAGGAATATTTTTCGAGTGTCACGAGAAGCGGTGGGTAGAAAAACCAATAAAGGGGAAAAGGTAGAATCTGCTGGCCTTACTAGGGGAGGAAATCGGTAAAAGTGAGGGAAGCAATCGCTTTGGGGTGAATAGAACGATTAAAAACAAGACACGTGGAGGGTTGAGTGTAGATCATCTCGTATTTGTTCGTCTATCTACTTCAATTGTTTAGATATAGATACAACCAGACAAATGTACAATTAATTAAACATGACAGTTGATTTCTCCCCTTAGTTGTATTTCCAAAGAGAAAATTATAAGAATATATAAGTTTGGACAAAAAATATTTGATTTGATTCTAGTTTCTTGTGTGTTTTGTTTATGATTTTTTTCTGTATTTATTTATTATTATTTATTTTTTGTTTATGAATTCTTTAATCATTCTCTTATGATTTATAATGTAGAAAATCATTGAATCAGTGTTTAAGGAAGTATTACGTTTCCAATATTCCATATTTATAACGGTTTAACCAGTAAAGATTGAAAAGCACGAATGATTTCGAATATATATAAAATTTAATTGACATAGAAATTATTAATTAGTTTATTTTAATTGGAATAACGTTCATGCTTTTGAAAAAGTAAACATAATTTCCATTAAAAAAAAAAAGCTTAAAATAATACAAATTAAAACAAACAATACTGTCCTTAAAATAACATTCCACTCAAAATTGGAAATGAAAGAAAACGTCTACGCAATTACCCAAATATTTACATATACAGTATGTACCAAAAGTTGGGTGCTTTAAACATATTTCTAAAAATGTTACTTTTGCCTTCTACCTGTCATGTTTATAATATATTCAAAACTGAATTGTAAACAAAGTTTTCATTATTAGTTTGTATTGTTTCACAAATTCTTACTATTTTAATAAATAAACAGTTTCAAAATGGCGTTCTATCAAAAATCACATCAAAAGTAAACCTGATTACGGAACGAAGACGGATATTAAAGGCATTTTGTCTTTCCCACATATACGCATCATTCGTAATTTTTCACAGTAATATCGGACTTTAAGTGAAATTTTAATACTTTTTTATATCTATTACGTTTAATTTAGGGGTATTTTAAATAAGACCAAACTGAACATTAGTTTTTTTAATACGCTCTAACTATTTCTATCAAATTTTCTAAAACGTATCTACTAGAGACCTAAATAAAATGTATTTGTCGCAATTTACCCATAAATAAAGATTAGGGACGTACCGGTGAAATTCAAATTTTAAATATTTATTCTGATGAAACACAGTAGAATTTACATTTGTTTTACGTAAGTTATTGCAAAAATCATGTAATTTACTGTAAAGCCTTTGTCAAATAATTTTATTGATTTCTAAACAGATAATTGCACTTGATAGTTAGAGATCCTATTCTCTACACAATATGCAATAATCGCTTCTCTACAAAAGCAATCATAGTCTGGGATTAATTCCGGATCCCTATAAATGGTAATTAGGATTACGAAACCAGACCTAATTAGAATTAGTATTCAGTTAATATTTTAAAAATCCTCCCCTCTCTTATAAACTGGCGATTCGGTAGATATCTCATTATCAGTGTTATTGCAAAAGAACCGTCTTGTGTTTCTATTTTTTAATGTATATATAGCGTAGAGATAGTTATGTAACGGGATATATACGTTTTGAAGTCACCTGGTAAAAAAAAAAAGTTGATTTTGGAATGATATCTGTTCGCCTATATGGTTGACTTTTGTCTGTGGAGTATATAACACGAACTTGTGAATCGATTTCAATTAGATATGTGGGCATATATTCCCATATCTTAGGATTTTTTTGCATTAATATTCGATAACTCAATATTAGAAGGTTGCCGTCATAAGGAATACAAAATACTGTATGAACATTGTATAAATATATATTCTAACGATTTCTCTTTTGTAAGTTCAAATTTAAGTGAAATGTGAACATTGATGATGCAAATCCTTGTGTAAAATCGCATTAAATAAACCATAAGTCCCCTCAAAATAAATTTTGATTTAATACGATACGTTTAGAATGCGTTTATGGCACAAGCAAAACAAGTTTATTCTCAGTTTAAACATACAATAATTTTTACAAAAACAACGTCCATGGTTTATTTTAACTTCTCGACTGACGACTACCAAAGTGTCTTCTTTGGTGACGAATATATTTGGTACGTTTTCATTTGTATTTGGGTTTGGGTTTGAAATTATGTTCAATGCTGTCGCAGCAATTATTACTTCTTTCAATACGAATGTAGTGAATTTGTAATTCACAAAAAAAATAATTATTGCATGTGGAAGGTTGGGGAAAAAGATATAGTTTGTATCTCAGCACTTAATTCGAGGTAAAATATGTTTCATCCGGCTTTGAATAGTTTGGTACTGAGCTATGTTACATAGTGTATAAAAACTGCGTTCAACAATACATGATATTCTACGTTATTAAAAATATAATTCTCTTAACTTTAATAAATAAAAGTATTAAAACATTTTGAAACACATAGTACTCGTTCATTTCGTTTGTTTTAATTTTTAAAAAAACATTAATGATTATTACAAACTGAGATATGTTTCTTTTCTATTTGTCTTGTTTTAATTGCGAAAAATCTCACTGCTATCATCACTTTATAAAAGAAAGGTAGTAGATGAGACTATACAAAAGAGACACCTAACTCTCTATTAACGTAAGACTCGGAAGAGAATAAAAATGGGTTAAGAGAGCTACGTAGTACAGATGACAGAGAGGGATCTAACCAAAGACGATATGAAGAACGGTGTAGATACAGTTAGGATTCCTGGTGATTAACAGATACCATACTCAATCATGTGGAGGTTTCAGGATATTATAATACAAGTACATTCTTAATTTGATGTATTTAATATAACCAATATTTTTTTTAAATAAAAAAGTGTTTAACTTGATTATTCACAGAATTAGTTGATTAGAAGTGTTTATACACAATGTGTTCGACAATTTATGAAACCAAGTTTAATGTATCTTTTTGGTAGATTAAATAGCATGAATTGTACGCAAAATATAAAATTTACAAAATTGTTTTTAACTTTTTATACCAGCTGACTTACTTTAATTTACTTATTTTTATTCCTCAAAGGAACACAGGCTAGAAACAAAGTACCTCGACCTCATCCTGTCCTGTGCCTACAGCTACACCTCTCCCCACATCATCCTCTCAACCGCAACTCTCTCTCCACCGTTCGTCTCCATATCATCATAGGCCGTTCTATCGTTCAGTGTCTTTGAGAAATCCAGTCCAAAGTGGATACCTCCATCTCTCCTCTTATTAAAATTGCCCAACATACCAACACTTCCTTTCCTAAATTTTTGCTCTTACTGGCTTTTCATTAGCTCTCTCATACTATTGCTGGTTCCTTACGATTCTAAGCCAATGTATGTTGATTACGTACATCAAATATCTGTTATAGAAATTTTGCGTTGTTTTGTTTCAATCACTTGACTCGTTCAAGTGTCCAAGCTCTATAGCAAGATGGACCTAACATTTGTTCCAAATATCATCCATTTTATCTTTTTACTCATCTGGACAAGCCTTGCCTTCTTTAGTCTACTGCGTTCGTTCGCATCCGTTTCTCCACTGCTTGACTCTCTACTACCCAAGTAGCAAATCTCTTTCACTCTCCACTACTCTTTCAAAACCAATTTTTGACATTTCTATTGACCAATATCAGATTCTATGTTTTTCTTGCGTTAAGCTTCAAGCCTACATTTCCAGCTCCCAAGCACAGATCTTGCATTTTCTCTCCTACTGTAAAACAGCAAATTCTCATACGCATACCCTACCGTAGCCTCCAGGTGCAAGGTTTAATTAGCTTCCTTAATAGAATTAGGAACTGTATGTGAAGAAATTGAATGTTAATATCATGTCATTTATTGATTTATTTTGTAATTTAAACGCTTCCTTAATAAATCGTAATTCTATTTAAATATGTATATTAGATTATTTTCACAGTTTAAAAACTATATTTATTACATTGGTTCATTTTATGAACAAAATATATATTTTTAACAATTTTAAAATAAAAACCGAGACGAAAATGCAAAATAAAATTTTTCACAAAATACTCTACTAATTTGTATCAATTTTCTCTAAAAGGTTGCATCCAATACCCCAAAAATAAATACACTCTTTGAGTTTATTATACAAGGTGATAATATTGTTTTTATAAAATAGAGAATTATAATTTTCAAAGAATGAAATCTGTTAAAAGCACTTCATTCTTATTGTATCAGTGAATAGTAAATTAAACAACTTTAATATTTGAAGTGGCTGGTTGAAGAGGCAACGTCTGAAAATTTTATTTTCCTTTCTTGGCTTCTTCGCGGTAATTTCTTATTGCAATAATATTAACATCTTTATTCCTTCAATGGTTTTTAGAAAGTTAAATAATTCGTAATTATTATCAATAAAATTTGTATAGGGTGCTTTATTTAAATTGGGGAAAGTTAAAACATAAACTAAATATTTATATCTATTTACTATTATTTTTAAGCTGTAAAAAAATAAATTTTCCACGAGGCAATTATATTCCGAAAAACTTTTGAGGCTTTATAGTGTTAAATAAAACAATTTTGTCTGTTACCATTTTGCCCTATTCCTTATATTTATGAAAAAATAAATACTTCAATATCAGTTTATCTCTAAACTTTTTGTTACATATTAATTTTTTTTAAATATGTATTTGGTAATGGTTCTAATTTTTTAACGTAGTATAACTTTTTTTGTCTTGAAAAACATTTTTTTTCTAGCACCAGTTATATATATATAGTTACATTTACTTACAAAAGTTTTAACTACCATAAAGGAATTATAAATTCGACCAATACTAAATATACATTATACATAAATAAATAATAATATGTATATTAAAATAAAAACAATGTACAAAAATTATTGGTTTCTATTAAAAAATATATATTCGTCCTGTAAATGACCTTGAATATATAAATGAAATAAAGTATTAATTATTTTACTTTGTATATGCATTGATACGAAACAATGTTTGTTTACAACTTTGCCATTTTTGATATATTAAAAAGTTTCATTTTAAAACTATCCTAAATAATAGACCAATCCTAAAATATAAAATTTAGGAAGGATTATCAAAAGAAAAAACATAATTGACCTGTGTTTTTATTATTATATTAATCACGCAAAAAATAGGGGGGGGGAGTAATGGTTTATTCCCCAATTAATTATAAATCTAAAAAATGTTCTTGTGTCACGATTTGTTTTTGTAAATTCTTGAATAAATTTCAATTCAACTTATAAGTCACACATTTACCGACCTCAACAGTAATTCAAGCTACACAAAATGACACTACTATAATACTATACTATACTTAATGTGAGGTAGACTTGCCAATAAACAGTTCTATATTTGTATTTTATCATTTTAAAAATGACCTACAATTAGTTATTACAACAAAAAGTTTAAAGAAAAATATAAACCTGACGTAATTATATGGTAAATTTTATTTAAATTTTAAAATAGTATAGTCAATTACTTCTCATTCTTTACAATGTGGTCCTTACCTCTCGTCATTCTAGACCACACCACTCGGCAAGCACCTGAACTAGAGTCAGACAAAACTCATTGACTGTTTTTGTAGTCGCAGTATGCACAAGTCAGCCAGTCAGTAAACGAGTGACTCTCACCACCTTCCTTAGTTTGGTTAAATAATTATTATACTCTAGATATTTGTTCAATGTGTTGCTAAGAGTCGTGATAGATTGGATAACGCCCTAAAATCGTCAAATCACTTGAATAGTGATTTAGACCTGCGTAATTAAAATATAATCGATTAAAATATAAACTCCCTGAGTTTCCCAGACCAAGCGATTTGTCCTCTGCGTTAATTATTTTAAGTCTCATCAAAGCTGGCTTAGTGCCCAGAGTTATGTACTTTGCAAATTCCTTTAATGTTGGAAATTTATTATGCTATTAAATCATTATCTATTAGAATATGGCTAACGTGGCCTAGTATCTGGATCGGATTAAAATCACAGGCTTCCTTGATAACCCGATATGGTGTCTCACCTAGTTACGTCGATATAAATTACAGCCAAATTATTACCATATTCAAATTAAAACCCATGATATTTTATACTATAGTATAGGTAAATATATATTTTTATTTCAATTTCCACCATTGTTGGGCTTACATTGTGTTTTAAAACTGATAATGCGTTTTATATACATTTTCGAAGTCATACATATTTTGGAAGAAACATAAACAAAACGATAGATGGAAAACGAAGTGTCATTAGACTTATGTTTTTAATATTTTATTTTATCACATAAAGCCTTTTCTAAAAATATCTACGTTTGTTTTTATCGCTCTCCATACAGTTTTAAAACATTTAAAAATATCGTTTAAAATGAGAATACAGAATATTTTGTAATGTTTTTAAAATGATAATATTTGAAGTGCACATTTATTTCAACTTGTTTACGCCATTAAACCTCATCCATTAAACCTTTACTCCTGTATGATATACAACCGCACTGAAGGTTTGTTTTCCCCAGCACTCTAAGATTGTCAGATAACTGTACCCGCAAATAGATGTCCTATTGAGTCATACATCAGACCGTAGCGAGTGTGTTGATTAATGACCTGCAGTTGTATAGCAATTAACACAACTGACAAAACAAGAGGGAATTCATATGATGGATGGAATCAGCTGTCTTTCTCTCGACATACTTTTTTATATTTATGTCAATGTCATACATAGGTACTATATTTTTAGTGTCTTATATCTAGTGACAGCATTGGTGATTGCTTATGAATTTATTACTTTAACTTTCTTCCTCTCTCTCTCTCTCTCTCTCTCTCTCTCTCTCTCTCTCTCTCTCTCTCTCTCTCTCTCTCTCTCTCTCTCTCTCTCTCTCTCTCTCTCTCTCTCTCTCTCTCTCTCTCTCTCTCTCTCTCTCTCTCTCTCTCTCTCTCTCTCTCTCTCTCTCTCTCTCTCTCTCTCTCTCTCTCTCTCTCTCTCTCTCTCTCTCTCTCTCTCTCTCTCTCTCTCTCTCTCTCTCTCTCTCTCTCTCTCTCTCTCTCTCTCTCTCTCTCTCTCTCTCTCTCTCTCTCTCTCTCTCTCTCTCTCTCTCTCTCTAAGTGACTCAGAGAGTGTAACTAACTGATAACATAGCGTCGCCAAGGTATTTAAATATCCCTATCCACCATTAGACAGAAAAGAAAAAATTAACTCCATCTAGAGTGTAAATTCCAGTTAAATAATATTGGGCTTCAATCTCATCGGGAATGTCACAAATCAGCTAGCTAACCAGGAAACTCTGGAATTAAGCACTACATTCGTTCATTTTAGACATTTTCTTTTTCACCCCTTCCCACTCCAAATACTGATGAGGGTAGAATTTGGACATAAACGCCATCGAAAGTGTCACTATTTATCTCAGCAACCCCGAAAACTATAAATTCGACATTAATATCTGTAATTACCGATTATTATTAAGTCAACCCTTCCCACAACCACCCTAATGGTTTCCTACACTCACAGTTTTTATTTGTAAATCATTTGTGTACCGAGTTTGGTTTAAATTGCTTCAGGCGTTCCAAAGTAATGTTGGAACATAATATTAATCATTTTAGACCTATTATTTTTCACCCTTTTTCATCCTCAATACCAATGGGGCTGGAGTTGGACCTAAACAGCATCAACAATGTCACTATTTATCTCATTGACTCCGAAAACTTTGGATTCGAGACTAATATCGGTAGTTTTTGATTCTTTTTAAAATTCATTCCTTTTAATTCACAGTATTTTACAGATTATAAGTGATATGTGTACCAAGTTTTGTTGAAATTTCTCTAAGCTTTCCAGAATTATGCTGTAACACACACAAACACACATACATATATTTTTATATTTAGTTTACAGTAGTACGTTCATATTTTCAATATATCTATAAAATATTAAAGCAGTTTGTCAAAGGCTTTAATAGACGATTTCACCAAAAGATGACCATTTATATAATTATTAATTTACCACACAAATTTAACCATGATTTTTTAATCCCCTGCGATCTTCTCTAGAGTTTTGGACTATACATCCGATATGATTCTGCCACTACTCGCGTCAGTCACCAGAAATTTCGAATTAAATTTATTGTCATCCAGCTACATTTCTATTTGTAAAAAAAATAAAATAATAAATAAATAAAAAAAAATCCGTTATATACCCAATATTTGAATTATTTTTAAACACAAGTTTGCTTGAAGTAAGTTCAATACGAAGTGGGAACTATTCAATGGAGATGTATGAAATCTTATAGAAATATAAAGTAAAACTGACTTATTAGACTGGTATTTGTTCATAATCATCCAAAATGTCATTTGAAGAATATAAATATTTTTCCTTTTGATATATATGTTTCGGAATATGCTCCTAAATTTTTTAATGGATCTTTATTATGTTCAGTATTTAAAATTTAGATAATTAAATTTAGACCCAAGTAGTACTGTGTTATAAATTGTGGATCGATATTATAACTTCAAACTATATTTTTATTGTTGTTTATTTGTTTTAACCTCAAATGTATTATCCATCAAATTGATCAAAATTTCATTCGTAAACCAAACATGTATAACCTGAGAAATGATGAGATTGCTCATGAATTAATTCTCAAATAATGACAACCAATTAATTGGTTACAAAATAAAAACAGAAAGGTACGTTTATCGTTTAAATTACATACTATAAGGCTTACTTTCAAGTTAATACTCTTTCTAATCAGCTACAGAATTTTAAAATTCATTTTTTTATTCTTAAATATTTTAAATTTTATTTATTATATTCCTTTAGGCGTTACCTTATAGTAAGTTCAGGCGTGGCGAACTCAAAGGACCCTCGCTGGATCTACACCTTTTTTTCACTTAGTCATGTGTTATATCCTTATCATTCATATTTTCTATCCAGTCTCTCTTGATCAACTCTTTTTCTCTTTCGTTCCTAAATCTATTACTGTATTCCATTGCCAGGGGTTCTTATCGTTTTTCCCTATACTGTTTTATAATCCTATGATAAAATAGAGGTTTTTTGCGTTTTATCAAAAGAAATACCAAATATTATATTTATTATAATAATATTCAATTAAATTTCTCCACTTTGTTTTGTTGATAAAGGCTACGCGTCGATACATAGGAAATAAGTTTTATTTATAAATAATACGTTACTTAAAAACTTGTTTACAAACATTCAAGATATTACTTCTGGTGAACGTAATTCTAATTTTAGATATGTAGTTGAAATTCAATGACAAAACCTCACTTTTAAGTGTTTATAGGGTCACTTTTTAATTAGTAGAAAACATAAAAATCGTGAAAATTTACTGTTTTCAACAACTTAAAGTAGTGTTTTCATTCCGGTTTATTTGATAGATTTTATTTTACAATATTTTAATATTTTGTTTTACAAAGAGTAATTCAGATGTTTATAGACAAAATTCTGGTTATTAGATAAAGTTAATTTTTACTTTTCAATAAGTTTACAGGAATGTCTCATTTTTATCCTGGCATTGTACTTTAAGCAACCATTTATTTATAAATCCATATCTATTGGATTTATAATAAATTTTTATTATAAACTACATCGTCGGTTGTTGACCTTGAATGGAGTTCAAGTTTTTGATATGAGGTATCAACGTATTGAAGAATAACCCACACAAATTATACGTTTTGAAAAAGACTACCAAGAAACTTATAAATAAGCCATGTCTGAAAAATAAATTCACGTACAAATTATGCATAACGTTAAGACAACTCTAATTACACGGTATTGTATTCTTCGGCTAACGACTTAATATAACACTTGATTTCATAATCATTGTATTATCGCTATAGTTTATCACTTGACTTCGAAACATCTCCATTAAGAGTTACAACTTCATCTTGACATCACTAAGAATAAACAAAACACTGCAGCTGAAGAGAGAATTCATTAGGCCAATGTTGCTATCTCTTTCTAGCTTGGCGACTGAGAGAGATATTATAAAGGTTCCAGAAATAGACGAGCCCTGGCTCTACATCATCTTTCCAATACACCGTACTCACCGCAAGATGTCTCGTGACACTGGTTTTTAGCTTAGTAAATTATTGTAACTTTGTAAACTATTGTAAATTATCAAGTAATAGTTTGATTAATATGCAAACTCGACCAACGTAGATACGTTTTAATGAATTTTATTCCAACTAGTGAATAAGATCATGTTTGTAAAAATAATACTAAGTATTTCACTTACATTCTGGCATTTATGATTTGGTAGGTCGATTTTATTTATTTCAAAATATCTTATGAGGAGATGTTTGTTAAATCATGAAGAAATATTCTTAAATGACCCAAATTTTGATATTTTCAACACTACTTTTTTCTTAATTTCAATAGGGTCACAAAAAATGAGGACACCTATACCAAACATGATGTTCCTATTTCACTTATTGTGGCAGATATCTTGCTCATGTGAAGACGACAATACCAAGTAAGACGGACGGACTACATGTCGAAAATCAGTTTTACGGTTTACTGAGGCCATGAAACGATAATATTAAGCAAAAACAGTTGTGTAAATTCTTGATAATCACTAAATTTTAATAAATAAAAACTAGTTCGTCAAACATGGAGGTCCGTATGGACGATTACGGTCATATGGTACCATTTCATTTTCTTCTCATATAAAAATACGTTTAACAGTAATGAAACTAAACATACACGTTTGGTTATAAAACTTATAATATAGGTGACATGTATTATTTAAATTCCCTCTTCATTAAATTTTACTTGTCATAATTCTGTTTTCACATCTAATCATAATAAAACACAAACAAAAGCCTACAAAAGGTAATTTTTAAAGTCTTAAACCTATATCAGAAGTCGGTGCAGTGTATTATGAACCCTTACTTTTTCTTTAGCTCAAAAATATCTCCTAATGTCCTGAGGACCTAACTCAGAATTTACAGAGCTGAATTTATGCCCCGAGTTGGAATATATCAAGATATATATCCGGTTTTATGCTTCGTATAAAGCTCGAAATGTAATGTATATTCTAAAACAAACTCTTACCTGGAATACAGCTACAATATATTTTAGTTTCTTTAAAGTAAAATTTTGTATAAAAGTAGTAGATTCATGAATTTTGTATTGATTTTAGAAACCAAAGAACAAATTCTGTGTTATTGTGCGGTAGGTTGTTGTTATATTTTGTTGGAGGTATCACCAATACCAAACTATATTTTAATGAATATGTTATAGGTTAATTACAATAATTATTCCGCCAGACAATGCAAATTATCAGACTATGATTTCGATTCTCTGACGGAAAAATTAAAGTAATTGACACGTTCACTGCAGGCGGAAAAAAATGATATTACACCCAGTGCTGGAGAGCCAAATTTGACTTTCACAAAGCATAAAATTTTAGGTCCCTTGTGGATGCATTATGTAACATTAAAATATTTTGTATGTTAAAAATAACATATAATTGTATTATACTTACTGTAATTATCATTGGATATCACTTTGTTGAAGAGGTCGCACTATGAGTTTTACATATTTACAGTTGATTTTTACACACAATATACAATGTTTATAAAAACTAGTTTATTGATAGTAGGTTTGGAGGCAGGTTCCGAGGTACAAAGGAGGTCTTTCTTCACATCCCTCGTAGAGATAAATTGTGTCCTTCATTTTTCTATGTCTAAACACACAAGACATTTTATTCTTCATGCTTCTGCCGTTTGGTCCAGCTCTTTGCTTTGTCGATATGTGCTCTATTGCAATTCCTCCTATTGGCGCAGGCAGTCTCAGTGATGTCAAAAGTCCTTCTACAATGGTTGACTTTAAATCTAACAACGTCATCTTTTTATCAATGCTGTAATTGTTGTAAAAAAGAAAGAGTTTAGTAGGCACATCTGCAAAACGCTTTTTATACCACCTAACTGTTTTTCTTTCACAAGGATAATAACTTAGAAGTTGGTCTTGCCTATCTGTTGCACTCACGTATTCGTTGTATTTTATGATAGGGAGAGGTTTTACTCTTTCTACTCCTCTTTTGTTTGGACATTCAGTCATCTCATTCTCATACTGCTTTATGATATAAAGAACTTTCCTTACGTCTTTCCATTTCTCTACCTTAGTTCCTTCATGAAATTTAGTTATAGTTTCGCACTTCTTCAACTTCGATGCCACGACTTCTTTAGGATTGTCTATCCTCTCCACACGAAGTGTTGCGGTTATTTCAGTTTTTTCTTGCACGAGTTTCTTGAAAAGTAGAACGTTGTTGTAGAAATTGTCGACATAGAGAGCATGGCCTCTTTCTACCCTATCTTGCATCAAATGCAGAACTACTTTTTCTAATGCTCCAGCGTAAACACTAAATTTCATTTGGTTCAGCGAGGAGATACAATTTTATAGCATACTTACGTCTTTTTTGTTTATTATATTGCCTGAATACGAGGCGGCCTCGCCACAGAACTATCGACTCGTCCAAAAAAAATTCTTTACCAGGAAAATATATGTAAATAATTTTATTCTTATTTTTATTGTTGAGGTAATCAACTAAATGCCTTATTTTTTCCAAACGGTTTTCAGAATTTTAATTGGGCTGAGAAATGAAGCCATTTTAAAATTAAAAGAAAATATCTCTAGGCACAAACTCTCCAAAACAAGTGTTAAAAAGTTTGTTAGTTTTCCAGTACTACTGTAGCTGGATAATTTTTACAGTTCCTGTATAAAATAGAAGCCCCAAATTTTTTTTGAATTCTGTTAGCTTCAACTCCTTCCAATTAGATATACGGGAATTTTCAGAGAGACCAGATGTCAAAAACACTTCTTATGCATAAACATTTGTTTTCCTAATAATGGATTGGATAAAATATCATCGACCAAAGAGTGAAAATAAATTCATTGGGGTGTTGTTTCCTGATAAAGGATCGCATAGATCCACTAGTTTGGCAAAGTAAAAATATTTTCTTTTGTAATATATCAGTACATGATAATTGTGGTCTAGGTGGAGCTTTTCTCCCCCTTGTATTAGTTTGGTTGTTTTGAGCGAATGATGAGGTTTAGACAGTTGATGAACTTACATTATGTCTTCATCACTGATGTCATCCTTCTTGTTATCCAGATCACTATTAGGCCTTTCTTCCAAATTATTTTCTTAACTTTCTGCACCACTACTATATGCAACATATTTCTCTCTATCAATTTCACTGATAGTTAGGTTATTAAGATCACACGCTATTTTCTACGATTTTTGTCATTCATCATAAAACGCGTTTATCAAATTTTAAAAATAAGTATGTGTTAATGTTTAAACCTTTTTATGTTTTATTATTTTTGTAATTGAACTCAATAAACAATTATAATAAAAGTAACAAATCTAGGTCAAGGATGGTCTTCTTTTTAAATTATCAATAAAACGAAGTAAAATATTTAATTTTAGTACAAATCTTGGAAACAGTGTTCTTATGCTACCGCAGTATGGTGTGTACCTTTATTGCTTCTTAATACCGTTCTGACGAGTTCAAAACGCCGAAATAATCAAGAACTTGTTATGAAACTGTTATTATCATCAAAATACTTACTTATTTAAAATTGAAGAAAAAAATCCATAATTCAATAATATTATTAAAATACATAAAATATTGTCATCAACTTAAAAGATTGAATTCCCCCTTATAGTAAAATATCAATTTAGTTGTTATCCACTCACCCTGTCTTAATACTTCATCCCCTTCTTAAATTCAGTTCACCGTATATTTTAGACTCCTGGAAAAAAATCTGTTCCAGTGGAATAATGTATGTATATGTCATCTGATTGACTAAGATGAAATGGAGATTTTGATTTGTCCTGTGCTGTTGCCTTCCCACCCCCTTTTTTTTCTTCGCCGTGCTTCATAAATAATTCAAACGTCAAGTTTCCACTACCACACTTTCCCCACTGTTTCTGGATTACAAATTGTAAACAGTTTTACAATTGAGGGGCTGGAATTCCAGGCTGTATTCTACTCAGGCCTTTTACACGCATGACTGATTTAGTCGCACAGTTTGGTTGTCAGCAAAGTTTATGAATTGTTTGTATTTAAGATAAAGTGAAAATGAAAAAAGAACTTACTCACTTATTCATCCCCAAAACCAAATAAAAACCAACCAAAAGTATTCGTCTGCAAAATAATATTTAGGTAATATTAAAAACTATAAATGAACCTTTAACATCATATTAAATATTTAAGAAGGGTGTAAACTTACTTCGCTTGTAACTTATTAGTGTCATCAGCTTAGTTTTACTTGCTAAAATCGAGCTTTTAATGACGGTGAGCAATGTTCATTTCGATTTTTTTTTTCAAATATTCCTAAACCATAAATATTTTATTTAAAATTTTGCACACGTATAATATGTTTAAAATAATAAACAGTTCACAATCATCGTTTATTATTTTTCTATACCCTACAATCATCACAAACTCTCAAAAAATTTCAAACAAGAAATATTGGTTCAACAATGAAAATCAACTTATTTTCATCTACAAATCAGCCCAAGATATTTCGATAAGATTTTGGTAAAATATGAAAATGTATAACCGAAACCAATGTGCCTAAATGTATTTTTTTAAAATTTGAATTAGCAAAGAGTAAAAAAAATCTATTTCATAATTTTCGCACAATTATCCGTTTCGAGGTTAGTGACGCGTTCGACGTACGGTCACCGCACTTTGAATCTGAGTCGTGGTTGAATTTTTGGTTGCGGTTGCACTAACAGCGATCACAACCGGGTTTCAAAAACACGACATCAAGAAGGCAGTAAATATCTTGGTCTGATGTAGGGAAATCTATAACGTCGTGGTTTATTGAAGGCAGGGTGTGATGTGTAGTGTCCGCCAATTCGACAGGTCTCGTGTCTAGTTCTAGCGATGTATTAACTTTAGTTTATTTTGGTGGGTTTTCCCAAATAAGTTGAAGCAAGTTTTGGTAGATGGCGTTTCTGATATTCTCGGAAAGGCCGGAGAAACATGTTGAGCGCAACAATTATAAATATTTAAAAAGGGTCATTCGCCTTAGACTGAAAACCTAATATCGACCATCCATGTTATACTTAGTGTTAGGTTAGTTAACTCCTCCAAATCTGTTAATGCAATTAAAACATTAAGAGTAGTGTTGTTTCAGACGGATAGAAGTGAAGTACGCCCTCATTGGGTATAGGCGACCATGTTTTCCATAACTAACCATGCCCAAGGTTAACGTAACCCGGGATATAAATCAGTTTTTTTTTCCTTTAAGTAACCCTTTTCCAATGCATATTTCCTAAACTAAAAGTGGATTTTGGAAAAACGTACTACTATTTTTTATCTGTGAAGTTATTTACAACCGAAATGAGTGGACAGATTGTGATCAAAATTGGTATGTGGTTACATTATGGTCATATTTGAGATGATTGTTTAGGTTATGGAAGGGGAATTGCCGTAAGAAAAAAATCCAAATATTTCTTTTACTCACAATTATGCTAAAATATAGATCATAAGAATCAGTCGCAATCTCTGGGAAAATCGCAGGTAGTTGAAAATCAGTAATAATCAAAAATTTAGAAAAAAAGCAATGGTAAAAAAATATTTCGATTTCCTTCAAATTCGTAAAGTTCTTTCTAAACAGTATACGACTGTTGTTTTGATATACCTTATGTTAGGTTATTTTAGATTAGGTTACCTTGTCACTATAAATAATTGAGGTACATCGGAAAGCTAACTAACTACTGGGCATACGCACAAAAGCATTTACAATCTGTGTTTCCCATGAACCGCTTAGTGACTAATGTACGCTTTCATCCTTAAGGGTTATTCATCGAAAAATATTATCATAGATACTTTAAACAGATTTTTATGTTCTGGTATTTGTCACGTATCCCAAATTTTGATTTACAATGATTGTCATACTGTGCCCCCCCCACACTTTACCCATAAGAAACAAAAATTGCATAACCATTTATTTATGCTGATTTAACCATCATCTGTTTATCATTTTCTGAAAAATCATTGCTTACAGACATACTTAATATTGAAATAAGTACCATGAAGAAATTGTGTTTAATAAAAAAATTGCACAAACTTCCTTTGACAGCAATCCCAAAACTAAATAAAAACCTTAACATAACCTTAATTATTTGCCACCGAAAATGTCATTTCGTTCATTGTCAACGAAGAAGTGAAATGGACCAATGAAGGCGTCATTGAAATATTTAATTTGAATTGAACACTTAATTATAGCTGTTAATGTTCATTTTTGTTTATAGCCCATTATTTCTGAACTCTAATATTCTTTAACTTTCAATTTTTAACACTGGTTCGGGTTTCACATTTTAATTAAATTTCAATGAATTTAGTATATTAATATCCGATTTTTAAAATTACGTCTTTTACCCATGGACGTCGTTTTGGTTTATTACAGTTAACTCAAAAAACCGTCTTTTTTAGAAAAATTAAAACAAATACGTTTTGTTTGCGTCCTTAGAAGCTACATAATTTGACTATAATTTTATGAAAATCGTTATCCAATTTAAAAAAAAAACAATTTCTGTTTATTGTGTTTATTAATAGCAGCTATCTCCAAATTTTGAGTTGTGGAAAAATGTAACAAAAGTGTATATTATGAAATATGATAAGTAAAATGTAAAAGTTCTATTGAAATTCTGTTTATTTATAGTTTTTAATAATAACGTTTGAGTAAAAGTAGTTAAAACAGTTCTTTATTTGTTTCAGGTAAAGACAACTTAATTGATTATTAGCTTCTATAGTATCAACGTACAAAGGGTCTCTAAATGTAAGTAAGGACGTCTATTTATACACCTGCCATTTTGTTCGACTTTCATAGAAAACTATAATCAAAATGCCTAAAAGTTGCCCATCTTGCTTTTAAAAGTTTAAATCTCGCTTTTAAATAATGAAAAAAACACGAAATTTTTTAAATTCTTTTAGCAGTAAAAATATAATTTTTGATTTATGGACAATTTACTCCCAAACTCTTTTTTGATGAAAAGAAACACATTGGGTGATACATAATTTAAAATGGAAAAACTTGAAGAGAAAACCCAATAAAGAATAAACTTGCTTTGTTTGTGCCAGAAATACGTTCTCAACGTTATCGTTTCTTGTCGTTTAAATGCAAAAACCTCTCCATCATCACCGAATTATAAAAAAATGGATGATAGATATTAAAATAAAGACATCTACCTCTGAAATACACAATAGCGTTAACGTCGCAAACGAACAAGTGTTGGTCAAGAGAGTGACCTGTTAGAAAATACGAAAGAGAAGGATTTAAGCTAAGACTACACTAGGAAAATATATACCTCAGTATATCTACATTGTACTCACTATAATCGACCCCTGGATGGTTGGTTATCCATTGCTTAAACCTTTCACGAAAATTTATATTTTTAACTTGTGGGTGTGCACACGAAATCGATTGAACCGTTTTTGAGAATTTACGTAATTTATAACAACCTTATTTTATTACCGATAACTTACGAACCGGCGTTTATGGGTAAAAATGCGTATTGTTTATATACTTTGGGGACTACAATTTAGCAAAATCTGATTAAATGATTTAGAAAATTGTAATTTGGTTATTTGTCTTGTGATAACTAATTATTAGTTATTGAAAATGGAAAAGACCGAGATATGGTGTAAATATACTCAAATACCAAATTATAATCGTTTCAACTTTTTGGGCTGTAGAGCACTGTACAACGACAGGCAGACATCATTGCCAAAACATACTTTACTGGACTAGAAAGACAGGAAAACAGATATTTCTACGAAAAACAGGTCACCACTTATTTTTTCCAATCACATAAGTGAGGAAGGAAATATAAACTATAAAAAAAACAAAACAGTTTTTCACTTCTGACAATTTTCGCTCAGTGTGTCATGATTGATTCTATCGTAAGAGTATATTTTTATTCAGCAATGACAGACAATAATTACAAAAAAAACAAGCTGCCGCTTTATTTATCAAATTTTCATCCTTCGTGGACTGGACTATCTTATGGTAAGTTCTGTATAGAAGAATACATGGAAAATCAATCTTGATTCTACGACAAACGCAATAGGGATTCTAATCCGCTTGTGAATAGCTAAAAGAAAATGATTTCTGACTGTTGGCTATCAAGAAAACCTGGCGAGTTCTGTTGATCTGAATCAGGGGAAAACTGTATTATAAATGCGTGCTAAAAACTTGTAACTTATTTGGAAAAATCAAAATTTGGAATAAAAATATTATAATTGCACAAAAAACTATTCATTGGGTCGACATTTCAACGAATAAGTTACAAAAATTAAATTACTAGATCCGCTAGAGGAGAATAAAAAAAGTTAATGGACGCCATCACAGTACTCACCCAGCCAGTCATGCAATGTAATACAAGCAGATACTCTAAATTTAATGCCCAAAAGTTGCATTATTGGGCTTTTAAGGCAATGTTAAATTATATTGGTAAAGGCTCTTATCCAGTAAGGTAAATTTGTTTAATAGATGTAACACAGGTTTTATGGACCTTACAATTTGTGTATACCACTACTTTCTTGACGTCAACTTGAACTTAACTTGACTCATAGATGTGTATATGTTAAAAAGTCTCCACTTGCTACGATTATGGCGATAAATCGATTATCCATTGATGTACAGAAAAAATCATTAAAAAAAAAATTTTTTTTTTGTTAAAATGGGAAACTTTTTATCTCTATAGATGGTTTGTAATGTTAACGATTTTTGAGATATTCGAGAAATGCCCGCCATTTACAAATGAGTAAAATAAATAGGTTAATAATTTTTCTTAAATTTAAACTTCAAAGAACAAAGTATCATGCGAAATTTCAAAATATTATTTGCTGTTCAAAATATATTATTTTTGTCGAAAAAAAAAACTAAATGACGGTTAGACAGACAACAAACCATTTTAGAGCACATGTTCATATAAAATTTTCTCCTTTATTTTCAGCAATGGAATACGTCCTGAAATCGTCACCCAATAAATCAAACACAGTTAATTAATTTTTGTCCAAATGGGGTAAAACAAATCTTAGTTAAATGTGATATAAAACTGTAAATCCAACGAGGAAGAAGAACGGTTCATACTTGTGGAATACACAGATATCTATTTTAAAGATATTCGAAAGCGATCACATAATTCTTATTTTGCAAAGTTTATATTTTGTTTGTGTGTTCATTCTGCCCATAATTCTATTCCAAAACACTTCAATTGTTTTTATATGTAATCTAAAGAAGACACTACACTTCAAAACGTCTCTTGGACGATACGTTGTCTCTACAACACACAATACACAACAGCTATAGTGTGGTCAAGATATTTCGATCAATGGCTCTAGTAGCTCTAGTAATGAATATTACGAAACTAATATACAGTATAACTCTGATATTACGACTGGCTTGGGACTTCGCGACAGTGCTGGTTTACGAGATGTTTTAACTTACAAAAGCTTACAGTACAACAATTTTTTAATACACCCTATTGTATTTTAAAATTAAAGTAACTTATTTGTGGTACAGATAAGTAAATTGTACAGATTAGCGTAAATCTGCTGTAAATTATAGTAAACTAGAATCTTTTTTATTTTTTTATTTTTTTATTATTTTTTTTTTTTTTTTTTTTTTGTTCTGCATTTTATTCACACTTCCAAGGCTATTACTAATAGAAGTTTTTACCTGTTAAAACAATGGGGGAGTACGGAAAAATCGCCTTAAAAAATGCACCAAACTTAAAATTTTCGAAAGTTCAAGCATCCATCCTAATGAATGGATTTATTTAAACAATGTTATTGTTTAAGGATAACTATTTACAGATAGTTATTGTAAGGAGTTGAAAATGACGACCATTTTCAAAGATTTCAAAACGGGGTTTTTAATTCAATGAAAAATAAGCAAAGTCTGCTATTTCAAGTTTTTCATAGGAGATCAGTAGTTTAAAAAATACAAATAAAACCCACGATAAAATTATCACTCTGTATGTAAACATTTTATATTAAATTGTATATTTTGAATTTTTTGAAATACCGAATATATTCAACAATAATGTAATATGTATTACAATTCTAATATATTCCATAAATAATTTTCAGTGTCTTCAGTCAATTTTATTCAGATATTTAAAATACAGTTTTGGAAGGATAGACAGCTTGTCATTGTGCTAGATTATTTAAAATTTAAAATTTTCAGTATGTATTCCACAAAGATATCATGAAACATTTTTCATTGATACTTTACTGTTCACTGTTCCATTTTCGCCACTTTTATCTATTTGAAAAAATTTTGATTTTTAACAGTACAACAAACACACAGAACACAATTCTCATAAAAAAATACGCCTAAGTATCAGACGCGTTTCAACGACAAGGTCGTCCTCTTCAGTGATACACGAGCTACACCAATCAAACTATAACACAATAACTATGAGTTATAGTCTGATTGGTGTAGCTCGTGTATCACTGAAGACGACGACCTTGTCGTTGAAACGCGTCTGATACTTAGGCGTATTTTTTTTATGAGAATTGTGTTCTGTGTGTTTGTTGTACTGTGTAATTTTTCTCATAAGTCAAGCTCAACATTTAATATTTGATTTTTAAATTAAAACATACGGTAAAAAAGTGATGACCTTGATATTTTAAAATTTCTTTTTTAAGCTGAAAGGACTAATAAATACATCAATAGTATTATCTCCAATTATTGTGTAACACTAAAAATTATGAGAATTAAAAGATCTGTCAGCATCGAAGCAACGCGAAAATATAAATGCATTCACAGGCAAATTATTTTAATTAGTTGATAAAGATGGCTTATATACATTATAATCGGATTTACACTGACCTAGTTTTGATAATCCACGCATAAGAGCATTAGTATCTTATGGACTTAGGTTCCAACTTTGCCATTTAATCGTATTTAAATCATTTTCATTATAACTTTCTGCATTTTCTTGGTGTCAGGAATCATTTCGTTATATTCTAATCTTCACGAACTTTAATTTTCTTTTACTTGCGGGTGAGATATATCGTTTTGTATGAAAAATCTTCACATGTGAGAAAAAAGAAAGAAAATAATAATAATAATCCTTTATTTTATCATCATCTTAAATTGTGTGATTTTTAGTTTTGCGGGACATCACTTGGGTTCCGTCCAAGTTTCGAAACTGAGTTGGTTCTTCCGTCATCTTGAATCGCTTTAAGAGTATTACTCCTCTTTAGCTCTAAATAAAGTTGACCATTTTTTATCTGTTAAGTTACTCAAGGCCTGGAAATATTCCTATCATATCTTATTTCAAATTCTTCACGCTATAACGTTCAAAATTTAACTCCCTTTCTTGCTGACATTACAATTTGTTAGTTTTTTTCAGTAGTGCGTCTCAACTACAAATTCCAGGTTATTTTGGTGTATAATACCACCGCTTAATATTTCACCTCGTCCGTGATTTTTTTTCTCAGAAGGTTTAATATCACTTAATCCAGAGTGATCTTCTTACTTGTAAATGGGTTCGATGTCATCTTGAAAATGAGGTTTTCCTTGCGACACAATCCCTCTACTAGTCACAGAGCTCTTTTCATGAAATTTACCACTGTATTTCCGAATCTCCTTTGAATAGAAACACCACAACGCCCCCATATCCTTAGGTGTAGTACCCGTCCGATGAGAGAAGGTCTAGAAGTTTAAATTTTCAAAAACTTGAGATTTTTTATCTATCAAATAATTTATTTTTTCTACGTATATGTAAGACAGTAAAACTATTTTACAAATGTTTTATAATAACTCCAAGTCCAATAATTTGCTTTTTTACCTATAACTTAGGAAGAGACAAAGACCAATATGTTTTTATTGATTTGAGAGAATTGTAATTTAATGTTTTTGTCTTATGTAACTTCAAATTTTAAGTTTTCGAAAAAATGGAAAAACATATCCCGAGATATAGAAAAAAATATGCCTACATACCCAAATTGGTAAAAATCTCTCTACTTGTTTAGGCAAAATAGACATCGTTTAAAAAAATCCTTTTTATCTCAGAGAAGCTCATAACAGATAAATGATCAAAAATTCAACATTTTTTTACCCATCACTTACTTTATCTTACAAATATGTGATAATGTAAAGTTATTAGTCCAATTAAATAACTATAAATAGTTTTCGGTTTATTGTAAAAAAAGACACTCTTTTCAATAAGCCAATTTTTTCATTTAGTAACGTTGTCTATACAGTTTGACGAACCGTTTACTTTTCATCCAAATACTTCCAGCTACAATGAAAGAAGAAAGTAAAGTCAGTCTGGACACGTAAAGGTTTATAGGATTATACCATCAAATACTAAAACTTAATCAAATCTTACAAATAACCGCTGCCAACTTTCATAATCACTTAGACTGTAACGCTTTATAAACTTTTGATCCTGAAAACATAATAAGTTTCAAATTTCTTAACCCTTTCTCCCTTTCCAACAACTTACCCTTAAAAGTTTATCAAGTTTGAAACTTTTCGGATTTAATAAAGCACAAGGAAACCTTTTCCACAAATATTCCCGCTTCAATTAACTACTCCCAGTAAGAGTATAGATAGTTCATACCTCATAAAACTTTGACGAAATTACATTAGCTAAATTTGTTTTTGTGGTTTTACTCAAAGGTTTTGTGAGTTTGGGTTTGTTTCGTATTTTGGAATTAATTAGAGATGATGAAAGGCACGCGAATGCTTTTTTGCTTAAAGAAATATTAAAGCGTCACTTATGTTATTAGCAAAGTTTGTATTGCAGTTGCTCTCATGGAACAGTTGAAACATGAAAACATCAAATGAGCATCGTTACCAGAATTAAAACGCGAGAATACGTTACTTGTATTATGTTTAAATTCTATACTGAAAATTCCCCCCCCCCCGCGTTAATAATTAAGTTAGATAAACACGAATTGTAGAAATTATTTTTAGTAGTGAAACTTAGCTTCTATAAACCATGTTTTATTCAAATTTTGAATTCTCTGAATGGAATAGGCAAACATTTCATAAAAAACATATGGTCCATTTTTAATAACATAACATCATTTTAAAGGGCTGCCTGTGACAAGAAAAATGACGCAAAGACAAATTTTCAAACCAACTCAACCAAAATTTGAACACAAAGATCGTTTAAAAGGTTCTATTAAGCTCCCCGAATTAACTTCATTGTGTTATGTGAATATTCTAGAGTAAGAGTTGCTGTAAATTCTAATTTTGTGAGTTGGGCCTTTATTGGGTAGGGATTGATTCAATAAGTAATTTTTTAAATAGGTCATATGATAAGGTCTACCAAATATCTTACTTGAAAATGGCGAGGCACCCCTAAACGTGTGGGAAAAAACACGCAATTAGGACGAATTGAAGTACCAATCTTGCTTGAAAATATACTCAAATAACAATTATGTGGAAGTCGCGAGATTTATATTAATTTTTAGCTATTATAATACAATCACGTCAATTTAGTTATAATGTTGGAAACAATTTTCATTGCGTCATTGTTGTTGTCACATTAAAACCTTAGTCCCAAGTGATGTAACCATGGACAATTGCCCCATCTCAAATATTTGACTTATTCCCCTGACATCCCAAACTTAAGTCATGTTATCTTATTTAAGATCAAAGTTTTAGTCGTCTCTTCAGCCACTTTGTGTTAAACAATTTCTTTGGCCGATTTTCATAATATTTTCCAGCAATAATATTTATATTTTCTTACATAAAAGTAATTATTGTCCTACTACAATAAAAGTAGTGTAGAATAAGTTATATGATGGATCAAAAAGTGGATTTTGGACAAAAGTTTTTGAATTTTGTCTGCAGCCTAGACATTATAATGAGTTTGAAAAATGTTAGTATTAGTATGTGGTCATATTTCGGCCTTAACTAGAGACCAATTTATAAATTTTCTAAAAATTATAATTTGTTGGTAACTGCATTACATACAAAATGGAACATGATATTACATATTTCTAAAAATCCCCCCCACCCAACGATTTTCATTAATTTTTCTTGATTGTAGTCTCTATAAGAACCTACTAAACATATACCACCTGTTATCATCCGCTTATTAATGCCAGTTGCGGGGTTATAGATAAACAAATGAAAACAAATAATCTTCAATGGAGCTTTTTCAAAGACGTAAATATTTACAATTAATCCTACAGATTATGTTAATAATAAAAACCTGACCACGTGTTATACTAAAAATTAGGTAGATGACATATATATAAACCACAATGTTCTTTAACTCACAATTTGATACACCGGGTGGAACAAAAATATTAATCTTCACCAAATATTTCATAGTTAAACAATATCGGTGATATTAATAACAACTCTATGGGTTTAACATTTCGTTTAAGATATATTCGCTTAAATATTTCGTTTAGAAATAACAACGTTTCGTTTAGATTTGTAAGGTGAAATTGTGGCAACATTTGATATAAATCTTTCCTTTTGACAGTTACGTCTAAATTTGGAGATAACGAAAAAAAATGGTTTAAATGCTCGAAATTAGTCAAAATATGCCTTTAACCAAACTTTAAAAAATTCTATCTTATGTACAGAAAATTACACAAACAGCAGAGACAGATGTCATTTTAAAACTACTTTTTGGGACACATGTTAACTCAAAATAAATACTACCTTGCAAAAGCTTGATGTATTCTTTTTAACTCAACTTTCCTTATATTACATACATGTGAAAAAAAAGAGAGAAATGTATTTAATTAAGGTTTTTTATTTCATGTAATTATTTCATAAAATTTCATATTTTGATATTTGAAGTTTTACTTACTAATTCCGACAATAATTTTATTCAAACTCGTTGCCCCTAATTCATAATTGCATCTCCTTTCATTTCATGAGTCTGATTCCAATTTGAAAACACTGTTATAGACCCTCATCGGAATAATTTCGTTTCTAAAGCGTAATCCAAAAGAGCTTAAAAATTAAATATCTAGAGGATTGTCAGCGAAGAATGATTGCAAAAGGAGTTTGAAGATTAGAGACTGAAGGGGCGAAGAGAGGGAGCGTAGTGATATACTCGCTCATCCCTTGTTGCGCTGATTGCAAGTCTCTAATGCTATTAGGTCACCAATCTAAAACCCTCTTCCAGGCAGCCTACGCCAGGATGACGTCTACAAATAGCAAGGATTTGTATAAAATAACAATTTTAAGGTAAATGACTAGACGAATAAACGTTACAAAACTACTGCACAAAAAGTTTTCTTACACACAAATCCAAATACAATATATTTTTTATTTTGTTATTTCTATTTCCAAAGTTATTGGTATTTAATTGTTTTCAGGTAACAATCTTTGTCTGCATAGGTCAGTCAGATTATAAACTAATTTTAGCTAGTTATTTTTTAAATATTATTTTAGCCAAAGTATAATTTTTAGTTTTGGAAACAAGAAAGAAAATGTACGTATGAAATAAACTACATGTATGTAAATATATATATATTATTTAATAATTTTATAAATAAATAACTAATGGTCAAAATTTAGCGAAATTCGTACTTGATTGAAAAATAATTTATAATTACTTTGTAAGAATGAAGATAAAATAAAAGCAGTTTGTATGAAGTGAATAAATTAAAGAAATGGTCAAGACTAAATCCCCCCCTCGATTATCTATGAACGGTAATTTTCCTTTACTTGCAATTTGGTACAATCGTTAAGGTTATTAATCTTTATCACCAAATTTAAAAGAAAGTAGATGATTAGTAGATATTTCGTTCTTTATAACAGACCGATTACAGATTTTTTGGTTTGTATTTTACCGATTTTATCGGACAATCTAAATCAGCAAGTATGGTTTTCGTTAATAAAAATTGAATTAAAATTTGTAAATAAAAACTGCTGTAAAATAAGACTGAAATTTTGCTGTTATATTCACATGTTAGAATAATTACTAGATCTCGGACTAAACTTTTGAAAGAAAGTGCAAAAAAGACTATTCATTACGATGAACAGGTATGTCAAATTCTCCCATTAAACACTTAGTTGATTGACGTCATTTGTGGTGCATTCCTGTGTTTGTTGTTGTTGTTTTTTTTTGATAATATTTGTAATTAGTAGTATTTTGTTTCCTCAGACCTAGCTATAACCATTGGCTTCTTTCAAAGGTTATAGATTTACTTTTATTTTCAAAGATGGTTACTTTAGTTATGTTTATGTTTGTCACTTTATGCCAAAGGTTTATGACTTAATAACGGATGTTGATTTATACTGTCGAAACGTTGGTAATAGTTTTTTTTATTTATAGAAATAAGTGCAAATGTCCTATTAAACGATATCATTAATATGAACTATCTGTCATTATCAAATACCTATATAACCAGAAAAAATTCTAAGTTTTTTTTCATATAATTAATGGGAAACTAAATCTAATTCATTACTTGCTTACATTGATGTTGAAATATCTCTTGAATATTTGAAATTAAAGACTATTTAATTAATTAAAAATATTCTGTTGCTTACTTAAGTCTTTAGAAAATAAAACATTTCAATCTCTCTAACATTACGTCGGCCTCTCTACTTTTGTATCAGTCTCACTCCTTATCAACCTTTACGTTGCTCTCTTTTACACAGTCGTTTCACCTCTTCCCATCTACCTTTTTGACTTTGTTTAGTTTTACTCAAACGTGTGCAAATATTTGTTTAAGCACTTCGATAAAAAATCAACTCGTTCAAGTCTCCAAGGCTTCTAAATAAACGAAAATAACTTTTACGGAAAGACTTTTATATTTTGTTTATCCTTTATACTCACATAGATATACAAACAAATTTATTTGCATTCGTTGATGTTGACTATTTTATTCCTGAGTTATCATATTTTTAGCGATGGTAAAATATTCAGATGACGAAATGTAAGTTTCAAGTTAAAATAAGATCAGGTCTACCTGGCACAAATTGATGTCAAACACTTTTATTAAACCAATTATATTATTATCAAGTTTGTTGATATTTTGCTGATTAAAAAAAGTGTTTATTATTTTTTTCACAAGTAGGACTACACTTTTAATGTAATAAGTAGTTTTTTTGATTAAATAACAAAATAAATAGTTGACCTTTCCTCAGCAATTCAATTACTTGACTTGACTCATTACAGCTTCAGTGTAGGACCATAAGACCAATACAAAGCGGCGAAAAATGCTTCTGTTGGCCATGAAGACCTCTAACTAATGGATTTCCTTCCTTAATGACCTCCATCTTCACTGTTCTTCGCGTCATTTTAAGTCTTCCATGCCTCTACAAACCCTATGGGTGCCAGTTCAACAGTTTCATCTCTACAGGTTCTGGGTATGCATAGCCTCGTAGCAAATATGCATAGCGATTTCCGCTATCTTCATACCTGGAATTTATATTCAATCTCTCGTACTAAAGCAAGTCGTTAACTCTAATATCGAACCATCATACAATCATAATTCTTCTGAGACATCTTTTAAAATTACCTACAACTAAAGATTAAAAAATAACAATAATTTTCATGTTTCACATTCAGAAACGAGAATTATGTTTACATTTGTTGTAGAAGTACTCAGTTGTGTTTTTTGTTTGTTATATTTCAGACGATCCTATACTTATTGAGTTGTACAAAAACATCATTTGTTTTCCTTGTTCTGTCATGATATCTTTATCTCTTCTAACTTCGCTAGTCTCATACCTTTCTAGATATATAAAGTTTTGCATAACCTCATCTGCTCTATCAGTTATATCTCATAGCTTCCCAAATATGTAAAGTTTTGTACATTCTCATTTGCCCTACTTGTTAGGTCTCACAGTTTCCCAGAGTTGTAAATTTTTGATCATCCTCATCTGCCCTACCAGTTAGTTATGCCTCATAGATTTCCAGATATGTAACATTTTGCACATTCTCATCTAATTTACCCATTAGGTCTCATAGCTTCCCAAATATGTAAAGTTGCTTATCTTAGTCTGCTCTACCTTTTAGGTCTCATAGCTTCCTCAGATATGTAATTTTAAACCATCCCATCTGGTCTACCTGTTATTATTTAGCTTCCCAGATAAGTAACATCCTCATTTGCTCTACCTGTTAGGTCTCATAGCTTAACACATATTTAAAGTTTACCACATCCTCATGTGATCTACAATTTTTTTTTTAATGTAACAGCAGATATTTCTTGTTGAAACTCCATATTAAAAGATTAAATAAAGCAATTAAGCTAAAGTTTCAAAATTATAATTTTGAAATATTACCTTTATTGCTTTATTTAATCCTTTCATCTACAAGTTATGTTACACAGCTTCCCAGGTGTGTAAAGTTTTTATCAACCTCATCTGTTCTACTTGTTAGGTATCATAGCTTTCCAGACATGGAAAGTATTGCACATCCCCATCTACTCTACTTGTTAGGACTTATAGCTTCTCATATATGTAAAATTGTATATATCCACTGTCTCTTTTTCACCTTGAATAAGTTTATCCGTCTTTTAATTTACCAACAGAGATAGTCTTCTAAAGATTAATTCTGAACCATACATATCCTGAACATTTCTAAATTCTTAAGATTTAGTCTCATATCGACTGCACAATGAGACATTAAGCACATTATCAGTAAACTAATATCTTAACAGTTTTTCCAACAAATGGCAGTCAACATATTTTTTACAAATATTTGAAGTTGATTTTGTGTTCATGAACTTATCTCTTTAACCAAAAGGTACCCACACGGATGCAAAATACAACTTTGCCTAGCAACAGAAACTAGAGGAAAGTCGTTTATTGAAAACTAAGCAAGCACCATCTTGGCATATATTTTACATATTTGTTTCATTTATGAGATTTATTATCTTAGAAGGCAATCCATATCCTTACAGTATCTTTCACATCTTCTCGTCTTCATCAAATGAATTTTCTTTTTCAAAATTAAATTCAAAATAGAAACGCACATTTTCTTTTGAAGTTGTTAGGACCACGTGTGACCGTTCTTCACTCGTGTTCAAAAAGGATCTTTTTAGAATATTTACGAGTTAAGACGCGACAACAATTCCTTCCATAAGTACCTCAGGATCAGCAGGACGTCAGATCCTAGAAAGGTTCTGTTAAAACTTAATCACTGATAAGTAAATACCTCACAGTCCCGTAAGATCAGAATCTAAAATGTCTTATTCTAGAAACTCCATTATTGTTTGTTTTAAATTACTGCAAGCAAGGTGTCCAGTCAACAGAACAATTTGCCAATCGTTTTGAAGTACTTAATTGTTCACATGAAATGCTTCAAAATTCCGATACGGACTTCCACATATTTGACATTTTTTTATTGAAGAGTGATTCCATGTGAAATGTTCTGATGATCTCCCGCTTATTCATACTGAGCCGATAATTTTTCGTTCATCATGCAGTCAAAAATGTTAATGAACTCAGAGATCAGGTTGAAAATTTGTGGTTTTAACAGTATGGTGATACTACGCACACTTCAAGAGAATGCATGAATGTTCTAAGAGAAATGTCTTCCAGGCATCTAATAAATAATATCCATGATCTATAAGGTCATCTAATCTCGTATCATGTAATTTAATCTGGGGACATCTGAAGGCTGAATTATTTAAAGAACACCAGAATCGTTGATTATTTTAAAGCTGCTATCCGACAAGAAATAACTGCAATACCACCAGAAATGGCCAAGCGAGTGATGCGGAACTTCTTAGCTATTTTGCAGATCTTTATATATAGTGAAGGTCAGAATATAATATGGAACCCAAAGGAATTCCATCACAATGTCTTTACTATTAAGGAAATAAAGAGTACAACCAGTTCCTATGAAATGTTTTGCTCTCCAGTAACTTACTTATTGACTCTTTCCAGGATTTAATTGAATTACTCAGGTAAAATACTCGTTGGTATAATTTAGTTTTATTTACGATTTTGTCATTGGTTTGCGTCCTTAATCGTCGCATTTCACAAACTTTTTTTTTTTTTTTTTTTTTTTTTTTTTTTTTTTTTTTTTTAGTTTTGGTTTTTATACCATTAACTTCCACAGTAGCATTTTTGATGCTGATAGTGATCAACACGTTGATTTGTCTTTGATAATTATATTAAACAAAAATAAAATTTAGATGATTATAAAATAAAATAAAATGAAAATAAAACAACAATCTCAGATGTAACCTAAAAATATTATAACTGGTGCTCTTAAATGGGAGGAAGAACAATTTATAAAGGTCAAACCGACATTATTAATTATATATATATATATATATATATATATATATATATATATAAAAGTCTTAGGAACAAAAACAGATAAATCCGTAAAAAATTTAAACTCTTTTTTTAATAATAACAAAATATTCTCTATTTACGTGTTTATTAAAAAATAAAACCAGTAATTTAATAACTACTCAATCTTTCGCACTTTCAAAAGTCATACCACTCATTATGTAGCAATCTACAAAACAGGATCACATTCATACAAAATTAGATTTGTAATTTAGAACCACAAATCTACAAACCGTATAGACTAAATTTCCCTTCGTAGGATGATTGTGAACTTCATTGACACGTTAATAATTCAACATTAGAAGCAAAACATATTGTAAGTTAAAGCCTGAGGTCTGACCACAAAGTACTCCTTCCTACAGATTACAACTTGGTTAATTATTCGACGCCGAACTAAGTGTGGCAAACCTCAAGTCAACAAAATACAAGATGGGGAAAAGAAAAGAAACATGTCCTCATTTATGTTTAACAACATTTCCCCCAAAACCATTCTTTTGTTCCTTCATATCTTTTTTCTTCATCCCAAATTGCATCCAATCCACCCCTCCCTAACTTTATCGCGGTCTAAAATCTTCCCTCTTCTTGTGTTTTTAGTTTAAAAGGGGCGATGAAGGCGCCTGACAAAGATAAATGGTGATAACTCGGATATATTTCCGCACAATATCATAATGTAACCACTACTGAAGAAAATAAACGTTATAAATCCACAAACGTTGTTATCGTCATCATAAAACAAACTATTACGTCGTTTTATAATCCTAACACTTTCATCAATAGAGTCGCTGTGCTCGCTACTTAACAAAGTCATTCCCGAAGATGTCGTAGTTATTTATCCAATGAAAAATGGTTTCTCTTGAAATCGCTTTTCAATTCTCTTACAATCTAATAAAATGAGATAATTCAAATTTTCATCTGACGTTTAAATTTATAAAACTGAAATTAATTTAATGGAACAATACAGATAGAAAAATTTACGTTCAACATTTTTAAAGCAAAAATATCAACAAAAAAAATCAATAATTTAAAATGATACAATAATAAGATTCCCTAATAAACATATTTTACAAAAAAGTGAAAATAAATCATGTGAACCGTTTTTTTGTTTTTTAAATATATTTTTAAATAGGGCATAAACTTCTTTGTATCTACATAAATGCGTTTTCGTGGTATTTTGATTTAAATGGAGCTCTTAATAACGCCAGTCAAGTTTCATTCTGGTTTTTTAGTCAATTTATATTCAAGCCATAATGATTTAAAAAAAGAATTTTGGGTGTTAAGCAACAGATTTTATAAATTTTTTGAATAAAATAGGTAGAGTTATAAAAATAAAAATCTAAATTTATTTATTTATAATTATTTTTTTAAATTTGAGTTAGACTCTTGAATCTGAATTTAAGTTCGAATACGTTTGTTTGGATCCTTAGAGAAAACTCAGAAGTACTGATCAGACATAATTCCAAAACCACTTTTTTGAATCAGGGTACCAGAAAATGGATTTGTCCCCATAAACTTGACATAGATTTTTAGACCCATCACGGAACTTTCTGTTTAATACCGGTTTGCAGGAAATCATTGAGTTATTAATGTTACGTTCTCATTAAATAAAAGAAACAATACTAATAGAAAATATTAATTTCAAAAATACTTTTTCAATAAAATTACTTTTCAAGAGCACAAATTAAAAACCAGTGTTCTTAACAATATCCAATTAAACAGTAATAATAGCCATAATAGCGGGAAATTTATATATAAACACAGTATTTTTTTTTATTTCATTTGTATTTTGAAGTTACTGCGCATTTTCACAACTTTTAGTACCCTGAAGTAAAGATTCATATTGTTTTCCATTACTACAGTGATAAAAGATAAAAAAATTGTGGTGCTTAATTTCACTTATTTTTGGTCGTAGCGATTTTGAAAAATGAGTTGTTTTAAATCCCTAAGGTCAATTATTTTTATTATAACTTATGAACAGGAGCTTTAGAGAGATCGCGACCAATATGTTACATTGGGTGCTTACCGACTACACTTTTAGAAAATCGTAATTTTGTGTTTTAGTAGCTAAACACTAATTTTTAGTTTTCAGCAAATAAACAAAGTCTCGGAATATGCTTACATACTAAATTTGATTAAAATCGGGCAACCTGTTTGGGTTATAGTGAACACAACGCGACAAGACAGACAGACGCTTCAGAGACAGACATTGTTCGAAAAACTTTTTTTCCGAACACAGGAAACCATATACCGGGTCTATCCGTAAAAAACTCGATATAAATTGGTTCATCAATCAAATTATTTTCTTATTCTACGAAGGCGTGTGAGCTAAAGTTAACAGCTAAAAATAAACGTAGATTGTTAAATTTATCAAAGTATTTTTAAAGCGTAGTTATTGCCTATCCAGTATTGACTTCACTACGTTTATCACGACTTTCCTTCTATCTCTCGGACTCCCCATATTATCTTCCTTTATCTCCCTACCAGTCATTTCCTGCCATCGCTCCCGCGTCCCGCACCCGTTTCCGCCTTCGTGTGGTTTTTTCCCGAGCGCCCAACATTAAGGAAAAGGGACTCTCACTTTGATGTGAATTAAAGGAGGGTTGTTATTTTCTCAACTGAATTTATGAACACTTCTTTGTAGCTAGTTCCGTCCCCCGTCCCCCCCTGTCTTGATTAAATGGATTTTTTTCTCTTTCTTCTTCTGCTTCTCCTAAGGGGGGGGGGGTTGTTTTGATCACGAAATGTTTCCAACGAAATTAACAAGTTACAATATAGACTGACTTTATCTTCATTTAAGCAAACATCTTCAGTATCTGTTTTTCTTTTATTCTTTTTTTTTTATATTTGGTTTCCTTTTCTCAATTCAAAGTAAAATTAATAATAGGGATATCATTGCCAGTCGGGATTGAGGGGAACCTCTGTCTACAGTACTTCAATTATATTTACATAATTTTCAACGGTAATAAAAAAACTTTGGAATTAAAAGAATATTTCAACAAACACATAATCTGCTGACATAATAAGGGGCGAATTTATGTTGGTGTTTAATATAGAATAGAATATTTGCTTTATTTTCATTGTTCTCCACGTAATATCAATAAGTTTAAGATATCATGGTTCTTACCAAGCCCTATTGTCTAATACAAGCAGATCTATTTAATGTAATACCAAAAAAATGTGGTTTCTTAGACCGTGTAAGTTAAATTATATTGGTAGATCAAGGGCTCTTATCCAATCGTGTATGTTTGGTTAAAACAGTTAACAGTGATTTTGTGAATTTAAAAATTGTGTTTCTTTCACTAGTATCTTGACTTCGGCTATGCCTTAATGAGCCTCGTATATGCGTATATAATAAAAAGTATCTCCTCGCTCTGTGAATGTTCGGCACTGACTATCCTCGAATCTGTAAATATGTGAAAGAGTCCTGTGGTACTCGCTATGCTCGTGTCGGTGAGCCTTGTCAGATCTCGAAATTATGCGAATATGTCATTTCTTGATAGAATAGGGATCAAAATTACATATTTTACAATATCATCGCTATATTTCATAGCACATAGGATAATAACTATTGTATGCAAAATTAAAATTTTTTGCTAGTTTCAAGTTTTATAACGTGTATAAAATAATACATGGCAGTATGAAAAAAAATTAAAATAAGACTCCTTGGTCTTACCGATTCAATTTAACATTTCATATAATATAGGCGTATCCAAATTTTAAATCGGCCTATGTTACATTTTTGTATGATGAACTGGAAGATGATAAAACCACTTCCCATATTTTGATCTTTAATCCTTTGCCCTTCTGCTTTCTAGAAATAAATTAGTTGAAACATACACACAGCGCGCGCGCGCACATACACACGCACAACACACATCGTTTTATAAAAACAGTAAAAAATAATATATTGTAAATATTCACCCCTCCCCCCCTTAAAACTCGGATGCTCTAATGTTGTCACGGTTCGGAAGAGAACAAGAAATGGAACCTGATAGGAAAGATGAAAGGGAGGGATTTAACCCACTACCATATGTTAAAACGCCCGTACTCACTATAAGTAAACACGTAATAGTGGCGATGATCTAGCAACGAGCGCACTATAAACGCACCAATAAGGAAGGTTGGTTTTGTTTTATCAATAGGCTACCACGAAGTCCTCGCGACGAGGCTGTATATAAACCCACTCGAAAACAAATAAAGTAGTTGTTACTATAGTTAATTTTGTTAAATATACAACCTAAAATTTAGCAATAATATAATCAAATTTAGGAAATTTAGCAATAATAGTGGCGATAATATAATCTGTATCAGCCATCTTTACTCTTAGTGGATACGATTATAACTGAAAACAAACTTTTGTAGTTTGAAAATTACGGTTGTTCCAATAGTTACTTATCTAAGCCTTAATTTGTATAACACTAGCTCTCTCATTTGTGATTTGATAATTGTATATATTAATACCAAGGTCAAAATTGAACTTTTTTTACTTTCTAATTTGTACGTAGTATAAAGAACGTAAAGAGATGGGTCGAGTTTTTGGGGCTATTTTCTTTCTCGGCTCCTCTGAGGCTAAAGAAGTGTTTTGTTTTTTTGTTTTCTTTAATAATAATAATATCCTTCAAGCATGTACCATATAATGTGCTCTACCATCCAAATGCCAATTATAGTTTGGTGTATGGCATATTTTGGTTAACAAGACTTTATTTTAGTGTAAAAATTTGGGGGTAATTTCATAAGAAAAATCCACCAAATTGTTTTTTCTCAAAATTGAATACATCGATATTGATCACATTTTAATCAAGTAGTGTCTAAACCCATAAACAAAACCTATTGTTCAGAATCATTCCAAAATGGCCGTTTCTTAAGGATAAATTATGGGTTACAATAATAATCGGCCATAGGGCAAAAGAGGGCAAATATGGGATTTACCGATTTCGTTTGGAGAAATTTGGTGTCGTATAACCTAAAGCCGTTTGTAAAGTAGCAAGTAAACGGCATCTCGGTACAACGATATTTTGCAAAATCAAAAATGAACAATGACAGAATCTATTATAAACAAATACAATTCACGTAGATGATGCGTTTATAGCACAAGCTACTCTCATGTGCTCATTTAAACTGCGGGAAGGAACTAGCTGGATCTAGACATTTTTTCGTGTTATCTTTGGTTAGATTCCTCTCTTTCTCCTCTCTCGTCTCTCTTGACCAACTACTGATCTTGGCACTTTTAGAGTATTCGAGGGGTAAGAGTCTTTATTTTATATTATTTTTTTCGCTTCTTTATATGGCGATGACGATCGAAAGGTTTTTGTTTTTAAAAACAGGATATGCATAGCTCAGCGAAAGACGTGTAGGCCCTACAATTTTTTATTCGTTTTAATTTGTATTTTATAGTGGGTGAGCGAGAAAGTTCGTGCATTAATTTACACCGTTTATAAATCTCATCTTTAAATACAAATTAAACGTTTTCCACCATTTACCATAATGTAACGCAAATATTAATTTTACTACGAATAAACGAGTCATCCCTTCATCAAATTATGTTCCTACCGCAACTTGACCGCGGTTCAAATGGATTTATTGTGAAATTTGTCGAGAATGGAAAGCCTGTGGTTACCGCATCCACTTGAGGTTTAGGGTGATGGCTGACGAGTGACGTTAGCAATGCCCAATGAACCTTCAACTTCCTATTCTGCTCTTCCATACATTTTAAGCACTAAGTACATTTTCGGAAATCAATAAACCCCATCATCATTTTACACTAGGTCGTCTTTAAATAATGTAGACTGTAGTAAATCTTTTTTTAAATTTAATTAATGTAAATTATGAAATCGTTGACCCCCCCCCCCATACTTAAGAATATCTACGTATACTATATGTAAATATTTGGTATTTAGAGAAAATCGAAATGAAAATGTCGGCCATTTTAAACATTTTTCTTTCTTATCTGTTTTGTTATTCTACATATTACACACTAAATTAGATTAAAATTTTCAGATTTATGTTCTACATTTATTGGAATCAATCCCACATCTATACGACGAAAAAGTTATTTTCAAAAATATATTTTCGCAACCTGATCTTCCAAGAAAATGATATATATAGTCCAGTATGACCGACTCATAAACACGAGCGTAGCAAGTATAGGCTCCTTCACACATGTTCTGCTTAGAAACCCATTAGGGCCGAGACATTGGCACGAGCGAATCGATTCTTGATTGTTTAAAAGTAATATAAACTTACTTAGGACCTAGTCGAAGTGGAGAAGTAATTATATACATAATTTGAGGTTCTTATAGAAAACTTACGTTTTAAACAAACTTATCTTGCATAACAACTCTTGATCTAACAATATAATTTGACATTTATTACAAGGCCAAAGTAATCGACTTTTGGATATTAAATTTAGAGTATCCGCTTGTATTACATTGTATGTTACATCCACTTGTTAAAATTAATATTAATGCAAAATTAGTCAGCAAGATCCTTAGGTGCATAATCGAATTGCATATATTTTTTTACATCGAAGTATCTCAATAACTACTTCTAAAGAGTAGTTTTTGTATGTTTGTGTGTTTGTAAATTATACCACTTATTACTTATTTATTTTAAACTTATAAGATTGGTTATTCGCCATTCCGAATATTGATATATTAAATAATAAATAAATGTAAGACTCACTGTCCACAATATTCTGTTTGGTCGTTTTTTTATACGACGGACGTTTCGGCTATTCAGCCATTTTTAATAATAAACTTGATAATGGCTGAATAGCCGAAACAGCCGTCGTATAAAAAAAGACCAAACAGAATATTGTGGATGGTAAGTCTTACATTTATTTCTTATTTATTAACTAATTTGTCCAATGTTTTGTAAAATCATACCTATATAACAAATTTCCATAAACCCTGATTAAAACACATATACATGAGCATTAAAAGAGACTAAAACCCCTAATTTAGTCACATTTATAAGTGTGGATACGGTTTGTGTCCATGTAGCAGCTGAGGATGACGACTTAGTCATTGAAACATCGTCTTGTATTTGTGTTGCACAAGTAAAGTGATTTATTGTGGAAATTAGTGTTTTCATTCATTTGGATATTGAAGTAACCACAAGTGTAGCTCATTACAGTTAATTAACTAATGTGGATCAATCCAAATTGTATAAAAGAGCGTAAGAAAAGTAAATACCCTTGCGATTTTTCGAGTGCTGCGCCGCTTGATCCGAATGGTATCAACTTGGATTGTGATAAATTTGAAACATTTTATGATGAAATGAGAGTAAATTATAATATCATTTGTCGTAGTTGGTTCTGATGTGTTTGTAAAGTGTGGAAATGGTTCGATTCGAATTCTTGATCGCTGCTTGTCAAGAATAATTTCGGTTATGTATGTAATATTATTGTTTGATCCACTAATAACACAAAGACAGATTTATGTCTAAAATGATTTCTGTATACACCTCACAAATTGTTTGCAAAATTCGAAAGTTTTCATATTAATTTAGATTTTATAGGGGCAACAAATTCATCCAAAAAACCACTAATACTCTCTCTTTTTTCTGTTACAATTAATTTAAATTTGTTGTTGTATTTTAATGGAATTATTCAAGCTCTTTCAAATAGTGATATTTTTATTTTCCTAAACTTCGATGGGTGTTGAGATACGATTTATTAAAAATATTATTGAAATTTCACCGTTTGAATGTGTTAAAAGTGTGCAGGTTAACGGTCTGAAATGAAGTGTTTACGAATTTGATTTTTATTTTAAGTTTTTAAAAGGATACAACGTCACGCTATATGAATAAGTATAGAACCAAAATAGAAAACATAGAATTAATTCTAAAAAGGTGGCTTCTTTGTATCATGTTACATATCATATTTAACTTATTTTAAAATAATTATGATAGCACAGACTACTTGTCAAACAATAGTTTTAATTTTGTATTTGAGGACGTTAAATATAATGAGACTAACAAATTTAGCATTGAAGCAACCCAGAATATAAAAGCATTCTCAAGCAAATCATATTATATTAATAAGTTAATAAAGAAGGAATAATCGGAGTAATCGGATTTACATTGACCCAGTTTTATAAATACATACATAAAGAGCATCAGTATATGCAAATTTGGTTGCCCCTTTAGCTTTTTAATCGGATTTGATTTATTTTATTAGAACTTTAACTTTTATTTTGCCATTTTATAATGAATTGTCTTCTTCGTTTTTTATAGGTACAGTGTATATCTTTTCTGCTACATATATAAAATATATATATTATATATATATATATATATATATAAATATTTTGTAGCGTTTTTAGATATTATAACATCTATGACATAGCCCATAATTTAGTTTAATTTTTAACGATAACTTCAAAAGGCCAATTTTCAAAATTCATTACGACCTAAACCGTATTTGTCTAATATCTGCTGTTAAAGCTGAAATTATATTTATTTAACTATTATTATTTTTATTTATTTATTCCATCTTTTCTATATACATAAAATTCTACTATAGTTTGTTGTAAATACCTAACCACTTTTTACAGTAATGGTAGTTAGTGCATAATACAAATAAAAACGAAAAACAACCCAAAATATAGTTTACAATCAGAGACTTGCAATGACAAAGCGACAAGTCCTCAAACCCAATCATACATATACCCAATGTATAGATTCATACATACACACAAGTACACAATCATACTTATATAGAGTTTACAAAAATCAAAATAAATTAAGTTTGTTTCTCCTTAACAAACTTGCGCAGTAAATACAAAGCACTACAGATACAGAAATGATTCTCAAACATGCAATAATGTTTTAATTTATTGATTTTATTGCTTATATTTTTTTTTATCAAGCTAGCATTATTAATTAAATTAGAAGAGCATTGGCGCGTAAAGCCAAAGGTCCTGGTTTTAATTCCCAGTCTAGGTCGTATATTTTTCACTTGAAATAAATATTTATTAATGATTTATTGGATTACATTCACCAATTCGTTAATATTATCAAAACAAAACAAAAATTAAATACAAACCAAAAAACCCTATAGTTTATTATTAATGTTTGGAAGTATTTTGGAAAAATATTACCCAATAAATCAAAATTAATTCTGAAAACATTTTTGGTTGCAGTATGTATTTCCAACTGCATCATTGTTTTAGATCCTGTCAAGCAGTACAGTTGTTCATTCCCCATAATTATATTTTGCTTATTATTTCTAAATCGTAATGATAAATTTGTATACAGAACACTTCTGAACAGCCAATTTTGTTTCAAATGAAAACTACATTTATTTAGAACAGAAGAAAATTATAATATCAAAATCGTTAGAGAAGATTATATATCATTTGAAACACCATTTTGCTTGGCTTAGGATAGCTCAAAACGGATATTTCCACGAAGAATCAAAATCAATTTTTATCCTATTAAAACATTTTTCCATAAAATACATAATACAAATGTATACTTCTTATAACTATACGATCGCCATCAATGATGGAAGTACGAATCCACTCGTCACGAACCTTAACTCAGCTACAAACACACTAGCTACATCAAACCCTATAATTAACCAACTGTCATAAAACCTTCAGAATAATAGGCTGATCAAATTAAACCTACAATGTTAATGCCATTGTAACACGAAAAAATCAAATTAGGTCAAAGAGAATCAGATTGCCTTCCTTATTCTAGATAATAGTTATCTGTGTAAGGGTTTATCTTGTCTAGTCTATTGTTTTACAGATTATGAAGATTGTATAGTTATCCTTAATAACATAATAACAATGTTAGTGTTGTTATTGTGGTAATTTAGTTTCGTCCAAAAATGTAATTTTATTAATGAATATAATTAGGAATCTTACATTACTTTTGCAGAAGATATTTTAGATGTTATTTTATATGGTAATAATAAGGATTTTTTACAAAATGGTTGAGAATTATAGTTAATTTAAGATTAAGTATCGAAGACTTGAAGTTAGATCTACGTTGAGGGCATAAAAACATCATGGTACTCATCCATCTCATAATACAATCATACAAGCAAATCTTCTAAATTTAATGCCCAAAATAGGGTTTCTTGCCTCTTGTAGGAAATATTATTGGTAAAGCAAGTGGTCATATCCATTAGGACAGTTGATCTGAAATAACCGTTTTACTAAAACTGTGATATTATTATTTGACCAATCACAATGAAAGGAGCAAGTCGGCGTTAAATTATTTCACTTTTAATATTTATGCATTTATGAGGTATTTTGGGTATTTTGTTCATGTGTACAGTAGCTGTGGTATTATTTATTGCCACTTTTTGGTCGATATTTTAGGTTTACAGCAATGGTTTATTACTTTTAATCTTGATGTTTAAAGGTAAAAAAGATCTCGTCATTATCGCCATATGAAGGAAGATAAATATTACTCTTATCCTTTGAATACTCTAATATCCACAAGGTTGGAAAATAACGAGAGGTCGTCATAAGAAATGATAGGAAAGATCGAAGAGAGGGATCTAACGTGTGACTACACGAATAAAGGTGTAGATCCATCTACGGTTACTAAGAGTTACCATACTCATTATAGAGAGCTCCTGAAGGAACAGTTTATTAAATAATGTAATACCTACTGTAGACAGAGCAACTAGAGTATACTCAAGGTAGGAATGTGTCTGGGGGTGGTGAGGAAAAGAGGTGCCCCCACACTTCGTTTTTTGCGTTTAGTTTCAGCGGTACAACCCCAATAAAAAAATATAGACATCAAATGCTTCTGTGTAAACACCTTCCTTACTTTCGTTTCTTTTATCGGTGTATTATAAGAATAAAAGGTTTACAAAATTTATTTTTTTAGAATTAACTTGTACTTAAACTTTAAGAATTAAATGTACCTAAGCAGTAATTTGTGTACCTAGTTTTCTTGGAATGGGTTGTACAAGTCAGGTTAGGGAAACAATTAGGACGGAAGACACGCCCATTACACCAGAAACACTCCCAGTCTGAGGGTACTGTAGTTCCATTGAATTATTGATAAAAAAGCTTACATATTTTTAAAAGTGATCCTGTTTTAAATTTTTTCGATTATATTGCACCTACGTGAACCTGTAACTAATGTTACACTAATGAACTTTATGATTAAGGTCGATGTACATTTATCTTTATTAGCCAAAACATCGACCTCGGCAAACGCAGGATACACTAAAAACTGGCAAACAAATTCTTGTCAAATCATATCAGTTAATTCTCATGTCGAATAATATACAGTGTAATTTCTAACGATGTCTAAATGCTCTGAATCGTCATTTATATTGCAAAGTTTATGCTTAAGTTATATGCTGACCTTGCTTACGTTAGCCCGCGGCATTATGACGTCACTATATTATCCCACAGCCCCCGGTGTGTGGTTTCCATACATTTCCCACAAGACTGGTTCCAGTTCACATGTAAATCCATGTCAGATCTTGTATAGTGACGGCAATTAGTTATTGTAGTCGTCAATTTAAAAATAGCCACATTTATTTTACATAGATTAATATTACTTCTGAATTACGAGGTAACGAAATATATGTATACATATTAGTTACCTAGATTTTAATCCTGCTAATACATTTAAAACTTTTTTATAACTTGTTTCTATTCATAAATAAATTTAATAAAATTTAATATACAGGATAACTAACAAACAGAACACAATTCTAACAAAAAAATACGCCTAAGAGAGTTCAGTTATAGTTTGATTGGTGTAACTCGTGTAGCTCTGAATAGGACTACCTTGTCGTTGAAACGCGTCTGATACTTGGCGTATTTTTTGTAAGAATTGTGTTCTGTTTGTTTGTTATCCTGTATAATTTTTCTCGTAAGTCAAGCGCAACATTTAATAAAAAATTAAGATGTAATCGGATTGTTTACTGTTCCAACGAATTGACACACTGGTCCATTTGAGTCAAGGGCAAATTTTAGTTTTTCAATGGAACTAGTCAGTATTACAGAACTTATGTATCCTCATATAATATACTGTAACTAAACACTTTATCCAATTAATAGGTGAATTCCAATCACAATAAAAGAAGCACAATATTCATTAAACATTTACATTATTCCTAACTCCCCTTGTAAATGTTATTAGTTCGAGTGTAAAGTAGTTATAATATATTTCCTGTTACATCTTTTGTTATGAATATATTGGTTGTCAAGTCACGTTCTACTTAATATCAACATTGTGTTTACAAGAACATTTTGTTGAATGTATGCAAATATTTTTCGAGGGAAATCTATGTTATAGCACCATTTCATAAAAACAAATGGTAAATAACATTCAGAATACAAGGGGCAAAAGACTCAAAGCATTTAACTTGGATTATATCCCAATGTATGTGGTATTTTGTTCGAGTGTAAAGTAGTTATAATATATTACCTGGTACATCTTGTGTTATGAATACATTTTTTGTCAAGTCACGTTCTATATTTTATCAACATTGTATTTTCAAGAACATTTTATTGAATGTATTCAAATATTTTACGAGGGAAACCTATTGTATACTACCACTTCAATTCAAACAAATGATTAATACAATCATAAAAGAAGGAACTTTTGATTATATCCCTCTGTATGTGGTATTTTGTTCGAGTGTAAAGTAGTTATAATATACTTCCTGTTACATCTTGTGTTATGAATACATTTTTTGTCAAGTCACGTTCTATATTTTATCAACATTGTATTTACAACAACATTTTATTGGATGTATGCAAATATTTTACGAGGGAAACCTATTGTACACTACCACTTCAATTCAAACAAATGATTAATACAATCATAAAAGAAGGAACTTTTGATTATATCCCTCTTTATGTGGTATTTTGTTCGAGTGTAAAGTAGTTATAATATACTTCCTGTTACATCTTGTGTTATGAATACATTTTTTGTCAAGTCACGTTCTATATTTTATCAACATTTTGTTTACAACAACATTTTATTGGATGTATGCAAATATTTTACGAGGAAAATCTATTGTACACTACCACTTCAATTCAAACAAATGATTAATACAATTATAAAAGAAGGAACTTTTGATTATATCCCTCTGTATGTGGTATTTTGTTCGAGTGTAAAGTAGTTATAATATACTTCCTGTTACATCTTGTGTTATGAATACATTCATTGTCAAGTCACGTTCTATATTTTATCAACATTGTATTTTCAAGAACATTTTATTGAATGTATGCAAATATTTTACGAGGGAAATCTATTGTATACTACCACTTCAATTCAAACAAATGATTAATACAATCATAAAAGAAGGAACTTTTGATTATATCCCTCTGTATGTGGTATTTTGTTCGAGTGTAAAGTAGTAATAATACACTTCCTGTTACATCTTGTGTTATGAATACATTTTTTGTCAAGTCACGTTCTATATTTTATCAAAATTGTATTTTCAAGAACATTTTATTGAATGTATTCTATTATTTTACCAGGGAAATCTATTGTATACTACCACTTAAATTCAAACAAATGATTAATACAATCATAAAAGAAGGAACTTTTGATTATATCCCTCTGTATGTGGTATTTTGTTCGAGTGTAAAGTAGTAATAATATACTTCCTGTTACATCTTGTGTTATGAATACATTTTTGTCAAGTCACGTTCTATATTTTATCAAAATTGTATTTTCAAGAACATTTTATTGAATGTATTCAAATAGTTTACGAGGGAAATCTATTGTATACTACCACTTCAATACAAACAAATGATAAATCACATTCACAAAAGAAGGAGCTATAGGCACCTAAAGCATTTAACTTTGACTATATCTCTCTGTAAATGGTATTTTGAGTGAGTGTAAAATAGTAATAATATATTTCCCCTTACATCTTGTATTATAAATATATTTGTTGTTTCGTGACGTCTTACATTGTAGCCACATTGTGCTTAAAGGAACGATTTATTGAATGCATGAAACATTGTACAAGCGAGATCTATTGTATACTACCACTTCTATTGAAATAAAATAATGGTAAATTACTTTACCTATACTTGGAACAATAGCCACAAAAATCATTTAACTTTGATTCTATCTCTCTGTACATGAAATTTTGTTCAAGTGTGCAGTAGTTATATGTACCGTTACTTCTTGGACCAACAATGTATTTTTTGACGTCACGTGTTACATAGTAGCCACTTTGTGATGTGGAGAAGAGTTTATTGGATATATAAAAACACTCTACGAGACGTTCTACGGTTTACTACAAATTCTATACTAATAAATGTCAAATCATAATCACAATATAGGGAGCAGAGACTCATAAACATTTAACTTTATTAATATTTATTAATATTTTTTTGTATATAGTAGTTATGATATATTAACTGTTAATTTCCGTGCAATGAACGACCTAGGTAAATAATATTATCGTTTCGCTGTAGCTATTCTGTTGCGCTTTCTAAAAAATGAATTTAAATTGAGACACAAATGAACCTTGACAATTTTGTTATTATACAATTTAGATGGTACAAATAGAAATAAACTGAAGTTCAATTTACACTCATGTCTACAGTCTTTGTTTCAGTTCAATTTTACCTATGTACATTTTAAATACTTTTGCCTTGCTGTTTAAAGGCGAAAATCTAACCGTCATTATAATCCTATATAAAAAGGAAGAAATAACATAAAATGCAGAACACAATCCATCGAATACTCTAATAACACCAGGGTTGTAAGAGAACAAGAGTTCGTCAAGAAAGATATCATACGAAAGAAAATGAGGGGATCTAACCCGAGACTAGATGAAAAATGTGTACATCCAGCAAGGTTCATAGGATTAAAGCACCCTTACTCTTTATAAGTGAACCCTAAGGGTTATGTTAGGTATGTCAATATGCGAGTAAGAATGTGAATATTAAATTTATATAAAACTGAACATGTAATTCATTTAATAATCTTATTTAATAATTATCTTAGAGTAATGATGATAATGTTTCAACGTATTATCCGTATCATTTATCGTGTAAATAATAAAACGTACTATAATAATACGAAGCCATTGTCAAAAATAAATTAATAGAAAATCTGAACCCTCAAGAATTCATGAATATAAAATATAATTTGCAGTGAACCGTTGATATAAAATCTAATTGAAACCGATTTGATTGTTTAAGTTATTGAAAGAAAGAAATGGTTTCAATAATTCATATTTAAATTTGACTGATTTGCATGAAATGTGGGATTCCTTTATTTACGTTGGGACCATCGTCAAATCAATGAAATTATAATACGGAGAACTGTAACTTTTAGTTGTATTTCAAGTAGAACAACTAATGAAAATACTTATTTTTATTCATACTTAAACATCTCAAAACTCGTATGATGTAAACTACTGTAGAAATAAAAATTATAGGTGCGAGTAAAAGGTTAGTAATCCAGAATATATAAATAAATAATTAGTATACATGTAAATCATGGTGGTTACTTATTATTCATAATATAATAATTATTAGCAACGAGTTTTATAATAATCTTTCGAATAACCTTTTAAGGCAGTATAAATAAATATCATTACTTCTAGTTAAAAAATAATAATAAATAATTTTAAAAAAAGATGCAACAACCCAAGAAGGCCTGTTTGACGGCTTTTCAGTTGGATATTTTGTGGTTATTATTTCGCCATTCCTGTATCGGTTGCTCTAGCCTTCTCAACGAGAGTTCACTACCTAATTGTACCTTCCCAATTTTCCCCATAAAGCTGGGTCAACCCTGTCAATGTTTGAGCCTCCTCTAGAATTTAACCAGGAACCATTCATTTCTAAAAATAGACGAACCGGTAATCCTAAAAAAAAAAACGCTGTTAAACTATTAATATAGTATAATCGGACATTTCCAATTATTCCTAAATATAATAACAAATACACTTCCTTTCGATAGTATAATCAACTCTCGTTATCAAGTGTTAAATCTATAATATAAAAGAGAAAATCACCATCGTACCTTTTGTTACAAACTAAGACTAAATCTATAATCTAATAAAATAACTCAAGCCTAAAACTACCCCTGAGCTATCCAAACCAAGACTAAATACAAACGTGAGCCAATAAAACAACCACACACATTGCAACGCTGTACAAAGGACGGCAAGCAGCCAAGGCATGGAGCCAAGAAAAGAGTTGTCCTAACTGTTTATTGGGGTAATCCATATCCCCCCCTTTTTAAATAGTTTAGTACTCGATCCCATTTGTGGCTCCCATTTGTGGAATAAGTGGCAAAATTCAACTTTATTTAAAGAAGAAGAATTTTTAATTCATTTTTATTAACGGGAACAAGTCTTATTTTAATTTCCCTACTTTGACAAGGTAAACACAGTCCTTGTAATTTATTTTTAAAGTTAATAGTTATCGAAATATTTGATAACACAAAAAATTAAAAAATCAAAATTTCTCACGGTGTAATTTCTTAAAATCGGTTACACAAATAATTGAATTATAATATTGTGTGCGATGTTTTTGCACCGTTATTTTAACAACAATAATTTCCTCCGGTTAAGTAATAGTTATTTAAAATATCTGTATACATTATGAGATTTAAATCGGATATAATATATACATATTGATAAAACTAATGAAATTAATAAAAACAAAAATTAATATTTGCAGGATCACACAAAAATACATTCGACTTTTCTATGATTTTCTTTTTCTGTTATTAACCAACTGATTTTAATATGAAAGTCAAATTAGTCTTAACAAGGAGGTCGTCTATCAACTTATTGTAATGAAATACTTCCTAGAAAATGGATAGTTGGGTCAGATTTTCAGTGTGAGTTAACTAATGAATTAAAACAAAATATGGAAACATGTAGTAAACGGGAAAGAAGGAATTAAGAAGAAGAAACAGGGAAAAGAGATAACATGTAACGAAAATTTTACCTATTTAAATGTGACAATCACTTGAGTATCTCTAGGGAACGTTTCTAATAACACATTTTGAGATTAAAAGTTCAACTAACTTAGACTGTCAATAGCAGATGTTCATTAAAATTGAAAACATCTGCCAACAAAATTTTAAAGTGTTTCTATATTTCTATCTTGTCACTGCGCTGTAGATTTGCGTTTCGTTTTATTATTTTATTCCTTGTCGTTTAAAGGCGAAAAACTAATAATCTCATTATTTAAAAAAAGGAAAAAGAAAACATAAAATAAATACTTCTACTCTTCGAATACTCATATAGCGTCTAGTTCTAAAAAGAACAAGAGTTGGTCACGTGTAACCTCATAGACAAGATTAAAGAAATAGATCACCACAAGACTACGTTAAAAAATGTGTAGATACAGCTGGGGTTCATCGGGACTATCAAGCCCATACTACCTTAAGTGAGCCCATGATTGTCAAAATCATCCAAGAATACGTTATAAAAGACTTATTTTATAGCAATCTTCTAAAAAAAATATTTAAAAAGACTTAATTGATCAAATTCGATCATGAAATAGTTTCAACACTTAGTTTCTTTAAATCGTCAAAGAAGTCGTTATGAATGACTTAGTTTCTTTAAAACGATCATGAAGACGTTATAAAAGATTTAGTTTCTCTAAGTAATACAAGACACCGTTCTAGAGACTTAATTTTATTAAATTGTCCAAGGAACCATTATAAAAAAACTTAGTTCCTCAAAATCATCTGAGAAACCCTCTTAGAAGACAGTTTCTGGAAATTGTCTTTTAAGCCATCATAATTGTCCTTTTAACCATATTTTGACTTAATTTCGGTATTAAAATAAACCATTCTAGAAGACTTAGTTTCTTTATATCGTCCAGGAAAACCGTTAAAAATACTTAGTTTCTCTAAATCATGGATGATAAATATATTATAACTTGAATGAGTTTATCCCAAATTACTGATGAACTACAATGTTTATACTTGAGGCTTAAAACTATTTTTCAATTTAAACTAAATTTTCTGAATGGTCTGCCACCCTATAAGATATATTCTAACTTTCACGAATAAGTTGATATTTAGAGACTACGTTTTATCAAAATTTGATAAAAAATCACTAGTAGCAATTTATAGAAAATCGGAATTATATATATATATATATATATATATATATATATATATATATATATTATTTTTTGCACTTTATGTTATAAGTTTTTAGCCCGTTTGATTTGGTTTTGCTTACGGGTATATGAAATATTTTATGTTAAAGGTGTATACTGTTTATTTTGTTTATTAAAATTGTTGCCTCTTTTAAGAGATAGAAAAACAACCTCTCATTCAGTTTCTATCTTTGTTTTGCTATAAACCTATTAATTTCAAATTAGTATCTCTCATACAGAGGCAAATTGAAACATTCTTTCACATTCTGTTTACATATATATCTTCCAACACAGCGTCTAACATCATAATAACGACAAGACGGCCATTATTAATCTGTCGAGAGCACATGTGTCAACCAGTTCCGTAAAAGATTAAGTTATTTTTTGTTCTCTCCGCTCCCCCCCCCCCACTCCTGTTGAGAGACACAAGACATCGCCTGGAAGGTTCTGAAACTGGAGGTCGTAGAGTGATTAATGCGGTCGAGGGTTCTACAAGCAGATGGCTAATTGTTGGGGTGTTTGAGATGCAACGACTTCAGGACCACCAGCTTGAGAGGAAATCTTTTATGGGTAACGTCACACTTAGTGACATGTTGTTGCTGCTAACTTTGGTTTTGGGGGTTCGCTCGTGCGTTCAGTGATTTGTTTAAACTACTGTCTACCCTTAGTAATGAGAGAATTTGTTTTGCTTCCTCACACTCTATATTGAGTGAAAGTATTTTGAAATGAAATATCTACTTTGAGATTTTCGTAGATATAATAGTTTTTGCTCTCTTTGACACAAAAACTTAGTGTTTGCCATATGTGTATTTTTAAGTGTCCAAAATTCTTACTTAAGATTTTGCAATATTTTACGTAAGAAAAAACAAAAAAAATCTATTTAGAATTTTTAATGCAGCAAGACTCCCTCTGCAGAATAAATATAAACGATTTTGTTATTGGTTTGTGTCCTTTCGTTGCATTTAACAAAAACATTTTAACGAAATGCACAGAATCTGATTTGAAAAATTACATCTTTCTTGAACGATTTTTCACAGTATCATTTCCTATGCTGATAGCGATCAATACGTATTGATTTCGTCCTTGATAATTATATAAATCAAAAACAAAATTTAGATGATTATAAAATAAAATAATAAGTTTTTAAAAAACAACAGTCTCGGATGTTGCCAAAAAATACACGGGTACAATTTATAAAGAACAAACCGACATTATTCAAAACACACACATACACCCCCCTCCCCAGTCACACACACACATACACCCCCTCCCCCCCACACACACAGAATACAGAAATTTGTTAGTGATAATGACGAGTTTGTAATTTCAGCCTGAGTGAAAAGTTCTAATTAACTCAATTATACTAAGCCCTCAGTAACTTACAAATCATCTGTTTGTTTTGTAGAAAGCTTAAACCATTTCAACATTCGATACCATACCAATGTACTACAAATGTGTTAACACTTGATTCAATAAAATTACCATTAAATAATTGTGAGGTTATAAGATCCACGAAAGATTACCATATAGGCCCTATCATATATTATTTATGTTATCATATGTAAGCCATTTGTTAAATTTTTCATATGTAAAAACTATGAAAACGTCCTTACACAATTTCGTAGGAAGAAAAATATTCAATAAATAAAAGAAGTATTTAGTTTTTAATGACCCTGTTCTTAATAACGAATGTAACTCTGAAATTTGCTCAGATTGAGTTTATTTTATTTTGTAACGATTCATGATATTGTATTGTCATTATTTTAAATTGTAGTTTTAAGATTTTCTTTCTTTTTTTGTAACGTAAGCTAAAATTGTTCTTTCTTTGTTACAGGTAAAGACATCTCCTTTCATTATAGATTCTAGAGTGTCACTAAAATGTAAGTAGTGTGTGCATGTCTACAGAAATCTGTTTGTAAGACCTCAATAGAAAAATATTAATTATAAAATCTATATCATTTGTTGACTAATGAGTATAATTCTATTACAAATATAAAAACATTGGCAGCATCACTTTCATCAACATATTGATTAGTTATCAGTAAAAAAGGAGTACGTAAACATTGTACAACCTTTATCATAAATCCAAGTACAATATAGGTGATCGTGTTTAGGTATCTACGTAAATTGTATTTGATTGTAATATATTTTTTTTTATTTTCGGTGTTCTAGGATCGTTTTATTTTTAACCGTAATATGATTTACTTGGTATGTTCCTCTCCATTTGGGTTCGTTAGTCTTCGCAATTATCAAAAACTTTATCGAAATAAGTATAAACGATTTTGAAAAATCCAAAGATTTTTTACTATTAGCGATTATTCCAGAATCGAAGCCATTTGAAACCAACTTTATCCACACCATATACATCGTTTCAAAGATTGGATTTATTTTTTTTATGCCAAATACACTTTTACTTATTAAAAAAGTAAACAAAAATCTCCTGGATATTTGGTCAAAAATTATTCATATACTAAATTTATCGAAATCACTCCACCAAAAAGATAGATATTATTTTTTAAACTAAAATTATTTTCTTCAAAAATTTCAACTATAGCTTTTTGACTCACCACACACTTTGCACACTTTGAATAACAACAAAAATATGTAAAAAGCAAGAAAAAGTATTTGCACAGTATATAATTTGATTTCCAAAAATAAAATTGCTTTACATTTAATTTATAACTATTTTAATGATACTGTTTTGAAGGAAAGATACAGATACTATAACAGATTTAATTATCATTTTTATTACCAAAATGTTATGAATGTGGTTTTTCGCCTAATTCTATAGAACAAGACCATTTGAACATTTGAATAAATTTAACCGTTAGAAGAAATCCTACAGCAATCCTCATTTAAACTATAGCTGTTCAAACTCAACCACTTGAACATTGGTAATTACTTGAACATGGGTGTAAACTTGACCGTTTGAAGAAATCCTACAGAAAGCCTGGTTGTAAACTAGAGCTTTTGAATACTCGACCACTTAAATATTGTTAAAAACTTGACAGTTTGAAGAAAACCTACATCTAGAAGGTTTGAAAACTAGACGTTTTGCATATTTACCACACGGATATCGGTATAAACTTGACCGTTTGAAGAAATCCTACTGAAAGCCTGGTTGTAAACTATACCTTTTGAATACTCGACCACTTAAATATTGGTAAAAACCCGACCGTTTAAAGAAAACCTACATCTAGAAGGTTTGAAAACTAGACGTTTTGCATATTTACCACACGGATATCGGTATAAACTTGACCGTTTGAAGAAATCCTACTGAAAGCCTGGTTGTAAACTATACCTTTTGAATACTCGACCACTTAAATATTGGTAAAAACCCGACCGTTTAAAGAAAACCTACATCTAGAAGGTTTGAAAACTAGACGTTTTGCATATTTACCACACGGATATCGGTATAAACTTGACCGTTTGAAGAAATCCTACAGCAAGCCTGATTGTAAACTAGACCTATTGAATACTCGACCATTTAAATATTGGTAAAAACTTGACCGTTTGAAGAAATCCTACGGAAAGCCTGATTGTAAACTGGACCTTTTGAATACTCGACCACTTAAATATTGGTAAAAACTTGACAGTTTAAAGAAAACCTACATCTAGAAGGTTTGAAAACTAGACGTTTTGCATATTTACCACACGGATATCGGTATAAACTTGACCGTTTGAAGAAATCCTACGGAAAGCCTGATTGTAAACTGGACCTTTTGAATACTCGACCACTTAAATATTGGTAAAAACTTGACAGTTTGAAGAAAACCTACATCTAGAAGGTTTGAAAACTAGACGTTTTGCATATTTACCACACGGATATCGGTATAAACTTGACCGTTTGAAGAAATCCTACAGCAAGCCTGATTGTAAACTAGACCTATTGAATACTCGACCATTTAAATATTGGTAAAAACTTGACCGTTTGAAGAAATCCTACGGAAAGCCTGATTGTAAACTGGACCTTTTGAATACTCGACCACTTAAATATTGGTAAAAACTTGACAGTTTGAAGAAAACCTACATCTAGAAGGTTTGAAAACTAGACGTTTTGCATATTTACCACACGGATATCGGTATAAACTTGACCGTTTGAAGAAATCCTACAGCAAGCCTGATTGTAAACTAGACCTATTGAATACTCGACCATTTAAATATTGGTAAAAACTTGACAGTTTGAAAAAAACATACATCTAGAAGGTTTGAGAACTAGACGTTTTGCATATTTACCACACAGATATCGGTATAAACTTGACCGTTTGAAGAAATCCTACAGCAAGCCTGATTGTAAACTAGACCTTTTGAATACTCGACCACATATTGGTAAAAACTTGACAGTTTGAAGAAAACATACATCTAGAAGGTTTGAAAACTAGATGTTTTGCATATTTACCACACAGATATCGGTATAAACTTGACCGTTTGTAGAAATCCTACAGAAAGCCTGGTTGTAAACTAGACCTATTGAAAACCCGACCACTTAAATATGGTAAAATCTGACCGCTAAAAGAAAACCTACATCGAGATTGTTTGAAAACTAGACGTTTTTTTTGAAATTTTCCACATGGATTACGTTATAAACTTGACCGTTTGACCAAAATCTACATCAAACTTATTTGATAATACTAGACTTTTTCATACATACCTTTAATTTCATCGTCAATATATTGTTTTATCATTGATTCCAATACCAACCATAATGTTCCTTGTTAATCCGTTGAAATTTACCTATGCTTAAAATTCTTTTCATAAATAAATAAACAATATTGTTAATTATAATAATAACCTTTGCTCCTTTTAAACCTAAATTACGAAAACCCTGTAGTCAAATACGCATTGTGTTAAACGTGTTGATAGTCTTTTGTTCTCTGAAATAACAAAGCCTTTCAACCCTGTCAGTTTATATTTTATGCCTTTAATGTCCCATCGAAGCAGAAAGAGAGGGTGGTGTTGAGTAAAATACTTAATTTCATCCCCTATACAAATTCCGTAACCTTTCATACGTGCACGGTGGCTTAATATTGTCCACCTAAAATACTTTTTTCCAACAAATTTGCATTCATTTATTTTGTACCATGTACGTTTGATATTTGAAAATAAATTCTCCGTTTTAGTTATTTTAAAATATTCAAACTGCCATATTAAATCAAATATTACTTGACAACTTGTACGTCTTTGAAAAATACATTTGTAATTCTAAAATTAAAAATAGAATAAAATATATAGAACTATTCATGGGATAGTATAAAAAGTTGGACAATGTTACATTTTCAAAACTATTAAACTAAGCATTTGAAAAAAAAAAATTTCACTAAATACAATTACATATAAATTATAATTCAAATGGAAATCATATTACATGAACACTTTAATTACTTATTTTCGTAGGGTTCAGTTAAGGAAATATATATATATATATATATATATATATATATATATATATATATATATTAATATTTAAATTATGAATTAAATAAAAGAAGTACATAGTTTCTTATTATAGTTATACAATTTTTTAGTTCATTTTCAAATATTTTGAAATATAATATATAATTTATATTCTCATATTAAAATTAATGAAAATTTTTGTTATTTTCAATGCGTAACCGTTCATGGAGTATAAGTTGTTAATTTTTTCCGGAAATACAAAATCAAAAATTAAAATTAGCTTACAAAATAAAATATTTTCTTTATAATTCAATTTATAACATGTAAGTTAATTTGAGATATACGACTATCTAGTTTCACGAATATGATTTGTTTTTAAATTCTAACATTTCATTTAATACGGAATTGATCACTGTAGTACATTTCATAATTACTTTCAACATTTTGAAACATAAACTCTAAACTAAGCTTCTAAAACAAAATAATTTAAAAAGTAAAATTGTGTCTAAATTATTAAGTAAATAATTCACATAATTTGAACAATTTAAAAGTTTGATGCTCTCTAAGGTTCCACTTTTAAAAAGAAACAATTTCATTTGTAATTTCCAATTGTGGAAATTCAAACTTTAACATATAAAAATTACATATGTATTTGTACTAAAAAAGCAAGTTATTGGACACTATTATGTTACTTACCCAGTCTCAACATAAAGTTCAATGCAAGAAGATGCTGTAAATATAATGCACAAAAGTTATATCAGGATTGGAAATTATATTTTTTACGTTACTGTCACTATTAGTTGTCGGTGAGCAGTGGAGTTGGTACATTACAAATATACTTGCCATCTGATGTAGCATATTAAACGTTCAATAACACACGAGATTTGAACAAAGAACTGTTTAAAATTACCAATATTTTGGTATTTTCAATTCGTTTAATTTTTTTAACTTCAAAATGGTTATATATGAGCACTCAATAGTCCTCTATACCAAATTCCATGTTCTTATCTCAATTTTTCTGGGCGGTATCAGTCTAACGTGCAGATTACAACAATAAGACCCACGGAAAGGAGGGATTTCGAAATTTTTAAATTTTCCGAATTCCTTAGGCCATAAAACGTGAGGATCACTTAGGCCTAAAAACGGAGGTAATTTTTTGTTGCAATTACCAAACTTACCCTATATTTCGTATTCTGAGTTAAAAATAAATGTTTACTTTTCTTGTCAGGCTACTTATAAGGATGTGTCCATTATTTCGTAAATAACAATATGTAATAATTACATTTATGTTTTATATAGGCTAAGGAGTTAAATCTAAATAGCTTAAAAGCAAAGTAATTATTCTGCAAGCAACTCTAAATCAAATTATCTTTAAGCCTGCCACCTTTTTTTATAACTTTTGTTTAACAATTATACAATTTACACGAAAAATACTTATTTTATAATTATTAATTATCTACGTTATGTAAAATTGTTTCGTAAACCATTATCATTAAATTTGTTGATGTAAATAATACTAAAATTCAAAAATCTTTTGCAGCCACAAACATCTTAGTGAAGACACACAAGAGAAGAATGTTAACAAATTGTAAACTAATGTGGATAGATAAGATTAGAATTAAAACAAACAAACGACTGAAGGGTCGATTATTATTACGATAAACATTTTGACTGTGGTCAGTTCGTTATCGCTTTCCTCTTTCTATAGTTGAGCAACCTTGAGTGTTCACTACACAGAGACAAGATTTTAGTTGATTGGGAGTGTGAAGATATGAGAAAGAATACGCGTGTGGTTTTACCTCAAAATCCTGTTCCTATATAAATAAGAGTTTGCTTTTTTCGGCTTTAAGTTCGAATTTGACCTTGGTATCTACGTGTCTGACCCTTAACTCAAATTTCCAAAATATAATCAAAATTTGATATATATCTCGATTGATTTTCATATACAGTACTTCATATTTTATTATCTATATATTATGGAGCCCCAAATACAATTTGTTTAAATTGGTGTATTTATAAGTGATTGTCTTTATTGTCAGTCTACAATCTTCTATTTTTTAAAATGATTACTAGTTTCGACAAAATACAGTTATCATCAGGTAAACTTTTTTAAGTATGAATATAAGGGTAAAATTAAATTGCATTCAATATGAATGATGTCAAAAGCGAACACATGTTACATAAGATGATAAAAAGTGAACACATCACTAACATATGTATAGACATAAACAAAAACGTTATTAATTAAACATAAAATTTGGTGGATCCATTATGTAAGAACGTTCCTTCAATGTGCATACGATGTAACTCCTGTAGGATGTATTATATTAATAGGCCTAATTTGTCAGATACTGAGGTGGAATTTAACATTCATTTTTATATTCTTTCACGTGACTTGTAGAGATAAAAATCGATTTTTTCGTCCAGATTTGTGGTTTTAGTAATTATTTCTCTCCCTCTGTTTGTGTACTCCGCAGACCAAACGAGAGAACCGATTTTAATCAAACCGTGATGTATGGATATTTCTAGTTTTATTTGTTCGATAATTTCAAAATGGAAGGATTTTCACAGTTAGAATGAAAAATTCCAATATTCCTTAACAATAAACCAAATTTTGTTCTAAATTTATAAAGACTTGAACCAAATATATATTGATGAAGTTTCTCCTAGAATGCCCGTTAGGGAGTAGTCGATATAAAACAAGTTACTTTTAAGCATTTTATAAAATATAATATAGTTTCTTAAAATCGTCTTTTCCCACTTCATTAAAAAGTTTTGTGAAATGTGAGTTGTGTTAATATAAACACTTCACAGACTATGTACAAGTCACCATAAAAGTTAAAAATACTGTTAAAATATTATATTGATAATCAATAAATGAACCCTAACATTTATTAATAAAAAGTTGATTTTAATCGAAAAAAACTTACGTTTTTGATGCGTTTATGATACATACAAAGTAACTTGAGTTATATTTAATGTATTTTTTTAAATTGTGTTTATTAGTAAAATGTAGACAAAATATTATCTTCCACACAAAATTATTTTCCACTAATTAATATAATAAAACTTGACTGCAGCTATTTAAAATTGATTTTAATTAAATAAGATGTATTTACGTTTCCTACTAATTTATTTCACAAGTAAAGCAATCTTTACAAAAGTATAATATATTTTTTAATATTTTTAAATTATTTTTTTTTACAAAAAAATTATAATGGAGGATTTAAATTTTCTCCCACATGAATACATGGGAAATTCAATAATAAATCAAATTACCCTTATTTTTTTTTTATTGGAGAAATTTAAACACTTGCACTTTATATTAGTTCAATATTTAAATAATGTTTATTTACGAAAGTCATTTTAAAATATTGTGTTGGCCATACGAATTAGTTGTAAGTACTTAATACGTTACTAAATATTGAAAACTAAGTTTAACTAAATCAAAAGTGGCCAGTCAGTACCTAAGAGCTTTGGACCCGAGGAGTTGATTGTTTGTAGAAACGCTAAGATCTTCGGTCTCTAAGTGGTAGGGAAGGGGTATCAGTTACTTGTAACAAACTTGAAGCCCCACTTGAAAGTACTTTAACATTCTATACAAGTGTATTCTGTGTTACATTACATTATTAGTTCCTTGTTCTTACCTCAGGGCAGTGCAGATTTAATCTAGTTTATGAGTAAAATATTGAAGCTATGGTTTTGTTTATAAATATAGAAACTTTCTCTCCTCAAAACTCGAATGTTTTACAAAAAAATGCTGTTTAAAATAATTTAGAGACTAAAGTTCAACGCAGAATTCTAAAATACAGTTTCAAATGAAATGTGTAAGCCAACATAAATATAAAAGCAAGAATTCCAAATTAGTAAATACTATAAAATATAATGATAAGTTTTAAATGTTTTAAAATTCTCCTTGTAGGTTTTTACGTTTAGAATTTAAATATTTTTAACACAAGCTATTGTATCAAGGAATACAATTTTTTTAATATTCCCTCTTACAGATTCATACTGGTATTCATTTATTTATTTATTTTTTAAATATTCCCTCTTGAACTTTCTAACTGGTAACTTATTTATGTAAATATGTTTTAGATTTTTTAATGTTCCCTCTTGCAGTTTCTAACTGGTTAAAATTAATTCAATTACACCCCCTCACACACATATATATTCCCTCTTGCAATATATAAATATATATATATATATATATATATATATATAAATATATATATATATATATATATTCCCTCTTACACTTTTTAACAGGTTGTCATTTATTATTTATTTATTTTAATATTACTCTTTACTTTTTCTAACTGGTTCTCATTAATATATTATATTGTTAATAATCCCTCTTCCACTTTCTAACTGATTGTCATATATATATATATATATATATATATATATATATATATATATATATATTGTTAATATTCCCTCTTGAATTTTCTAAATAGTTGTCATTTATATTTTATAACATCCCTTCTTGCACTTTATACATTGTTGTCAATGATGTTTTAATTTTTGTTTTTGCAATAAATACGCTAATGCTCTTTACTATAATATCAAACAAGCTCATCGTCACCATTATTTTACCTACACAGCCTCATCATACAATATAATATAAAGCAGATCTTCTAAATGTAAGACCTAAAAATGTGTTTCTTGTGCCTTGTATGATATTTTATATTGTATTGGTACATCAAAGGGTCTTACGAAGTAGGGTAAGTCATAGTTGTCACACTGGGTTTCTGAACCTTGTTGTAGTTGTATCCTGGGCTTCGTAGATATGTATGTATTTAAAAGTCTCCACTCGCTTCGCTCGAGTCAGTATCTTGGTCCTAGTGGTTCCCAAAGCTGTACATTAATGAAGAAGCCTCTACTCGCTACGCTTAAATTCGTGACACGATCCTACCGAATCTAACTATTCGAATATTACATTTTCTTGGGAGGTAAAAATTCGAAATTACATTTTCCATAATAACTTCGTGTCTTGTCACTCTAAAGAGTTCATGTGGTAACATTACATGCGGAATTAAAACCTACATATTTTTATCTAATAGCCTATAGTGTGTTATTAGCAGAATGCACTAAATATGATCTTTTTTACATGACCTCTATTTTAACATATTCACTTTTTTTATTATTTTTTTATTTTACCCTTATACCAAATATCATGTTTCTATTATATTATTTGTGGCCACTATTGTGCTTCCGTACAGACATTAACGTCGACGAACAGACAGTATTTTGAATATCGATTTTAGAATTTCTTTGAGGCCATAAAACGTTAAGATCAGGCAGAAATTGTTTTCGATTACCAAACTTAACTTATACATCCTATACTGAGATCTAATACTACAATGGATCTTCATATTGATAGTCGAACCAATTATCTCTCAAAATGGGACCCCCTAAAAAATTTATTCTGCTCATCAAAATAGTAGAAAGAATATAATCCCTAAAACAATCCGTTTGTGTAAAAAAACAACATTATTTTACAATTTTCTATTTTACCAATAATTTTTTCATTTTTTTAAATTTTTTTTTTTTTTTCAAATTTATAATCTTAGTTTAGGTTCTTGGTAATTTAACATACAGAAAAATCTATTTTTAAACATTTCCAAGGTCTTTTCATGTTTGTTTCTTTTACTAATACGGTCGACTCTCGCTAACTCGAAATTCATGGGACTACAATTTTTCTTCGAGTTACGAGTAGTTCGACTTAGGCATAGTTCGAGTTATAGAGGTCAATCTTGACTAAATTCAACTTACAGAGGTAACGAGATATAGAGGTAAACCAAATAAAATTTCGAGTTACAGAGGTAAAGAATAGTGTACTGTACTGTACTTTATCCCTCTAAAAACTATGCTTTTAACTGTATCAATATTACTCTATCAGTAGAAATTAGGTGTATTTAGAATATACATAATAAAATACGTGTACATATACGGTAAACAGTCCTTATATACAGTCCTTATATTAATTTCACTGATTAAAAAAGTCCGTAATCTTCTTCTGACTAAGACTGTTGGCAGCACGTTTGTCAATCATATTTTCGATTGAAACAATCGAAGTAAACACACTGTCTGGTGCATCACTGGTTTTTTTTCTAAAAACATACGTAAAGTACGTACTGAAACTTTGGCTTCTTTAGGTGTAATGTATGATGGCTTCTCTTCCTCGTTTTCTTCGTCAGAAGGAGCCTCCTCATCGTTGCTCGAGATATAGAGGTAAATTTCGACTTGTGGAGGTAAAGTGCAAATTGAATTCGACTTATCTACTGAACTTCGAGTTATAGAGGTAAAATATAACCGTGAAATTATTTCGAGTTATGTATTGTTGTTTTTTCGACTTAGACAGGTTTTTCCAAGGGGATTGAAAATAATTCAAGATATCGAAGATTTCGAGTTATCGAGGTTCGAGTTAGCGAGAGTCGACTGTAACTCACAATCTGGCATTTCTGTAGAAATTTTGACATATCAGATTTGTTTGTGTCTTAGAGGCTACACGTTTGTGGGATATTTTAGGGAGTTTTTCTATCAGGTCAATCTAAACATTGACAGAAAATTAGTGCAGATGGCGCATGGCGATTTCATCGGTATTATCAAGAACTCATACTTTGCTATTTCGGGAATTGAATATTCCGTACCTTGTAAAGTGTGACTCATCAGAAAACATTACCTTATGATAAAACTTGGGGTTAACAATGGATTTCTTTATTACCATAAAAAACTTCCTAATTCAAAAACATTTTGGTTTCATGCTAATTTTGGGTATAGTAGGCAAGAAATTATGTTTTCAGCTTTTTAACAATAACTTGGTTACCCTTTAAGTTACAATAAAAATACAAAAACCATTTAATTTTAATTCCATTTTTTTTTTCACAAAATGGAAACATTTTCTTCTCTTATAACTTTATAATAAAGTAAGCAGTTTTAAAGGTGTTCGAGGTTACAGATTATAAATGGCCGCCATTTTGAAAAAATACAAAACATATTAGTAGTTTTTGGTACATTGAAAAATTGGTCATATAAAAAAAAATTATACCAAATTTTTCCTCGTTACTCTATTTATTCCCATAAATATTATGTTTTTTTTTTTAACAAAACAATAAATGACGGATAGACAGACAACTAAGCTTGCATCAAAAAAATTGATGATCGTTCACTCTTTACTTCAACCCCAGGAACAATCCCCTAAAATATTCGACAAGGGTCATGATCACTCTCTATTATGTCAATCGGCTGAATAAAATGATAAAGTTAATAATGTATGCAAAAATCTAACTAAATTTACTATTAATATGTTAGTTCAAAATTAAAGTACGGGGTAAATTTATGCAGTAAAGCATTACTTACAACTTAACCATAGCTTAACGTTGACACTTAATTGTAGGTCTTGCACGATTCCTCCCCTCGTCCCTCGGGCCTCGTTTCTCAATTTAAATGTGACTCACCTTCCCCTCCAAGGCTTCTGTGATTTATCTACTTCGTCAAGGTTTATATGATACCCCGTATTTAATTTTTTTCATTAACACGTCCCAAGTCTCACGAGAGAAGAGTCTAGATTATAGGTTATGAACCGTAGCAAAGGGGAAGATATCATCGGCTTTATCGTACCTTAGGGTGAAATTTTTAAGTTGATTGATTAGCGATACGTGATATTGCTGAATTTCTTAGGGGTTAGTTTTGAGGTGAAAATAAAATCTTACTAAAATTGTGTGTTACATTAGTTAATTCTAATTTTAATTCTAATTTTTTATACAGATTGCATGCACAGTATACATCACGAAAGTTTTTTATTCTCGTAATAAAAATAGGCTACTTATTTATATGAATTATCATAAAAAGAGCTTAAGATTTACTAAATGTTTTAAGGCCAGAAATCAGTAATGTATAGGATTGTGATTTGGCCGTCACACTGTTTTCCGATGAGGTCAAAAATTTTAAAACGAGGATTTTAACTTTAACAATTTCGTGCTTCTATTTAATAAAAAAATATTTCAAGGCTGCACAGAATTAGTTCCAAACGAAATGCTTATATATATATATATATATATATATATATATATATATATACTATACTATAAAATCAACCATAACATCAATGTTCAAAACACTGTTGAAAGTTTGTTTTTACAATAGTTTTCTTTATTTTTAAGAATGTTTAATCGATCTAGAAATTTAATCACGAATTTCAAATAAAGTTTTGTAAAGAAATTGCAAAAATATTATTATATTATTATATTATTATATTATTATATTATTAATTAAGAAATAAAATGTGCAAACCTAGATGAGATTATTTTCTGAACTTGATATAAAAAGTCTTACATTTAATAGAATAAAACTTGAACATAAATTCTCACAAATAATAAGTTTATTTATTCAAATGCGTTTCAACGACAACATTACCATCTTCAGTGATGCACGAGGTACAATAATTAAACTATACCTAGCAAGTATTCTGGCAAATATACCATCTCACAAGTAAAACTCAACGTTTATTTAAAAGTCTTGTACTAAACACTCTACTGAAACTATTAAAAATTAAGGAATAAAACCTTGAATTTTCAGGTCTCTTAACATTTTCCATACAGATATTTACTTAACCCCACTGGAACACATGACATCCGCAAATATCTCCATCGACCTTAACATCTAACCTCTTTGTTGATTGCTCCATCGTTTTCCAGTTTCCTTTTAGTTCTTCAATCACATTTTCGATCCACCTCTCATTATTTTTCCACCTGGGTTTAATTCTAATGCAAGATTTTTATATTGTTCCTATTTTATTATTTGACGCTTATCCCTTACCACTTACTTCTCATTTTGCGTTTTCGTTTATTCTTTTCCACACTTTGGTTTTCGTTCTTCTTGTCAAGATTCTGAACATTGTACATAGACACTTATTAACAAACACTTGTAGGTTTTGCTAGATATTTATTACTGTCTTCCATTCTTCTACTTTGTGATATAAAACAGTCTGGAGTTAAAAATTTTATTTTGTATTTCAACGATCGATGTCTAGTCTTCGTCTATTTCTTCTAATTCTACTACACTACTTCTTTGTCAACCATGCTTCAAACGGTCATGTAACGTTTTAAAAAACAAAACTACAAGCCGTGTTTTGAAATTTGAGGTTAGGAAATCATTTTATTATAAAATAAATGGAAGCTTTTTGGTACAAAATTTATTCTCCAGAACTTGTTTTGGATAAAACTCGTAGAACAAAATTATTTCTTTAAAAAAATGTTTCTAATGTTTAATAATCAAAACACGTCACGCTGGCCATTCAGCTTATGTCATGTTTTAATACCTCAAAACGTCCCAGCATACCGAATTTCAAAGATTTAGACCATTTTTGTATTATAAATTATACTAGACAACATTGTAACGAAATCAGTTCATGAATACAATGAAATGTTCATTTACGTTTCATAAGTAGGCCTACAGCTTATTAAATAACACTTTTTTTCTGAACTCTAGCTATTGTTATCCTCCTGATGGAAACATCGACACCTGAGCCCATGAAATGTCTACAGATCCTAAACATCAATCTAGTATCGCAAAAATTTTGCTCATTGTACACATTTAAGTGTTGCTTTGTTTATGTGTTTGAGTGTGTGGGGGTGTGTGCGCGCGTGTGTGTGTGTCCGAATCAAGTAAAAATAAATAAGTGAATGTGTGAATAATTACCACAAACGAAATTGAATTATGAAACAGTTTTAAAAACTTGATTTGAACCATATACGATTTACATTTAAGACAAGGCACTAATGAATCGGGATGTGGCGCTATTTAAATAAATAAAACACCTTATATATATATATATATATATATATATATAAATTCTAAAATTTATGGTAAGGTTTGGTAAGGACAAAATAAATGGCGTTTCATCAAAAAGATTGCTACAAATAATATAAAGATTGAGTACAAACACAATTTTAGTTGATAACGATTTTTTGTGAAAAGTTAGGCCTACATTTTCTTGTAATAAGTGTTTAAAAAAATAATGATATCAAAAGATCAATAAACTCCACGAAACTAACCTGTTTAATATAATTAGAATCTATCCAATCGATGTCAAAGCCTGGAAGATTCAAAGTTGAAGTTTCTGACGTCATTGGATTAAATTCAACGTCGTAGCAGTGTTAAATAACCTCAAAAGGTGTTATGTACACTTAGTTTGCTCGAAACACCATTATGTGATGTGATACAAGGTTCTATCTAGTTTCATCTGACAGATATGATTTTTAATCTATGTTATTGTTAAATAGTAAATGGTGTACACAAATTCAGAAAATATTTGATAGTACATATATTAAAGAGAAACAAACAAAATTTCAAGGGAATCTACTCGCTTTGTACGTATTCAAGACCAGTTCTAAGTTAAATTTTAAAAATAAAGTTTTTACTCAAAGTAATCGATGTTTATTTTTTCCTAAATTATATCAAAATTGGTAGAGACGATTTTTTAAATATATAAAATAAGTTGTTTAGTGTTGTATCAATAACTTTCAAGCTAGACTTTTTTTTGGAGTTATCACAAAATATTTTTATTTTGAACGTCGGTGTTTCAGAAAAATTATCAAACCGATTTTCAGAAATTACAAAAATTAAGAGTAATTTTAACACATTGAATTGCAGTCATTATATTTCTGTGGACAAATTTTCCAGATCGAAATTGAACAATATGTTTAACTACTTAATTTTATCCAGTTCGAATTGTGGCTATTATTTTATGTAAACATCTTCGAGATCGAATTGTGGCATTATATTTTTGTAGGAAATTTTTCCAGATCAAATTTCTTCAATTATATTTTTCAATATTTTTTTCTATATCGAATTGCGGTAATTATATTCACGTAGACATTTTTCTACATCGAATTGCAGCAATTATGTTTATATAGATAATTTTTCATTTCCGTTTGCGGCAATTATGTTTATGTAGACAATTTTGTCTTGATTTAATTCAGACAATTTTATTTATGTAGGTTATTTTCCGATTTGATTCCATCAATTATACTTATGTAGATCATTTTCTTAGTTCGGTTTCTATTTTAGATAAATCATAGTTACCTGACGTAACTAAAGGATATCTTTTTTGTAAAATAGAAATAATTACAAAAAAAAAAAAAAAATCCCAAAACATGATCAATACGATGTATACTCGTTTGGGGTGTGCAACTCTCCAGGAATCATTTAAAGACCCACTTTTTTTCGGCTCAAGAAATCTAAACACTTAGAAAGACCGAAGATTTGTTTTAATCTACGAATATCTTAAAGTAATTTCTCTCCATTATAATTTACAATTTCTCTCTGTAATGTGAAATGTTTTAAATGTACAATGCCAGAATCTACATATTTGCAACGCTTTAGTTCAATGTCACACGTAAGCTACTCCAAATTCTTCCAAAATATAAATTCAAACAATAAAATAAAAGTATCCTCTTGTAGACTTTTATAAACAATGCAATTTAGAATTGATAGTAAATAGATTATTTTCTCAAAACTAACCGAGATATTTTATTAAGACTGAGGCCGATGGTCGACATGTCTGAATATAAAATATGATTTGATACGAGTGCCTTGAGAATAGAGGTTAAGGTTAAAGGGAGTGCACACGAAGAAATGGAGAGAATTTCAGGACGTACTGTGCTGCTGACATGAAGAAAAGAGTTCGTATTCTATAAAATAGTAACTTTTCGATATTACAAAAAATATTTATTAACTTCGAAATAAAACTATTTTCTGCCTATTTTTATTCTAATTTTGTTTAATAAAAAACGATTTTCAAAGTTTGTATTTAATTAATAGTTTTATTTACATCAATCTATTCAGAATTAAGTAAGAAAGGGCCGAACTCAAAGAAAATTTTCGTTCTAAGTTAATCTTTGGCATTGCAGACAACTACCAAGACATTATTATGATTATTTCTTTTTTTTACTCCATTATCCTTTGACGTACAGAAAATAATTAAAAACAATATTGTATTTTCGTTGAAATATGAAACTTTTTTATCTGTAGATAATTTTGCGTGTAAAATTAACTTTTTTTCGAGATAATCGATGTTAATCAATTTTAATGACTGCCATTTTGAAATGGATAGAGGAAATCGGTTTTGTTTTGTATTTCTGAGATGGTAAAAATTGTAATAAATTGCGAGGAACTTGAGTTTCTGGAAATAAATGGAAATTTCATCTTATGTTTATAATTTGCTGGAACATTTGACATCTTTGTGAATATAAGCTTAATGTATGACGTTTCAAAAATATGGATCAGTAGTCGAAATCAAGTGTTAAACCAAAAACCGTGAAGATAATACAACATAGCTTAGTATCTATGGAACAACGAAAACTAAATCTAGGAACCTGAGAAAGAAACCCAGAGCTGAAGCTAGATCTGAAATATCACAATAAATAAAATTGTATAAGAACTTTCTCAGTAATGGTGTACGATGTTAGAAATATATGAAAGTAATTATTATTTACATAACGCTTAAACCAGTATTTTCAATCATAAAACTAAGCTTAACTTAATCCAAAATTAATTTAATCTTTAGTTTAAATCTTTTTTTATATTTTCAATTTAAATTTAGAGGTGGATTAATTTAGATTAAACCTGTTCATGTAAAAACTGAGATAAATTAAAATTTTGGCATTCCTTATTATTCTACTTCGTTTACATTTATAAGTTAAAAGGCATAACGTTTTTGTAAATTACCGACATTAAAGCAACCATTTTGTTTAGGCTATTGTTTATATTAACATCTGACCGGATTTTAATACCATTCTGTTTACTTTGGTTTCATGGAATAAACTATCTTACATTCAATGCTATATTCTGTATCAACCTTTATAAAACGTGGACATTTTTGTAATTTCGACTATTGAAAATGTATTTAATAGAATATTAAAAATTACCTAATGTTTTACAAAACCTCAGAATTCTATGAAACTGTGCTTTTTTTTATAAATTATAATGTTCTAAATGACATTAGACCTTATATATTGTAATACAATGGTTTTGTTACCCTTAAATTGGTCTCAAATTGGCAAAATTTCGATGAAACCTTTATACAGAGATGGAAAAACAGTACAGCATACATTGCAATATCTCAACTTCTAGTTGGCGTAGAAAGATGATAGACACTTCAGTGCAAAGCTGTTGATTCAGAGTCAAATCTACAGAGTGTTCCAAATCTCAGGTTTTAAATCCATGATGTTCTGAAAAATATTAAACTTGTTTTTTTTAACGTAAACATATCATCGTTTCCCCCTCCTTTCATTTACTTCTAACAAGTCCCTTTGATTGGTTGAAAACAGAACCTTTTAATTTTACTTACAGTATCAAATTTCATTTTTATTATTCCATAACACAAGACAAAACATGTATGTGTCAACTTCTAGGAAAGTGTTTTACTTGTATTATGGCTGAGTTATAATTAAATAAGACTGTTAAATTTGATTCCTGATAGTAAATTTCAATCACTCTGTAGACTATATACTTAAATGAGGTTTACGTCACAACTTGTTTCCCCAATGCCATAAACAATTCCTTATTGTCGTATTTCATTAAGAACATTATATTAATGTCGGCGGTTAAAGTTTATTTTGGTTTTTGTTTTTTGAACTTTCCTTGATTTAAATATTCTTTTACCTGGAATTTGGCAGACGAGCATTACATTTCCCTCAAATTTTTACGAAACGGTGAAACCGATATTATAATTAACTATTATATGACTGCATCGTTGTTGATTTTTTATTTTCTTGTCGATTACTTACAAGATGGAATTTTTAAAAAGATGGCGACCAATATAATTTGTTTTGGTCCTTATAAGTTACACTTTAGTAGCAAAATTTATCAAAATCGTTGAAACTCACTTTAGAAAATCGTTTTTTTTTTCGTATGCAGATATTTATTTCGTATGCAAATTTTGAGTTATACAACATTTTTTTTGGACTGAAGTAACTTTAAAACGATTATATCTGCCAATAAATACATTTTCTGACTCATTACAACTTTCCTTATATTACATTTATAAGGGAAGGTAAATATATACAGGAATACCCTATATTTATTTCAACGCTTAAATCACAGTCTATTTTTATGTTCCATTTTGTCTGTTCAACTGAGTGTATAAGTTAAGTTAAAAAGTGTGATCTATTGTTGGTAATGAATGTGAATATTAAAAATTTATATAAATATAAATAATATATTTTATAATTTATTCAGGACAAAATATAAATTATCATCCTTTGACAGACTACAAGTTTTCATTAACGTATAAATTATAATTCAAAACGTTATATAGTAATACGAAGCCATTGTCACAAATAAATTAATAGAAAATCCGAACGCTTAAGAACTCATGAATATAAAATAGAAATTTTCCATCGAACCGTTGATATAAAATCTAATTGAAACCGATTTGATTGTTTAAATTATTGAAAGAAAGAATTGGTTTCAATAATTCATATTTAAATTTAACTGATTTGCATGAAATGAATGGGTTTCCTCTATTTGCGTTCCTACCTTCGTCAAATCAATGAAGTTATTATACGGAGATTATTGTACCTTTTAGTTGTATTTCAAGCACAATATACTTTAACGCCTGCAGTATCCAAGTTAGATATATACCTTTCTTCATATAGTTTTGGATTAGATCCATGTCTTTCATATTCCTATCAGATCATTATTGACCAAATCTTGTTACATTCCACTCTGAAACCATTAGGGCAATGTAAGCTTTCAGTCTTTTTTCATACAAAATCTTTCCAATTTCAGAAATTTGTTGGTTTTTACTGAGTAGTATTTTATGGCCTGTTTTATTTTACTTAAGGCATTAATGACTGCGATGTATTTTTCGCCTTAAAATAAAAATAATAATTTTAATGATAAATAAATGCAGCGGAAACTTGTGGATTTTTTAATGTACTCAAATGAAAGTAACAAAACAATTCTTTGCTTTAAAAGATATAGTCATCAGAAATATTTTTAAAGATGTTGATCGCAATCCATATTAATTTTTTGTGTTTTCGTTTAAGATTTTTGTAAATATCCCGTCTTCTATAAATTGAACTGAGACGAAACAAATATTTTATTTTTTCGTAATTACTGTATCTATATAGCTGTAGTTCAGAGTTATCCATTCAAATTTATCAACCAAAGAAAACCAATGTAATTTGTGATTTACGTTTTATCTCAATAATATTGGTTTGCATTCATATATTTTAAGAAAATTTTTATTGGTTAAAAATGGATGTAATTTCTTTTACAAAAACTACATTGTAACTATTACAAAAAGAATCTTTTTTTTTTGTAAAACTGTTTATTCCCTGATTATTTTTGTACAATCATAGTAGAGTATTACTATTCTACAAATAAAAACAAGCGTTTTAAATATATATATATATATATATATATATATATATATATATATATATATGTAACGGTTTTTTTTTAGAACACCAATTAAAAATATCTAAGAGTTAAGTTTGTGTTCTTTACATATATCTAATTATTTGGCTGAATTTAAAAAATGATAAACGCTGTACGCTTTTAACTAAGTGATACCCTCAGTGCGTGGTAATCCCAAGGGAGCCAAGCTTTATCTTCAACTTTTTCCATGAACTCTTATGCTAGATCTCTCTCTTACATCTTTCCTATCTTCTCTCTTCTGATAATATTCGAAGGCTAGGGATTTTCATTTTATCATTTAAAAAAAAACGATGTTTTCGTTTTTAAACAACAAGGAAAACTAATTGTGTAAGTCAATCATTTTCATATCAATGGTTTCCACTCCACATATACAAATTTGCTTTTCATATTTTATAGCTGCCAAGAATATTAATTTGTAAACACGTCTGAGACATGCTGGTATATCATAAATTATATTATTTTTACATATTATAGCTATAGGTAGTTATTTCACGTGTATTTTTATTTATTTTTTTTTACACATCTTTAATAGTATCAATACATCAAAGTTTTTATTAAAGAGATAGCTTTGAAAATAAATCGTGATTTCTACCTATTACTAACTTTTAAATATGATTTTAATTGTCTTTCAGATTATGAAGTAGGAATATATTTTTAAACAATATATTATTTTTTCTTCTTGATAAACTGATATATCAAAGAAATTTTAAAACTTAATATTAATACCAAATTTAGTAAAACTATTAAATGCGACAGGTAAGATGAAAATTGTATAAAACAACAAAAAAGCTAGCAATAAAAAAAACAAATGTATTTCATGTATAACACAAAAACAAAATCAACTTCTTTTTAATTATCTTTAACAATAAATAAAAACAAAATTCAACAAACGCCTTTTAGATTTTTTGCATCGAATCCCTCTTAAGGTACAGCTAAATGGACTTTGAGATTCATCTTGAAAGCAATTACTTAGTGGCTAATGGGGAATTGACCTTCAGGCATTTATTCGATCTAAAGATTGACCACATCGACGTTGTAGGTAATGCATGTAAACCTCAATATTATGTTTCATAGTATCAATAACATTTGGTAACATGTTATGGGAAATTTTACAACAATATTGTTCGTTTATTTGCCATTTGCAAAATAAGAAGGTGCGGAACAAGAGTACCTGATTTTATAATCATATTTGTGATTTTTTTTATTTTTATTTATTTATTTTTTATTGATTTTTTATTTTATTTTCCGGATATACGTATTTTTTAAAGAGTAAGTTATGTGTTGGGACAAATATTCGATGTCCATTTTGTGTGGATTTATTGATTTTGCAGTTCTTATAGTTATAAAAGTAGTTTAAGAATGTTGTCTCTCTGGAGTCTGTCCAGTGTTCTACAGGTCAAAATACTTTGACCGATTTTATTAAAATTTAGTATACGGATTTCATTTGACTATATCTTGAGAGATTTTTATTTTTGTCAATAAATTAAAAATTTTGGGGTGACTACCACTGTAAAGAAACTTAACATTACGATTTTTTCAAAAATTTCCTCAAGTGTACCCTCTAAGGACCCAAACAAATCGTTTTCGTCAGATTCTCTCCTAAAATATCGTTTCATGAATAATTATTCAAAAACAAAAATCGGCCATGTGGCAGGTATATGAAAGACGTAATTTCATAAAATCAGTTCTACCGATTTCGTTGAAGGTTAATGAAATATAATGACCAAATTTCGCGTCCAAAATAGAAAAATAATAAAATATTCACAGTTGTGGAGTAATTGGGAAAAAAATATAATGAATCTTGCCCGCCGTTATTAAAAACACGATTTTAATCAGATACTATTGAAGCTGATGACACAAGTGATCCAAATTTAGGACCTGATTAAATATATAAATATTATTTCTAATTTCGGCTCCCGTGGTTCCTTTTTACTATGTGACAAATAACGACCGAACTGACAATTTTGGAGGCAAGTACTTTTGTTGATTCATATTTGGTTTTTGGGATGAGTGAGATAGAAATTGTGTGCACTTTCATGCAATCTTTATTTACTAAATTTACCTAACCTAACCTAAATTTTACAACAAATATTGTAAACCTAAACTAACCTAACCTAACGTAACCTAACCTAAATTACTATTTAGTTTTGTTTTCATATAAATGACATGTCAAAATCCTCCAAATCACCCTAAAATGTATTAAATTTTCATAATATTGTACATCACTTATTATAACTATTCATTAATATAATAGTAATTCCCAAAATATCCTGAATGTAAACATCACCTGAATATTTGAAAACTTTTTCCTTAAATTTCCTATAAATTTAGTCAAAACTACGGTGATGTGAAATCAATAATCGCCAAACAACAGTTGATATAACAAATTGATTATACATATTTTTTATGTGAAAATTAACGATCTGTGAATAAATTTGTATGTAAACCATAATTTCCCATAAGGAATGCTTACTAAAAAAATAAAAGGAATCTCATCAAATTTTGACCTTGAGTAGTATTTTATTTTTTGTAAGGAAGTGTGAGAAAATTAGTGAATTTTTTTTAATAGGTTTTTTTAATTTTTTTTTTTATTACAACATTATTTCATCTGGAATGAGTAAGACTTGTAAAACACTTCATATACGAAAATGAAAGAAAAAAGTTTCAATGAATTGCGTTCAGAAATAAGGAAATTTGTGTATACAGAACTATTGAAGATGATGACTAAGACATTGAAACCTAATCTATTTCTAAATAAAATGTTTATTAAAGAAAATTGATTTTTTTTTAATTGGATAATAACATAGGTGATTTGAAAAAAATATCTCCTTAATGTGGCGCTAAGTTACAAATATATTTTCATACGATTCGCTGTTCGACAAATTATTCACAAATAACTGAACAACCATCTACAAACAATAATCATGACTCATTTTACAACTTCCAAAATCACTCTGAACCATTTCCCTACACATTCAGTTTAGTACGTAGATTTAAATTATTAACATTCACAATTCATTAAAATTTCATCCAAGTTCCTTCAGGCAATTTTGATATATACGAATTTCTACTGCAGGGTATATGATTAATTTCACTTTATTGAGTGATACCTCAAATTTGGAATTTCCGGAACGGTATGAATAACATATTCATTTTCGAGCTGAATGATTTTAAATAATGAAACAATATCATTTCAAATTCTCTAATGGATTTGAGAAAATAGATCTTTCGCCTTATCTTAGCATTGGAAAGATAGCTTTATCTAATCCTAGCTCATTCTAAAATATTCTCTATTAACGATTTTGATCGAAATTGGAAATACGTTTTTTAATAAATCACGATTACCAAAAGTCATATACTATAGGTCTACAACAAACGAAAGAACAAGTCTCTACGCATGTACGTGTAGCATTCAAATTCAAATCACCTCTGAAATAAAACGTCATTCACTCAACTTCCACACATACAACTTCCGTTGCTTGACAGATGCTGTCACCTGCCGAGATTGTCCAAAACTAATGATCGTACGATAGCGGAGGGTAAAGTACAACGGCAAGACAGCCTATCTTCTCTAATACCGGTTGCTTAGTCTACCTGTAGTCACTCACAATGCCTGACTTTTTTTAGATAGTTACGTTAGAGATAAATTTTCTTACTTGGTCTTCAAAAATTGCAACTCAGTTTCAACGATATGTTAAAATTTAGTTTGTGCGTTTTAGTTTAAAATGTTTAATAAATTATTTTCTCGGCACAAGCTCACGTGATCTGCGACAGGATTTTCCAGGTACTAAGCTTTACAGATTTTATCATATATTAAATTTTTGTTAATGCTTTAAAACAATTTATTAATTATCATGTATTTTTAAAATATGTATTTCATGTTTTATTTAATATTCAATGTTCTTTTGAAACTCAATGATTATAAAAATTTTCTTTTGTTAAGACATACTTTACAAAACCTTGCAAAGGCACATTTTGAGTTTTGAACAATTATGTGAAATAGGTGCAAACTAATGTTGAACTTTATATGATCAAAATGTCTTATTGAACATGTCAAATATAAAACAATTGGAAAAATCTGTTCTAAATCAGAAAATTTCGTTTTACAGACTTTTGCAAATCTTTGCAAGTCTTATACAAGCTTTGTTTCAAACAAAATTAAATATATATAAATAGATTTATAATCATCTAAGAAGCTTTTAAGTACAATCTTAACGAATTTCTGTTATACAATCAATTTTCTTTAATTTTGACAAAAAAACCAGATATTTGCTTTAATAATGAACATTAATGCTAAAACATGTCTGATTTTGTACAGACGCTAAAAAACATGTTTTTTGCCATAGCTAATATGCTGGTAGAAGAAACACAGCAAAAGATCTAAACATGTTTCGTCCTGTTAACAAAACACGTTTTATTCAACATAGCTTCAGAGTTTCACGTGCACAAAAGTGATGTTACAAAAAACTGACTTTATAGAACTTTAATTAAACTCATATTGTATATGTGCCTAAATTTATTTCAGCGAATATGTTTTCTTAAAAAACTATATTTTAGATGTAGACTTGTGTAATTAATTATAATATATATAAAAAAAAATACTTGGGTGGAGCCTGCATGCAAACTTTCGGTCCTAACAACCTCCAAGAGGTTATTCTCTAAATTAAAATAATTGACGTCAATTTAAAAATTTAATATTCAAAATTTTCCTTTCTTTCTTTTAAAATAAACTACTCTTTTCATAATAAATTCTTTATCTAAAACATATATATTTATTGGCCAATATAGCATTTAAGAAATTTATCAAATAAGTAATATTATGTAACTGTTTTAAAAAACTATCATTTCATAAAGTCAAAAGGGGGGAAATAAATATCAGTATCTTTACATTTTTTTTTTTATTTTGTAATTTTTACATATAAGGGCGTATAATCTTTTTTTTTGGATTAATTATAATCCTGTTAATTGTTAAGCTGTGCTCATTGTCTTTTGTGTTAAATTTTGTAACTATAAAATATATAAACTAAAAAGGGGGGATAAATTTTCAGAATCTATTGATTAAATTTTTTTTTATTTAAATTATAATATTTTACTTTAAGGGCGTATAACTTTTATTAATTATAATATTTTTAATCATAAGCTGTTTATGATAATTTTGTCTCAGGATGTCTTTCTCAGTTGTAAATGATAAAATCTGAAACGTCGAAATTTCTTTGTTTCAATAAACTTGAGCCTTGTTAATCACTAAATTTGTTTTTGTCTTTTTAATTTTTTTTTTATTTCTAAACATTGTTACCATTTTGGTTCCGCCTTTCTTAAATTTAAGTCCCCTGGTAACATACGTACGCTCCCATCACGTTCTTCTCAGTTATCTCTCCGTACATTTCTCATCTGCCTCTTTATACTCTTGGCTTTTTCCTTTGCTGTTTAAAAAAAACCTTTCAATTATCCTCGTTATATATAAGAAAGGAATAAACAAAATGAAACCACCCTAAAACTCATATATTCTAATACATCGTCGGAAGGGAACAAAAATTGGGCACGAGATTTTACATATCTACTATTATTGTATCAGGTGTCACACAGGGAATAAATCTAGGTCCAATTTCATTTGTATTTAGTATAAATAACTTACCACAAGTAATGATTTATCATTCAAAATGTCTTTAGTACGCTGATGAATTCAATTTATATATTACTGCAGGTGTTATGTGGGTATTGTTTGCTTTAGTCCTGAAAGATGCAAATTATGTATTGAAAAGAAAGCTGGAGATAAATGCTTATAAAAGTAAATTTATGCTAGTAACTAAGCAATTGCAGGTGGAGTTATTTAATTATACGGGGAGGTGGAACTGGTAAAAATCAATCGAGGTCGTGGTTTTTAAATTGATTCTATATTAAGATACAATAAGTATTTCATCAACTCTGCCAACAAATCGCCGAGATTTGTTATTAGAAATTCAAACTTTTCTACTTATATTGATATTTTTAAGACATTATATTTTGACTTAGTACGTTCAAAAATAGAATATCTAATAATAATTGTGTATCCAACTTTATGTTAATGTAATTGAAATTATACGAAATACGCTACTAAAATAAACAATTCAATACTTCTTGTAGATTGGGTTTTTTATGAAGATTTGCTAAGTTTTAGGTTTAATATATTGTTATTAAATTTTCATATGTATTTTTATTCCAAATTTTGAACAGTTTAGTCGATATTACAATTTTTCTAATACATATTACGCTTTTTCTGTACCATTACACAGACAAAGACGCTTTTCGCTATTTTCAATACTATATTGTAAGAGCTGTAAAAGTTCATCATACTTAAATAAAACTTTACGCTTAATTTGTCAAATTGGAGCAAATAATCGATTTTTTTTTGATTTTTTTTTTTATTTTTTTTTTTTTTTTTTAGAGTTAGCCACAAGTGTTACAGACCGGTTTGTTTAATGAATAATTAATTACGGATGAAAGACTGCTATTATTATTATTATTATTATTATTATTATTATTATAGCCCTATTTGTCTAACTTGCGGACAAGCCGTAGACAATGCAGAACACACATTGTTCATATGCAGACAATTGAACCTACAAAGAGGAGTACTGAGAGAAAAGATCAGAGAATTCACCCCCGAAAACACGTCAGAGCTTATGCTGAAGAAGGAGTATAACTGGGACGCGCCGTAACTAAGCACGTGGAGACGATTTTACGGACGAAGAAACAGAACAGTCTGGTCGACGACCAAACCACGTGAAGCAACAGCAGCATTAGCAGAACAGAGCGTACGTGTATCCGAAGATCAGCCATATTGTGTAATGCTAACGCGGGTACAGGATGGAAATCTCAACGAGGTTTAGATAATAGAGGAAGGGTTTTAGTGGGTCGTACAGGTGAGGTACAGCCCCACACATCAGTCGGTCTCGCTGGGCCACTGATGGTGCGGATGCGCATTACCCCCCCCTTCTTCGGTAAAAAAAAAATTATTATTATTATTATTATTATTATTATTATTATTAGTGCAATATAATTTATATAGACATGGTTTCTCATCGAGAAACCTCTATAAAATTTAACGAGAGTTAATAAATAATGGTGTGAACATAGCATTATTATTATTAGTCGTATCACAAAAACTTGTAATGGAAATTTATTTTTTTCCCCAAAACGGTCCGAGAGGTTATTTTTCCGTAACCACATTATTTGAATAAAAATATTTTTCAATTTTCATATGAGTATAAAAATACCAAATAAAGTTACACACTTTTGTTCACTCAAACTTTCATGTAAGTTTTATATATCCATGAATGAAGTAAATTAAAATAAAGAATAGTCGGATTAATATACGTTTCCAAATAATTCGGCCACCAACGAACGGTGTTTTTCTATGGTGAGAGTTTACGATTCTTTCTTTTTTAATTAGGACATTCTGAATTCCAGGGATTTTATACATCTATGGACATGCACTATCACTGTGATACCAATGAATGACAAAACAGTGCAAGAAGCAAGCCTCTCATATATTTTTTTCCTATCCCTTTGTGTGGTGTCCCTTGTAACGTTTATAACCAATTTGTAGCGGCAATGTTACATTTACGCCTGACCTAGGCTCTATAGTTTGGAATGTGTTACTGTTTTTGGCCCATCCCCATTTTGAGGTATATTACCCCAGATCAGCTAATGCACCATAGGATACCCAGCTTTGAAGAGATTAATGTAATCAATATTATATTAACGAATTAAAGCTAGTTACTAATTAAACACTTACATAACACTAATACTACTTAACCAAGGAGTCAACTTGACCGTGGTTCATTGTCATCTTGTTTCGTTTATATTAACAATAACATTGGGCATCCGAAAACACCCCACAAGTCATGACTCAATTATTTAACCGCTATGGTAAATTTTGATTTAAATATTAAACCAAATATTAAAACAAGACAACACCTTACAACATTGATGGATGCCTGGACGGTCTGAACTTTTCTTCCACATCCTTAGCGTGCGCTGCTCAATGTAGCGTGCGTAATTCCGATCAGCTGTTCGTCGTTGTAAGTCAAAAAGGGGTGTGTAGATACTGCTCAACTATTTGCCCGCCTATGTGACACACCGTCACACTATGTATACTGTACCTGTGATATGTTTTAGTGTTACTTCTTGATCCATGGAAGTTATAATAATTTGTCTCGTTACTCCTCAGGTAGTATCTATGACTTACAAAACGATTATAAATCATAATTATAAAAATAGCTAACGAGTGAAGTCTACTATTCATATAAACGCTAATCATAATGTTTTCTTATTGCGATTTATAGTGAGAAAGTCAAATAAAAATAAAAAACCGTAAATTATCGCAGCTGATAAATAAATCAACGACAGTTACCTGCGTAGTAAATCGGGACTGTAAAACAGTAATTAAATCTGTTCGTGTAAACTCATCTCGCTACCCCCACGACACTGAGGTCACGCTAGCAGACTGGATAGATAAGATCAGTTAACACGACTTGTTTCAACCCTTCCACCACCCTTCCGCTTCTGTGTACTTCTTAAAATCCTTATTTACCTAGATAAAATTTTTAATCCAGAGGGAGTGGTAACTATTTTGTTTTCACTTAATGAGAATGAAAGTTTTAAAATCTTAAAATATTATCGACGTCGATTTTTGAAAATGTTTAACTGGTCAAATAATATGCTCTAAGTTAAACATGCGGTGTAAAATATTGCACTGACTCTCTCACACGCCCATTCACAAAACTAAAACCGAACATAACTATACATTCTTTGTCATAACACACGAGAAAAATAAACAACTGACAGGCGACATAATGGTACTAACTCAGCACAATTCGTTGTAATACAAGGAGATCTAGGATAATACCCACAAGTTGGTTTCTTATGCATTTCATGAATTGTTAAATTCTTTAGAAAATCAGGAGGTTTTTTTTCAAAATATGGTAAATACAATTTCTGAACGTCGTAATAAGTATATATCAACTCTTGACGTCGGTTATGGATGTGTATACATTAAAAAGATTCCAATAGCGTCGCTCTCTTATTGTCGTCTCTCTAGCCGACCTCGAAGTTGTGAAGGATCATTTACTGGCTACGCTCGTATCAGTGACTCGGCTCTGCTGGATCTCGTAACTATACGAATATCACATTTCCTTGGGAGGCCATTGTTCGAAATTACATTTTTGACACCACTTTCGCTATTTAGAGAGCTGGGTTTGATACCACTAAACGCAGAATTAAATTCTGCAAATTTTATCTAATGTGGTGTGTTATAAGTTAAATAATACACGAGATATGAACAAAAAATTATCTAAAATGGTCGCCATGTTTAAATCACATTCAACAACGTTATATATGAACGCACTATAGTCTCCATTGTATCATTTTTGTTCTTATCTTAATTATTGTAGTCACTATCGTACTTCCTTATAAACAACATTGACGACTGAGCAACAGCATGATTGAAATATTTTTTCGCCTATCTGAGACCATGATACGAGAAAATCAGTCATAAATTAAGGTGGAAATGGTTTTGCAATTGCCAATTTACCCTATAGGCCTACTTTGTATCCTGAATCAATAAAAACATTTCCTATAGTTCTCCTATAAATTTTATGTGGATAAAACTTTAAAAATGTTTATGTAATTTGTAATAACGCCCTTGCAGAATGTGTAAATATTTTAAAAAATATTTCAACTCGTTTCGATCTTGTTTGTCACTGTCTTGGTTAACGGCCCTAACAGCTATAAATGTATGAAGGAGCCTCCACTCGCTAGGCAATTATCTGTAACTCGATTCTGACAAATCTTGTAACTTTACAAATATGACATTATCTCTTGAGATTAGGGTACTATATTATAATATGGTAATAACTTCGCTATTTCTCGTAGTGGAGAGGTAAGAGTGGTACCATTACATGTAGAATTTAAATAAAAAATGTGTACCTAATTTATTCTGCTAATAGTTGAATAACACAATATATATGAAAAATACACTGATTAATATGCCTGCCACTTTGGCAGTTTTAATTAGATTTATCAATAGATTTCTACATGAGTAACCAAATAGTCCTGAAGACCAAATTTCATGATTCGATCTTTGTATTTGTGGCCACTTTCATGCTACTTATAGACGACAGCAGACGAACGACAAATGAAAAATCACCTCCATTTCCTGAGACTATAAACTGTGAAAAACGTGATCTCAGTAAAAAAACAGAGATCAATTGTTTTTACGATTGGTAACTGGGGTAAATAAATTCAAATAATTTAGTAAAACAAAATAAAATATTCACAATATTTCAAAATATCAGTATTTGAAAGTTTTTTAATACATTGTATATAATACATTGTTTTATAATACAGTATTTAATACATTGTAATATATCATTTTGTACAACCGACGTTACACAACCGACGTTACGTTTTTATTACTAAATAAAAATTGAAGGTCCAAACTTAGAAAAAAAAAACAAGAAAAACTTTCATTCTATAGAATTGAAACGTTTCATTTCACAACAAGTTAACTACGAAGTTAGTCAACATCAGGAAAACCACTATTGAATTTCATATCGTTGCAATTCTATAGCAATAAAATTTAATTTTACTAGACTCTAATAAAAAGATTATCTCGAGACAAAATTGAGATGAAAATACCATTTTTTTAAACATAATTTAATAAACATGGTATGAAATAATTTAATTTATTTTTTACCTTTCATTTACCATACACCTTCAAGAGGATATTTCTTTTTTGCAGTAAATTGATACGCTCTTTCGTATGTAAAATATCATAGAATTCGTTTAAAATACTTCCCAACTCCGATGTAATGTCCCTCGAAAGGTAATTTTTAAGTTTCAGGATGAAAGGACGAAGCCGACAAGAGTTTAATTTCTGATCTGCTTACGTGTCGCTCCATAGGTAATAACAGATATCTTTAATAGTTGTTTCCGACACGCGGACAAATTGTATACATATAATATTATGTTTTAGGATTATATCCCCTATATTGATAATAAGGTGAACCAGATAACACGTACATGTGACATAGATAAGCCTTGTATAAATGGGAATTGATTATGTTGGGACTGAGAAGAATTATTTGGAAACTATAGATACGGTTTATAGGTATTAATGTAATGTTGCGTTTATCTTAAAAACAATTCATAATAAAGCCAAATAACTATCTAAAATATTTTTATATGATAAGTTGTAATCTGTCCTGAACTTCAACGTTATCGCTAGCGAGTCCAAGGTCAATTCTGTAGTTAGCGTAAACGTGAAAGCAGTCTAGTCTTACAGAGTCCAGTTTGGTACAGCTGTTCAGAGATAGAGAAAAGCATCTCAGATATTCATTGACAAATTGTCTTGAAGGTTTAAAAATTTTAAGGGACAAAAATAATTATAAGATACAATTGGGTGTAGTGCGTAGTGAATATTGTTGTTTATTTTGAAAGGAAAACAACTTTTCTTCAAACCCCCCAAAATAGTTTCCTTCTTAAAAAATTGAGCCTAAATCACTATAATCGTTTTCTGTTACTATATGACCCAAACCTTTCATTCTTTATAGACCATGTAATTTAGTATTAATTTTGAAATAACTATACTCATAATTAACTTCTAAATAAATTTTTAAATTATATATTATAATATTTTTATTAACAATCTTGTTAAATCATTTTCAAATAAACCATGTGCTCTTGAGCGCTTTGTATAAATCTGACTGAATCTGTTCTAGTTTCATGCTTATAAGTGGAATTTATCTTAAATGCATATATCTTAAATAACTTAATATGTTATTAATTAAGAAAAATTTTAATTAAAACCCTATGAATTAATTTTCGCCTAAATCATGTGGTCTGGAGAGAGTTGTATAAATCTGTATTATTTTAAAACTCTTAATAACTGAGAAAGGTTTCTTTCCTAAAAAAAGTATTGAAAATTTATTTCTTTGCTTTAGTTCTTTAATGAACCCATTATTATAGATTTGAATTACAGTTTTACTTGTATTAACATCAATGAAGAAATAAATCAACATTGGAATCATTGAACATAATACCATAATACAATTATTTGTAAATGTAAAAAAAATAAATATTGTTAATTTTCGGAATATCCTTTTTTTAATTTTAAAAAGTTTTATTTTTGGCTGAGCATGTAAGGGACGAATAATTAAAAAAAAATAGTTTTTTCCGTTGGAACTTCCAAAAAAATCTATTAAAATTTTTTTAAATTTTATAGTTTCTTTTTTAACTCGTAGTTAGTAAAATTGTTAATATATTTTTTTTGAAAATTGTTAAAATAAAATAAACTTGAAAATTTCTTGATGACTTTGTTTTATATTCTGTTCATCACAGTTGTAATAAACTCCTCAAATATGAAATTTAGCCTTATTTTGGTTCCTAAATGTGCATATGCAAGTTTTCCTTGAAGCAGGTGAGCATTGTAAAATTGCCTTGATATATTATTTGTTTTCTGAAAAGAAAATCACTTTGACCTTTAGAAGGCCCTTTTATCAAAACTATTGCAACAATTGATAACAAAATATATTACACTTTTTAAGTAATAATCATGTATTTTCATTTTATTGTTAAGAAGATGAAATATTATTACATCTATAAATGCACTTAACTTTGTTTCCAAATTTCTTTTACTTAAGGGAAAGAGGTATCTCTCTGGCAAACAAAGCGATATTTAAGATTATGGTTATGAGACCTTTAAACCATGAAACTAAGATCAAATCACACACGTGTGGACCGATTGTAACTAATTACGGTATGTGGGCACGTTTGATAACTCACTACCTCCAAATTTTATTATAATAAACGTATTTACAGAGTTAACGGATAGATACTATTTAAGGACAGAGGAGGGAGGAAAAGGGGAAAGTTTTGGGGAAAGAGATCTTTTAGTTTTCTTAAAGCGTATAGCGACTTTTTAAAAATCGCCATATTATGTCTATTTAAAAATCGCGTATGGCAAGAATATGTTTATAATGAAAATACTTGTTTTTCTAAAGTTAATTTAATTACACATTTATTTGTAAAATATATAAATTTGCCATCAAGATTTTTAATAATCATTCTGTCACTATAGTTGTGTTAAAATATATTATACTGAATATACTTTTAACACCAATATATCACCAAGCTATAATTAACTCTCTATTTATAAGATATTAATCGCACGACGCGGAATCGATTAAACAAAGCGTCGTAAATTAGAAAGCGCTAAAAGTAATTAAAACCCAACATGTTAACTAGCATTACATGCGGCTCTGTGACACGCGAAGTGTGTAGGGCTGGTAGTATATTATAGGATAGAAGGGGTGAAATATTACTGGTAAATTTAACTAGTACAGATTATAACTGACTACCGTCGTTATAAAATGAGAGTGATGACGTTTATTTTTAGCTGAGATAATTTATGAGTGAAAGTACTTGTTTGAAATAACAGGCTGTCATCAGCTGATATTAAATGGTGTGGAGATAGTTCCTTAGTTAATATAGGATTGAAATTGAGACTATTGAATATGTCGAAAACAGCAATGTGCGGAAAAAAAATCTTACATATCAAAATTAACTAATATCTAAGGAAATATGAAATGACAGTATTCAGGCATTTTTAAAAATATCATTTAATTTCAACTCAGTTACCTATTTATATATTTATTATCCCTGAAACAGTTTTGAATCCGATCTAAATGTTTGAAAATGTTTAACGAAGGATTTAAAGAACTTCTGACTTTTAATTCTGACGAACATTCAGTGTTGTATATATTTATAAAACTCGTTTAATTTTACTCAAATGGACAAAATCAAATTATTTTTAAAAAAACATGTTCCCATCATTATAAATTTGTTCTATACAGCATATCCAGTGAGTATGGTGCTAACCTTTGAGAAGTGATTCCGGAAATAAAAATAAAACCTATGTAAAAATATTTGTGTTTTCCGTCAAGCATTTTACAGATACAAAATATACATTACGGAAATGGGTTGAAATGCAGATTTTGTGGGATATTATGTGTTATTTCGTCTGCAGTGTGATCACAAATACCGTTTCAAAATGGTTTTCATTATACATTTTTCTTAATGATATTTCTAAATCCGCTGATTTTACAAAATATAAATATCATCTTTTTGACTAAAAACCAAACAAACAAAACAAACAGATTGACGGAGAATCAGATTTTACTTAACTTTTTCTTTATTTGGAAAACCAGAATCACCTCGCAAAGTATGGAACATCACAAAATGGACACCCTTTATATAAAACTAAACTATAAAAATATTAAAACGTACCTAAATAGTAGCAAATGATAAAAATTATCTTTTTCCATGTGCATTTTTATTGTTGTTTTCAAAAGAAAAAACCTTGTCACTACAGATATAATAATCGTATTATGGTTTTGTTGTTTGTGTTATATTAGTATAATTGAGGAACATTTTTATAACAAATAATATTTATTTTCCTTAATATGTTTCGAACAAGAACATGATTTATTTCATGAAATTGAAAAATCGACTCATAATTTTTAACGAGGTTTAATGGATTACTATTGGCTTTTTTATCTAATGAGTACATGAAACCGCAAGAGACGGTTTTTATCAATTAGTCCTAATGATAAAAAATTAAATGATAATTATTGAAAATTTGTTGTCGATAATAGGGAACTAATACAGAAAACAGTCAAGGACTTTCGTTCTATACAATCATTGTAACATTTCATTATCCAAAACGTTTTTTACTAAGATAGTCATCAGCACGAGAGGCTCTTTAGAATCTTGTACTACTGCAATTTTATCAGAAGGAAATTACATTTTAGTTCGTTCTAATAAATATATTATAATACAGACAAAATTGAGTTAAAAATACTATTATTATATAATTTAATAAAGAAGGTAGAAAAAATATATACATATATATTTTCTTTTTACCTTTAATTTACTATACAGCATCAAAAGAACATTTGTCTTTTATACGATAAATTTATACGATCTTTCGTATGTAAAATATTATAGAATTCGTTTAAAATACTCCCCAGCTTCGGTGTGGCGTCCCCCTCGGAAGGTAATTTTTAGGGTTCAGGATGAAAGGACGATACCGACAAGCTTTTCAATTCCTGATCCGCTTACGTATCGTCCCATAGGGTATATAGGATACCCTTAATACTTGCTTCCAACACGCGATACTAGAACCAATTGTATACATGAAAATTGTTTTTTAGGATTATATCTTCTATAGTGATGGTAATGTGAACCGGGTAATCACATACACGTGATATGGGATAAGCCTAGTTTAAATGGAAATTGATTTTTGTTGGCCTGAGAAGAAATATATGGAATCTATAGATACGATTTTAGGTCAAATTATATTTTAATAATAATAATATATTATATTTTCATATATATATATATATATATATATATATATATATATATAGAAAACACATTCTTAAATTTAAAACACAATTAACTTTTTTTTTCAAATGCCTTTAACCTCTATGAAGAAAATCTAAATAATATCTCCATGACTTACAAAGCAGATATTGAGGTTACAATTTGGAGATGATTTGACATGTTTATAAAAAACAAACTTGCCAACATAATAAGATTAAATACAATGATTTTTATATTTCACATTTACTTAGTATCTATAGGGAAAATTATGTGATGGATCAAAATGGCTATACAGAGGTTTTCGCGGATAAATCTATTACGATGTCTCTTGAGTAGAATAAGTAGTTTTCGTAATGATGTCTGTCTATCGACTGTCGTCTGTCAGGGGTCCGTGGTTTGTCGTCATAGAGATTATATATATTACAAACACATAGACCGATTTTAATGAAATTTATTAGAGGCATATTTTCATTTCATATCAGGGCTTGTTTTTAGTTTGTTCGACAGTTCAAAATTTGGAGATATAAAAAACACATAAATTTATTACTTTATCAAAATCGATTCTTACTATTTTTATTAAAATTTGCTTAAATGGTAGCCTTTATACCTAATCAAATCATACGTTCATAAGTTATCTATTACGAAGCTGTTATAAGAGACGTCGTTTCTCAAAATCGGCTTTACCGATTTCGTTCAAAAAAATTTTTGAAGTCGAAAATTAATAATTCAAAACTGTGAGCATAATCGTAGGTTAACAAATATATTACTGCTCAGGAATTCTTGGCAAAAAATGAAAATAAAATTAACCATAACCGCCGTCATTAAAAGCTCGAATTTAATGAAATACGACTTACCTTGATGGCATGTTTATTGCGCAAGCGTCCATTTGGACCTAATAATGTGTGGACACGGTCGAACTGGGCCCACGGTCAAAACATTCCTAGGCGGATTACCGTAAATCCTCGAAGGGTCGGGGTTGAATTGGGCCCCTGGTCAGTCGGGCAACATTTATTATTAGTTAGGTGATCGGGCAACGTTAGTTTTGTTAAGTGATCAGACATTCGTTTTTTTATTTTAATGTACGATAGACCTAAACTAACTTAACCTAAACTAACCAAACATCTATTTTAGATGTTTAAATGTACTAAAACAGGTGGATGAGAGCATTCCTTTTTGTAGGTCATGATTGTAGAGATATGGGCCCAATTCGACACTGCCTCCGAACTGACCTTGGGCCCAATTCAACCGTCGTTTTTACGACCCTAACAGACCGTGGGCTAAATTCGACATCACCCTTATGTGTATTGTCTTGATGTTCTTGAGTAACTCCAGCTGGATCTACAACTTTTTAATAGACTTGGGTGAGATCTTTCTCTTTCATCTATATTATCATGTCTCGCTTGATCAACTCTTGTTCTTTTCCGACCCTGAATCTGTTAGAACATTAGGCGATGATGACCGAGAAGTTTTTCGTCCTAAATAAAATATGGCAAAAAGCAAAGCTAGTTTGTGCTCTATTTAAAATTTTCAGTGGTTTCGCTGCAATGCCGTTCGTTTAAAATTTTTAACTGTCACCTACTGATCCGATATGCTGATTTATGAATAATTTGGTTGGTTACTTGTTTTCTTCTTTATTGATAAATAAAAAATAGTAAGATGGTTGAATACTCCAAAAAAGAACCTCTTTCAACGTTAAATCTAAAGCAATCAACTATTTATTTATATTTTATTTTATTTATTTTTCAAATTACCGCAAGAAAATAAAAGCCATAATACGTTGACATTAAAATAAAACTTGATCACAACTACGGTAATTAAATTAAGCTAGTTTTAATGACAACGATGATATCTTCATTGATGCGAGAGCTGTAGTTATACTTTGATTATTGTAGCTCATGCATCACTGAAGATGGTAACATTGCCATTGAAACGCGTTTGATTTAATAAAAGTAATTGTGAGAAATTCTGTTCTAGTTTTATTTCAAACATCTCACAAGTAAAGGTTAATATTTATTACAAATACAAACCTTAATAAGTAAACTCGATTTAATAAAAAAACAATTATTTTATTTAGAAAGTACCTCTATATCGAAATTCTTTTTTGTGGTTCCCAGCAAGTAGTGTTTCGTACATGAAAGTGTTGTCCTAATAAACCAATCAAATAAACATGCTTTATTAAAATATAACAAAATAAAAATGCTAAACAACTCTTGTATTGTCTAAACAGCTCAATGTAATCTCTTTCATTACACTGCTTCAGCTCTATTGACTAACTACGTTAATTCAGGATTTTAAATACAAACATTAAAATCCATGAATTTATCATTAAAATTGTGTTTAGTAAATAATTTATAGAAAATCTAAAAATCATATCCTATGGTAATAAATCGTTTTTAATATTCCAAAAAATGAATCAACCTACAATTGTACAAATAAAATCAGGAGACATGGAACTAATTTTAACATCTTTATTAATTCAACATCAAATTTGCCGCACCAAAGTATGGTTGTTAATCTCTTTACTATATTTCAAAGCTTTAATGTTTAATGATGGGATTTGACAAAATAATGAAATATAAAACGTGTCAGACATATAAAGGTCACTTGTAAGGTGGCTCGAAACAAATGAATTTAGAGCACAAAAATATGACAAAAGGATAGGTCACGACAGTCCTCGTGTATAACGTCAAGTGGACGCTTTGGCAGTTCTACGAAATACATTTTGAAACACTTGTTCGTCAGGAATAACGAGATTAGGCAGAGGCGAGGCTTTCCTTTGCCAATCAACAATTCCCTTTATAAGAGTGATGACAACTCATTCTCACATTGTCAGTGCTCACTTCGTTCTACGTTTGTGGACTTTAAAATACTAACCTTGGAGATGATGACGTGAGACATGTGCGAGTCAAGAATATACCTTTTGAAAATTAAATGTTATTTAATCTATCTGGCGTAAATAAATAGCGTGTAATATACTTTTCAAATTTAAATAATAACTATAGAAATTAAATATTAGTGGGTGACACATTCTTTTTGGTTGAGTAATTTTCGATTTTGTAGACGAGTTCTTGTGACGTTTAATTTTTTTGATTACTGGACATTTTACCTGTCATAACGCAATGTTATAATAATTCTAAATTTAGACATAATATGGTGAATTTAAGTTCGACTAAGGATCGAAATAAAACATGTTGTTCATTTTATTTCACATGCCAGTTTAGAATTATCGATCAAACAAGGATACCGTCTAGGAGAATAAAATATTTTAAGATTTACTACCGATTAAATTCAAATTTAATGATTTAATCAACCAAATACAATACATATTATGGTCGTTAAATTTATTTTGCGTTATTCCGAAACTAAATATATTTATTTATTTTAAGGGATGTCAAACGTTTACATAATTGCACAAGCATATATAATACACAATTAGGTAGTTTGTAAAACATAATAAAATACAAATAAATGTATTCAAAATATTATAAAATAATACATACTACGTAAAAGAAATCAACAAATTTAAACAAACAATAGCACAATTGTTTTGTGCTTACAAAAAAACAAAACAAAAAAAAAAACAATTAAAACGTAAAATATAAATAAAATACACTTAAATTATCATTAAAAAATAATATAAATATAACAACTGTTTTTAAAATAACGTTATTAAAAAAATTAGAAATTATAGTACCACGAATAAATAATCTATCAAGTGTAATTATTAATTAATGAGCTGTAACAGTAAAACTATAATTATAAATTCAAATTTATTCTATAGGTAACTGTACGAAAATCATATCTTACCACAGGATATTTGACAGGCGACAGACAAAAAGATGATGAACAGACTTCAATTCAAAAACCATTTTTTTTGGACTCATTGAACCTAAAGAAGGACATTTTGTATGAAACTCGACGTTGATTTTGCGATTCTATGTATATCAGAGAAAGTAAAAACTAAAGAGAAATGGTGAGACCCCTGAAGACCCCTGAAGAACTCCAAACAAATGCAGGTAAAGCACTTCAGCATATCTTCCACATCCAATCTAAAATACATGACTTACAGTGTTAAATGCCTTCTGGAAATCGAAATATATATTATCACCTTGAGTACCAGTTCTAACTCCAGATCAAATTAATTTATGGTATTAATTCCATGTTGTTTTTATCATTAAAAATCATGTATTTCAGCAATTATTTATTTCTTGAAATAAGTTGTCAATACTAAATTTATTTGTTTATATAACTTATAATTTGAGCTTTTCCTTCTTTTTATCATCAACTGAACAAATAATATTATAAAAAAGTAAGCTTAACTTTAAATGTACTTCAATATTCTAGATTTGATAAAAGACAATATATTGATATTAAGGAATGCAAAGATTCAAATCAATATATTGAGGAAGAGAGATCAAAAGATTTCCTCTCCCCTATCTTTATTCTCTGTGTGTTTCTTTTTCGACTCTATTACAAAGATGGGGCGTGGGGGGGGGGAACTCTCTCATCAATGAAATAATAACGCGTCCTTTGGTATTATTCATCTTTCTATTTAACCATTCCTTAGAGTGCAAATATTTTGATAGAAAAATACTGTATTGAGATTTTATCGGGGATAAATTGAGATTTTATTTAACTGCCAAATTTATACCACAAATTTTACGTATAAAAAATGTATGTTTTACCTTTTTCAACGATTTTTAAAAAACTGTTTTTATGGATTTTTTCCAAAACAGTTTATTAATTATGCACTTCACATTAATTCGACTAAATTCAAAATATCGTACCTGTCAAGAAATCAACAAATTAATTACCACCATCATGGTACTTACCCAGCATCATCATACGATTTGTTTGGTTATTTTATATTTAGATAGAAAAACCAAATAAAGTCAAATTACCACTTCAAAAAACCCAAAAGCCAAAATTACAATCAACCAACCGTAATAGACATAAATAAATTATCCATAAAGTAAAGACGACAAAATAAACAAAACAATTTTGAAACTAACCAGAACTAATGAAGCATTAACTATATCTGCGAAGTGCTCCAATTCAGATACAATAATATAAACTGTTTCATTATTCAAACGCTAAGAATTTAAATCCAAACACGACACTGTTTGAAAAAGGAAACAATTTTAGTTGTGTTTTGTTTAATGAAGGTTCAAGGGGGTAGGAGAGGGGGAGGGTTTGACAAATGAAGTACGATGAAGAGAGGATTTGTTGGCTAGAACTTGACGGGAATTTTTAATGCTTTCTCCCTCCCCCTCTCTTGCTAGAGGGTGTACACAGTTTAATATTCGTAATTAGAACTTGTAGTTGCTCCAGGCTCGAAACTGGGCTTCATCACTATTCTCGTTCGTCAAAATTCCCTCAAAGTTTGCATTAAACTGTTAATATGTATAACAACGTAATAAAGTTAACAATGTGTTTATATAGCTCAGATTAACTGACTTGGTTTTCTCATTTTCTGTTGAAGTAGAAGTATTGTCTTGGTGGGGAAATATCAATGTTTAAGAGTAAATTATTAAAAATAAATCTACGTACGTTTTGAGTTACCCTGAGTGTAACAATATGATTATATTTACGGCAAAATAATAATAATCCTCTACTATGGTTTATTATACAAAGCTTATCAGTTAATTTTCTGTATTATTGATTATGATTTTTTTAAATTTCAATTTTGAACTTTAGGAAAGTAAAAGCAGGTAGGAAGTAATGGCAGGGGGGAATAATGATTTAAATAGGAATATAATCGTATGAGAAATAATTTAAAGGGTTGATGAGACAACTAATAGTGATGAAGATAAGTGGAAAAATTGTATTGAACTACTATACTAAAATGGCTGACGTAGGCGTAAAAAAGGAAATGTTTCTTCCTCAAATAAACTTTATTGTTATTCGATATTCGTTTTATTTCCAGCATTCTTTTCAGGTAAGAGATTACCTTAATAAGGTCTTAATTTAGAGTGTTTGCCCGGTGTAGGGGGGTGACTGAAAATTTTGAAATGGGATGCAAGTTTTTGTAATAATCATTATACTGGCTTTGTTGAGACGACCCAACAAATAACATTAAAAAAAATCCCCGTCGTCAAAACCAAAATGTCGTCTAACAATGTAATTGTAATTGTATTATAGTAGTTAAAAAATAGTCCTAACTTTTGTACATATTTTTTAACTAACTTAACACAATTGCGTTATTGGCATTAATTGTGGTTTTATTGGTGTGAAATACATTTTGCTAAAATCTTAAAAAGTGGTATTACATGACCATATATTCTATTTTAAAATGTTGAGTCAACTCTACAAACTCAACCTTTATAAGTAGCCTCTCACAAAGAAATAGTCGCAGCCTGTGTATACCTATTTTAAGAGTAAAGTTGGACTTGGCAATCCCCAGGGGACCTAGCTTGATCAACAACACCTTTTTTTATGTAGTCTTGGGTTAAATCCCACTCATTCAACTTTTATATCATCAGAGTCTCTCTTAACCAACTATTATATTTCAACCTTGACGCTATTAGACTATTCTAACGTTTTTATAAGGACATGATGATCCAGAGATATTTTCGTCTTAAAAAAACAAGAGAGGAGTTATAGGGGTATGCTAGTTTAATTTCAGCCAACCTGTATATTCACATAAACTGTATCTCGCCATCTTTTAGATAACTATATTTATTAGGGTTTAATTTCGATTTTATAAAATCGCCGCTAATTACTTAAATAAATTTTTGATCAAATAAAACCTCTTGCTATATAAATCCAACCCAAACCAGATTGGCTGCCATCTCCACAAAATTCTTCTTCTAAAGTTATCAGTCAATGAATCAAGAATATTCGACGAATTAGTACTTTTAAAACCATTAGCGTAAAGTATAATTTTACTCGCGGATTAGTTTATGTTATTGATACTGTGTTGCTAATTTTTTTGCCGTTGTTGAGATAATCGTAATATTAGGACGTTTCTCGTCGTTTATCTTCATCACTCGTCTAATTCTGACTCGAGATTATTTGAGCTATAGTGACGGTATATTTTTTACTTATTTTTATTTCTTGTTTAAGGGTGAAAAACAATTCAGTCATCATCGCATTAAAAAAGAAGAATATATCATAAAATCTAGATATTTAAACCTCGAATATTCCAACAGCGTCAGGGTTGGAAAAGAACAAGAGTTAATCAAGAAAGACATCTTAGAAAAGTTGAAAGAGAGGGATGTGATTAAAAACTATAGAAAGAATGGTGTAGATTCATTTAGGTTCTCACTATGAATAAACCGTTGATGGATTTGTCTTATTTTTAAGAATGTTCAAAATCTCTTTTTTTTTCCAGCACGCGTTACTAAATTAGTTTTTCTTCCGAAAAATACAAATAACCTTAATTTATTTCCAATTTTTGGTTAATAATACATAATGTGACAATTCATACTATTGAGTAATACCCAAAAAGTTCCGATGTAAACGGTTACAGTCATCGTTAAAGTAACGTTTAATTTACTCATAAAATTATGATATTTAAATAGTTATTGTTTAAATTAAAAGCTGAAACATATTTGTTAATTCCATTCCAGAATTAATTTCTAATAAAACAAAATACTGATATTGAATAATAAGAGGAAACGATTTTACTATAAAATTATTATTAATCACTCTAAACTATTTAATTTCAGAATATAAAATACCAGAAATATTAAATTTCAAGAAGAGTTCAAAGAATAAAAGAGACATTGATGTTAACTTTACAGAAGAATGATAAAGTAATGAAAATGTAGATAAGGAAAGAATAATGGTGAATAAGTTGAATAGTAGGAAGTGAAAGGAAAATAATCAATAGTGATAAATGTAAGGATCTGAGATTCAATTCTCGCCGGGCAGGATTACAAATGATTCTATCATAGAGTTGAATGCGGAACTCCAGGTGTTCACCGGGAATATAATCCAATCCGATTGTTTATTTGTATAATTAATTTATAGGGAGTTTTATAAATAAAACAAAGGGACGATAGAGAGTGTGACTTATTGTATGTTACACTGAGGTTTTCTGCCTCCTGTCAATGCTACCCAGACATTTTGTTAACTGATATAACTATAATTAACTCAGTTCAGAACTAAGCTCCGTACGAAGCTTAAGGACTTTCTAGTACCTTCCTTAACCTCTGGAGTGGGAGGGAATGCGCTACAACGCTACATTAGATTTTCTGTGTTAGGTAATTGTAGTCATATAGCCATGGTTCCGCAATTTGCTTCCTAGAGTAGTCTCTCTATAAGCGTCACAAATCAGATACTACCTTACTCAGTTTAAAGTAGTAGTTCACTGTGTAGTATTCAAGAGGTGTTCATTATATCAACCTTAATTCTTTCTTACAAAAAGTTGTGAGCTGCTTAGCTCGATCTTGGTTTTCCAGAGCCCAGGTTGTTCTATTCATTAAGTCGACTTTTTGTTCTATTCCCAGGTCTTTAAAATATGTCTATAATAGGATTGTGTACTCCCATAAATGCTTCAAGTTCTATTGAAACTGGCCTCTGCACCTTTTCTTGCATTACGAGCTGATTTTTTGTTGCTCGGAAGTACCTAACGTCCCGACCCATGACAAGGAAAACATTTTTTTTTTATTTTTGGCTGCTGGTTAAGAGTAGACTTACCTCGAATCAAAAAGTATACGAGAGATTTTAGAGAGCTTCCTGAGTGACTAAATATAGATCTTTGCACCAGGAATTACTGAAGTATTCTTAGATTCAGAAATTCAATTGCTAGAATCTCTAATTGGAAGGTAGACAGAGTTTTACCTAATAATTTGCTAAGGCTAACAGTGGATGCTTTGATCCCCACTCATATATTTAAGGAACATTTATTCAAATAATTTTTACAAAAAATAATGGTTTAAATAATATACAAAAGAAAGACATTTATGTAAAAAATACAATATAATTTTTATTATCAGGGTGAAGGCTCCTCTTGTTTCTTCTTCCGCTCCCTGTGCCACTTATTCTTCTTGTTCTGCCAGCGTCTCTGGGACATTCAATCGAAATCCATTGGTACATTACGTAAGTGAACCCTACTTCGAATCTAGTTCCATCTTTGTTTTAGACTTTTCGATCTCGAAAGAAAAGTTCAAACCTTTTTTTAAGTTCAACTTATTCTACATGCAGTTACACACTAAAGTGGACACTGTGTTTGTACCTCAGTTTGCCATCCAATATATTTTATTATTTTTTGCCACAGATATACAAGCTTTCTTTTAAGCTATAAGACGTGTGTTGTATGCTTATTTCTGCACTTTTAGGGGAAGTATATATAGATCCTTCCAAGGCTGTAGCCTGGGAAGTTCTTCTCGTGGCTTTAGAGTAACATAAACTCCTTTCAAATTTCTAATATTAGACCAGTTGGCACCGTAAGTAAAAGACAAGTGGTTTTCTCATATTTAAAACTATGAGCTTTTCATTGTAACGTCGTCTTGAGTAAACAAAATACAGTGTTTATTGTAGATTTTTTAATTTCATTTCATTTTTGACATATTGTTGGTTAAATCATTTTGATGGACAACAATACGCAACGAATACTTTTAATACACAAGTTACTTTCCTTTCGATAGTAATAAGTAGGCCTTTGAGGAAAGGCACTAAATTACCGCATCGTTATCTTCTAGATAATTACCGTCGTTTTAACCGTCGCGATTTGTACCTAAATTATTCTAGAACTGACCTTCATAGTACAAGAAAATAAAAAATTCATATTTGCGGAACACACTACCTATTAACTTTAGAATGGAAATTATACTAGACGGCTTTTTCGTCGGGTAATGTATTTTAACCTCATCGAAATATCCCTCGCCTTTTTTCCAGTCTATTCCATCAGAGCTCGCTACAAATGTAGCATCCCAATTTTTCTCTCCAAGCGAGGTCAACTCTGTAAAGCATGAGTCCCCACTCGATTGAACATGTAAAGTTAAGAGTACTAGACCATCTGGGTTCATTGCTCTAACTCTATTGGTTCAAATTTATAAAGTTTGACACAGTTTAAAAAAGATTTTAATGAATTTTAACATAATGTGTTGCTCGTATCCATCCCTGTTCTACATTTTAGAGGGTGATGATTTTATCACGATTACGATGTTAGTGTTGAAGTTCTAAGTCAGACACACAATTTATTGGTGCGGTCAATTTTTTTTAATGTGAGACTTGTTTTCGGTGTAGCTCAGTAATAACGTCTATACTACTTATTTACTCAATATAGAATATTTTATGTATCTTTTTATACAGCTACATCCGTTCTAGGGTCACCTGAGCCTAAAACTGTTTTTGAAAGATGACAGTCTGTATGGTTTCTTTAGTCTATAACGCTATTGTAGTGTTACAGCCCAAACAAACGTAATGATGTTAATCAATTTTTGTTGGTGGCTCAATAGAGTTTGGTTTTCATTACTTCAATAATTCAAAATTTGACGATATCTGCTAAAGAACAAAATACAAAACTTCTATTATTCCATAATTGGCTGTAATAAATTTGATTTATGATTTTAGATAGGCTCTACTGATTCAAACAACATAGATGCCACGTCTCCGAAAATTCCGGTTTATAAGTCAAAAATTGACAGCATATACTTTTCAGGAATAACTGGTATAACTATTAAACGTCACTGCCACTGCATCTGCATTATTTCATCAAATAAGATTTAATCTACGGATGAGTTTATATCACAAGCGAAGCATACTTAAAACAAAACAAAATTAAAATAACTTTCATAAAGTTGTGGATACGCTTCAATGCCAATTGATTTCTAATAATAACGAAGAGATAAGTTCTATTTATTTATTAATGGGTAAAGAACCAATAGGAGAGAGAGAAAATTTTTTCTCTGTATAAATAGAATAAAGAGATTTTTGTGTCGATCTAATGAATGTCGACACGATGACGCACTTACCTCTAATACATTAATATAATATGCTCAATAGATTAAAACAAACCTCTACACTATACTGTGTCATATTAATCTTACTTTTCCTACAGGACAAGAGAGAGTGAGGGAGTGGACCTGATTCGCTCCCTATCCGACTTGAAGTAATTGTAACACCAGTAATGAGTTCCTAACACAATCAGCCTCCCCCTACCCTTTTCACCCCCTACACACATATTTTTAACCAATATACTTGATTCCTACAGACTAATTTATTAGTTGATGATATTTTATCTAGTGGAACTTTTACTAACAACTTTATGTGGCAATGTTTTAAGCTTTTATAGTTTTTTTTCTCCCATACATGTAGTACACATATAGCAGTAATGGGTTAAAACTTCTATTAAGAATTTTCGTAGAAATAACTGCTTGGAAGTCTCCTGAAACATAAAAATATGATTTTAGAAGATGCCTGAGTATCGTCTGTACTCTGGATTTCAAAAATTTAGACAAATTTTGATAAAATTTAAATAAGAGAACATATTTTCGTAATACATGAAAATTTTCTCTATATATTTTACAATTTTCGTTAGCTGCTGTAATAAATACAATGAATACGAATATTTGTTTGCACATTAGCTATATTAACCTTAATCAACTTTTCTGAATTGTAGCTTCTAAATAAAAGTAGTTAGTTGCACCTAAGCAAAAGGTTGGTTTTTAATATATATTAGTATATGGAAAAAAAAGAGAAAAAAAAAGAAAAAAGAAAAAAACACTAAAATCGTCAATAAAGCTGTTTTACAAACTTTTTTTTTTTTTTTTTTCAAAATAAGCTCTTTCAATTTTGTTCTAATTTTACCCAAACCAGTGTAAAAAATTACTAGTAAAATAAAATAACCAATCATTTATAATTGTAAAATAAATTAAATTAAAACCAGGGATATTTAAAAATATTTTAATCAGATATAATTTACCTTTATTAGAGTGTAAGCCACAAACGAAGCAACGTATGCTCTACTTACAAATATACTTTTTTTTAAATAATTATGACTTAAAAATAAGGATTACAGCCATATTACAAGAGATAGAAACGCATTAGTGCAAATTTTTTTTGTACTGTTTAATCATAATATCGTTTCATAGTTCCATCCTCTATATGCGGTGACTATTTGAAATATGTTTGTAGTTTCTTCATATCTAGAAAATAAATTAGCCTCTAATAGCTTTTTTATTCAACTGGATATCTGTATTTATCATTGCCAATTTAGCAGATATACCAAACAGCGAAGAAGTTTGTTCTATAGAATAATTCTACAAAGCTCTAAATCAATGATATTCGATATTATTAATGATATTCGATAGTTAAAGAACAGCATAGGTAATTTAAGGCTGTCTTTGGCAGAGTGAGACGACTTAAATAAATAAAGCGTCACGCGGTTCCTGGAAATAATATAAACAGAGTATATCTAGTGAAAATGGAGACTGCAATTAAAAATGTGGATATTATTTTAGATGCATAATATCGACAGTTTATGTAACCTACATTTGTAGACAAATTTTGTAATTTTATTAAAAACTAAATCAATATAAGTTATAAGTTATATAACAATATACATATTTAAGTTTTTAAGTTATTTAACAAAATTTAAATTATTAAATCAAATTTCAGTTATTAACAAATTTCAATTATTAAGAAAACAAATTTAAATTTGTAATATTATTTTAACCCACAAAGATTAATTTTGCGAATTCAATATATCATTTATTTCATTAAAAAATTTGACCTATTAACAGTTCTTTACACGATCTTAATGTTTTTGATGATTAAGAAAAAATTACCTTTTTTTATTCCACCAAGTTTTACATAATTACCTGGCGTTTACCTTTATAACTTAAAATTATCCTCAAAATATAAGATAATATTTATCCACTAAATCTGAATATTCTATTTAGACCCTACACTCAGAATAAAATATGATTTCTTGATTTTTGAGATTTGACCGCATATTTTTTGTTGATTGTTCCATTTATAACATTTAAAAATAATTAATAAATACATTTTGAAAAATATATAGAGACCAAGTTTGAGTTTATACTTGCAAGCATAAATCGCATTTGATTGAACTTAGTTTTTAATTTTTCGCTCATAACTCCTCAAACCAAATTTTATTTTACTTGCGATTTAACACATTAAGATTCACATTTCATCAAAATCGATAAGGTGATTTTGAGAAATTATGTCTCGTAATTTTTAATTATTTAACAATAACTTTATAACCAGCAATTTTAGAAAATTGATGATCAATATATTTACGTATCTATTATGTTAAAAATTATAATGCATTTTGTTATCGTTATTTACACCTAAAAACCTTATCTATAGTTTTCATATATTTCTTCTCAGGCCAACAAAAATCAATTTCCATTTAAACTAGGCTTATCCCATATCACGTGTATGTGATTACCCGGTTCACATTACCATCACTATAGGAGATATAATCCTAAAAAACAATTTTCATGTATACAATTGGTCCTAGTATCGCTTGTTGGAAGCAAGTATTAAGGGTATCCTATATACCCTATGGGACGATACGTAAGCGGATCAGGAATTGAAAAGCTTGTCGGCATCGTCCTTTCATCCTGAACCCTAAATATTACCTTCCGAGGGGGACGCCACACCGAAGCTGGGGAGTATTTTAAACGAATTCTATGATATTTTACATACGAAAGATCGTATAAATTTACCACATAAAAGAGAAATATCCTTTTGATGGTGTATAGTAAATGAAAGGTAAAAAATAAATTAAATTATTTCCTACCTTGTTTATTAAATTATGTAAAATGGTATTTCATCTCAATTTTGTCTGTAGTGTAATATTTTTTTATTGAAGTGTAATAATAAGAATTTTACTGTGATAAAATTGTAGCAATATGAATTATAAGAGAAGCTTTCCTGCCGATGGCTAGATTTGTTGAATAAACTTTGAAGAATGAAATGTTACGATGATTGTGTAGAACGATAAGTTTTTGCGTATATCTTCTCAAATATGGACCTCGAATTTCCTATTTCTAAATACAGATCGTCGGTTGCACAAAATGATATATTACAGCCGAATGTATTTCCTAGATAAAAAGGAACTACTAAAACAAGTTTCAAACATTCGATATTTTGAAATGTTGATTTTTTCTAACTATTACAATTTAAAAATCTTCTCTGTTTGAAAATTGAAATTAAAAGAAATTATTATTGTAAAAAAATATTCTTCAACTCTACTAATAGTTATAAAAATAATTAGATTTTTTTGTAGAGATAGGGATTTTTTAAGATATAAAATTCACCATAAAAAAGTAGATTTTTTTTCTATTCAACTATTTAAGTATTGTCATGTTTTTAAATTGTTCAATATATATGAATTATGTCTAGAATGAAATGTGATTTATTTTGAAAGGGCTACCCATTAAAAAAAAAAAAAAAAAAAAAAAACATATTTCCCAAATTTTTTTTGATCCTCTAAGTCTGTATTTTTTGAACAACAATATATAAGTCTAGAACGGATTAAGATCTATACTAATTTTTCAAAAATATTTTACAGATATATTCATTTTATACCACAAAATCTTGATATTTTAACTTAACCGTTTTAAATTGAGGTCATTTCAAATATATGATACTAAATGTGTTGATACAAGTAGATATTTTAATGTAAAAACGTATTTAGTTCAAAACATTAGTCTTTTTAATGTTGAACAGACTGATATATTTATTTGTTTTTATATAAAGGAATAGCCGCGATATCAGAACACGCAGAACTTTTCTTGGCCATCCAAACTGACTTTGAACTATCCTTAATCATACAATAAAAATAAAAATTCCTCGATCTGCATTATTAAAAAGGCTAAATTCAATAATATATTATGAGTATTTTATAAGACGAAATTCCAAATTGTAAACAGCCGCAATGTTAAAAATATTCAAATTTATCTTGGATTTTTTGCCCTGAGAAAATTTTACATATAAAATGTGGATCCAAATTTACGATTAAAATATCATGTATTTCTGAAGTGATACATTTGTTTAAAAAATACGGACCTACAATTATTTGGAATTTTTTTTTTCATAAATATAATTTCAGAAAAGATTTTATATATTTATACACTTCATAATTGTCTAAGTGTATTAAGGGACACTCTGTACGAACAAAGAAAAGATTTATTACACAAAAAATATTTTGTTTTCTGACACTAAATAACAGGAAAAACAAATATATCAAAATAAAAGGTAGAAGTTAGACGGGTTAATTCATAAGACAATATATTGATTCGATTAGAACTTAATCTTTCTTTAAGAAAAGGAGAGGGCGAAATATTGAGTCATCGTTTATTTGTTCTATAGATTGAAGGAAATTTATAGAGATCTCCAAAGTTTTTAAGTATAAGGGTCTGGCAGACGGTGAGGTTGCGGGGGTGAGAGGGTGAGGAAGAGGTGGAGAGTATTGATTCTAAGGGAAGATGATTGAATGTTGTGATACGAAGGCCCAGCAGGACAGAGGGGGTGGGTTTGGGGGTTGAAAATATGCCCACAATTTCATCAGGTCACATGCAGTTCTCAGTCCATATTGTCGAGATGTCTTTAAAAAATGCCAAGTTTAATTTGAGACCACTTCACTTAGAACAGAATTCCCCCCTCGGAATATTTCTATATGGTGATGAAATATTGCATAAGCTTTCTTCACATGGAGGAATTCCAATGGATGTTCATTTTTATGAAAGTTGGTGACCATTATAGAACACATCGTTAAAATAACAATGAAATATCCTTAATTACTACTGTTAAAAGTGTAATGTTAAATGTCAGTTCATTCCTGCTCCACACACACAAAAAAAAGAAGTTTTTAATCATTTCATTTATAAAAAAGTAACATCCATTTTATATCATTTTCACCTCTTGAACAGTATCATTGCAAACCTAAACATTCAACCTATCTCCAAAGTTTTGAAACCATCTGATGAAATACATTTGAGTTAATGTTTCATACAAACTCCAATACAGATACACGTACAAATGGTATTTATGAAATGTAAGTAAGAAGGGGATGTATGTCTTGTTGTCCGGCTATACTGTAACCAAAGTTAGCTTTCTGGCTAAAGTGTCCAGATAAATGAGAAGGATGCATAGAAAGATGGGGTAGTGTACTTATTCCATAGCAAGGTAAAACCGAAATAAGAACATCTATTCTCTGTTCTATTCACATGTTCGCATGGAAGTGTTTTAACGCTTCTATACTCTACTACGAAAACCTTTGTGGCGCACAGTAGACTCCAAAGAGACATTCCCTTTGGTCAAGAGTTACGTAAATGAGCTATACGTTTTTCTCAGCAATAATATTCAGTCCAATGGTATAGCTTAACAATTCTTTACTTTTCTTCGTTTTGAAATTATAAATAATAGTTACTTATTCATAAATCAGCATGATAAATTCGCTGGTGGTAAGATATCGAAAAAGGTTTAAATGTCTACTTATTTGTATACATTTTTTTTTAACTACTCAAAGCCATGGGAGCAAACCTAAGGAGCTATATATCGATGCACAGCAAGTGGGATTAAAGAAGAACGCAAGAAAACTGAATCAAACATTGTAACCATTTTCTTGACTATATAAAGATAGAACAAGTCTCAGAGTTTCTACTTTTTTTTTCTAGTTGTCGCCTTATAATAAAAAGAAAGAAAATAACATAAAATAAAAAACTCTAGCTCTCGAATACTTCAGTAATGCCACTGTCGGAATAGTTCGTCAAGAGAGACTTGATTGGGTGAATGAAACATGAGGATCTAACTAAACACTACAAGAAGAAAAGCGTAGATCCAGCTAGGTCCCTCGGGATTGTCACACATGTGAGCCCTGAGGGTTGTCGTGGAGTTTCCTCAGATGGCTAGCATATATGTGAGTTTACCCACTTTTGTCCTCAATGACAATGTTCAACAATGCTGTGGAAGATGAAATCAAGAATTTTTAAATGAAAAGTTTAAATCCCTACTGGTATAAGAATGTGAAATTTGAAAAGCGAGCAACACAATCAATTATAAACTTAAAAATGTTGTTATTAAATATCCACGTAAAGGTCTGGGAATATTGCAAAAAAAAAAAAGTGCTAGAGTGTAACCACAAGAAGAGTGTTTACATTGCCAATGAGAAGTTCAAACATTGACAAGGCGAAGAAAAACGGAGAAAAAACTAGAAAATATTTAAAAGACATGAATTACTGTTTTTCTTGCTGTTTTTTGGCAAAAACTCTCTCAATCATCATCTTTGTAAAAATAAGAAAGAACACGAAGAAAAGAGAATAATCAGAGTTGATCAAGGAACACCTGAAAGATGAAGAGATGGATGGAATTCAAAACAGTCTACATTTATATAGAGTAACTCGGGATTGCGACACCCTTACTCACGGTAGATGAGCCCCTTTCAGAGGTGGATATAAATAAGGGAGCAAAAAAATATATAGGATGGAGAGGAAGAAGGTCCTATGCTTCACTTAAAACCTTTAAAAATACGTTGCAAATAATCCAGAAGCAATATAAACAAACATTTCGTTGATAACTTTCTATTAGAGATACATTTTCTTCTTTTTTTTTGTGAGTCTGCTGGTATTGCTAAAGCATATTTATCCACTTATATATTTTTCAGTAAATTGAAAACATGAATGCATTTTCTAATTAGAGTTGGTTGATTTCATGAACGTAAATGACGACTAATGACATCCAATTGTGTAAAATCACAGTCATTTGCCAAATTAGAATTTTTTACAGTTATAAACTGAGTACACTATGACTTCCAATTTTGTTCTTTTATTTTAAATATCGTAAAAAATACGCAAAATATTAAATTTAACGTTTTATGTTATCAAGTAGTTTATAATTATTAAAATAAAATTATAATAATTATTACATAACTTCATAAGATACTAATTCAGCTGAACAATAGTGCTAGAACAAACATATTTCTACTATGAAAGAAGTTGATGGGACCTACAAGGTCCCACATCATACGATGTAATTAGAAGTCTTGTCCAGTAGGTAAGTTTGTTCAAACTCATTGTTATACAAGTTTTTGAACAGGTTTTTGTGTATATTACTACTTTAAAGACGTCGATTAGGGCTTCAAGCTCCATACATGATAATTAAATTTCACTCACGCCTCTGAGGTATACTTATTGAAAGAGCCTGCAATTACAACTCTCATACAGGCTCTTCGGTCCAAATGAATTTTGTAACTATACAAATATTCCATATTCTTGGGAGGTTAGGTTTAAAATTTACTAACCACATCAACAGTTAAGACGGTGCAGGCTATCCCAGAATGATTTTCAAGAGGAATGCTCCAAACAAGAAATTCTGCTTCAATATAATACCACTCACTAAACATCCACGGCACACGTGGTTCAGGTAAGGTGACCTTATCGGTCATATTTCATCCAATTTGATTTAAACCACTAAGGGTGTACGAGTATGACGACGTCCCGTGAGCATACGGTCCTGCCTTTCGTATCCCCTTAGCTCAAAACATAAGTATACTATGCGGGACAAATTTATGAAACGCTAACCCAACACTAATAGCAAGAATGCTCATTGGGAGAGGGAAAGGTGATTAGGTGCGATTTTCTCCGTTAGTTAAAAGTGGTGCGAAACAATAATTATGGAAGAGCCACCATAGCCACCCCCTCAACGGTAGGGAGAGTGGCCCTACAACCCCATGGTATTGCATCACAAGGAAATATAGTTGGGTTGGATCAGATGGCTAATTTCAGGTTTCTCCACTGATTAAAAAAAAAAGAAAAGCTAAACAGTCAATAATACTCAAGAAAGGCACTTGCAAGTCACATTGTAACAATTGTGAAATTTGTCGATTTAACAGTATTATTAGAATACAAATTCCCTCTTTGTTTCTGGCATTAAATGGAACATATCCCTAGGGGATATATTTCGGTCTTAACTGGGTGTAATAATTATGGTAGTTCACTAACTGGAAATTATTATTTAACGAATTAAGATACCATTATGGATTCATAAAACTAGTCTGTGAACTTAAAACCATACATAACCAAGCCGATCAATATTAACCAAGTTGATCAGAGAAATTTCGTCGCATACAAAAATCTTAGCACCAAGCCAGCTGTGATAAGACTATACCCTAATTAAACTGTAATTAAAATGTGAAAAACTGGAAGTATAAGTCCTGTCTATAACAATTAGACGTGACAAAACTGCGGTTCACGTCAGCTGTCAAATTTGGGTCGTCATCCTCACGCGTCTCACCGCTTAGCGAGAGATTAAATAATCATCTACACCGGACCTCTGTATTGGTGAGTAGTCACAAGAGAATGGAGTAGGGTTCAACTTTCGAGAAGGACATTATTTAATAGTGTCTTTTCCATAGTGGGTTATGTTTACGTAGGTTATTTGGGTCACAGTGGAAAAGAGTTGGCCCTAAATAGTAATTAAGATAAAGTATCTACATTGTACTAATAAATTAATTAATGCAATGTAATCAATAAAACAACAGATTAGGTCAGGAGTTGCTTATTCGCTGGCTGATCCATGCACAATACAGGTCCTAAAACCGCCATTCTCATCTCTTTGAAATAATCTAGAATGACAGTTCTAATACTGAATTTCTAGTTTAGGTGTTTTGTGAGTGGGTGTGAAACTCAACGTCTTGTCAAAATAAGGCATGCCCTCCTTGTCGCGACTAACAGAATATGGACACCTCCGCTTCATCGAGATTTCCTTGACAACACGGAGATAATAAAGGTAGTAGAGAAAGATCAACAGGCTACTCAAGAGAAAAGTCAATAGGCCGCTCAAGAGAAAGGTCAACAGTCCACTCAAGATATAAGTCAATCAAGAGAAAAGTCAACAGGCTACTCAAGAGAAAAGTCAACAGGCCGCTCAAGAGAAAGGTCAACAGTCCACTCAAGATATAAGTCAATCAAGAGAAAAGTCAACAGGCTACTCAAGAGAAAAGTCAACAGGCCGCTCAAGAGAAAAGTCAACAGGCCGCTCAAGAGAAAGGTCAACAGTCCACTCAAGATATAAGTCAATCAAGAGAAAAGTCAACAGGCTACTCAAGAGAAAAGTCAACAGGCCGCTCAAGAGAAAGGTCAACAGTCCACTCAAGATATAAGTCAATCAAGAGAAAAGTCAACAGGCTACTCAAGAGAAAAGTCAACAGGCCGCTCAAGAGAAAGGTCAATAGGCCACTCAAGAGAGAAGTCAACAGGCCACTCAAGAGAAAGTTCAACCGATCACTCAAGAGAAAAGTCAACAGTCCACTCAAAAGAAAGGTTAACAGGCCACTGAAGTTATAGGTTAACAGGCCACTCAAGAGAAAGGTCAAGGGCCATTCAAGAGATATCGCACTCGTGATAGAAAAACTTCTAACAAAGGGGGAAAACCCGATTAGATAGTCTACAAGACTTTGGAAGTAAGTGGATCCTGTTCCCACCATTACGACTACCTGGGGGGATAAGGGATAAATGTCCTAGTGAGGAGTATCCTGAGTTGGATTGGTATAAGATGACAGTAAAAGCCAACTTATGGACAGGGCAAAGAACACCTGTAGAATTATGACAGGACTAGGTCGGAACTAGCATCATACCAAGTACAGATAAACTGAAAATCCCAACAGGGTGTCTGTTGGGCCTTTGTAGACTCAGAAAACACTACTACTTCATAAATAAACCTATACATTATTGTGAATGTTCTGCATGATTGATAAATACAATTATGCTTATTATTACAAACAATTAACTGTTCAAGTTTTGTTTTGCAGGTGAGTGTCTCACAGCAGAAAGTTATGCCAAGTATGTAGCCACTTTAATACGGTATGTAGATTTCAATCTTTGTGTAGTTTAGAATATTTGTGTTAAAGTGTAACTGTGGTATTTCAATAAGTTCTTTACTAAAAATAATATAGAGAGAGTACTAACTGGTTTATTAGTATTCAAAACACAGTTGAAACGTCTTAGATTTTGTAATAATTACTTTCATTTCAGATTTCGTAGTTCCTTTTTGAGCCGATATCTTCCAACTATTTTTTTTGGAAAGATTTTTCTCTAATATCATTATTTTGTGGCGTCCTTAGCAGGGTACAGTTTACCAAATGTACCAAAGAAACGACAATAGGTTTTGATAAAAATTGTTATTGTGTATTAATTTTATGAGTTTATCGCTGGAAAATCCTTTTTGTCTTCTCGGGAGACCGAAAAAAAGAAGGTCATTGTGATTATATTGTTGTATCTATCGTCAGTCCAATACTTTACAGTCTACACGAGATTACCTATTTTGATCAAATTTGGTAAATGAGCAAATTTTGATCATATATAGAAAACTTTTATTCTTAATAAAAATTTTTTAAATCAGCAATATCAATATCATAATTTCAAATCTAATAGTGTTTTACAACAAATATAGCTTTTAAGACACAAATAAAACCTATTACTCCCTTTCTGCCCAAAAATGCAGTCAAGAGATATACGAGAAACTGGAAATGTACTTACGTTTCTAGAAAAGAAGTAGTTTATTTTAATCGGTTCTACAGATTTCAATTTAGGTGAAGCAATGAGATATCAGCCCGGTCGCCAAGGGCATAATTCCTTGTGTCGATTTGAGTGTAAGCTTTGTGGGTATTAGTAAGGCCACCCTTACGCCGACCAGGTAACCATACATCTTTGTTCTTTTTTACAAACTACAAGGCACAAGTAAACACGTCAATTTTCAAAATCAAATTTACCAATTTGATTCAAATGTTTTTGATATATGAAGATAGTGACCCAAACCAATAATCAAAAATGCAAAAAATCGATTTTGAACTATTATTCAAAAAATCGAAATTTTTTATCGGTTATAATCGTTTTGAGATCCACCCTTCTACAAGATCCTAACTCCCTTAGGAAACAAACGACAATTGTAATAATAAAACAAATTAGAGATATTTCTTTCACACATCTCTTTAGAGATATTTGGGGGGGGGGGAGACACCATTTCGGTTTTATTTAGTATTTATTTTCGTGAACGGGTGTGTGAGAATAAAAATTAAGCAATTGTATTTTTATTAGAAAATTTAACTGCATCTGTAATTTTTAAATTACAAGTGATTTTTATTTTCCTTTACGAAGTCATCAAAACTGATAATTTTTGTAAAAGAATGTCTATTAAAGTATTGAACCGACGTATATATAAAAGTCAAAATACAAGTTACACAGGAACATTGAAACCTAAATCTAAAACTCACCCTTTTTAAAACATCCCTCAGTACAATGGTATATCATTACCTTCTGCTTAGTCTGTTCTCTGTTAAAATTATTCAGATTTACAAATTTTTTCTCCTCCTTCCATCTTGAGCGTAGAAGAAAGTTGAGTTGAATAATTTAAATGAGTTCTTTGTCATCTCGGATTGAAATTGCATCTCGGTTTGTTCTTTTTAATGATAATTATAATTGAATTTCGTTTCAAATTTACATATTCTCCGTTTCTATCTGGGACCATTGCCCGGGAAGCCGAACTTTTCACTGAGGGAGAGTGCTAGCAAATATTCACTTTTCCTGATGCAGGTTTAAATTTTTTTTTTTTTTTACTATAATTGAAATTGAGTTTTAAACTTTTAATTGGCCCTGAGATCTGTAGTCTTCTATATTCGTGAGAGGATATTATTTTCAATTGATTGTTTAATATTATCTTATTAAAAGATGAGAATATTTCCTTATTTATTTTATCGAATTTTATTTAAGAGCTTCTAATAGTGTTTATAATAATTATAAGGAAATGCTTATATATTCATTTAAAGGTAACATATGTGTAGATTTGACTTTAAAATATCTTTCCAAAATTAATTTTTTCAAAGTCGATTTTATTATTTACAGTTAGATTAATTAAATCAAACTTTTTTGAAGGAATATTTTTAGATAATTATATTTATATTGTTTTAATATAAAATAAAATCTACATTTCTGTGTTATACTTCCGATTAAATATAAATATTATAAGATTTTTAATAAAATAAAAAGATAAATTTATCTTTTACTTTCTAATTATAATTAAACTGTGCAAAAACAATTCATATACGTTCTCACACACATCGACAAAAGTTATAACTTTTTATTACACCTGGTAATTATTTACAATTATTTACAACTCACCACTATAATTATTTTTGAAACCAAAAACGTTCTTCAAATAATGTTTACTGTTAATGTTTTAAGCCATAGGGAGAGCTTTAAAAACATTTGTACAAAACCTGTAACTACCCCTTTACCCCAAACAACCCTCAACTCCAAAACTTGTAAAGGGTACCTATGCTTTGCAGGGAATAATATGAGTTTTGGCGGTAATAAAATAAATTTGACTTTTCCGTTCGCTTGCTAAGTTTAAAAATAAATGTTACATTTTTTTCGTAAATTTACATTAAACTAATTATTGAAAACACTGAAAAATCCAATTTGTTGTGTAAACTGTACCAGAAAAGGTAGAAGGTTCTACAAGATCGATAACCATCCCTTTCACCCCAATCAACCTAAACTCAAAATTTCGATGGTTTTTGATATTATCAAATTAAAGTACATAACAAATAATGAGTTTTAGTGGTGAAAATGTTAAAATCAGCCAGTGAGTTTATCAAATATGATTTGAAATGTAATTTTGGTAAAACTGTACAATAACTACGTAAAAACATTTTTAACATTTCTTGTGATGTTGTTCAGATGACACCTAATCTTATTACTAGTTTTGTTTGATGTTTAAGTTATTGTATGAACGGGTTGGTTATTAAATAATTTATATTTGTTTTTACGTAGTTTTTGAATAGTTCTACCAAAATTGCATTTCACATCATACATTATTGTTAATATTAATTATTGTTCTCGCGTATATTTCTTACGACACATAAATTGGAATAACATGATAATAAAGTTTTATGAAATTTTATTTTGAAGTACAATATATATATTAAATAGGGTTAAATTTTTTTCGGTTCTGTCATGGTAGTTTTTTATGAGGCTGCCATTAACGATTCAGTTCTTAAAAATAAGTAAATAATTTCACCCTGACTAGCTCATTATCGTCTTTCTTGCCCACAAATCATTTGAAACTATTCTTAATTTTTCATTCAGTCCAAACAGCACGTACTGGGTGTACGGGCAGCACACCCGTCTCGGATCTATTGTGGGAAAACTGTTTGGGCTAGAAGTTAATTGTAACCCTACTAATGTTCATATAAATAAAGGGAGAAAATGTTTTTTTATCAAATTCGGTACCTCAAAGTTAAGCATATTGAAAGGGGCTGTGTGGTATGTTTGTCAAAATTTTCAAATGCAAGCAAGGATCATGTGATACATTGTTTTAAAGAACGTACAACCGCGCACATTTTATCAAAAGGTTTTATCAATTATTGTCACGGTTTGATATGGCGGCTTAAAAGAAATTCCTGTTTAATCCAATTTAACTTACAGCTATATCATTCACTATGGAAAGACCCAAATATCAAAATAACAATCAACTTACATACAGGTTTTGAATGATATGTCTCGTTAGTACGTTTCAAACTTTTCTTGTACTTGCATAAACCCCAATTTTTGAAAAATAAAATCCGGTTATCTCAAACATTTTCAATAACACGGTATATCTAGTGATACCTCAATTTAATGATATTGAATATTCCAATTTTTTTTTATTTACAGTTTTATGATATCTCTTACGGTGTCAATACGACAGCCATATATCTCTGTTTCATTTTCGTTTTAACCTATTGCATTTTTAAAAAATTAATTCAAGAGTGACTTAAAAATTAAAATAGCATGCATCATTAACCAGAAAACCCCGCATTTTATATAAATTGTCAAAGTTTAAAACAATGCTTTACAGTAGCCTACTTCTATAAAAAAAATGGTTATTAATGCTCAAAGTACATTCCGTTATGTTGTAGAGAAAGTTACACTATTTCCTTTTAGGCGTTGACAGCATGTTGAACTTCATTGCCACAGTGTTTTGGATGAGCAGTTTTTGTCTTCCTTAATAGTTTGCCTAGTTTGATATACAATATCTTTCAGTCTCCCCCAAAGATAGTAATCCAAAAGAGTCAAGTCAAGTGACCTGATTGGCCAAGGTACTAGTCCATCTCTTCCTATCCACTTCACTGGATATTTTGTGTTCAGTGTAACACGAACAACAAGAGAATGAGGCATCCCCTTTTCCTTCACTACATCTATTACTTAGTTTATTTTATTTTAAAGTTTCTTACATTGTTTTCGTCAAGTGACCTTTTTTTTGTATTAGTGACGCGTTTCGGGAGTTTTATCCCATCTTCAGATACAACATAAATGCATAACTCAACCGACGTCGTCAAACACTAACATTATTTACACAAAGCACACATATCACATCAAAAGGAATAATGTATTATTCCTACAGTTAATAATCGACACGAGCGTGGTGAGTGGTGAAGGAACCTCGATGTTTCTTCACACATGCACATTTTCACGGCTCAATAGGGCCGGAGCGAAGCGAACATGTACATGTATGAGCTTCATTAAGGGTTAGCTGACGTAAACAAATTATTGATATACACAGTCACGAGGTTCAGAAAATCTGTGTTCTAAACAATTTTAGCCTATTGCATTTATAAATTGATCGACCATTATAATTTAACATTTCTTACAAGACCCAGGAAACCAACTTTTGGAGATTAGATTAAAAAAAAATTTTTTACTACATTGCATGATGGGGCTGGGTAAGTAACATAATGGTAGTGCTCATCAAAGTTTTTTAAGTAAGTTGTTAAATATAATCGCATGGCATAATTTTCCTGTAAATAATGTCGTCAACTAACAGTTGTATAGTACATATTTTAATGAGGTCATTCTAATTTGGACAATATCCATTCTAAGCATTTGATACTTGAATTTACATGTGTGTACTTGGAATTGAAGATATTGTTTAATCCGTCCTAAAGTTATGCTCACAAACTGCATTTAAATTTTAGCAATCAACTTTCAATATACTGACTATAATTTTTAATATTTCTAAGAATAGAGTAACCTCGCCTTTCTAAATTTTTACTCTCTCCTAAATTAATTAAATTTAAATTAGTTTGAAACGTTTTGAAAATTTCATCATCCAAGTTCTTGTAAAAGAGTAATAATTTTACAGTTGGATTTTCTTCGTTTAACATGACTATAATTTTACAAATATCTAAGAGTTCTTGGATAAAAATCATCAATTAGACGTATTCAAATAATGATTCATAATTGTTCGGTGTAATTCAACTATTTAAATTTCTGAAACTATTCGACGTTATATTATTTCTTGTTCTCTAATGGATATTAGAGTTATGCTATTCGTATCTAACCGTTTAATAATATTATATTTTTCTGAGCCCATTAAAATCGTCTCCTTTGGACCGTCCCCAATATCGCAAAGTCGTTTTTACTTTTCAGAACAGTTTGGAAAGTCATCTTCTGTTAAAGCAAGCAACTAGTCACTTACAAAGGTTATTTTGGGTTTTAGAAAAGACAGAAGTCACAGGAGTTAAATCTATTCTTATGTTTGGATGGAGGGGAGCATCTAGGTATTATTATGTTTTGCCGAAAACCCGTACTCAGATGTAATGAATGGCTAATCGTGAAGAGCTTCCAGGCACATTTGAGAGCTTTATTTTTACTTCAATTCCCATTCGGCGAACAACATCGATAAACTTGGTTAGTCAAAAGTGTGGGAATACTCCATTAAATTTTTAACGGATGAGTAAAGTAAAAACTAAACTCAGGAAATGTTTTTATGTATAAAAACGCGCTTTTTCGTGTATGGGGTAACTTTGCGTCAGTCACTAAAATCAGGGACCTTTGAAAATGCTCAAAAATTTTTAATGTAAACCCGAGTTGAGTGACTCTTCATTTTAAAGGTCTTGATACAAAAAAGGTCAACAACAACGGGAAGTCACTATTTCAGCTCTATCCAAAATGGCGGCAAGAAAACAGCCAAATTCTTAGGAAACCACAAAGGCGAACAATTACTCTGTAAATGAACTCCGACCTGTTTCAACAAAATGGTATCTGAAATTTTATCAGTGCTTCATTTGTTTATTAGTATTGATCAAACTGGGGCTCTTTTTTGTGTCTTATTATAATAGAACTAAGTGAGCAGCTAATAATGATTGCCCGGAATTCGAATAGGGATGAGAAAGATAGAACTCCAGTTTCCACAATTATCTTTTAATTTCATCAAGATAACTCATGTTATTTTAAATGAGGTGTTACTCGCCAGAGGTATACATTAAAGATTTTTGATTTGAGATAAAGTTAAGAAATATGCCTTAAACATTTTCTGAGTTAGGTCTTCTTGGCTCATTGTTTAAAAACGTTATAGAAGTGTCTCCATACTTTTGATTAACCCGTACTAATATTCTTCTTTGTCCTGAGGAACTGTAGTCTAAGGTGGTAATTGAAAAGAACACACACACATTTCAACAACAAACACTTTGTTCAACAAAACTACGCTATTATCTTAGATTGTTCTTAGATGTACAAACATTGCACAACGGGTTAATTAAATATAGGCCAATACCTTATGCACTAATAATGGATTTAGGCCACGCGTTAATCCAATGTGTTCACAATATAGACAATAAGATATAGTATATGGACTATAACCTACATGACTTATGTCATTTCATTCCTCTAAGGCTACAATGACCTGTATCTCATTCTATCAAGAAACATCGCCTTTACCTCCACCTTTGTGCTCCTCACCAGTCGCAAATTCCTTTCAATAGTTCTTCCGTCAATTGTGTTCATCCTTTCATTCTATGTTCCTATGGGTCTCCCACTATAAAACCTATCTTAACGTTCATCTTTTTTCTTATTTCAGTGTGCCAAATATATTTTCGCTTTTAATTTTGGTTTTATTATCATTTCCATTGCTCATTCTTTTAATTGGTTGATTCTTATAATTTCTAGATCAGTTGATATTTCTAACAAAGGTGTCTGTTGATTAGCTTTTTGTCCTTAAATTCCTTTCAAAATTAACAACCATAAATAGAACAGACGTAACATTGCACTAAAAATTCTCAATTTTATACCTTTACTCGGCTGAGACGACCTTCATATGTGTCTTGTAATTGTAAAGTTACGTTTTGGCCTAGCATAGGGTCTACGTTTTGTAATACGATACCGTATTTGGACTGTGCCCATTTCAAGATCTAAAACACCTACAGGTCTACATCACAGGATACTCAGCTTGAAGAGCCTAATTAATAATACATAACTGAATTAAAACCAATGGATAATACCCACTCACACTACTCAAGCACTAGTTAACAAAATAGTTGAATTTTGGTGTTGATCATTCTCGTTTATATTAAGAAAATTGCGCGTCTAATTTTGGGATCGGACCTCCAGAAATACTACGAATGCCATGACCTCGATTAATTAAGCAGGCTTATGTAATTTAGAACAAATATAGATATTAAAAATTAACGCAACAAAGCCATATTACACAGCGTTTGCCTACCTGTACGAACTCTTTTCTTTTCCCTTTGTAACGTGATTTGGTCAGCATAGCTACGAACCAAGTTCCGGTCAGCGGTTTTCTACGACAAACCAAATCGACCACTTTCAAGTAGGTCCCGTTTAATTACGCTACCCGAGCATGATGACACCGTCAGAACCTCATATAAGAAAAGACACCATTTTTCTTTTAACCTACCTTACACATCTTCCTTTATTCTTATATTATTTGACATTTTAATTCCACATACCATTCTATACAATGTAAGAATACGTTACTGCCTACATGGCGTCGGACTTGAGGGTGTCCCTTAATAACTACATGCATTGGCCTAGCCTTTACAGTGCAGTTATATAAAGCTTATAAACTATTTTAGATGATAACTTATGACGCTGTGTTGAAAATATTTTATTTATGTGAAAATTTTCTATTTATTTTGTTTGGTTACTAAAATTCAAAGTAATAAATAGCTGAATAAAAAGACGAAGAATATTGATAAAAATGTTTACTCGTCGCGTTTTTAATCCGTCATCTAATCTATCAAAATACAAAACTCAAATAAACATTTGATTGCAAAAGTTTGAAATAAAAACGTTGCAGTTTAAATGAGAAAGCCGGAACAGATTTCTTCTTCGCAGCTGTGAATAATGTCATAGAAGTCACAGAAGAGAATAGAGCGTTATTTGTTAAACTAAAACAATAGTGTCAACCAAAGTTTTCTAATCTCTTCGCCTTCACTTAATTCCAATGTTATGTTTACATTTAAACTATTCTTGGAATAATTGGAAAACTTTTGCTACGTCTGGAGTTATGGTAATGACACCAAGAGCGAGCTGTGACGTCACAGAATTTATTTACAATTCCAATGTGTTGTTTGTATTTTTATACAGTCCACATATGATTAAAAATATAATTTTTAAAGTAATTGTGACAAGTTCTAAGAGAATTTTATAGTTTACCAAACTCAAAATATGTGGTTATTAGTGACTTAGGAAATATAGATTTAAGAGCGGTATTTCTTTCTGTGAGTATTGTTTTGTTAAGTGTACAGTGGTTGTGTTATTATTTACTGTTACTTGTTGGTTTATGAATATTGTTGTGTGTCAAATCGTCCTTGAGTGTATTAAAATCTTGACATTAACATTGTCCGAAATTTCAATTGTGTCAGAAATATTTACTGTTTGTACAAAATAGCGTTCGTTTCGTAATTATCGTAACTATAATAATATCACTTTTATTCGCAGTTCAAGATTGAAATTAACAATTTGTCGAATCCCAAACTGAATGTTTTATTAATTATTTACTTCCATAAAACCTTTCAAACCACTAATTTAAATTGGTTTAAATACCTTGTCAAAAGCAGATATCTTATTTATTGCTACAGCTGTTTCGCATTCTAGAAATGGAAAGATGTGGCCACATGAAGGAACAAATTACATAACATTTTAACAAAAACTAACCTGGTATGCAATTTTATATGGTTATATACTTGTTTATGGCTATATATATATATATATATATATATATATAATAACGAAATAGAGCGCTCCTAAAGGGTCAGTGCTCGGCAGGCAATAAATTGTAAAGGGTTGACAGCTAGAAAAACTATTCTAACATTAGTCACGGATCTCAAGAAGTCAAATAAACCATTCCAAAAGTCAATGCCTTCAACTGAAAATGTTTGAAATGGACCAATGAAATAAATTGCATCAGTCTCGAAATAACGTACAAGATTTAAAATAAGCCAATGAAGGAAGAAGATCGGAAGAAAGCATTTGAAATTAGAACTGATAAATAGGGGTGGAAGAGAGGCGCACGAGGTTCTTTCTTTTTGGTTGTTACTGATTGAAGGATGGAGTTCTGGAGCACGTGTTTCTTTAGTGGAAAAGAAGATCGTTGTGAAAGATTTAGCCGAGATCAAAAGTAAAAATAAAATATAGTATCTGCGTCGTTTTTTTTTTTGTATAAGTATTAATAATAATCTCCGAAGAATAGTTTAAAATATAATCGTCGTTATAAGTTTAAAAATAATCGTCGTCATAAAAGTAAGTGAGAAATTTGCATCGTTATAAAAGTGTTTGAACAGGAATTTTAATACAATAAATTAAAGTAATCGTCGTCACGAAAGTGAGTGAGAAATAAGTGTAAGAAAAAAAGAAGATTCGTCGAAAAGATCAAGGCAAATCGATCCATCTACTGGCAGTCTACACGGGAACCACGTGCACGGAACCAGGAACATTGGAGCAGTGAAAAACTTCTAAGCGATAAGTAAAAATTAATGGACAATCTCAATTAAATAAATTACCACCAAATTCTATTTTATATGTAAATTATAGTCACCAAAGAACCTCACGAACCCGTAAAGAGAAATTAAATGAATAGACATTTCAGTTAGCCGGAGCATTTTATAATAATAAACTAAATATAAAAAAATTTAAAGGTAAAAATATGATGTACTCTTATTTCTTTATTTAGGTTAAGACATGGTAGAATTAGAATTTTATTTTAACTATGTACTTAGAATAAGTAGTAGGTTAAGACGTTAGTGTATAAGTATAAGGTACATCAGATTTGGACAATAATTGATTTTATATTGTAAAAGATTTTAAAACTCAATGTTATAATAAAATTAAAGAAAAAGTTTAAAGTGTAATTGTATGGAAGTGTTAAATTCGTTATAATATATATATATATATATATATATATATATATATATATATACCAAGTGTCCTAAAAGCCCCCCCCCCCTATTATTATTTTTATTAATGGTAATAGACAGATTTTCTTTGGGGAAAGTTTAGATAACCAAAGGAGGAGTTTTTTGAAGTATCAACATTTTCAACCCATACCCCCATAATGTGGTAGTTTGGGGGTAAGTCATGAATTTTAAATAGCAACCCCTATTGAGTGATACCTCATTTTAAAGGTCTTTTAAAAATAAGAATAATGACGTAAACTAGAGGTCTCTAAGTTCATCCTATCCAACATAACGACCAATCGAATTGTAAATGTTAAACTACAAACTCGGGTTGTTTTTATTACATTACAAACTGCTCTATGTTGGTAAAATGATGGTAAGAACCTTACCTTGTTTTTTTAGCTCAGATTGTTCTCCAAATGGCTACCATTTACTTCTGGGCAGAAATAGATTCTGGCCTCAAAAGCCTGATTTACATTTCGTAACATTTCGTGTGTAATATTAACGTAAAATTCACAATTCGATTGGTCACTATCTTTGGTAGGATGAACTTAGAGACCACTAGTTTGCGTCATTATTTTATTTTTAAAAGACCTTTAAAATGAGGTATCACCCAAAAGGGGTTGCTATTTAAAATTCTTAACTTACCCCCAAACTACCCCATTTTGGGGATAAGGGTTGAAAATTGTTATACTTCAAAAAACTCCTCCTTTGGTTATCTGAACTTTCCTAAAAGCAAATCGGTCTATTTCCATTAATTAAAAAATTAATAGGGGGGTGGGACTTTTAGGACACTTGGTATGTTGTTAGTGTGTTTTGTGTTGCGTGTGCCACACCTGAGGATGCCTACTGTTAAGGCGAAACAGCTGTAGAAATAAATAAAGATTGAACTACTTTTGGCAAGGTATGTAAACCAAATTAAAGATTTAACTTACGGCAGATAATTTATTTTACAATTAATAATTTTGTTGTAAATTTAAATTTATTATAGAAATAAAGTAACTATCACATAAATATATTTTCCTTAAATCTTATAAATAATTATTTTACCATTTCTTAGAGTAGTTCATAAATAAACAGTTAAATTTAAGACAAAAGTCCAAATATTTAAAATCCTTAAATTGGCTAGTACTATCAATATTATATCGTTTTTAATTTAACAATTTTTTTACAAAATATCAGTTATACTTCTTTGGAATAACATTTAAAATATATATATTTTTTAAATATTACTATATATTATGTACATGTTCAAAACGTTTTACAAATCAAATTGTTTTATTAAATTTACAGTTTTTGCGAAATCCCTAAATCATCGCTTGATTTTAGATTATTCCAATATGTTTTAAGTCCCATCCCCCAGGCTAAACTACGGGCTGTGTCATCAGTGATAAATCTATTCAAATGATTTTCTGGAAGGTTCTTGTTACCTCTAAATTCTGCATTATTAGTAATTATGAAAATAATTCCAGGACGATCTGCTAGTGACTGCCTTACTTCTCTCCTTTCCACCCTGCATTGTTGCCACGTTTTGATAATGTCACCAATTAAATTATCTAATATCCTTGATTACTATTTATTCAAAATATCCTGATATATAACAAGAGAGAAAGATAGTGTCAGCCCTCGAGAACCGCTTATTTTTTTGTATTTTAAATTAAATAGCAGTCTAGTATCATATACTATAGTTTTTATGGTTCATACAACCTTAATTTATTTGCTCATTACAGAAAGCAAAATATATAATTTTAAACACGTTCATGGGCGCTATTATGGTAGTTACTCATCCCATAATACAAGCAGATCCTCTTATACAAGTAAGTGTGTTTCTTTAGCCTTGTAGGAAATGTCTAAGGGTTTTCTGAACCTGTATTTTTTTTTATTACTACTTTCTTGACTTTGGCTAGACTCTTACGGGTTTCGAGGATGTTCTTCAAATTGTATCTACTCGCTTTGCTAATGTTGTAACTAAACTATCATATTATTGGGGGTAAGGGTTCTAAATTGCGTTTTTATAATAACCTTGCTATTTGTCGTAGTAGGTAGGTGGGGTTGGTACCAATACATACTGAACGGAAATCTGCAATTTATTTTAATTTAGTGTGTTATAATTTGAAAATATTAATAAAAACTATTTAAAAATACAGCAATTTTTTTCATTTTCAATTCGTTTTTTTTTTTTTTTTTTTCTGATCTCAGATAGGTTTCCATACGAGTTCACTTTAGTTACCTATACCGAATTTCATGTCCCTATCTTACTTTTTGTAGTCGCTATTGTGCTTACGGACAGACGACAATGGAGAGACGGACGGAATGACTAAATTTACTTTTTCGGTTTCCTGAGGCCTTGAATTGTGAATATCACTCGACAAACAGAAGATCGAAATTTCTGACGATTATCAAGCTCAGATTTATCCTATAATTGTATACCCTATACTGTTTAACTAAAGGAAGTTTTTATAAGGTTCTAGACGAACAATTCGTAAACTTTCGTAAAATGAATTACCATTTATGTCGATTTATTCAAGTAATAACTCGTATTTCTCAACGTAGCAAGTTATACATATGAATACCGAGATTTACTTCGTCAATGATACATACATCTCATTAAACTAAATTCACTTTCTAACACTACATTCTAACAGATGCGTATCAACATTATTCTATTTTTTGCAAACGATAAGAAACGCTGCAATCGGTTGTGTAAACAAATCTAGGTTAACAATTTGTAAATTCATCTGTCGTGCCACTATTGTTCCTTGTCTCCTACAGGTATGTTCTTGGATACTATAAATAACTTACTGCGGGAGCTGTAGATTAAACAATGGGTCTGTTTACAGCGTGGACTCGTAAAATTGAACATTGGTGCTGAATGGGTTTATAACGTAAACGTTAGTAGAGTGGCTTGAAACCAGCGGGAGAGAAATATTTAACTTGCTCATTTAAGGACTGTGTAAAAATTACCAATATGAAGAACTTATTTCACAAAGATAAAATTCTTTATAAAATTTGCCCTATTCAAAATAACAGATTAAATTAAACCATTCTGTTTTTTAGATTATTAGATGACGGATTGTTCCTACTATTGATATAATTTATTCAGCCATTTGTCATATTATGTGTATATAAACGACGTTTAAAGATCGTGGACTAATTGCTACGAAATGTAAGGATGAAAATTTTCCGGTTAATTCTCCGCAGGCAGGAACTATATCAAACGTATAAGTTATTCACTACGATAATCCTTTAAACAATTAAGCTATTGACACGCATTTTTTTTTTCGGTTGACCAATATATATCCTCGGTTCAACTTGTAGACAAGACGTTAAAAATATACAATCGTGATCAGCAAAACTACAAGTTAACAAAACACAAACTAAGTTAAAAATGGTCAACTATTAAACGAATGTCAAACTCCGACGAACCGAACAAATATTCGTGCGACAACGGCGTTACCTATTTTTTTCCAGCGAGGACAACCATCAAGTATTTATCAGGTGACCTTGTGGTACCTCCTGTGGAGAATTAACAGGACTCATTTCATCTTTACTGTAAGGTTGGAATTGAATTAATTAATTATAACTTAATTATTAATTGAAAATAAATCAGAATCTTATTCACGTAAAGTAAAATTTATTTCTCTTTATCCGGTCCAGTCTTTATAAACATACAAAATTGATGTCAATTCACCTGGTAAATTTTAATAGGTTTTTCTATGTATATTTGTGTAACGGAAGTAAACAAGTGATACACAAACTATAGAAAATTCCTGACATACCCAAATTTGTCGTCCGTTTAGTAAAACTTGTTCTAGAAATAAATAACTCACTCCATGTGATATAATTGTTTTTGGTTGCCTTATCAAATCACTTTAAAAAACAGTTTATTTGCTTGAAATTGATGGGTTTGTCTAAAGTAAGATATATTACCTGTAAAGCTAAGTATATATTTCTTAAAGTTATTTTGTTTCATGTTTAAGTACACAAATTTAAGCAACAAAAACGTATTTGAATTAACGATTTGAAATTTATATTCTTGTATAAAACAGTCACACTACTAAATGTTAACCATTTCTATTTGCCATAAATCTTTCCTTTTTAAATAATTCAATTTAGAATATTGTGTTTTATTTGTACTTTACAAAACAAAAATAATAATAATTATTCTAATTAAGTTGAAATGTGGTCTTAATTAAAAATTAACGACTTTTCAAGAAGCTCTTAAAATTAAAATTTATTATCTGAAAGAGGTTTGGAGAAATTGGTACCTGAAAACTATAAACTTATCGTTACGTTAAGTATGACATCAAATACCTCTTAATTTATAAAGTTAGTTACAATAAATTGAAGTAAATTATTTAAAAATAATAACCCCAATATTTTCCAACCATTGCTAGTAAACCAACAGCTTATTACTTTATGACGTTCCTAAACTTGTTAAATATTACAGTCAGACGAAATGTTAACAGTTAACACTCTAGTCCAGTTAGCAAAGTTTACCTGAATATAACAACTATAACATTGTGTTCCAAGTGGCCTATAACAATGGGAAATGGACCATTTCACAAGCTCTTATTAAAATAGCAACTCTGGCAGAGTAGTTAGCCAAGTTTTAGGTTAGGCTTATTTAGATGTAATGGCCGCCATTATGAACCCTTACAGGCTTGATTAACATTTAGGGGTGTATAAAAGTAAATTGAACACAGACTTACCCTCTTAACCCCTTACTGTTGATTCCTCTTTCCGGATATATTTTATAGCCTAACGAGGAAACCGAATTTAACTAGTTAAGCTCTTTAAGTAAAAGATGAATTCGAATTTTCTTCCCTATTAATAAGTTTGGTATAAAAAATTATTATTTATTTAGTGATTTGAAAATAATTTTATTGATATTTTTGTATTATCAAATTATTCAATAACATTATTTTTATTTATTTTTTTTTACAAAATATATCAAACAAGAATTTTATCTTTTTTTTATTTTCCACAAGTAGGAAATTAATTTACAATATTTTTATGATTGTTCCAAAAATTAATGTAGAGTTTTGCGACCAAATATTCTATTTTTGAATCGCTTCAGATCAAAATATACTATTTTGAAATGACATATACTTTTTTTGACGTCTGTCGTATTTCGTCTATACAGTTTTTTGTAGTGTTTTATTCAAATTTGATATGTGAGTACGTATTGGGTATATTTTAAGTATTTTTTTTATATTTTAATTCCGATATCTATAAATTCTGTAGTAACTTCCATTAGAATAAAAAATTAAACACCGCCTTTTTTCAAAGTAGTATCTATCGATTTTGATAACATTTTTCTTGAATGTTGATCCAAAGACACAAACCAATATTAAATCTTACCATCTAACAAAAATATGACCTTTTGTAAGTTACCAGTAAAACCCGAATCACTGTTCATGTACCGTTCTCTGAATTAATGATTTCATTCAAATCTTGGGAAATTTTTAACTCAAATAATCCTTCACAATTGTATAATGAAGAAATAATATCAATTCAGAAATAGGCAGAATGGCGAAAAAAAAAAAAAAAAAAACAAAAAAAAAGACAAAAAAGGGAGAAAATACCAAAAAAACTTTGACAGCAGTCAATAAAATTCAATCAGATCGCCTTACACTTTTGTCGAGTTTATGACAAAAGGGAAGCAGCTCAGAATATATTTAAATATATACTTATGTCGTCAGATGTGTAAGAAAGATAGTGCAAATTTTGTTGATTACAATTATATTTATTTTATTATTTATTTATTATTAAGTACAATATTTTTTTTTTCAAATTTATTATGTTGTTTTTTTAATGTTTTTGGGGATTTCAATATTTAAAATGAGTACATTGTTCCGTCTTTCCCAGCTTCTTTAATATCATGTTTGTTGATGGGTTTTGGATATACTCATCAAAACGATTAATAGTACATGTTTTGAGAAAGGAGTATATCCGAAACGCGTTAACAAACGTGAAATTAACGAAGCTGAGAAAGACGGACTAATGTAATGATTTTAGTTATAACATTCCTAGCTGAGATAAAAATGTTGTACAAAGTTTCTATTTTTTCTTTTATGACAATTTTGTCTTAGGTAAGGATATATTTATTTTTCATCTTAATTTAGTTTTATTGTTTATATTGCAGATAGGATTCAGTTAATTAAAATCCCTCATAAACTTCGCACTAAAGAAATAAAAATTTATCTATCTTTATCCGAGAAAGTATGAAAATTCTCTGCTGTCATCATTCTAACTGATTAAATCAACTCCTTACTCTTCTAACACCCTGTACATCATTATATTATAACATTTAACATTTAAGTTAGCCGCATATTTCACACCAGATTAGGCGTAATCCTGAAGGATAAAGCAATTTGTCCACTCGGGGTATTTTTCTCACCCTTCGAATGTCCAACATCAGGATTAACTTTCTTTCAACCGACTGGCTGCAGAAGGCTATTGAAGGGGGTCTGACACCCCCAAGGCAGCTGAATAAACATCACACCCCTTGTCTATTTGTGCAGCATGTTCGTCGGCTTTTGGCTCGTCATCTTGGAAAATACATTAAATTTTACGTATTATTAGTAATAGAAATGAAGAATGTTACTGGAATTGTTGGGTAAATTGCATCTGTGTGTTAGTAATTTATTCCGTAAATTTTATCTATGTAACTGATTCATACGGTGTATATATATATATATATATATATATATATATATATATATATATATATATATATAGTACTGATATATTCAGTAAATATTATTTATGTGTTACAGATTTATTTGTTAACTTTATCTGAATGTTTCGAATTTGTCAAATTAGAGCCGATTTTAATGAAATAATTTTGTATTTTTATTTTGTACCAGCTATCCCACATGTTGAGTTATCGGAAAAGTAAAAAAAAAATAATAATAAAAAAAAAATAATAAATTAAAAAATAAATAGTCCTAAAATATGGCGAACATATGGCCACTTACAATATATAATTTAAATCGGTCCACGCGTTTGGTCTACGGAGCACTGAACAAACAACAGACGTTAGACAAGAATAAACTTGATCGACTTACATCATTCTAAAAAACTACCTTTGTACTAAGGGCACATCAAAACTCCATATTTATTTTTTGACCTAGATATTTTTGAAATACATTCTTCCTTTTTTATAAGGTGATGATTACAAAGAGATTTTTTCCTTTAAACAACAAGGATAATAATTTTATAATTGCAGACGTAACACTGCCTACAATCTAACTGGTTACATAAAGGATTTTTCTGATACATAATAAATGTTTTATAAGCTGTTTTATAATAAAGTTTTACATTAACACTAAACTTTATAATAGTATATCGACAAGTTCAGCATTAGAGCAGCGTTGCCAACATAACAAGAAAAATATTTGTAATATTTGTTGGACAAAGCAGTAGAGAACAATATAATTGTACTGAGTTTTACATAAACTATTGTTGTTCATCTCTATTTTATTTATTTATTTTTTTTGATAATATATAATGTATTGCCTATGTTCGGCAGGAAGAAATAAGATTTCAATGATGAAAGATTTTCCTAAATCGGTGGAGTTGTTTTCGAAATTATCTTTTGTAAACATGAAACAATTTTTCTCTTTAAGATGTTAGTTTATTTACCTTATTTAGAATAGCTCAACAAATTAAAAAAGTTAAAGACAACGTAGGTGATTTAATTTTGAAAAAAAAAAATTGTTTTTTGAAGTTCAACAATAGTTACAATCTATATACTAATCCCTAACGTATAGTTAACCCCCCCCCCCCTTTGTTGTGCAAGTGACACGAACTTATCCTCCACTTATTTGTGGGACGGATTGACTAAAACTGGCTAAAATAATACCTTTCCTAAAAACATAAGACTCCTTTTATTTACATCGTTCTAAGCTATAAACATATATTTTTATCATCTATAATACAATTATTTATTTATTGTTTTACATATTTTGTGAATGTTATACGTTATTACGAACTAAATTAAATAAGAAATTGTCAATAAGTTATTTATTCGGTGGTAATTTCGGATAAGGCTGATGTTTTTGACTCCTATCATTGATTATACATACTAAGTAGATGCTTCGTCTCTATGGTATTGGTTGAAAAAATTAGAGGCTCTAGTACTGCCATATAAAGGCCCACTAAATGTAATTTTAAAATCAGAATGTCGTATTACCAGAACCTATATACTCCAATAGCGTCATAGTAGAAAGACAACTAGAATTGGTTTAAACAGACCTGTTAGGAAAGATTTAAAAAAAAAACAATCTAATCCACGACTACTAGAAAAAGTTGTAGATCCAGCTACAACCTCTCGGGACTACTACATCCGTTACTTATTATAGTGAGACCTGTTGAGGGTAAAGACAATTCAAGCTCTTGGTAAAAAATATTTGTGCAAAGCCTTAGCTTTGAATTAGCAATGTAGGCGGATAGAAATTTCAACTCAATTATTTGTTCCTTATTTTTATAATATAAAATGAAATAATATAATAAGTATTATGTTTCACGAGGAAAACGTGGGGGGGGAGCTATTTTTTTTTGTAATACACATTACTTACATTTTTACTTCATTTTCTTATATAAAATTAATTAGGAAGTTTAGAAGATGTAAACCATAAAAAGGGACAAACTTAGGGACGATATTAGAATCTGAAACGAAAACCAGTAACTTGATTGAAGAACATAGGACAAAAGCGAGGCCTGAACGGCCAAAACAATTAAGACTATAAACAAATGGGAGAAGAAACTCACAAGCAAACAAAACTACTCAATAACACAAGACATGGAATCCACAAATTTGAACCAAGGGCATAGGCTGATCAACTGAACAAAGATATATGTCCCAACGGGGTGGTTACCGTCTTTTCCGACATGAATATTATTTTTCTCTCTCTCTCTCAATAGTTTAGCACGTGACCTTATAGTCATCCTGTGCGGAGAATTAACCGAATAAATTCCATCCATACATAAAGATAGCGAGTTTAATTATTTACTCACCTTCACGTAAGGCTAACATTCCTTCCCGTTAATTCTCTTCAAGGAAGGACTACAAATATACTTAAGTACTGTAATTGCATATGTCCTAATAAATCTACCTAGGACTATATTAGATGCTAACAATAAACTATATCATAAGACAATAATTCAAATATTGAAGTAATTTTGAGAGGTCAAAACAACGAAAACTACAAACAATCGTAATCAGAAAAACTACAACTAAACACAAGAAATGACTAACCATCAAGATAAACCGAGATCACACCTTCGTTAACTAACAAACAGGGGTTCACTGCCAACGGGGTAGCTATCTAACGGTTTTATTAGGTGAGTAACCATTTATCACACATGACAAAAGGTAAAAGAGTGACTTTATAGTTTCGTACTAAAGTGTTTTGGGAGGTGAAGAAGATATTATTCTCTCACTCAAGAGTTTAGCACGTGACCTTCTTGTAGGTCTCTACGGAGTATTAACCGGAAAATGTCCAGACTTACTTGAGTGACGATAACTTTGATCCACACTCTCAAAACGTATTTCCCAAATCGTTACATTATACAACTAATATATACATTCTGTGACTATCTAATATAAAATAATAATAAATAACCATACAAACATTTTATGGAATAACTGATTTAAATATACTTGCAACAATAAATTGAGACATGAACTTATTATTTTCTCCCCCCATTTTGTTCTTGCTCAACCTTGCCTAGATCAATATATTTATGGACTTTAGTTTACAGTGACAGTTCAAACCTTCATGTACAATTTGTTAGAAAAATAAGAAACATATTGAATCCAGCAGAGTTCAAAATTTACTGGATTCAATCCACGATCGTTTCTTCAGATTGCACAGCCTCTGATATATTGCTTCAACTCGACGGACCCGCACGTAAATAATAGGAAACTGTGGTTTTCTACTGACAGAAAATGAAATATAGTATATTTTACTATTTCTATTACCACAACTTAGTTTACTGTACGATAAAATTCTTGGTTTCTAGAAATAAAAGAAATTGTGTAGACTAAAATGTATATTCTAATGTTTTTAATCTTTTTAAGTGAAATAGATAATACAGTAATTATAAAAATTATACTACTTTTCTTCAATAACCTACTTATTTTTCAAATTTAAAATAAACAATATTAAACTCAAAGTCACACTCCCTAACCACCTCTCGTCCTAATAACAGGTCTATTTTTACATTCTACAGCACCTGTTTAACATAATTATTATATTCATACATAGAAATATATACACCTGAGGGGAAAGTTCTGATTATTCCACAATTTTTAAGTACCTGTTTTCTCGTTCATTTTTTCATTCGTTTATGTCTTATAACAGTCGTTCCTCCAATTCTTTCTTTAACCCGAAACAAACACCATTTATTAATAGTACCATCACTCAGTATGTTCTTTCCATACGCTGCACATAGTTCGAGATGATTGTCTATTGTCGCACAGTTCACAGTATAAAAATTGCGACACCGATGTTATTTTGCAGTTTTTGAAAGAGAAAATAAAAACATAGGATAGGAGAAGGCTGCAGTACAGATAATCGTTCATAAAAATGATACTATCTCTGGAAAGTTATTGTGATGTAGTATCCAAGAATCAACAACTTTTGGACCGGACATAAATAAAACTTCTTCTCGTCGTGCAAGAGCCTGACGGTAGTAAATTTGTTTGACTTTTTTTTGTTGTTATATATTTTGAATTTCCTGATTTTTTTAAGTGCCACTTTAATGGTTTTTTTCTAGATTATTCTAAACAAAGTCATGATTCATCGCTCGTTAAGATATTTTACAATATTTTTGACCACCGAAAAAAAGACACGTGGGTTCATCTTGTCAGCTTCTTTTAACTTGTATTTTTTTCTCGCTTTCTTGCAGTTTTACACAAAATTACCGTTACTCCAGTTTTGTGACTTGAGGAAGAACAAATTAATCCTCAGGGGCTGTAAGTACAGGCGTGTCAATCCCGAGATACCCTAACTGGATTGAAACATTTTTTTCATATAGTTTTGCGTTAGGTCACTCTCTTTTATCTTTCCTACCAGGTCTCTCTTAATCCCTATTATCCATCGACGTTGTTACATTTTTCGTTGTCCAGTGGTCTTTATTTTCTGTCATTTTATTTATTTATTTTTTAATATAGCTATTATAATGAGAGGTTAAAAAAGAAGAAACAATTATACAAGTTATTAATTGCTGGTACTGCGTGCTCTGTAAATCAAATTATAAAGTTTTAAGAATGCAATTTTTAATTGAATAAATAGACAAATGTTTATTGTAACCAGTAACTAACACCGAAACACAAATAAACACCTTATAACGCCTTCAAAAGATATTAAACACAAATAAACCAATCAAAATTTAGAATCTTGACGTTTGTAGTGCTGCATTCATTGTTCTTAATTATCCAATGTTAATTAGATATTGGTTTTACTTAGCTATCAGCTTACGTCTTATTGTAAACATAATTAATTACTTTGTTAGGTCTGTTTATATTTATTAATTTTAAGATTATACGCGTATTGACGCTAAATATCACACTTGTTAAAGAGTTATTTTACAGGTTAAACATTTCGTTATACAATGTCATTTGGATGCAACAACTGATTATTTATAATAAACACAAATAAACTTTCAAAAAACTGAGCACAAAACTTTCTCACATAAAGCTATTCGTTGCTAAAAATTTTAGTTCAGTTACAAAGTATAAAGTTTTCATCTTGTATTTAATCATAGTGTTTTAAATAAATTTATATATTTAAAAATCCTTAAACTTACTTCACTTCTCCAACATAGACCCCTTCATAATAATCGTAGTTGATTTTAAATGAAAGCGATTAAGATGCTTTTCGTTTTTTCTTGGATCATTACTGAACGATTTTTATTTTTTTTTACTTGTGACTTTGTTGACATCTTTACATTTTTTGAAAAAATATTTTACATAACAGCAGCATGACTGAATGCATGGTTAAGTTATATTAAGTTAGTTTAGGATAGGTTAGGTTAGGTTCGTATAGGTTGGGTTAGGTTAGGATAAAAATGCAAGTTCAGTAATTATCAGTTAAAAAGTGAAAATTTATCATTTTAGACAAACCATATTAAAAAATAATAAATTTTGTTTAATGATTCACTTCTACTATAAAGACTTTAAGTGTTTATAGTAGTAGTGAAGTATGTTTAAATCATATCGTATTTTGTTGAATTTTAAATAACGATGACGATGTTCTTTTTTATGTTTGCCTATTATTCCTGAACAGTAATTAATTTCTCTACTTGTGAAATTGCAAATTGTTTTGAGTAATTAATGTTTGCAATAATTTCAATGAATCATGTGTAACAGCTCCAACGCTATTTTTTTAAATTTATTTATTATTTTATTTATTTATTTTTTTTAACTGTAACTCTTGAACCAACATTTTTGGAGAAGTGATGGCCAATATTTTATTAAGCTCGTAGTGACTACAGTTTAGCAAAATTAGATCGAAATCCCTCTAGCCAATTTCGAGGAAATGGGAATTTTGTGGTTTTGACTTGTGACCCAAAATTTAAATGTATCAAAAAATTTAAAAAAATAATTATTGAGATATCTTGAAATTATATCTAACTTTATTAAAACTGGTCAACTCGTTTGTTCTCTAGACCACTGCAGAGACGACAAACCGACATTATTCTAATATCCACTGTTTCGTCTCAGGATATTTCCTTGATAAACATCTACATATATTCTGAATCTCATCTTGTATCTTTCTCTATTTACGTACATTTTAAAACGTTAAAAAAGTTAGAAAATCTATGGTTTTCTCGGTATTCAACACGAAAATAGATCTATTTCCCGTGTCGGACAACTAGCTGAGCAAGCTTAAACTTATCACATGTTTAACGTAAACAACAGCACGAATACATCACAAAATACCGCATTGACCCAATTGTTTATACCCGTCCCCCTCTCTATCCTCGGATGAATATTTCAAGAGGAATCAATAGCATTTGCATTGAACAAATTACCGCATTTTATGTGTGCATTGCTCACACGTTACTGCTAATCGATTTGTTGCAGTCATCGTGTATTATGTATATTTTAACAACTAATTATCGATTATCCAGACAATGAATTTTGGTATTAATAGTATTTATTGTTTTGTTGAATATAATTTCTTTACTAATTACAAAATTATTCTGGGTATTATTAGTCTATTATTATTATTATTATTAATAATATTATTACTATTATTATTGTTGTTGTTATTGTTATTATTATTATTAATAATATTGTTATGATTATTATTTCCTAACCCCAGTATGCAAAGTGTAGGGGGTAATTTTGGGTTTTGAAAATCATTTTAACCTTTAATATTAAAACACGTAATTATTTGTTAAACGTTTATGTTTGAATATTTTGGTTTACTAAAATTTTTAGTATCCAAACGACGTTTTATTATTTGGTAAAAACTATCTTTAATTTCAAAATGGTAGACTGTTAAAACGGTATTTTAGAGTTTCTTCTTACTTAAAATTGTGCAACAATTGATCTGAACATTACATTACTGTCAAATTCAAGATTGTTATGTAAAACTGCAAAACAATTGCACAAACTTTCTCTCTTATCTATTTCTCTCGTAGCCAAACAAAAACTTACCAAATATATTTGTCACTCTAAATTTTTTCAGTTAAAATGTGAAAAATATCTTGGACACAGTCATTGGAAAAATATTTAAATAGGACCTAAGCTTGTTTCCCTTGTACCATAAATGTATTCTCAGCTTTAATGACGGTTGTCAAGGTTATTTTTGCCAATTATTGTTGAATATATTTTACTTACCAGTTTGAAAAAGGGTTTAGGTAAGAATTTTTCATTATCACTAAAATGTGAACGACATAAAACAGATAAGAGAACACCTTCATAAACTTAAAAATACAGACAAAAACTGCCTAGGTAGGAAATAGTTTAGAGGACGATTATTGAAAAAAGAAAGGAAAAAAAAAAGTTCTTGATTAGTGAAAGATCAATGCAGTAACGTAAAATGGATAGAAATAACGGCTCTCCAACACAAGAAAATGGGAGAGATGTGGAAGAAGAAAGCAGAGTAAGGGGGCGATATTTGCGTTGACCTTAGATGGCCTTAGTTAAAACATAAATTAAACTAAATCAGTTGAGCCGATTTGGAAAAAATAGTTCTCTTATACAATTTTTAGATTTAAAAAATCTATAATGGATTTTAGAACTATCACATAAAAATCACTTTAATTTGCTTTAAAATAATACAAAAAAAGAAAAGATATACAATTATTTTGCGACAGCTGGTCAGCTACATACGAAGTATTTTTGTTTTGGTTTGTGCTGAAAATATCAAAGTCATTTAACTGGTTTTGTTAATCATTACATTTTCCCGTAAATTACGGTACACAGTTTCAAACCAATATTTCAACTAATTATTCACTACATCAGTAGTGAACTCAAATCCTGGAGAATAACCCCACTCTACTGTTAGTGATCGTGAAATACGATTTAAACTAAAATTTCGGAAGGACTTTAATATTTAGTAGGCTTACGAATAATCCGGTTAGCAAAAGGGCTAATCCTATTTAAAAGGGTAACAATTAAACAGTCGAGTGAGTTTGTAAGTGTGAAATAAACAGCTGTGATCTTCTGAAATGGGTTTTCCAAGAATGAAATTCTGCAGCCCTTGAAGGACTTGTTTTATTTATATAGAATGAGGGTGTGGAAAGCCAAGGATAAGGCAGGTGGTGCAGTTGGAGAGACCGGAAGGATTTGTTTGCGGATGATAAGCTCTTGTACTTGTATACTCGTTTTATTGTATTGGACGAGAGATATTTAGTTATTGTTTTAAATAAACGATGCTTGAAATATCTCACGTCCATATATAAAATCAAATACCAAAAAACTCTTTTAAAATTAAAAGTTTTATACAAATTAATTAATTTTGATAAGATTTTGGTTTTACGAGCCTAAAAAAATTTTCCCTAAATATATGATTTCTGGAGGTTTAATAGAAGGTGGAATAATACATGCTCGTCGAATTAAAACTTCTAATATATCAAAACTGTTTCAAATTTAGATGCAAATATATAGCTTAAACCAATTTAACAAAAAACAAGTTGATGTTACATATCCATCTCCATCATACAATAAAATACAAACAGATCCCAATAGTTATTTTCTTGAGCAACGTCGAAAATGTTAAATTATATTTGTGGATCAAAGGGTTTTATACTAGAGGCTATAAACAGTTGTCACACAGGTTCTCTGAACCACGTAATTGTGCTTATCACCACTTTCTTGACGTCGGCTAACCCCAGATATACTTCGTTTATGTGTTTATATTAAAAAGTCTCCACCCTATCCGCTAATGTCAGTGTCTCAGTCCTAGCGAGCCTCGAAGCTGTACATACGTGAAGAAGCCTGCATTCGCTACGCTCGTGTCAGTGGTTCGGTGTTGGCGGATCACATAACTACAATATAATTCTTAGGATGTCATTGTTCGACATTATATTTTTATTTTACTATCTATCATTGTAGAGATGTGGGGTTGTTATTATTACATGCATACTGAAATCTTCAAAAGCTTTTATGATCTAATTTAATATGTTATAAGTCGAATAACACACGAGATGTTAACAAAAAAAATGTTTAAAATAGCTGCCATTTTGACATTTTATATTTTAAAATTTTTAAAAGGTTCTACATAGTTTTCTATGTACCTATCTTAATTTTTCATACCGCAATAGCACTTATAACCTATCATCAATATGCTGTCGACAAACACTATAATAGCTGACTGACAGCGCCGGCGTTTCGAAAATATTTTTTTCAGCTGAGGGTATAAAAAATTCCCATTGTTATTAAAATCCATTTTTTCACAACTCTGTAGACCTATTTTGGTCAATTATTATTGTTTTTTGTAAATCAAATTGTAGAACAATTCATTTTCTAAAAATAAACGTTTTAGCACTTAGTACAAGGTAAACAGGTACAGACTTAACGCAGTTTAAAAGTTTTATAGAAATCAAATTTAACCCATTTTCCCATCAAGCACCACGTTTATTTAACTTATTACCGGACAGTACAAACCTTTCAAAAACTGTTCTTTTTATTATTTACTTGCGTTAATGTTCTTCTGCAGAAAAGTGCAGGACGTTCTTATTTAAATCTTTTATTTAGAAGTGTAGTTTCAATTTTATATTAAAAATGCTACAATAATAATATAAATATTGTTATATATGTATTTTTGAAATTGAAGACAATTCATAATTGGTTGTATTTTTTATATGTCATAGTGCAGCAGAGATTTATCACATTTTTTGTTTTATGCCTATTTCTGCTGCATTTTTCTTGTTAATTATTTGATTGAGGTTAAGCCTAAAACAGTCAAGGTCATAGGGTTATCTATTTTTCTACAAACGTGTTTTTAATTAATTTTCAATTTATTTATATCGTGTTAATTATTATTACGATATAAAATTTATAATTTTAAGTATATGAGACCCCCTCCCCGCGTTATAGAATGGATATTTTCGTTCCCACAGTGGCCAAATTATTAAGTACGACTGTGCCAAACCCGAGAGATCCTAGCTGGGTCTACACCTCAATTCATGTAGTCTTATGTTAGACATTATCTTTCCAATCCAGTTTCTCTTGAGCAACTCTTGTTCTCTTCCGACGCTGACGTTATAAGAGTATTCGATGGCTAGGGTTCTTTGTTTTATGTTATTTCTACTTTTTATTTTAAGACGATGATGAAATGATTTTTAGCGTTAGAGAACAAAGAAAAAGAAGGGAGTTTTGGATGTTTAGACGAGACAGTTTCTAAGAAAAATTTCGTCTGCACTACTATGTTTGTATATATGATGTATTTGAAAATATTATTCCCATATTGTATGATCTAAACCATCCACTGTTCATAAGAAATGTGTACAGAAAATGTAAAAAATATTAATAAAATAAAAACATAATTTCATTAAGACAAGAAGTTAGATATTGTTTTTTAAAGTAATAGAGTTGTTGCAGTGCCATATAATCTACTAGACTTGCTGTTGCAAAGCCACTAAACAATTGAAATTCAACATAGAAAGTTTTTATGTCTGTTGTATTGCGGTAAATGGAAACCTCGACATCTGTTTTTGTTAATAAAGATATAAACTGAATGCTGCGAAGTTCCTACATTAAATACCCATTGTGGTTTCCATACAACACTTAGGCTATTAGAGCTTCTCTTCTATCTTATGTTCAAAATACATCTCCTTAATTGTTGAAGAGACACTTAAAATTAGTAAATGTTTGTATAGTTGAACAATTTAAAATGATTTCTAACATACAGGATGGTCCAAAGAAACTTAATAAATGTTTTTTTTTATTTATAAAATTTAGTGTTCAAACCAATCATTAAAAAGGTAATTTAAAAGGGATTCTTTTTTTAAACTTGTTGAATTATAAATTGATATCAATAATGTACAATACTAATTTTCATTACTGTTGAGACCGATGGTTCTTGGTGGAATTCCATGTTTAAAGATAATAAAACACAATTTTTTATTTTATTAATTTTTTTTTGTAATATCCACTTTTTATTAGTTTAGCCGGTCAATGGTTTCGCCTGCTAAGGCATTGACGAGGCTGTATTACAGACTGATGAAAAAAGAAAAAAACAGAAAACCTTAAAACTAGAGGGTGGGAGTTAGGATACAATGAATGGAAGGTTGGGGAAATACCCGGCCTGGGCAATGACCATAGGAACAATATAGGAACAATGCCCAGGCCGGGTATTTCCCCAACCTTCCATTCATTGTATCCTAACTCCCACCCTCTAGTTTTAAGGTTTTCTGTTTTTTTTCTTTTTTCTTCAGTCTGTAATACAGCCTCGTCAATGCCTTAGCATGCGAAACCATTGGTCGGCTAGACTAATAAAAAGTGGATATTACGAAATAAATAAAAAAAAAAAAATTAATTTAAAAAATTGTGTTTTATTATCTTTATGTACGATACTATCTGATAATATAAAACCCTGTTGGAACTCTTGGGTTCAACTGATATGACGTAATATTTCACCATGTTGGATTATATATTATATATATATATACTTGATTTGAGTACTTCCTCGATTCACTCAAATTGTTGGTGCGTTTTTTAAAGAACAGTTTAACTATTGGATAGATCGCAGGAGTGAGATCGAATGGCCTTAATTTTCTTTTTATGAAATCATTTTTATGTGGAAAATATATTTATGTCTGCGTCACAAAACCAACATCTGTTGAAGATTTATGAAACAGAAAGGACCAAGATGTCAAAGAATCACATAAGATATATTTACAAACGTTCGAGATGAGCTTAGGTAACGATTGTACAACTTCGTAGGCATATAGTGATATTAATTTGAAAACAATGTATTAATTTATATTTTTAACTAGAATTATATTACGTATTTTTTATATATCAATAATCATGAGCACGAGAAAACAAATAGCGACAAACAAAAGTAGTATCCTTGAGACTGTAAATGTCTCATAAGTTAGTTGGCACAACAAACACTTTACTCGGTGGAAGAGTACTTGGAGTGTAGTTCAGTTATATATATATATATATATATATATATATATATATATATATATATATCTTTATATTGTTTGTGTGTTTTATGTTTGTTCTTAATATGACATAAATTGTATTTTATAATTAAACTCAGATCAAAGTACTATTAATACAACTCAAATTTATACTGCACCTTGTTGCATATATGTGTACCTATAATGAGGATAACTCCCAGAGCAGCAAACAACTAAACCACGACCACCATAAACAGGTTTACCACCAATTACCTAAATGAGCAAAGTATGGGGGAGATCTGGGAATGTCTCGCCTCCGATGGACCAATATCAAGACGACTGGAGAGATCCAGTGCCGTTGCTCTCTTTAGAACAACGACTGGGCACGACTACCTTCAGACTCATCTGCACGGAATCGGCCTGGCCCCAAATGACTGCTGTCCTCTCTGCCAGTCCTCCCGAATGGACGCCCTTCACCTTAGGACATGTACCAACCTCACGATCATGCCCGGTGACATCGCAACACGCTACTGGGAGGCTCGTCGTCTAATGGCCGAACTGCCAAGGACGGATGGCGTTGGATAAAGTAAAGTAAAGTATAACGAGGATAATAATGTAAATGTATTATATATAATGTGGATTTATTTATTAATATAATTTAGAGCATCTGTGACTTAGTGACCAATTTTCATGATTTAATGAGTTACAAATTTGTAGATAGAATAAAACTCGAACACAAGATCTCATAAAAATTGCGTTTACTTAGTCAAACTCGTTTCAACGACTAAGTCCCCATCCTCAATGATTGTTCTTAGTTATAGTTAGTTATTGTAGCTCATCACTGATGATGGCGACTTTGTCATTAAAACGCATTTGATTAATTAAACGTAGATTTATGACATCACGTGTTCGAGTTTTATTCTATCTAGTATTATTTCTTAAGTAGGCTCAATATTTATTTAAAAATTTGTAGGTTATCCACAGTTTTTACATGAAAGACAACTTCAACCAACTTTTTTTGGTTCTGTTTATTTCATTATTAATAATAGTAGAGTACTAGTGATGTGGGTGTTAAATGCAACACAAACTCTATTGTGCCCCCATCCACTTCTTCCAAGATGGGGTACTCCTATCTAGCCTCTCTAGTCCCAAATCCTTTACGAAATGCAGTACTATACATGAAATGGGTATTTATGTCAAATCTAACTCTTGTTATCTGTTATCTTACCAGACTTCTAGCCAAAAGTCTTTTAGTAAGGGCAGCACAAGAAGTGTGTTAGTATCTCTCAACAGTATCAATCTGTTATCTTCCCAAAACTGTAACCCTTTTTTGCATTGATGCACCGGATTCAGTTAATAGATAGTGTAGGATCTCCGTCCCCTCCTAGCAGAATCTGTAACTCCGTCATATTCTACTCTGATCCTTCTAAGTTGTTAATTAAGTTATCTTACTCGTGTCCCACTCCAGGCATATACTAAGTAAGTCCTAGTAGCGGGATTGGATGATTCTTCCTTTCTGGTCTGTAGGTAGGCTACTCCCCTTTTTGTTAGGCGCTTCTTCTTTCAGGAGTGAGATTCCTTCAGAGTAGCCTGTTAGATATTTTTTGTCTAGATTTGTTATCACTACTAAGAACTATAGACAAAGCGGAGGACTATAAGCGGACTCCATTTTATAAGAAGTATAATATCCCGAAAAATCTTTTTGTTTTTCATTTATGTCTCCATGTTTTCCCCATGAGGAGGCTGTTTGCAGAGGATGTCCACTGGAAAATGATCCGCCAACCACCACCCTTATATATTTTAGTACCAAACGGTTATAAACATGTAACAACTAAAGAAAATGATTCACTTTTTGTTTTTATGTTTGAGATTTAAAATGAGATATAAAACCACATATTCTATTTTTAAACATATAGTGCCCGCATCGTATGAGGGGGCCAAAACTATCTTTAAAGCTATCTTGGTTTTTAGACTATAAATACGTTATGGTTGTCATTTTAGTTTGCGCTGGTTCAATGAATTGTTTTCCTTATTATTTTTCTTGTCTCATCCAAGCCCTTAACATTAATATACTGTTTGAACACATGTGCAATTTGAAATTTACCTCCTACCCTCTAGCCCCCTGATGTGAAAACATTGAAAAACGAAGTTTCGTAGAAACATCCCCTCAATTAATTGAATTACCAAAAGCCGAGTTTAAACATCTTAATTAAAAGGGGGGATAAATATATCCATTCAGCTACTCTAAATTCACAATATACAGTGGTGGAAATATCTGTATTGAGGCACTGTGACCTCAAAAGAGTCGTGTTTAGAATAATGTCTGCCTGGGTCTCGAGACCCCCCCCCCCAAATTATTCCAGAACACGAATTTTCTTTAACTGTAGATTTGACACCTTGTTTCGAGTTATAAATCTTCACATTTCACTTAAACTGTAAAAAACAATACTGCATCAGTCAAAAATAATTAACGTTTACAACAACTGTGTAAGACAACTCCCCAATCGGCAAAAATGGAATGATGGTGATCATTTGTTACATATGTTTGGGATCAGAGGACCTGCTTTTTAAAACAAAATCGTAATAATAGTAAAAAAATAATTTAAAAATTTAGAATTTTTAGTTTCTCTATATATGTATCATTCGTTTGTGCAAACAATAATTTTTATAACGTAAGTATACTCTTTACCTAATTGTAACATGCCCACAGGGGTTCCCTAGAGTGAGTATAGACTTGGCAACCCAGAGGTGTTCTTATACCTTGTGATATAACCTTTTAAAACAAGGTGATATAACCTTTTATAACAAGGTGTTCTTATACCTTGTTCTTACACCTTTTTTCGTGTGGTCTTGGATTTCGTGACCTCTTTCCTGTCAGGTCTCTTTTGACAAAATCTTGTTCTCTTCTCTGATATTGACGATATTAGAGTATTCGATGGTTAGGGTTGTATATTTTACATTTCTTAGTTTATATATATATATATATATATATATATATATATATATATATATATTTTTTTTTTATTTATAAGGTGCTTTCACCTTTTAAAACCAAGAAAATATAATATATTGACGTAATGTCAAAACACATATTTTTTCTAATCATTTTGAATTAATTGTTCTGTAGTGTAGGCCAAATGATATTAACTGCCATTATCTCAAAAATAATATTGCGGTAGTTATCTAAAAAAACCGCCTATAATTTTTAATTTTTTTAAAGTTCTGATTTCTATTAAATAGGCTTTAACGAATACGACGAAGTTTGGTAATAAAAAAAATGAAAAAGCAATGTGATAAATAATAAGTAAAAGAAAACTCAATATCTGAAATAATTTTTTAAAACGGCAATAACCTTTGTCTGCAGTCATTTAAAACTCTATATCAATGAATTATGATGTACGTTTGGCCCGAGTTTCAGACACATCGATCAATTGAAGGCTTTTTTTTTTAAACATGACCTACTATGGACGCCCACTTAATTGAAGCTGCCGACAAACAAAATGTATGGAAAAGATAAAGTATTTTAATTGCTAAAATAAATTATGAAAAAAAGTTGCACTATCTTTATTACACACTAACCAAACAGCTGTTGAAGTCATTATGGTACTTACTCAGCCCTATCATACAATGTAATTCAATCAAATCATCTAAATGTATTGCTCAAAGGTTGATTTCTTGTGGCTTGTAGGAATTGAAACACAGTTTGTAGTTCAAGGGGTATTACCCAATAGAGTAAATTTGTTGAAAACCGTTGTTAAACAGGGTTTTTTAATCTTGTAATTGTACACGTCAATCACTATATTATCGCCGACAAAACATCGTAGTTGTAAATATATTAAAAAAGGATTCCACTATCTTGGGTTCTATTAGTGTATCGGCCCTGGTGGGTCTATAAGCTATGCATATGTGAAGGAGCCACCACTCCTTACCCTTGTATAGGTTAGTTGGACCTGGCGGATCTTGAAACTATAAGAACATCACATTTTCTTGGGAAGTCAAGGTTTCAAATTAAATTTTGATAATAGCTTCACTATTTCTCATCGTCGAGTGTAGAAATTGGTACCATTACATACAGAATTGAAATCTTCCTCTAAACATTGTATACTGGGTAAGTGATAAACGTTAATGAACAATGAACCGAGTAATTTAAAACTGTATTTCAATGTACTTTTGGCCCGAGTTTCAGATAAAATGATCAATTGAAGCTTAGTTTTAATATAACAACTAAAACTCCCTCTTGTTTCAAGATGCAGATAAACAAAGCGAATGGAAGAGATAAGATATAATATTTTTATTGTGAAAATAAATGGTGCATAAACATAGCGATATCATTTTTGCACACCCATCCAGAAAGCCAAAAATATTTCGCTCCCATCACTCCAAGAGTGTCACTATATTACTTATGTCCGAGAAAGAAAAGGAGAAAATATAATTATGTTTATTACAGAACTTTCCTTGTATATTTGTTTTTATTATAAGTTGGAATTGATGAGTATCTTCGTAATTTTTTTTTTTTAAATTGAGTACGTCATCTTTTGAAAGATATGTATGTAGTTATCTTTCATAACTACTTATGTAGTTACTATATTTCATAATTACCCCCCCCCCCTTCTAGCGGAAAGGGGAAAACCATTTCTTATCCATGGTGTTTGCGTAGATATAGGTTGGTAAGGATGAATATAATAAAATGTTGTAGACATAACACACTAGTTTGAAACAATATTCTTCAGATTTCACCAAAATTTGGAAGGATAAGAATACAGTTTCTTACAAATTTCTTTACCAAATTTTTACTAACCACTCTTAATAGGGAGATGGCGATCAATACGATCTGTTTGTGTCTTTTAAAACCTACCCTTTTAGTAAAATTTGATAAAATAGTTTTAGCCCGTTTTGAAAAAAATAATTACTAGTTTTGACAGAATAGTGTGTTCACTAGTTTTTTACTAAAGCTCCTTACAAAATTTTATAAAAATGGGTACACTCTTTTGGGTTACAGATAACAGTTAACAGACATACAGAAATATATCATTCCTAAAATCTCTGTTTTGATATTCAGAAAACCTCAAAATGGAAGTCAAAAACTTAAAATTACTTTATTGAAAGATTTTTGAGTTACTTGTGTTTCTTTCTTTATATTCAACGGAGAAAATTTGTGTATCATTTATTTATATCTAGGAAAATATGGTAAAATGTTGCCACAATATTTGTTCTGTATTAAATTTATCACTGGCCTAAATATGCCTACTTCAGATATGAATGGTTTTATGACTCTATTCGGCGTTGATGACTTTTACCGCACTGCAGTATGGAATTCACAAGAACATAATATATTACAAGTTTATTAACACTAAAGACAGAACATAAGAAATACGTTTCACAGAAATCTAATAACAGTGGCTTGTGGGATTTATTAATTTCCAGCTTGCAGATACAATCAAGTACAGTATGTTTAAAATGTCAATTCGTAATGAGAAGTTATGTTTTTCGCATTAAATTTATTATTTAGAAATTAGTACCTTCACATGAGGTGTGCAAAGTGTCATCCTTTGTATTGAGTTATCTAATATGAACTTATATATATATATATATATATATATATATATATATATATATATATATATATATATATATAATCTAGGAATATAATTATTATCATATTTTGATGATTCTACCTAGACTGGATCTTTAGCATCACTTTTTTTAATACCGATCTCCACACCTGCTCTTTTTTGTCCAGTCTCCAATCAATTCCCTTAACCAACATACCCTCCCGGACATCAACCTTCCATCTTCTCCATGGCCTTCATGGTTTTCTTTCATTTTATATTATGTATTTTCTTTTTAGCCATTCTAATTCCCTCCATTCTCACCACGTGGGCAAACCATTACATATTTTCCTCGCAGTTGTTTCTTTAAGTGATTCAACTAAACCTATGTCAAGTGTCTTCATTGCTTATTTTATTCTTTATTGTATTATTTGTTATTCCTTAGAATAGAAAATTGTATCTGTCCTCAGCAGCCTCTTCAGATCTATTTCGTACACGTAGATGTCTCTGACATGTGTTAGTATTAGTTGTTTGTAAACATTTCACAACAATGTTTTGGTTCCTTTCCCTATGTTTCGTCACCACTTTATACTCCTAACCATGTTATATCTTCACCATGTTTTAATACTAGCTACTCTGCCGTGCAGTTTATCCTATCTCTTCTTGTATCTTACCATTGGAGATGATCTTACTTTCTATATAACTGCATCTACTCTTATCAAATCATTTCCTTCCAGGGCTATTGTCTTTTTAGTTCTTTGTTTCTATTAACTTCACACCTCAGGAGATCACTATAGTGTGTACGGGTGTTGCAATTTCGTACTGTATCTATACAATATTCCATGCAGTCTTAGGTTAAATCCCTCTCTTCATATTTCCTAACTGGTCTCTCTTTATCAACCCTACTTCCCTTCCGACGCTACAATTATTAGAATTATTGTGGCTAGGATTCTTCATTGTATGTTTTTTCTTTAAGGTTATTTACTACCGAGAAGTTTTTCGCCCTTAAAACAAAAAATAAAAATCTATTCACCTTTAATATCATCTTTTCTCTAAATTAATATCCTATGTTCTTGCGATTTCCGTTGTTCATTTACTTAGTTTCTCTTCAGGTTATCTTCCGTTTTCTCCTATGTAATGATATCATTTTCAACACAACTTTTCAACCTTTTACATTTTGGTTTTGTACACATCTTTGAAAAAATTTATTTATTGGATTGTCTCTTTAAGCTTGCTTATTTTTGTGGGGGCGATTATTGCACTCCGATTCATGTGCACCGATTATTTAAATCCACCTCTTAAAACCAAATTTGACAATGTCAAATCGGAAAAACTCCGTCCTATAAAGAAGTCTTGAATTAACGACATGGAACTCCGAGAAGCGTGTTATCTATCAAAATATTGTTGAATTGAATGCTGAAATAACTTCCTATTATAGAGATGATCTGTAAGGTGTATAGACAATATCTGAACACTATGTGTTCTCAGAGTTTGAATTATCATCAAAGAATATCCGTCCTACAATACGTATAGCATACTACAGGTTTTTTTACAGGATGTAAAGTAAACTCGTGATGATACTCAGTGGTCTGGATTACTGTATTCTGGGAGTTTTTGTTATAAGAAAAGTTTAACATTGCGGATGGCAGTAATCGTAAACATTGTAATTGATCAATTGATCAAATACATATATACAAATATATATTTATATTTTATATATTGTAATATTAGGCTTCTGCCTTCCCCTAAATTTGTACCTTGTTTTGGTTTTGCATATACAATTTTTTCCAAAACCAAAACGAAATTTAATTTTTTTTCAAAACTGCCCAGCAATTTCGGAACTACGTTATTTGCAGTCTTATAATTGAACCTCTGTTCTATTGTATTTCAGTATTTATCTTCCGCTCAGTAAAGTTCTAAACCAAACATCTACTTTTATCAATTGCCAACATATTGAAACGGTGAATATGAATATCATTATTTATTAATCTGACTGTAATAGCAGAGAGGACCAACAACGACATGCGCACAATCTCTACTTGCAGAATCGACGACTAGAAAATAATTCTTGAAAGCAATCTTTAAAAACTTCACATGATACTAATATTCAAGATTTCATATAGACAATTGTATATTCAAATGAATTTTTAAATTGCAATGTTACGTTCTGATGTGGTATAGAGAATGTTAAGGGTTGGGTCAATAAATCATTGTAGAGATTTTTGAGGATATACGTTTAGTAATCCTCTGAGTGCAAAAAAGTGTTTTTTAAAGAATGGTGTATCTTTCTCTATCTGGCGTCTATCGTCTGTTATCTATTCAGTGCTCTACAGCCAAATGATGTTGACAGATTTTAATTAATTTGGTATATGGGTGTATTTTGCCATATATCGACGGTAACTCAAAATTTGAGAGTGGCTTTCATAAGGGAAAAAAAATATATAATTACTATGTTAGTGCTCTTCGTCTATTACTTCCTTTAACATATTTTCAAAAAATTGATGACTATTAAAGTACTATATAACAACGAATTCATTGCAGGTTGTTACATACATTACAATTGTATGTTTTTTGTACATTTAACTATAAGCTAATGAATCAAAGATACGCTCTACTCACATCCAATCGTAAACCAAAGTTTCTAAATCCGAATTAGAAACAAGTGGCCTACCTGGACATCACAAGTGACCGTACTGGGGCTGTCACTCCTCATCCAAATAATTGGCGTCCAGCCCATTGTAATTCGATTTCCTCTTGCCTCCCCTACTGTGATTTCTAAGGCTTTCCCTTCTACGGCCATTAGGTGATTTTATTTTTGTGTCTAGCTATGCTTCCCTCTCCCTCATGTCTTACAACCAATATTGATTTGTACACGCACCTCCAAAACCAATCAGCAGTAATAGGGCTTGTAAGCAGGGGAGCAAACGAAATTATTATCTTTTTTTACAAGAGGATCTTTTAAAGAAAATATATTTCCAATTTCCTTGTAGCATTTTACAGTAATTTAGAAGGTAGAGATAAAAGAGGAGCAGTGGAACTGACAATGGGGTTCAGTGGATTGGGGAAGAAATGATTTTTTTTTTTCAAGTAAGAAACAAGTGAACTTTTAAAAGATGTAATGAATTTGTCACTTTCTCGCATATAGAGAATAATATGCGTTGGATAAAAAAATAATGTTGAGTTGTTTTTAGTTGTAGTTTTGAGTTTAAATTAGTGGTTTTGAAATTATATTTGTTCGGCGTCTATCTGAGTATCTGTAGTACAGTATACGCAATGTACAGCCCAAATGCATGTACGGATTTTATTATTTTAGATACCCCCCCCCCCCAATTAGGTCTTCTTGTCATAAGAAAAGAACAAAATCAATATTTTCTCAACGATTTTGATTTAATTTTGCTGAAGAACAGACTTTAAGTGCACAAACCAAACGTTTTAGTCCCCCATCTCTCAGATATTACTGATTCGTTAATTAGAAGTTAACAAAACTAAAAATATTGTTTTTTTTTTTAATTTGTAGTTTCTCAAAATCCCCTCTACTGGTTTTACATCAAAAGTCTCTAAGGATTCAAAAGAGACCTACTGGTTACCATATCCCCAAAAAATGTCGGTTCGGGAGTTACCTGTAAAAAAACAAAAAAAGGTCGTCATGAAACTGTTATAAAATAAGTAAATTCTCAAAACAGACTGAATTTTATTCAAATTTAGTGAAAAGCGAAGATTAAAACCCACTGACTGATCACGAAATCTCTGGATACAAGAAGTCTAGAGCTATGAATTTTTTAAGATGTTTTGGAGTAGAACTCTAGACGCGTACAAAGAAAAGGTTTTGAAAATGTTTGACTTCGAGGGTGTTTTTTACCGCTATAAAAAATCAAACCCACTGACTGATCACGAAATCTCTGGATCTAAGAAGCCTACAGCTGACTTTTTTTTACATGGTTTTGGTTAGGTTTGTAAACGCTTACTAAAAAAGGGTTTTAAAAATGTTCCACCCCAAGTGTGTTTTTTAACCCTAAAGCAAGTATCATATTTTTTGTTATTTATGGATTGATATAAAATTGGTGTGTTTCTGAAATTGGGCATAATTTATTTCCATAGCACCACTATTAGGGTTGTCCATAGCACCTCCATTAGGTGCTATGGAGGGCCGCCAAAAAAAATCTTTATAAAACTACCCCAACTATCCCCTGATGAAACTGTGGTCATCAGCTAGTCATATATAAACCTATTCAAATTCAGTAAAATGTAACTGATTGTAAAATTCGACTTATAATACACTTAATTAGATACGAATTTGCAGTTTTCAAATGCGCTTGGAGTAGTACTAACCCTTTTACAAATTGTCAAAAAAATAATTTCGAACTCGAACCTTCCAAAATAGTTAGATATTCGTATAATTACGACTACTGCAAAAAACTTTTAGATGTTGAAGAGAAACTAACATGGATGGAGACCGATAAAAGTGATAACATGTGACGAAAGATTAAGTTATATAACCCATAACAATCACTCCAGTAACTTAAGGTTTCTAGGAATCTTTGTGATTAAAATATCTTCATGTTTTGACATTAAAGGTTCAACAATTATTTAATCATTATGAATTTTTTTTATAGATAATTAAAAGACACAAAGAAAATGGACATGTGCCTCCTTATCATCAAACATTTGATCACTGTAATTTTTTTTTTCTTCTTCTTATCTAACTCGTTTTTAGGAACTAGAACAATTTGGTTATTAAGTTTCACTATTTTCACAAGCCACATACAGAATGGATGCATATAAAAGTGCTTTTATTTCCCAAACACAATCAAACAGAAGAAAATATAAGCATATTTTTCAGAAATAGTCTAGGGTAAATAAAAATAGATGAGGATTTATATATTATAACGGTTTTGATACATGTTTACATAGTTTTGAAATGTTTATGATTTTCTTTTTTTGTTTAATTGTGTAATTATTTATCAATTTCACTTTATTTCTGAAATTTTTGTATTTTAATTGTAGTATTATTTTAAAACATTACAAATTGATATTTATATTTAATTTAGTTATACTTAAGTTTTAGTGTCAACAGGACCGATTATATGTTGTCAATCATTAGAATTTTAAAAGCCAAACTTTGCGATTAGTATTAGTACATGCACTACTGTTTTGGTAATAACTTTTTTCCTCCACTCCTGGAAGTGGGTGAGGGGGTAACTTAATTATTTAAAATGAAGTTAGTGGTTTTCGACACCATTTTAAAAGTGAATCAAAAATGTTGAATTGAAAACATGATTCCATTGAGCTATAACTAACGTTCAAAACATAACAGAGCCCTGGAAACACATTTAACATATTGGGATAAAACAATTTTCAACAAACATATTTTTGGAGTTTAATTCTTTTTTAAGTATTTTGATATGAGGAATATCAAAAAATGTATACTAAAGTATTTATTTTAACTAGAGAGACATTTTAAAACTTTACTTATTTATTTATTTAATTGTTCCTACAGAAAGACACAATTATCCACATTTAAAATAATCAATAATATTTTTATAACAGAATTAAAACTAAAAGAAAAAACACCGTACAATCAAATAGTAGGAAAAGCTTGCTAGTATTACCATTACAAAATAAACTTTAAAACATATATTATATATATATATATATACCAACTAAATTAAATAAATCTTTATTATTGTTGTTATGCCCCCTTTTTTAGCAAACGAAAATGTAAGAAAAGCCATATCAAAACGTAAAATTCGATCTGGAAGGAAGAACAACAGGTAAGCTCCTGAAGGATTTTCCGAAATTTATGGGTGTAAACATGTAAAACACTTGAATAGAAATCCAACTAAATGTTGGTAAAAAATGTTATGAAAGTATACTACATTTATATTTTTGTTTTATATTAAGAAGAAATAAAATTTGTATTTCTGTTTATGACTTAGTATTTGCATGTTAAATATAAAGTTGCAGATAAAACATCTCCAGGTTAATAAATAGGGTCTGAGCAAAGTCATTGTTGATTTAATAGACAATAAGAGACATATTTCTTCTTCTTTGACTCTTTGTGGGCCTCATCCACAATCAGGATCCAATCTTCTATGTCTGTAACTACATCCGTCAATGGTACTAGCAACGTCATCTACACAAGGTCTCTTTTCCGCCCTTTCTTGGAATTGGTGAAACACTTATTTTAGCATTCTAACAGGCAATCAGTTTTTTACCGTTCTCTCTACATTTTAATACCACTTTATTATCAAAGTCTTCACAAATCAAACTACCCCCTGACATTCAATAAAATCATCCACGTAAGTATTATTTATCGTTTCCATTCATCGTCTCCTCTTACAAATTCATATATCTTTCAAATGCGTCGCTTAAAATAATCTGAGGGTATTTTCATTTGATACAATCAGGGAGGCCAAGTCTCTAAACTAAAGGTGATAACTGGTTTAAAAATGATACTCAATTTACAATATAAATTAGACAAAAGAAGTATTAAATCAAAATAAATCTATACTATGCCTAAAAAATTTATTTTTAATGATTTCTTTATTTGTAAATTATTAACTTGATTTATAATCTGCTATGTGTCTTATGAGAATTTTATTATTTTTGTTTAATTTCCAAAAACCTCTCCGTCATCATTTCCTCTAAAAAAAAGAAGAAGAGAAGATAAATTAAAGACCCGTAGCCCTCGAAAATCCTAGATTTTATAACGTCAGGTTCGGAAAACAAGAGTTTATCAAGGATGAAATGATAGGAAATATGTAAGAGAGAAATTTCACCCAAGATTACATGAAAAATGGTGTAACTCCAGCTAGGTTCTAAGGGTTATCATTCCCGTACTCACTTTAGGTGAACCCCTGAGACTGATCTTATTAGAGAGAACTCTTTTAAAATTTGACCGGCAGCCATTTTTATAGACTCAAAAAAATAAATGTTTCATTTCACCATTTTTATGCACTCATTAAGACCGTTCAAAATGAGGTATCACACGACTCCAATTAAGTTATTTTGGTTGGCCCGATCTCCCTTCCACCCCACAAAAAAAACGTCGTTATAAAATATGTTATACAAAAAATAAATTTCTAAAGTTTGTGTTTATTATTACAATTACTATCAAAATACTGGATCTGGCACTTTATTATTACACTGTATGTACTGCATGTGTAAATGTACAGACACAGTGAGACAAAAATGGTGTCAAATTTCTTCTTTCCTTATGATCGGTGAACATTTATAGTCGAGATTTGGCGTCCTTCAAGGAAGATTGCAGTTGTTAAATTGTGTACAATAGGAAATTCAATAATTAACTCCCATTGTAAACAAGTTGATTGTAGAATCATGTTGATAGTATCCAAGTCACTATTGTTTTAACTAACAATTAAATTACCTTAATGGTTTCCGCCAGGTGACTTCTTTTTTAAAACACTTACGCGTTTCGAAGCGTGTGCTCCATCTTCAGAGTTCTTTTTCTTTTCACTCGGTTGAGATCGTTACACATTGAAATAACACATAAAATCACACGGACATTACACATATATATGTTTATTAATTTATACATCGATTATCATAACACGACACTTGCGATGCGCATCACATCAATGTCCTAGGGCAACTAACGTCTCGTATTTACTGTATGTTTATTTAAGATTGTTATCTTGGACCTTAATTGCCGTGTCGTATATCGTGTTGGAACCTAGAACCACTACATATATGCAGAAAGGGGAAATATATGGACGCGATTGAAGAACTTGAGATCTATAAATCATTTAAGTATGACTCATACAACTTACTTAACGACCAACTATACAGCTAAATGAGCCATATATTGATACCACATGAAACCGTGTGCTAATCATCAATAAAATATTCTAAGCCTTCAAACCAGAACCGTGGAAATTATTATGCTAAATTATAAATTTAAAACGACTTCCAAAGATTTACTATATGTCTTTACATTAGAAGGTTGCTCACCAATTATTTGAGTTTTCGTGATCCGGTGACGTATTTTTCTGTAGTAGGTACTCTTCACTAATCAGCTTGATTCACTACTGCACCCTGGTAACGTTTTCACTTCCGGAAGAGTCTCTCCCTAGGTCCAATCCCCTTCTTGATCGATTGACCTTATTTCCTCTACCCCAGGATCTTATATATTCATTAGTCATTTGTGATCCGTTAGTATGTTACAAGCCGAGCAATTACCTAACTTTTTGTAGTCTGTGGTAATGTTTGTTTATGTTCTGGTGACTATTGAAGGAACTGCCTAGTTTGAATCAAACTTAACCTTAATTCTTAAATCCTAACAGCTGATAGGAAATGTGAAATTGTATTGGTGGTTCAAATTTGTTTAAAACAGTTGTTACACAGGTGTTATGAACTTCGTAATAATATACATTGCTACTTTCTCGAAGCAGCAAGTTTCTAACGGACCTTGCAGTTATATATGTTTTAAAAGGCCTCCGCCTTAATGGACCTCCGAGTTGAACATAATATTATGTGATGAACTATCATTTCTGTGACTCGGCACTGCCAGACCTCATTACATTTTCTCGTCAGATCAGTGTTCGTATTTATATTTTTACAGTAACTTTGTTATTTGTCATAGTAGAGAATATGTGGTGTTAGTACAATTATTTAACGGAATTGAAAACAGTGCATTCTAATCTAATTTAGTGTGTTATAAGTTGTATATATAATGAAAACAATATTTACAATGACTGACATTTTAACAATACATTGTTCTGAATTTATTTTAACATGATTACGTTATAGTCACCTAAATTAAATGTGATTTTGTGTTCTTAATTTTTCTTTCTAATAACTTTCTTAAATACAAACGTCAATGACTACAACAACGATCACGGTGACGCGTGGACCGCATGTCGATAATCCTAAACGTCATGATAAGATAAAAAACAGAGGTTGAAATTTTTGAAGATTACCCTATTCTTATCCTACGTAAGTAAATTGTAAAGTCAATTAATGTTATGATTGGTGTTAGGTTAGGTTAGGTTAGGTGATGTTAGGTTTCGTTAGGATAGTCAATATACTTGCTATTCAAACTTCAATAGAAAATTACAGTTGTAAAAATAATCAAATGAAATTACAAGATTTATACTTTAAAAGTTTGAAACTATTTGAATAAAAACTATTTTTAAATAATTAAAGTTTTGTAAAAGTGGAAAAGTTTAAATTTATGTTGGACATTGAATTCAGATTCCGCGTTTAACGATTTCAAGTGCATCCGGTAGAGACTATGAAACTGAAGTTCCAGAATCGTGGGCTGTACATTGCTATCAAATAAAAATATATTATCCTCTCTCGAAGCAAAGACTACTTACTATTAGATACGCTCTGGTATTAATATGGTTGACATTAGAAACTACGGGCAAACTTGGCAGACTTTTTGGGTGGTTAGGTTGGTAGTGAGTGGTTTACTTTGAGGGTAATTGAAGTTTAATTAAAGGATTTCTCGTCAGTGTTTTGAACGACTATATTGAGTTACAAATGTGTGTTATAATATTTGGTTGGTGTGACATATTTTCCCTTTTTTTCTTTCTCACATATACGTAGTATAATGAAAGCTATTTGATGGCTCAAAACATAGATTTCTGTTTGTTTATCTATTCATTTAGAGCTACTATAAGTCCAAAAATGTGTTTTTGGGAAGAGTCTGTCTCTCGCCTGTGGTCTCTGTTAGCTCAAACGAGTGGACGGTTTAATAATCAATTAATTGTAGTATGTACACATATATTGGCTATACATCGTGAATTTTATTTTATTTTCGAAGACTCCAAATATGAAGATACCCGAGATAAAACAAAATTATAATTTTCTCATTTTTGTAAAATTTAGCTAAAAGTACCTATTCAAAAGGTATAGGTCTCTCCAAATATTATTATTCTTTAGTTAATAGTAAAAAAATAAAATAAAAAATCTATGGGGCTGTTATAAAATAATGATGTAATTTCTGCACTATAGAAATTTCGAATAAATCTTGGTGAAATATGAAGATTAATAATCCAAACAAATATGTAAATTTCCATTTAATAAAAATTACCTTTAAGGAATCGTTTTTAAAATACTAAAACCGCCATCATTTATACTTGATTTCTTCTTATAATATCTGTAATTCAGTAGAATAAAACACAAATGAAGCATGATTACACTTTATATAAACTAATCAATATTACATTGATAATATGGTTTGATCTGATATTTACAAGATTTGTGTGTATGTAAACTAATACACGAAGTTTCTATAGTATAAATGATCTCTCGTTATCAAGTGTAAAAAAGAACATGAAAGAAAAAAATACCAATATAACATAGAGAAATTTTGAAAACAAAATTAAGTTTATAATCTAAAACAAATTCATAACTAAAACCTAGGCTTGAGCAGTCAAAGCTAAGATATTTACCATAATTTAAGTTAGCACACATTTTTTTCATCTTGTATCTACCATCATTACCATTAAATTCCTTTTTTTTTAATGGAAATGAATCATTTGTTAAATGCAATTACTTTGGCTTTTCTTGGCCAGAACTCTGAACTAATAGTTTTTCGTTGTTTTTATTGAACAAAAATGCTATTATGATTCATCGTATAAGTAATAGATGTACCACCTTAAGTGATAAGAATTTTTCGACCACTTACTGACGTAATATTTATAAAAAAATCGTTATAAAATTAATAACAATCTTAGGTTTAACTTATTTTATATCATTTTACTCGAACATTTTTATATAACATCTATCTTTTCTTACAAATTAAATATTTCTTTTCCTGATGAAGCTTTTTTTAAAGTTTAAGCGCATTGAAATAATTCATTCCTCAGAGTCCAAAATATAATCACCTTACTAATCGTTTCTAATAAAGTTGTTAGTTTAAATATATATAAATTTACAATATTTACCCAAAATAGAGATGTTAATATTTAAAAGCAGAAGAAAGTAACAAAATTATACAGTTAACTACACTCCATAAGCACAGTGTGACCGGTAACAGTTGTTTTCAAAACAGAAATGTTCCCAAAATAACCAGTATAGAAGAAAAGAAAATTATCAATTATGACGCTAAATTTTTTATATATGAAAACAATCGTAGCTATAGTTTAGTACTAAAACTGAATATGATTGGTTTCCACTGCTTATCACTTATTGGAAATTATTTCTTTTAAAGTTAAAAACCTCGTGTCATAATTCCCTTATATAAAAAAAGAAGAATAGACAATAAAGACACCCTAGCTCTCGAATATTCTATATCATCAGAGTCGAAAAGAACAAGAGTTGGTCAAGAGAGACTGTGTCGGGAAAATGAAAGAGAGGTATCTAACACAAGACGTAGATCCAGTTAGGTCTCCTCGGGATTGCCAAGCCTGTATTCATTAAAAAGTGAATCTTTGAGAATTATTGAAGATTTATAGACACGGTAATATGGGTTCAACTGTTAATGTTTGTATTATTATTCAGTTTATACATTATTGACGACGTTTTATTCAAGGAATACTTAAGGTCATGTAAAATTTTCTGCCGCCGTATTGGATCCTCCATTTTCAAATTAATTATAAAATTTTATTTCAAATTAATAAAAATATTTGTGTAAAAATAGTGTCATTTTTGAATTACGTCTGTGTGTCTAGTATGTTGTGCCTGACGTCTGTTGTATGTTATGTGGAGTCCTCTACAGTCTAAAGGTTGATCGTTTTAAAAAGATTCGGCCATATATCAAGTTCTGTTAATTTTATCAATAACGCAAAACTTGGAGGATTTTATTCACATAATCCTCTAAGAAGTCAAACAAAACGAATATTTTATCGTTCTAAAACTGCCGGTTCCTGAGTTATAGTAAAAAAAAACCAAAGATCGGACATGGGATTATAAAAATCGAGCAGCAGGGTATCTCAAAATCTGCTCTGCCGATTTCGTTCGTGTTTAGGTAAATGTGAAGATGAATGACCCAGACCCATGTCGCAAGTAAAAAATATTTGATTACGAAATAATGAGCAAAAACTAAAATTAACTTTGACCGCAGTAACTAAAAGTTCGATTGGATTCGAATACTATATACGCTGATGACGCATAAATGGACACGTGAAATAAGTTCAACTTTTATTTTAAGTATGTAAGTATTTTTTTTCAAAGAAATCATCCGTGATTCATTGTCACTTTTTAACAGATATCTACCGAAGTGATGATTATTACGGCTAAGGATTTTGATTGGTTTTCATGTGGTTTTAGTGATGAGTGAGTGAGAAAGATTCTGCAATTTATTTGAACTTTTCATTTTATTGGCTATCAAGGTAACCTAACCTCAAAACAAATCGTTTGATACTTTATAACAACAACAAACACTGTTTCCTTGGCTACCAAATTCGTACAGAGAAAATTTGAACAGCTGATTATGTTTTATTCTAGTTATACTTATTGTCGCTTAGAGCAATGCCGAGGAGCTATTGTATTGATATATATTTGAACATAAATATCTTAGTCCACAGATTGAATTTCGAAAATCGTGCTTCCTCACGACTTGGGTCTAAGTCTGTTCTAGTTACATAGAATATTTCAATAAAATAGGTTGCATAATTCCTGAGAAACAGCATAAGTGACACAATCCGTTTTGAATGTTCGACAAGGTAGCTTTGCTTTTACGTTGTATTATATCGTTTATTGAAATTTTCATTCACCACTAGTACTCTAAGAAACATAATAATAAATTGTAGTGTGTATCGAAATTCAATACCTAAAAAAAGTCGGAAGTAAATTTACGACCGCCTCTCCAATTAAAAAATGCTTCAACACTTCCTGCTATCAGATAACCATTACTTTGAGGACATATAGATGTCCTTCCTTGGTGATAAACTGAAGAAAGAATTACTTCCTTTGTGGGTGGAGTCGGAGACCACCCCTAGGTAGAAAGAATAAACAAAATAAATCGAAGTTTAAAACAAGTTCAGAGTCATGACAAAAAAAAATAAAGCGCCGCGTGAAACACTACGAAATGTCAAAGCATTTTATTTGATCCGAGTTTGGGTTATGGGGATCTCTATAACTGTCACAAGCATACACAGGTTGTCGTTAACTTGTATTTTATAGTCCAACCTACACCACTCACAAGAAAGGGTGTGGTCTGATACAAGGGTAGGTTTAGTTCAATTATACAATTGGTTGGTCTTTTGTCTTATTTTTTTGTTCTTGTTTTAATTAAAGTATGGGGAAGACAACACAGATGAAATGCTGATGTTATAGAATTCAAATTTTCAACGTGGAATTTTTATCAGTATTAAACCGAGTGAATTTAAAGTGGTAAATGAATCTACAAGGATATTTTAAAGAAATTAATAAATTTTGTTTGAATAAAAGTGGGGGGAAATTATCTACATACAAAGCATAGTATTTACACATTTTTTTCGAAAGGTCTATATTTTACTTTAATATCGTCTAAATAAATACTAGTAACTACAGCGTGATTTTATTTTAACATTATAATTACTAAGCAAACAAATCATATACAACTTAATCAAATCTACATAATAACTCTTTTCTATTCAAAACAGTTGGCAGTGAATGTAATTGTTATTGGATTTCACTGTAGGGATGTTTATTACTTTTGTACTGTTAGACAAATTTTACCATTTAAATTGGTACATATATTTGATTCAGCTACTTCATCAAATTAAATCATTTAAAGTTGTAACGTTTGGTAACCTGTTGAAACAGTAACGTTATTGAATATTCTCAGAAAATCTCTTTAGCAATCGGATATTTGAATAACGTCATTGGGTACAACGGATTTTTAAATTACTGTGTTCAGTATTAGGTAAAAATAGGGCTTCCTATTTTCAAGCAAAACTACGGAAGAAATTAATTGTGATAACTGCATTAAAAATTGTTCTGCCGTTTATTTAATATCAACTGACGAAAATTTTTAATCACGTTTCAGCGTAAGAATACTCATAGTTTTCAAAGTTTGTTGAAGGGTCTAAAATGATTGTATCTCGTATGTATTACCAAATTTTGTTTTATGTCAAATATCCACCGTAAATTAGTAGTATTGCAATAATATAAATCTTATTACCCTTCACCCCTGTTAAACTACATTACAGGTTATATTTATAATATAAGTTTGTTTCAACTTATCCAGTAGAACGTTCAAAGATATTTCAAATTAAGTTCAGCCTAACCTTAGAAGCATAAATGAAGTGGTAAAAGTACAAAGTAGATGCTAATTCTAACATTAATAGTTTTCTCTATTTTTTAAGTAATAATAGATGGTTACATATATTCTTCAATTAATCAACTTCTTTACACCGCAGGAGATTAAATTTGAATCCAACCAATCTGCTTAGTTGTATTGTTTACTACGAATTGAAGAGAATGTGGGAATTGACTCATAGGATTAAATTGTAATGTTTTTAAACACACTGGAATGCGTTATATTTGCTTGGGGTTAAACTAATTAATACGGGATTAGAGTTACGATAACCTATGATAGGCATTCTATAGGAGAACGTGTTTGCCTAATCCCTAAAGAGATCTTAATTCACATTACAAAACCGTTAAGTGACTCATATTGGTAACCGTGACTTCATGGCCTCACAACTCAAATCATGTACTTTAACTACGAGAAGTATTTAATGTTTTTGGTTATAAGTAACGAAATTAGTAAGTTGTGTTGTAGCACTAACCACGTGTTTAGATAAATTTAGACTTTATCTTAACAATTGTCTTGTATATCAGGTGAAAGAACAGTGTTTGCGAACGGACACAAATACATAATACATACTACGGATTACTAATTCAATTCTCTTTTATTATTTTTTTTTCTTTTTTACATGGAATAAAATAAATTTCCCAGCTGTCGGTTTGAACAATTTTTGAACAACCAGTTCATTTAAATTTGTCCAACTCCTCTACTGTTTTGTAACTTGAATTGTTCCATTTATTGCAAGCTGTTTACGTCATATATCTTGTTAAGTTGCAGACTGTTTAATTATGGTGTCTTTATATTCGTACTACATAAACTTTTGGGGAATTTTACAAATTAAGGATATTTGCGTGTTACTCTAACTTTTTCATAATTAGCTTCGATATCAGAGTTTTCAGGACAAACATCGTTTAGACAAAATAAAAAACTTCCTGGAATTTTTGGGATATCCGAGTTTCTTCTCCATTCTTTCAGTTTAGTCAATTTGTTTAGCGGATTTCGTATCAGTTAAATATTTGGACAAAGGGGAGGGAGAAGGGATCAAGGACCTGGTTAAAGGTTAAAGAAATGGCGACTTTAATCTAATCCCGCTCTATACCTAACTACCCAGACTAAGTAACGGGATGTTGTACTCGGTGTGTAATATTATTGTTTTAAGTTATCCAAAATAATCCCATGTCTGGTAAAATCTAGGTGGACATTGCTCTATTTCAGTGAATAATACAAAATAGTTCCATCGTGTAGACCTACGGTCGTTGGCGTAAATATATTAAAATGATCCCTTAATTTGTAAAGTTAAAATCAATTATATATTATACCTGTATTAATATGAAGGGTTTATTTCAACAACTTTGAAACTATGACCTTAAAATCTCTCTATTAACACACCCAAGAACATATTAACAATAATTACTCCATCTTCGTTTAATAGTGGAAAATATAATTAATTTTCAATTATGGCCAACAATTTCGCAAGTCAATCTTCATCACAGATGGGAATTAATTTAGCAGAAGCGTAGTTTATACAAGGGTTGGGTAATCTGTGCTTTCATAATAGTTACAAGAGGGTAGTTGGGGGTGGGTGAAGTTTATTAAACACGCGTTAGCTTATTGCTAACAGACACCATCTTGGTAAAGCAACAGGACTAGGAATGGTATTGGATTCATTTACAAACATATTGTTGTAGCAAGGTTGTGTCATGCATTATACAAATCTAGTCGTGGGTTCGTCTTTATTCAGATGTGTTTTGCATGATTATGTAATTTTTGTAAAGTATGTACTGTCTGTCTTTGTACACTAGTGGTTCTGTGAATAGTCCTTGGAAGTTTTAATACAACGGTTTTGTAAACATTCTGTCTATAGTGCTAAGTGACAAAATCTGCATCAACTTAGAAGCTTCAGGAAGTAATACAGTTACTGTACATTTGAACAAAACTTCACTCTTATGGGGGAAGTTATATTCTTTATAAGTGACTTTGATCTTACATTGTGGGTTACCATTTATTGGGTTTAAACTGGTAGTAAAATTATGCTGTACCTATCGATTTATATAAACCTCGATTGTCGTATCTTAAGAAAATACCTGTACCCCACCACTGATAGTACTCGGTGGCTGGTGACCCAATACGTTGGAAATTTAAATGATCCAACATCTGTCCATATTTGACTCTGCCATTATGTACACTTTGTGAAGAAATTTATGACGATATATACGGTTAGTCATAGCCCATTTTGAGGCATAAAATACTTACCCCATGTCTGCCAATACACCATAGAGTACCCATCTTTGAAGAGAGTAATCTAATTATTAATACATTGCCAAGTTTAAACTAATTACTAACTATTCAATCGCACAATACAATAACTAGTTAACAAGAAAATGTGAACTTGGCGTTACCTATTCACAACGCGACTCAGTTAAAATGATAAATTAACAAGTTCAATTTTGAGATTGGGCCTTTAGAGTAACCCCGAACTCCATGACCACGGTTAATTATGCAGCCTTGGTGAAATTTAGAATAAAATATATAAATAAAAATTTAACACTACACTACCTTAAACGTACCAACTCTGGTTACCAGTACGGAGCGATCACTTCGCCCAGTTCCAATCTCAACATAGCTGCAGTTCCAGTCAACGGTTCGCTACCAAGTGAAATTAAAGTGAAGTTGGCCCCCGAGACAAGTTACACCGTCACAATTACTAATATCACATTCTAAAAAATCAATAATACCAAAATGTTTGTTAAATTATTTACAAGTTCCAAAATGGCCTAATAGTTAAAAGTCCATAATTTATAGAAATATTGTTACCAATAAATTTTATTGGGTTCATATCGGTGACATTTAAGCAAAATTTGATCAAATAGTTTACGCCATTTTAGAAAAATATTAATTTTAATTTTGGTTTTTGAAGATTACACTAAATTTTTACCTATAACTAAATAATAAAATAATTCTCTATTTCTCTGTAGATAGGTGTTTAGTCTATAATAAGTTTAGTATTAATTAATATAAGTTTAGAACAATCATACATTATTCACTAAACATCTACCTATAGATTAACAAAAGAAGGACTTATAAATTCGCACACTTCCACGGGCCCCCTTTAACCCTCCTACATTTATATGATTATAAATAGTTTGTTTTTTTCACACTCCATGGAAATGATGTGACTGGTGAAAATTTAAAATTATTTTGATTCCATATGTTTTTTTTAAAATTTAGGCCCCTAAATGTGTTAGTCTAAGATAATATCCCCCAAATTTTAGACTAATGTTAGAAGCAGCAATAAAAAAATTAATGTTTCGGCACAAAGCCATCATCAGGTGATTATTAGAGTCAAATTTGCGCATAAATTATTCATTCTGCCGACTTTTTCCGATACATATAATATTTTTAATATGAAGTGTAAATGGGATGTACAATGAAAAATTGTATATTTTTCAAAATTTAATAAAATTATAGTTGATATTCCATAATAACGTAATATGAGGGTAAACCACTAAAGTATACCTAATTAGGCTAAAATGTTTATAATCAAAATTATCCACACAATAATAGCTGTCCGCAAGTAGAGGAATTCCTTTTCTGACGAAAAATAGTGGTATTCGCAGAGTTGCACGGTAGTATTAATGCATTAGTAAACTAATCTTTCCAATGGCCAAGTATTTATCTAGGCTCTAGAGACTGTGATCAAAACTCGGACAAGGAGTTACAGACTAACTCAAAAACGATAAAATATCTTCATAAATTGAATACCATGCAGTATAGATTGTTTATAAAACACTAAGAAGTGTGATGCCACTTAATCAAGGTCTATTTTAAAATAGCACAAGAGATGGAAGTATATTTAAAAAAATAATTATAGTATACAATCTATGAAATTGTAGGTTTTTAAATTATATTAAATCAAGACATAATTAGCACATACAATGGAATTGTTAATAACTTATATTAGAGAAATCATATTTCAATGTTACTATATCTTAAAACAGCCTAATCAATATAAGTGTTTCTACCTTATATTAGAGAAATTCTATTTAATTTCAATGTTACCATATCTTAAAACAGTTCAAACAATGGAAGTGTATATACCTTATATTAGAAAAATCATTGATGAATATTAAATCTTTAAAATTGTAAAGTTTTAAAAAAATGTTAAACTCTTTAAGAGACATTTATATTTATGAATATTTTGTATTTCGTTTAAAAACTGAGTATGGTTGAAAGTTTGTACTTAATGTGACAAGAAATTTTCAAATTATGTATTTCTTTTAAAACTTGGGGCGCTTGAAAGTTGAGACTCTAGTATATGTGACTGGTTGAAAGTTTGGACTCATAGTGTTGTACAAACACCAAACAGTCCAAATTATTTTAAATTATAAGTTTCGGGATTATAAGTTTAATTATAGTTTGGGGATCTTTAGAATACAAAAATTAACTCATATTATTTAAATTTTTGGACCCATATAACAAAGTATGGTAAATAGATATTTTAGTTAATAAAGGTAAACATTAGAAAGTTTCGGTTTTAGAAACATCATCAGATAGTTTTTTATAATGTAATATGTACGTGTGAAAAAATATAAAAGGTTTTGGCTACCCACTATCATCAGATAGTTTTTATAATGTAGTTTATAGGTGGGGAAAATACAAAACCTTTCGACTACAACACATCATCATATAGTTTTTATAATTCAGTTTGTACGTGGGAAAAGTACATAAAGTTTCGGCTACAAGACATCATCAAACAATTTATATAATGTAATTTGTACATTTGAAAAAGTACAAAAAGTGTCGGCTACAAGACATCATCAGATACTGTTAAAATTCAATATTTGTGCGGAAACTATCCATTTCCATGAAAAACTTACGTTTTTGATTGTGTAGTCTCATATATAGGGGCCTAAGTTGCTAAAAAAAATTATGTCCTTTTTGTAAAAATAGTTGAAACTGTGGTTAATCTGGTTACCTTGAGTTGATAAAATATGTTTTGTAAAAATAAGAAAACTGGTATAAAGCTACAAAAACATTGTGAGAAACTAATAGAGTCTATAAATTCATAAGTTGTGTAAAACAAAAAAATACCCACTATGTTCTAATTACTTTTTATCAAATTTGTGTAATAAGAAGATAACATGAAAATCTCTATATTATGGAAAAATAATCAAAATTGAAAATTTCAATTATATAGCCAATATAATCACATAAAAGTAGAATATTTTAAGTAGAAGTGTGAAAATTTTGAAGCCTTTCTGTAGGTAGGTGTTTAGTATATGATTTATGATTATTCTAAACTTATAATAATTAATACTAAACTTATTACCAACATAACACCTACTTTCAGAGAGACAGAGAGTTATTGAAAATAAAGATTATATTTTACAATGGATAAAATACTTTTTGTTCTTTAAAATTCACAAAATAAACAGTCGTTTTCTTTCCCTTAAGTTATCCCAATTAAAGTCAGGAAATGATCTTTTTTCCTCGTCATATTTTCTGCTTTATGATTCTAATATTTCGTCTCTTCTCACCACCCAACATTTCATTAAAATAAATTTCAGGATTTTTAGTTCGACGAGAATTTCTCGCTTCGCTCAATTTTAATAACTAAAGCAATAGACGCAGACGAACGCAACTGTGCTTCCATCCAGACATACAAACAAAAGAATCCTACCTCTTTGTTTTAACGGGCCCTTTAAAGTATTCTTTTCAACGGGTCGTATATTTTTAATTCGTTTTAAACTCCAGCTTAGCACAAAGACCAGGATCAAAATTTCACTCGGAAGATCAAACGATGTCTCCAAAAGGTTGGAAACAATTTAGACAAACTACCCCCTCCCCAACACCTTTCAGTAACAAGAAACTTGTAAAATGATTTTTCCTGCTTCAAATTAAAGAGCTGTTTTTGAGGTAGCGTGTGGATGCAGAAGACTTATATTAATATTTGTCTGCTATGAATACCTAAACGCTGAGGCTGGTTGGTTTGCTTTGTTATTAAGGGTAGAAAACGGGGGTGGGATAGTCTTTCTTTCCACTTCCATTTAAAAATGTAAACGCTCAAAACGTTTTTGAAGTGCAGCTCGGTCAATGGTGTGTTACTTTCTCTCGGAGATGTTTTCTTCAGTGGTTTCGTTCTTTTATACTTTGTATTTTTATTTTACGCAAGAATGGATAAGTGCTGCGGTTGAAAGAGTTGACGATTTTGAAAAAGATGATGGATGCTGTGAATATTAAGAGTGTAACGTGGTTTATTCTTAGCACAAACTGTAAAGGATTCCTGGTAATTTTATATTTTGTTTTCAAACAAACATTCTAATTTTGAAATTAACAACCTACAAATTTTCTTTATCTGCAGTAAATGTAATTTTATTGTATAACAATCTGTTCTGTAAATATAGTCTTTAGGCTACATTATTAAAATTGTTGTTTTTTGGTTTCTGACATACCAGTCCATAGTTTTTTTTTTTTTTTTTTTTTTTTTTTTTTTTTTTTTTTTTTTTTTTTTTTTTAAGAAGAAATTGAGTATTTATGTGGAGGAATTCAAGATAATTTTTTTTTAACTTAAATATTTTTTATTGGTATTTTATTTAAAAATAAATAAAATAAGCAATATCACTACTTGGGTTTAGTTAACAAAGTAATAAAATTTTAAATACGGTATCTCAAAACGTTTCTAACGTTATTTTCTTATTTACTTTATCTTCTAACAACTGAAATAAAAGTTTTTTTGCCGTTTCCTCAAAACTATTGGTTTTTGCATTTTGTGTTGAGAAAAATCAGGGATGTTAACCTTAAATGAAATCAAACTACGATATTGGAATAATCGCAAAAATCAAAAAAAAATAAAATATGTTATTAAAAAGTATATTTCAATCAAATGATTTACCCTTAGGGTGCTTTGTATAAGGGTACAAGCAAATCAAGCTAATTTTTTTTATTTTTTCATATATATGTATCATAATCAAATAAACTAAGTACAACTAAGGACAAACTTTATAAAAATAACCACCAATTAATTGTTTTAGCTATCATAACACCAAATTTCAAAATAATGAATTCTCAAAATATTTACCTCGTCGTAAATGATAAAATATATCAAAATCGGTCATCGAATTTTTGTGAAATGTGAAAATGTATAATTCGAATAAATGTTCCAAATTCAAGTAAAATTCAAATTACTGTTAGTGAGTGATTTGGAAAATGTCGAAGTTAATTCTAACAATTTGAACAGATGTAAGAGCAGATAACTCAGCTCCCAATGTTCTTTTCTCTTTTTAATACCCCAAAAAAATAACTCCCGAACCAGAATATTAGGGGAAATGAGGATCAAAAAGGGTTTTTTGTAAATATTTTATTTTATAAACTAGATGGTCAAGAGGGGGCTCTGTAACGTGGCAGCTAAAGTGCTTAAAAATATACCCTATAATTTTACTAAATAAAATTTATCTGATACAGACGCTTAAAAGTTATAGACCCTTATCTGTTACAGACGATTATCTGTTACAGACGGTTATCTGTTATAGATGCTTATTGTTACAGAAGTTCATCTGTTACAGATGGTTATCTATTACAGACGATTAACTGTTACATAAGCTTATCTGTTACAGACGATTACCTGTTACAGACGGTTATCTATTACAGACGATTACCTGTTACAGACGCTTAACTATTACAGAATATCATATTGAAACTTGAAGAACATCATTTTGTACATCACAAATTTTAATTTTCATTGTTTGTTTAATGACATAAATATCATACAATATTTACAGTTTGCGTTAAGGTTTGACATACATCAACAATATCCTTCAACTCTATCAACCAAAAACATTCATCCATCCTTGCGTAGAAAAATTCGAAATGTATTAAAAAACTAAAGCACAGAAAAAAACTTCTCCGAGAAAAGTAACACACCAATGACCGAGCTGCAGTTCAAAAAAGTTTTTGAGACTTTACATGTTTAAATGCAAATGGGAAGAAATACTATCCTACCACCGCTTTCTACCCTTAATAACAAAAGCAAACTATTCAGCCTCGGCGTTTATATATTCATAGCAGACTAATATTAATATAAGTCTTCTGCATCCACACGCTACCTCAAAAACAGCTTTTTAATTTGAAGCAAGAAAAATCATTTTACAACAAGTTTCTCGTTACTGAAAGGTGTTGGGGAGGGAGGTAGTTTGTCTAAATTGTTTCCAACCCTTTAGAGACACTTTGATCTTCCGAGTGTAATTTTAGTCTGGGCTTTGTGTTAAGCTGGAGTATAAAATGAATTAAAAATATACGACCCGTTGAAAAGAATACTTTAAAGGCCCCATCAAAACAAAGTGGTGGGATTCGTTTGTTTGTGTGTATGGGTGGAAGCGCAGATGTGTTCGTTTGTTTATATTGGTTTAGTTATTAAAATAAAACAAAGTAAAAAACACGCGTCGTACCTAAAATCCTATAATTTATTTTAATGAAATGTTTGGTGGGGAGAAGAGACGAAATATTGTTTATGAATCAAAAAAGTGAAGACGATGATGAGAGATGACTTGAGAGTTTAAAGGTATAATTTATTTTCTACATCTGAATTTTGTTTCTTATGGCACGGAGTACATAATTTGTGATAAAATATCTGTTGGTTTATTAAATCGTGAATAAGTTAATCAAAATAAAACTTCATGACCACGATTTGTTTTTAAATATGTTCATTTTTTAAATTCACTCATTATAATTTTATTATTTGAACCACCCAAATTTAAAAAAAGTCCCTAGAAGCTCAATTAAAGAGGAGGATAAGAGAATAATTTTATATATTACTTTGTCTCTTCTAAAATAAAAATTACTCAGATTAATAGTTTAAGGCGAATGACAGACACATTTGTTAATACTCAACATCCAAACAAAGATACTCGTAAATGTTCGATTTGTTAAAACACGATTTTATTCCTTTCTAAATATAATACGCAAAATGTAATGCAATATCATACATAAAACATTGTCCCAATATATCATGTTTATTAAGGGATGTGTTAAAACAATTTTGTTCCATGGAAAATTGGCCGAATACGATTAAGAATAACAATTGATTTCTTATTATGATTCTTGTTATATCCTAAACCTAAATAATTAACTTGAGTACGTTCTGCTGCCATTTCTATCATTGCCTTAACGTTAAAATTTATTTATGTAGCTTATTTTCAAATGAATACTGAAATAGCTTTAGAAAATGGTGCTCACTCGAAGCGCACCAATAGACAAGAACAAGAAAGAATGCCAAGATATTTGTATCCCTAAAAAGTCTAATACCGCGCTACGGCAATTACTGTGTTTAATCATAGAATAAATATTGTTCAATCTAAATATTCTTTCTGGCATAACAGGTACAGACTTTTCATACATTAGCTCAGTAGGTTGTCTTGACAATTCATAATCGTAGCAAGATATAGTCAAGAGGTCAAATAAAGATTAATTCTTCTAATACTACTTCGTAATAGTTTTATGTTTGTGTTGTGAGGTGTCTGCTACCATTAACCTATCTGATACCAAGTTCTGAAAGAAGTGTTGAACTCTCACCAGCAACGTGGTCACAAATGAAAGCTATCCTACATTCCACAATTTTGGAAAGAGACAATGGATGAGGTTTCACAAAATTTACGTTTATTTAATTAAACACGTTTCAATGACAAAGTTGCCATTATAGTTATAGTTTTGATATTGTAGTTCATATATCACTGAGGATGGCAACTTTGTCGTTGAAACGCGTTTGATTAAGTGATTAAGTAAACGTGATTTATGTGAGATCTTGTGTTAGAGTTTTTTTCTAACAAAATATATTATTTAAAATTTGAAAATAATTTTCATGAAAATATTTTTCTGCATTTGTTTTATTTACTTAAGTTTTGTGTATACATAAATAGAGCAATTTGTTTACACAGTTCATTATTTAAAATTCCACCTAAGAAACGTACGTTTCACACTTTATTTATATTAATAATCGAAAACAATTTACAGAATTAAAAATCTAAAACATTTTCACAATATCCAAATCCTAAATCATTCCACACTCCCTGTAGAAGTTACAATATATCGTACCGCCTTTGAAAGGGAAGTCAATAAAAAAGGGCTGCACAAAAGCCGGCGCTCTTGACAAAATTACATAAAGTGAAGTTGGATAGTTGGGCCATGTGGTGTTCGGGGTATAGATAAAGCCATCAAATCGTGGTTATAGGCTCGTTTGGTCTCGCTGATGGACCCACATTCTCGAAACTGTCTTTCCCACACTTGTTAGACCTTAAGTTGACTCTACAGCTTGGATATATTAAATATCATTCTAAATCAGCTGTTATAGGAAGACATTTTTTTTTCTGGTTGATATGATATAAATTGAAAGAGTCATTTCGTTGTAAATCCGTCATGGCGTCTGTTTTGATATATTAGATAAGATATTTTGGTAGGGGAATTGTGATGGTTTCAATATTTTATTTTTAGATTTACGTGGGTTTTGTTTGGTTTTTCTATTTCATTTGAATATATCCTCGGTGCAGAGATATTTGCACGTTGATGTGCACAGATATATTTTTTCAGAAATGATATAATTTTACGCCTTCTTATATATATATATATATATATATATATATATATATATATATATACACACGTAATATATACAATCCATTGTCATTAGGGGTTTGTGTGCATCTACCAACTGGGAATGATGACTTGGTCGTTGAAACGTCGTCTTGTATTTTTTATATGCAGAAATAAAGTGTGTGTTTTGTGTGGCACATTGTGTTTCCATTTTTATTATTATTGAGTTCCACAATAACCTACAAGTGTAGCTCATTAGGTTACAGTTGATTATGCACGGTATATTGAGAACGTATTATGAATGATCACATACATAGATGCTCAGTTTATCGTGGAAATATCCGCTTAGAGTTCTCCGAGACCAAAACTTTTAGAACATCTGTTAATCATTTTGTCTGTTGACTGTCTGTCTATTTGTTGTATGTCTGTCTGTCTGTTTTCTATATATCTGTGTCTGACTGTCTCTCTATAGATATAACAGTTTATACATCTGTCTCCCTATCTACCTGTCTCTCTGTCTCATTATCTGTGTGTCTGTTTGGCTGTCTATCGTTCTTCTCATCTGTCATCTTTCTACCTGTCTTTTTCTGTTTCTCGCCATTTGTCTGTTGTCTTTATATTTCTTTTATGTATATCTGTCTGTCTGTTTATCTGTCAATCTTTCTGTCTGTTTGTCTGTCTATTTTCTGTCCGTCGTTAATATATCTCTTGTATCGCTATCTTTATGTTTGTTGTCTTAGTACAGATAGCCAGACAGATAGACATTTTTACTATCTCTTGTAATAGTTTGTTTGTCAAAAAGTTACTTTGTATAACTAAACGGCAATTTTTAAAACAATAATATTATTATAACCTTTGCCCAATAAGTCCTACAATATAACACAGTAGATAAATTAATAGAAAATAATTTTCCAAATAAATAATTATCCGTTTTCTACTATAAAAAAATAACCCTATAATTTTAAAAAAAGACTAATTTTAAACCTTTATTACTCCAAAATTATTTTACAAAATAAGTGATTTCGTAAGAAAAGTTAAACGCGAATATCCTGTTTATGGCATTACATTTTACATTTTAATATTTATTTGAAATCAAAGTATCTATCTCTCTCGTTATTATAATTATACATTTTGTTTTTATACCTACAACCAAGTATCACAGTTTTCTTCTATTCTCAGAGAAACCCTATTGGCTTCAGATAAAATCTAAAACATCCCGGATATAACACTGGTGACACAATAAACTAACTGTTTTATTGAATTCCGTGTTACCGCCATCTTGTTGGGAGTTACATAAAAAAACTAAAAGGTTTTAAACAAAATGACGGGAAAACGTGTAAAACATAACCGCTAATAAAAGTCCATTTTTATGGCCAGGCTTATGTTAATACCGGTCGACCTGTCACAAATATTGCACCAACATAACGGGGGATGACAAAGTGGTAAGTTAAGAGGGGGTGGGGAGTCAGGGGGGCTTTACAATTGCTCAGTCACAGCGTGAGTGTTGACAAGAAATGGCGTTTTTTCGACAGAGAAAGGAAATTGTAGATTAAATAAGGAACTAACCATGTTCGCCGGTATAAAATGTATGAATTATTCAAAGTCATTAATTATTTTACCTGAAAATGAAAACGAAATACAGCGAAATGTTACGACTTGGCAATGGTAAATCCTGCGTTGATGTATGGGATCGAATTTAAAACAGCAAGTCGTTTGTAAATTTTAAGGTTACGTCAGCTGTTTAACTTTTAAGCGGCCACTTTGCTGTTTCTAATTTAAATGTTATGACAGCTGTTTATAAATGGTTACCCATTTTATATAATTCTCTATATATTAAAATTTGCAGACACATTTTTATTAAAATCTGCGAAAAATTAAATTTGTTTATTGTCAGAAATAAAACAACAATAAAAGAAATTACAATTATACTCAATAAAATAATTTATTTGTTCAAAAGAACATTACAGCGACCACGTCATCATCTTCATTTGTTACATGTATCTTTTTGGCAATGCAACCCAATGTTTATGAACGTGTAACAACTGAGGATGATGACTTAGTCACTGAAACGTCGTCGTGAAAAAAAAATTATTGTAGAAAATTATGTGTCCTCCATTTGTTGGTGAAATATTTCCACAAGTGTTGATAATTTTAAGTGAAGCTATTAAATGTATAAAGATACTAGATTATCGTATATTAAATTTTTCAAGTCAGATTATTCTTTATTGTTATTTTATTATTATTTTCTTACACAGTATACGAAGCATATGGAAGTTTGCTAATCGTCCTTAATTTCGATCACGGTTTTATGACAGATCTTCAGGTTTTATGCCCTGGGGAAACCGAAAATGTCATTGTTATTGTCATTTGTGTTTAATGACAAATGTAACGTATGCTAAACAAATTGTGTCGGCAAAGTGGCAAAGTTACGTTAAGGTATAGCCTAGTATCTACCCTTTGGGTGACGTACTGACTTGGCCCAAGCCGATGCACCATAGGGTACCCAGCTTTGAAGAGATGGTCGAAACTTTCTGTTGGGTAGTGTATAGACAAATCAAAATCAGGTTTTTCTTACAAATCAATATTTCACAAACTAAAATTCATCCTATCGAAATAATCTAAGTACCATTGTAAAGCTAATGATCTTTACTTACAAATTCTTAAAATCAATACTTCCTGAATCGTAATAAAATAAATGTAATAAATCGCTAAACTTAGTCGCTAGAAAAAAAAACAGCAAAATATGCCCCATCCGAAGACAAAATTTACTTCATCTTTCTCTATTTGCCAGAAGTCAACTTTCCTATAGAACTACCCCACATCAACACTGTTTTTTAGTATTTTTCTTTCACTTTCGAATCCTAGTTACCCAGCCGGATGTTTACTGCTACGGACAGTCTGGGTTTGGTAAAAACGTATCCTGATCAAGTAGATAAAGAGCTAAGTGATTCACCGTCACACGATAGCAACCAAAACATGAAGACAAAAATTTAAGGTTTGGTATAAGGGACTAAAGTGATCTCATATAGAACACTGTTAAAAATCAGAAATATCAAATTTAAAATGTCAAAATAGCGGTCACTTTAAACAGTTTTTGTTCACATCTCGAGCTATTTATTCAACGTATAATGTATTAAATTAGATAAAAAATTTGCAAATTTCACTTAATCATGTAATGGTACAAACCCTACACTACTATGATGACACATATTGAACCTATTGTCAAAAATGTAATTTCGAACCTTAACTTCTCAATAAGCAGACCCCCATCTGTCCACCACGGAGATTCATAATTCGAAGAACTACACTAGCTAACTCTAGACTTTTATATGTAGTCTTGAATAGATAGCTTTTCATCTTTTTTGTTTCGTCTCCCTTGAATAACTATTCCTCTCCTTCGACCTTGATGCAATTATAGTGTTCGATAACTACGGATCTTCATTTTATGTTTATTTTTTCTTCTTTTGTATAAGGTTATGATTGCCGAGAGGTTTTGCATCTTTAAACTACAAGGAGAAAAACATATGTGCAAGGACCTTTCTAGGAACTGAAAAATTTTGGTGTTGATCCAAAAGTCCTCATAAATTTCGACAGAACTATGTAGTACGTAAAGGACTTGGAATTCGTTCTAGTCAGGTTAAGTATATGTCCAGGATCTTTGTAATTGCAATGGAAATAAAGTGAAAATAACCAAAAATATACTCCAAGCTTCTAAAAGCTCTAATGCGTTTAAAATCATTCGTACTCTTGTACAAAGTTGACACTATTAGAAACACTGCGGTTGCAAAATTCCAACAACTACTTGTCACTTTCTCTAGGCACTCCTTAGTGATTCATTCGTCTAGTGACATATATTCTGACCGCTTGTCAATATCCATATGGTTGGTGATTCACACGAACTTTTCTATGAACGTGACTAGAAAATAAATTGTTTGTTAGAAGCAGGTTATTTTTATTTGGATTTATAGAAAGTTTTGTTGTTATCTTTATGAAGGAATTTATGCCTTTTACATTTAACAAATGGAGAATGAATGTAAGTGAAGTAAATGTTGTACAAATTCTCATAATGCCATATTACCATAAAAGAAGAAATTTGGTAATTTGGAAGGTGTAACGCTACCAGGATCCTAAATTGAGTGTCCATTCGACTAATTTCATCAACTCAGGCCTCTCACTTTCTAGTTCTACTGGTTTCGCTCATTTTAACAAATATCTCCTACCTACCAACCTATTTTGTGAAAATTTCGTGAAATTGTATTTTTTTATGGAGATAGCGCAATTATGCATTTGCCTAAAATTTTATCAAAAGTGTTAGAGCCTGTTTTGAGAAAAACTAATATTCGTGCTTTCTTAAGGCATGCTAGTTTTTAGTTACAACGAATATATTTTAAGCTCATAAACACGAGCAATAAATCAAATATTCAATTAACTTTGGACATGGTACTTTTATTTTAATACTCCTGACGGTTAGCAATACAAGAAAACGTCATTGATGCCTTCACCCTGGAATAGATAAACATCGAACGAAATTCCATTTTTGTGCCAAAAACCAGACGTCTTCTTTGATTACATCTTTGGATTAATCTGTTTCAGATACAACGAAGTACTGTGTCGCCATTAAATTTGTTCTTCGATTTTATCAATATAGTCATGATACGTTTTAAAAAATCTCTCAGACCCCAACCAAAATAAGTTCAGAATTACTTTTATGCAATATTAAAATATTAACCCTTTTGACTTAAATTTCCTCGTGTTTAAATCATCGAAAATGTATTTATTTGTCAGAATTTATTGTTCATAAAAGTCATTTCATTTCAATTTAAACCTAGAAATAAAATATCCAGACAAAATTTATAAAATTCAAAGAAGAGATTTTAAAAAAATATGTGTGATATATAATAATTATTCTAACCTTTTTTTAAGTCTATCTACAATCCTTTTATTGCACTTAAAGTTAGCGGTATCAACAATCAGTTTTTTCACCATGTAGTGCATTAGGCGAAATCTGTAGTGTATTGATTAATCTCCAGTCATATATAAAATATAACCTCTTGAAATATTTAATTACAAGATTGGGCTGATATGATTGAGTTGAATATTCCGTTGGAAGTGAAATTAAATTCAACATTAAGAGTATGGTTTAGATGATTTATAGTGTCTTTTAGATTTCATTTCCTCGAATATGTTAAGGAGGAGTCCTTTCTTACATTTATAAATAACACTCTGGATTTCCTGTATATTCACATTGTGTTTTATTGGGTGTTTTTTGAAATTGGATTTTTGTTTTTTGGTTCTTCGTTTTAAGAACGATATCAAAATTAATTGTACTTTAACATCACTGGACATAAATAGTTTGTTCACAAATATATCAATCAAGAAAGTTCTGGAAAATGACGTCAAAAACAATTCGGACCTTAACATTGGAGCAATGCAAGGGTTATTAAAGTTAGTTAAGAGATTTATTTAGCTTTCAATGCAGAGATTTTCATCCAAAGTGACGATTTGGCGATGGGATCTTAACTGTCAATCAAGAATAAATACATATTTTCAGAATGTAATACACATCTGAAGAAACTAACATATTATTTAGATACTTAGATGAATTCTGTTTATTTAATGGCAATATTAGACTGTTGGAAATCTTTAAAAACTATTTCAATAAAATTAACCATAAAATCCAAATTACATTAGAAACTGAAGCGCAGAACTCTATTAACTTCCTTGATGTAACAATAACCAAACACAATAACTCCCGTAAACCAACAACCACTAACCTAACCTACCATTCATCTTCTAAATATACAGAATCACAAAAATTCGCAGCTTGTCACAGTTTTATCAACCGAATTCTCAACATTCCTTTAAGTTGTGAAAATTACAATAAATAAAATAACCATTATCAATGGCTACAATGGAAGAATGACAGAAACTCCACAAGAACAGGAACCAGAGAACAATATCTCACAGAACCCAAGACCAAAACCCCGCTAAGTATGTATTGAATATGGAAACAAGCTTGAGTAAATATTAAGAAATTATATACGGAATCACATTGGAATATAAAACCTGGAATATATTGAAAGAAGCAATTTCCCAATCATGAAGAATTGAAAATAATTGTGAATATTCAGTTATGTACAAAATAATTTATCCGGATTGTATGGTTTTTATAAAGGCCAGGGAAGACGATCTTTCAAAACTTCTTTCAAAGGGCGTGTTACTGAACACAAAAATGGCGGGTTCTTGTTGTACACAAGAACAAAATTCCAATTTACAAAACATCTTATAGACTACAAACATTCTTATATGGAAATACTGAATGTCATTCAGAAATGTAAGAAAGTGCAATCCTCCTCTACACTTTGGAGGAAATGAAATCTAAAAGCCACCACAAATGATCCAAACCATGTTCTTAGTGTAGAATTTATATTCACTTCCAACAGAATTTTTAACACTTTCATATCAGTCCTATCTTGTAAATAAATATTTCAATAGTTAATATTTAATCTAGGAGGAGTGGAAAATATGATAAATTTGCTCATTGTATTACTGAACTTCTTTGTAATAACGTTCACTTTGAAAATTCTTTCTTTTTTTTTAATGTGTTCTGTGTTTTGTTTCTACACGGTAACGAATCTTATTAGCTAATAGAAGGCATCTGTTGATGGAAATTTTATTGTCAAAACCGGTAATTTTAGGTCCAATAAATAAATTCTAGACCTATAAAAAGTAAGAATATATAATACCTGTCATTCATAATACAATCCTGTTGTCCTACAATAATCGTGATGTTAAAATATATATGTGGTTTAAAACAATAAAGTTTTTATCAGCTTAGGAATATAAGAAAAGCTAAAGCTTTATAAGCATCTTCTTTTAAAACTGAAGATGACTACGTAGTCATTGACCAGTCGTCTTTTTTCAAAAAAAACTACGTTATGAAAAATTGTATTTTCTCAATTGTTGTTTCCTTTTAACAGAAGCGGTGCCCCGAAGGGAGGGGGTTGCTATCAAAGTGTAAGAATCGCTCATTTAGAAAATTGTTTCACCAACAATTTTAATTTTCTACACAACAATATTAATAATAACCTAGGCAATGTGTCGGTCGTCAATAAGGCGGATTTAAACTTTTAGTTGTCATTGAGCTATACATTAAGCCTATAAGAACTTGCACATCGCTAACCTGTTTCTTAACATTTTCAAATATTAGTTACCATAAAAACCCTTTTTATAAAAAAAAAAAATAATAATAGCATCTGATTAAAGATAATAAAACACAATTATTTATTTTGTAATATCCACTTTTAATTAGTCTAGCCGACCAATGGTTTCGCCTGCTAAGGCATTGACGAGGCTGTATTACAGACATAATTGTGTTTTATTATCTTTAAACATGGAATTCCACCAAGAACCATCGGTCTCAACAGTAATGAAAATTAGCATCTGATTCATTACAACTAGAGTTAATTCGATTTATGTTTGGATTGAATCTAAAATAACCTAACCTATTCGATACACCAATGACTATAATTATTTATGTATTATTTGTTTTGTGCCATATTTGCTGTTATAAGATTAAGAAAATAACTTTAGTAAATTGACAGAAGCGAATGAAATAAAAATTTAACAAGGACAATAATAACGTGCAAACAAAACATGAAAAGATACATCTCTCTGCTTGTATGTTTTGAATTGTTTATACAGTAAAATAATATAGTTACCAAAGATTGACAAGACTTATGAGAGTTTCTTTCAGAAAATAAGAATTTAAAATAACAACTGTTTACTGTAGATATATTTTTTTAAATGAACAACGCTTATTTTCTGAAGTATAAACGTTAAAAAAATTAAATAAGTTGTAAAATTTTAATTAAAGATTTTATTTCCTTTAAGAGTTTTAAATAAGTAGATATTTTCTCCAAAAATATTTAAAATTGGCGAAACTTTAGGAGTGAAAACGAATGAGATAAACTTATTCTGAAAATCTTACAAAATTCGTAACTACAAACTTTTCTTTTTATATATGTAATTAAAATTTAATTCTTAAAAATGATATTGTGATTTGATACAAGTAAAAATCTTGAACAATGTACTAGTATATTATAAATTTATATATTCATGCAAATTATATATAAATAAAACAATTAATTATCCTTAATTAAACTGCAATAAAAATTCATTTGCTCAAAATTTTTACCATTCATAACATTATTATTTTTATTTTTATTCACCTTTGTCCCGAAAGCTTTACGAAGCACATGGGTTAGATTTTTATTTAATTAATTGTCAATATTTACGAAGTTCGTCCATAAAAATGGTGAATTTTCAAAGACGTGTTTGTTTCCTCTTCATTTATGTGACAAAAGTAGTTCAAAACATTTCTCTCACCAACTATCAAAAAGTAACAAATTCATTCAAAGAAAAAAATAAGTTTTTTTTAACAACAATGTTCTAATTTTCGAATGTGACGGTTTGAAATTAAATTAACCAAGACACTTTCCTCCAGTTTATAATTTAATGACGACCTAGTTTATTTGTTAGGTTATTCCAGAATCAAATTTTTAGGTCTTGATCCACCGGGTCGGATTTATTAAATTTATTTGTTACATTTAAAAAAGGATATTTTTAATTGCAGAATGTATACTTGAAAAATCTGTACTAAATTTTAATTCCTTCAAATTTCATAAATTTAACTTACTTTCCATGAACAACCCTTGTCACACATTATTTATCTTTAATTAAAGTGAGACAACCCCACGACACAATTAGTTTACCAATCTCATTGCTTGTACGTTCACATCTTGATAAGAAACAAAGGTCGTATTGATGAAGGTCATAGCTTTACACCCTGCCAGGGGGTGTTGGGTTCGACACCTAGTTTCACCGTTATCAGATGTCCGTTTTGTACATTATTGAGTTTCTCGGTGTGTGAAAACGTGTTTGGGTCTGTAATTTATGATTTCCAACACAGTGTGTGACCGGAATTATCAGATGGACGTTTGGTTTTGGGGAAGTTCATAGAATTGGTTTAAGCGCTATTGTTTCAGTATTAATCTGTTGTTTGCTGGGCAATCGGTGAGTTCGCACTATCAACAAACCGACCTTTTGTGAAGAATGCTTTATGAGGTAGAATTGTTTGGTTCTTTGACCGGAGGGTTTTCTAATACTGACAATATATAAAGGATATAGTAATTATTTATAAATTGGAATATTGTTGTAAATTATAGAGTTCGTTTGAATGACAATACGTTTTTAATATATTTACGTACAGTTTGGTTTTTCCTATACGAAATATAGAGAAAGTTTATGTAACACGTAATAAAAAATTAATGCCGGAAAAATATCTATTTTCAAATTAGCATAGCTTACTTCTGAATGTCCTTTCATTCCTTCGAAAAATAGAGCAGAAAAATGGTCTCCACCTTATCCTCTAAGCCGATCTTCCCTTCACCTCTCCCTACATGTTTCCCACACGTCCCAGCTTTGTTCACCTTTCGCCTCCATGTAATCCTCGGCTGTTCTGTCCTTCTGTGCCTCTGTAAAATTCACTCTACATGGAGCCTCACCTCATCCTCCTTATTTCTCTAAGTGTGTACAATCAATTCTCAATTCCGTTCGTTGGCTTTTGAGTAGATCGTTTACAAATTTGCTGTTTTCTTGCTATTCTGTGTTACCTTTTGCTGTATATGTATCTAAACAATGGGCAGTGTTGCTTTACAATTAGAGTATAATGGACCTGATATTTATTACAAAAATCCACATTTTCTTTTTCACTCAACTGAGTTGATCTCCATACAGGTATAAGCTAAGCAAAAACACTGTGTCATACACACCGTCTTCGTTGCACGTTGTTTCCATTGTTTGACACTAGGAGGGTTGTTTTACCAAGAAATGGTTTCTAAGAATTTTTCTGTAAATCTTGTAGTTTCAGCGATCACAATAGTGGTCGATTAAAATGGATACTCTGTATAGATAAATGTTTCGAAAACATTAATTAATAGTTATCTTAATGTAAATGTATGTGTTTCGTTTCATTTTTATTTTCCAAAATATAGAGTGAGGTCAAAATATGGATATTTTTGTTATTTACAGAATTATTACTTTTCAGTTTCCCCTGGATAAAAAAAAACAATTTAGAACGCCCGTCTTTCTTTCGTCTGTACAGTTCTCTACAACAGAAACGAATAAAACAATTTTGATAAAATATAATGTGTAGGCTTATTATTATGATCCCAGTATATGAAATGTACATATGAATGGCTCAAACTAGAGTTCAAATCTCAAGGAAAAGTAAATTACGGTTAAGGAATAGTAGGCAAAAAATGATAACGAATAGTGACCATCGTCACTAAAATCTCGATTTTAATCAACCAATTTACGCATAGGATAGGTTTTACGATGCAGATTTTGTCTCTGTTTAAATATATAATATTTATAATCAAATATATTTTTATTCATTTTCTAAAAAGTTAATAAAAATTGCACTCAACTGAGTAAAAAATAAACAAAATGAAATAAAAATAAAACTCTCACCAAAAATAGTTTTATATTTGACTTATTCATTGCAACGGTTAACTATTTGAAACACAGAAGCACAAAAGAGAGAATTGATTGCGGTTAGTAGGAACGCGGTGAACGTGCCCTTTGATGTTTTTTTGTTTTTTCCTCTATCTATTGAAATGTGAACAATAGTTGCGGTTTTCAGACGGGCTTAATCAAGAGCAGTAAACTTAACGAACCGAAAATTCTCTCCGCTGACGGTGCAAGAAGAGACGAGGACCGGCAATCAGCCCCTCGAGACGTATCAAAGAAAAATTATTTTTCAATCCCTCAACACTCCCTTTCGTTTACCCTCAATGGGTACGAGAAAAAAATATAGAATAAAATGAAAGAAATTTGATTTGAACTCGATGAAAAGTGCAAACGTAAATTAGAAAATATCTAATTCGATTTATTACTAAAGAGTGTCAGCTTTCATAAATATCTTCCCACAATCCAAGTCTACTTATATATTCGTCATGTTATATTCGAGATATTAATCAAATATATTCAATGGGAAATTACTCAGCGTATTACGAAAAGATTTCTTATTTATTTAATCTGGCTTCCGTTTCAACAAAACTTTTCATATTGGCAAAGAGAGTATGTTCTTGAAATCTTCTATTCATGAAGACTTATTCCCGGCGTAATCTATTCAATATTGAATACGTCTTATGTATTCAATTGAAGGTAAGATTGTTCACAGAACAATATCAATCTGTAATTTATAAGCCGTGGGTACTTTTAAAGCCTTACGTCGGTTTTTAGGAGTGATTACTGTCAAAACTGAATTTTAATTAAGATTAGACGCGATTTATAATCCCATTAAAAGTTGCTTTAACATTTACTAAATTCTTTTTAGAACAAAATAATCTCTCCTAACTTCTGTTTTTTTTTTAATTAAATTCATTGTTCTTACTTCCATAGAATATATATAACCTAATATATATATATATATATATATATATATATATATATATATATATATACCTTTGTGATACACTTGAACATCTTTAAACTTACTGAGAACTTGTCTTACCAAAATTGTTTTACTAAGTTCGCTCGTTTAAATAACTCGTCATTTGGTCTCATTGGTGTGGACTTATTATTTATAAAATAAACGCCTTCAACAAAATTGAAAAATCCCTCTCACTAAACAATCCCCAAACGAAATAGAAACAAACCAAAACTACTCTTCATCAAAAATGTCAGTTCGGTACTTGTAAGAGAAAATGAACCTTAAGCATGTTTTGGCGTAAAACGTATTTAATTTAAATGTAGCTCTTAATTATTGTCGTGGTTAAGGTTCATTGAAGTATCTTTGCCAATTATTCCTATACATAATAATTTTTATATTAAGAAATCAGTTAATGTTTGTCGTTGCCTATATGCAAACTCGTCTCGTTTTAGTAATAAATTAAAGCATCTAATTTAGAAATTGTGCTTTTTAAAAAAAAACCCCGAGTGTCATGAACCCAATTAATTACACAGCCATGATTAATTTGGAATTAAATATTAAAACCCAAAATCAAATCAAGACTCCACTACAGAGCACGACAAACTCCCGGGACGGCCGAATTACTTAGCCCAGTTTATCCAGCGCGGTGTCCTAGATATAGCTACAGGCCAAGTTTCAATCAGTTGTTCATTGTTGTATTACGTAACGGACTCTGTTCACGGAGGTCCCTTCAACTGCCGGTCACGAACTCAGTGACATCGTCGCATATTCAAGAACGTTAACTTTAATGTTTAATTATTTGGATGCTAATTATGTACGAAATAGGGGGAGGATAATCTTTATTGCGTTGTTGACCCTGGTAGCCACATATCTTTAATGTGATATTAAACTCATTTCTTGTGGAACAATGTTCGTTTTACTTCTCACATAATGTTTCCACGCAGTTAAAGAATAAAATTACAAAATAAATACGCAACAACAAAAACAGTTATTTTTTAAAACTAATTTTTCGATTAATATTCTACGCCTCATTCCCTATATTAGAGATCTCAATGAGTGGTACAGAACGAAATCCTATTGAATATTATTATTTAATCCGAGAATAGTGAAGTACAGTCACGACTCTTTCAAAGTTACAGTTCTCAGAGAGAAAGAAGTAAATAGGTCCGTTATCTTCAATTGTGACTTATTCCAATTTAGATTAACTGCCGTTTTCAACGTCTCTAAGAAACATAAACAGTATTTACCTTCGTTTATCTATCTCGGACGTAAGCATCTCACAATTCACTTTGCTCACAATAGATGAGCTTCCTGAGTCTCACGTATTAACTTGATTTAGGTGAGACACTGACTTACGGCTGAGTCCATGTCTCGAAATTCAATGTAGGCTTTACAACAAAAGAGTACAAAAGAGATATTACTTAGAGAATTTATTTGAAGTTGAATCTTTACTGTAATGGTTTAGATTCAAAAGCGTTGATTGAAAGATTAAATTTAAACGTCTTAAATTTTATGAGTTTTTAACTTTATTTTTTTATTTATTTTTTTAATAATTCAAAAAAAGAGGATAGTATAAAATTTAGGGAACTAAATTATAAAAACGGGGAGCTTATTTTTATTTTACATCACAATTTGGTAGCGCACTTACAATGTAATAAGTTTCTAAGGTATTTGATTTTTAAGCTATGGGAAAATTATTTTTCATATTATTTTTATAGTTTATTTTCGAACACTTTTATTTTCCTCTACATTTGTGAAGAGAGTATTATTAATCAAACAATTATTTTATGTTTATACTTTTTTTTTTTTTTTTGAAGACTGGTGAAACTGTTTCTTTAAAATTGGGTTAATACAGTTTTAGGATAAGAACAAAAGATAGTTAGAAAAACTCATTTAGAGGTTTAAGTAAAAAAAAAAAACCTTTAAGACAATAAAAAAATCTTCTCAACTAAGTCATAAAAACAAATTTTTATATACTATTATTTCAATTAGATTATTTATACCTGTAATACTAGTAGGCTAAAAGAATAACAACTTTTTAATTTTGATTTTTTCCTCAAAACTTTTAGTATTCAGTACATAAAAAAAAACACAAAAAGGTTCAAAATCAAAATAAAGTTGAATTATAAGTTTTTTCACTGGAGTACATGTGGTAATATTACCGTTTAATAATAAAAGAGTAATTTTTGTACATTAGTAAATTTCATCGTAAAATTAGCCCTAGGAATTTATGGAAGAAGATCTATTGTTTTTAAGTGCGAGAAAACGATTTAGAAATGTGTCAATTTTGGAAAAGCCTTAAATTGGGTAAATAACAATAGTGTTTTTTAAAAATCAGCCCAATACATGTTTTAGTATAACTACCTAGTATAACTACCTACTTAGTATAACAAACTAGATCCTTATGAAAATCTATTTAGTGATTAAATATCAAACTTGTTTCTATATTATAATAATCTATTAATATTAATATATAAAAGATATATTTAAACCTTGAACAAAAAAAAGATTTTCGAAGTAGAATTCATCAACCCTTCAACCGTACCCTAGTGACACGATTTTATATTTCGGTCACCCACCGAAGAAGAAAAGCTTGTACAAGTCTGTTATTTCAGACAGCATCAAAGGTTGCAAATTACAGACTTTTTCAAGGCACAATTTAGTTTCCATTGTGGACTACGATTCCATAATACTGCCTTAAAATAGAAAAGTTATTTTTCTTATCGCGTATACGAAGTATAAGGTATATTTCGTTGTTATAAATAATCTAAACCAACGTTTTCTGACTGATCTTTACGTTTTATGACCTGAGGAAACAGAAAATAAGACTCGACATCCTATCCATTCGTCATCGTTGTCGCTATTGTCGTCTGTACTTAAGAACGTTAGCTGGTACAATAATTAGGATAGGAATTTGGTAATTTGGTGTAGGGGATTATAGTCTACTCATATAGAACCTTGTTGTAATCGAATTCAAAATAGGAAAATGGCGACCATTTAAAACAAATTTTGTATAATTTCAACTTCTAACACATTCCATTATATACAAATTTCCCGATTTCAATTCCGAATGTATTATGACGAACTACATCTCTCTACGGTATTACCTTACTTGATCTTTCAAGAAAATATGATATTGTAATAGTTACGAGATGCGACAGTTGACATCGCGAGCGTATCGATAGGCGTATCCTCCACATAATAAAATTAGGTTTGAGTCCCGCCATAGCCAAGACACTGACACGAGAGAATGACTGGAGACTTTTTGTTATAGCTACAAAGTCCTCTAGAGGCTAGTCGACATCAATAAAATTGTGACATATACAACTACAAGGTTCAGAAAACCTTTGTATCAACTTTTTAAACAAACTCACCCTTCTAGGTGAGATTCCATGATGTACATATTTTCCAACAAGGCCCAAGAAACCAACATTTGGGCGTTACATTTAGAGGATCTGCTTTTATTATATTGTTTAATAGACCTAGTTAAGTACCAAGATGTCACCCAATGATTTCGAAATAGTGATGTATTAAAATTTTTAGTTATCATTATAATATTTTGTGGTTATGTTCAGGATAAATATAATATTGTTTCAAATGTCCATACTGCAATGCAAAAAAAAATTCTTTTTCGATGTTGATTCCAAACTAATTTGACTTGATTGGAAAGACATTATTAATCGTGAAGATTTTGACTTTATATTACAATGTTTGTAAATAGCATAAAAAAATATTATTTTATATTTACCCATTACGAGCAAGGGAACCTCCCCTTTTGAGAACGATCTTCCATCTTTCCAGATACTGTACTACCAATAATAATCGGGATTTCAAGAGTATTGATTTACCCTTGTTATCAAAGAATAAAACCTAAATTATAAATCACATTTGATAAACTTGGTTATTTCTCATTCTTTGGTTAGTTAACAGTAAGTAGTTTTTGCTGGCTTGCGGTTTCCTAATGACGTATATAATAGTTTTACTTTTACAACTCGGACCTAGTTCATTAGCAGTGGTTTCCTTACTTTATGTAACTATTTTAAGTGTTTGGCATAAACCTAGTCTGGCGTTTTGGACCTTAGTCTTAAATTAATTTATATTCTTGGTTTTACCAGTTGTAAACGAATGTTAAATTATTATTTTACAACGTCATTTGTTCCTTATTTGTCTAAGTGTACACCGATATTCAAATAATTAAGATAATACCTCTTTAATGTTTTTTTGGCTTGTTTAATTGTGTAATTCTTGTATTTTAGTTGAATCAAAATCTTTCACACCAAGGTTTCCAGAGATATGTGCTTTTTATTTACTAAAATTGACTTTTCAATAACAATGTTAATAATCTAATACAGAATTTTTTTTTATTGTGAATTTGTTTTATTATTATTTTTACATGTGTGTGTTCATGTACCAAAATAAAAATTGAAGTGAATAATTTATTTCTTTATTAAGAAAGGGAGAAGTAGAAGAAGAAATAGAAAGGAATTGAAAAGAGGGAGCGTATTGGATAGGAATGTAAGAAAGAGAATTAAATTGATAATATAGTAAGGAATGTGGAGTCCTTTGTTCTACTTAAACCTTGAGAGTTAGATAAAACTTAATGTAGGAAGAGAATGAAGGGAGGGGAAAGAAAGAGAAGATATAAAAAGACACAACAATGGGATTAAACAAAATGTTGTTAAAAAAATCGTCCTAGAATAGTAGCGTCCTTTTATATTTAATTATTCTGGGTTAGCGAGTGAAAAATTAAAGAGAAGAATAAAAAGGAAAGAAAGAGAGATGGGAGATTGAAAGTGGGTGGTGAAATGAGGAGATAAAAAGGCAGAGAAGTTAAAATTGAAAAAAAAAAAACTAAGATTAAAAGATAATGCTACTACCGTAGCGTAATTTTTTTCCCATTTGCTAACTCTGGATTAGGAACTGGAAGATGAAGAATAGAATGAAAAAGATAGGGATGAAGAAAAGAGATTAGTGATGAAAACAGGAAATATAAAAATACAGACATAAAAGTAAATATGTAATTCAACAAAACTTTGTTCAAATAATTATCATGTTAGGACCTTGGCGTCCTTTGTTCAAATTATTCACTCTAGGTTAGTCCCACTAGGAGAAAGATGAAAGAAAATAATGAAGGGGAGGAAGAAAGGTAAATCAAAGAAAACAAATTGTATGTTAGGAAGAGAAGCTTTAGAAATAGAGAAGCAAATAAAAGGAAATGAAATAAGTCGTTGTTAAAATAAAACTAGGGCCATCTAGTATTCTATTGCTCTTACCTTTCTAGAGGAGATATTGAGATGAAAGAATGGAAGGTAAAAGGAATAGAAAATTCGGAATGTTAACTAAAATGTATAATAATGAATTAAGAACAGGGAGTATAGAACAAATCTTTTGACAACGAGGAATCCTCTTCTTCTTGACCTGAAAAATATACATATTATACAATTTAAAATGTGAACAAAAATTATTATAATAAATGAACTTATAATTATGATTCATTATGAAAAAAATGAACTACAAACACAGTGCATAGAAAAATAAAACTTGGCAAAGAAAGGTAAGCGAGAAATTGAGAGAGAAGCGAGCAAGTGAAAACTAAGTTAGAAATAGAAACTTTTCTGTTACATACACATTTAACAAAATCACACGAGTATATTTCGCTGTGAGATTTATTTCAATATGTTTCATTAAAAATTGTAATTAAAACTGGTAGCTGCGACTTAATATGTCAACACTACCGACGTGAAATCCCTACAAAAATATAAAACTCTCATCAAATTTAAAATTCCTTTTGTAACAACTGAAGTGGACTTCTCTATTCACGTTAGCTTTCATCTGTTTTTATTCACGTTTGCTTAATCCACGGTATATACACTAACTTTGACAATATTTTGTTAATCACATATATAAAAAGTACAGATACGTATGCTTATTTGAATGAGTGTCAAAAAATGTGTACGCCGTGATCAATTTTAAATGAAAAAATGAAGAAAAATTATATTTCCGGTACTGTAAGACGTCAAAATTTTAAATCTCCATATTAAAAATAGGGTCGTAAAATTTGGCAAGTGTTTTAATTTTATAAAAACATTGATCTTTAATAACTAAAAATAATCATCAGACACCATTAAAAAATTTAATTATTTTTTTTTGTTGTTAAACTAGCTCGTATCTTTAGATTGGTTTCTCTCTGTTGATTTTTTAAAATTTAGTACTACAATTGTTTAAATAAGTTTCTTAAATAAATTCAGTAATAAAAAGTAAAAGTACAAAATTGTATATATTTCGATTTAAGCAAACTCTCCCACCCTCCCCCCCCCCACCTTCCATACCAAATGTGTTTAAAGTTTTATTTTACTCAGGTATATGTATTATGTTGAGCGAAGCTGTATAAAACCTTTTACAAAACTAGTTAGTAATAATATACAATAAAACATAGTAAATACAAACAGGTGTATTTTAACGCTAACTAGAATAATTATTGACTTCTTTATGAATAGAGTTCTACTATTAATTGGACAGTGGAAATCTGAACTATTTCCTTAGTAGTTACAATTGAAATAATGACGAAGAATAATTACGGTGAACTTGTTTACAAAACCTTATGTGTTAAGGGATATCTTACAACAACTATTGTATTTGACAGACAAACATTTAAATAAGAGAATACGATTATTTTATCGATGAATACTTTCATGGAATTCGTGTCAATTTATTAAACAATAAAGCGTTATTTACAAAATAATTAAAACTGAATTTAATATTTGTTGATATTTACTAATTACTGATAATTTTTATTTTTTTTTTAGGAATAAATCATTTTAACTAATTTCCGTCATTTGTTTAAACATTATTAAGAGTCAAAGTCTTTCTTTAGGTCAACGAAAACGTAAATGGATTTAAAATGTTAATAAAAAATAAATTCAGTTTCAAATTTCGGGAGTTCGTTGTTCACGAATTTTTATGAATATTAAGTTTTTTTTAAAACTCGTTATATTATTATTAAATATTATGATATTAACGCAAACATGGTAAATTATCTTGATTTTAAACCTTAAAATAAATTCAATTTTTCTCCCGGCCAGGAAAAATGGAATGGTTATCTTCAACCAAAATGATTATATACTTTTTTAAAGACAATAATAGAATATAATTATTGTAAACAATTATGTTCAAATAAAATTTAAGCTATCTCAATCCGTCCACCGATTCTTTAAAGTGGGCTAACCATTGTTTTTTTATTGTGGGCATTCTCGCCAAGTTTATTAAAGTTTTACAAATCATAAAGCTAGTTAAAAAATTCTGCCAGCTGTAATCTTCCATAATATACAGGATGGAAAATAAGTTCTGGGGCCCTTGTATTGCTGGAACTTTAATAATCGGCTACAATGATTTCGTCAAATTTTACTAAAATATAACCTGTATAAAACCAAATAAAATATAAAGTTCGCTAAATGCCCTCCAAAAAACTCGTTTTGAAGTAATCGTCAATCCAGCTGTTATAGAAAATTAAATTTCTTAAAATTTAAAATCTCCTCTGTAGAGTTAATTTGTTGATCAAATATAAAGATTAACAAGACACAGAAATATTTCAGTTGGATAGGAAGAGAAATTTGTGATTCAACAATAACTTAGCAAGAAAATGAAACTTGGTAGGCCTACTCTATTTAATATATGAATAATTATAACATGTATTTAAAAAAATGTTAATATAGGAATGAGGATAAATAATGAGAAAGAGTCTTTTCTATCTATACCAACATTTTAAACAAAAGATAAATGAAGCCGTTTATGTAGTATATATATATATATATATATATATATATATATATATATATATATTTCGGTATATAATGATATATTTTTTATTTATTTTTAGATGGGTGTATGAGAATGTTATCATAATAGTTTACACTTTTTATTAATTATGCGCAGAGCTTTATTAATATTCTACCCATCAGTATTTTTATTTTTTTTACTTTGTTTAAGTTTTTTTATTTGTTATTTTTTATTAAATTCCGATTTAAAGTTGAAAATGCACTTAACCCATGTTTTTCTCTAGAAATAAATCTCAATAAAACTACCATGATCTCAACTCCCATTATCACATACCTGTCAAAACTACGATTATATCTGGTATTATGATCATGTAATTTTAATAATTCAATGTAAATATTAGAGGGTTATTTCAACCCCTCAATTAGTATTCACCGATGTCGTTAAAGTATCTCCGATAAGCTTTGTGGAATATTTAATGAGCCATGGGAATTGTAGGCTTAATCTACCCCCAATATTAGATATTATCTTTGTCACAGTGGACTAAACATGTTCGAAGAAATAACGAAACCTTCAAATCTTGACCATGTTATAGTAACACAGTAGTTCCTATCTCGTCAATGTTAAATTGGCTATAGGCTATACATTTTTATTCTTGTTTTTTAAAGGCGAAAAAATCTCAGTCATTTCAAAACATTTCAGTCAATTCTCGCTTAATGTGATTGCCTTCTATAAAAGGAAGAAAACCACATTATAAAAAAATCAGTAACCCTCGAATACTCTAATAGTGCCCTGGTCGGAATAGAACAAGATGTGGTCGAAAGACGTGATAAAAAAGATGAGATGACGGAACCCAAGAATACTTGGAAAAAAAATAGATCCAACTAAGGTCCTATATTGATGAAAACTTATATTTTAAATAATGGACAATCAAAGTCTCTTTTTTTGTTTTCTGTATTTCTACTACTACTGGTCCTAATCTTTTTTGTTGTTGTTTAAAGGCGAAAAATCTAGTCATCATCGCCATAGCAAAAGATAAATAAAAAACAACATAAAATGAAGACTCATGGTCGGAAGAGAGCAAGAGTTTGTCAAGATACCCGATAAGCATCCCAAGACGACATAAAAGAACATTAAGATCCAGTTAAATAAGTAATATCATGAAGGCTAGGTTAGGTTAGATTAAATTAGGTTAGGTTTAATAATATAACATTTTAGATGCATGGATAAGGTTCGGTTAGGTTTCGGAACACATAAAGTTTTACTCATATATATGAACTAGCTGATGGCCCCAATTTCACCTGAGGATAGTTGAGATAGTTTTATAAAGATTTTTTTTAGCACAACCCTAATGGTGGGTTAATGGGAAATAAATCATGCCCAATTCCAGCAACACACCAATTTTTATCTAAATCGACCCATAAATAACAAAGTTATGATACTTGTTTTAGGATAAAAAACTCCCTTGGAGTGGAACGTTTTCAAACCCCTTTTTTATTATCCGTTTACAGACCTACCCCAAACCATGTTTAAAAATTCATAGCTCTAGACTTCTTGCATCTAGAGATTTCGTTTGACTTATATATATATATATATATATATATATATATATATATATATATATATATATATATATATATATATATATGGGTGTTTAGAGACTATATTTGATTAAAATCATAATATTTAATTTTTATTATTAAAAAAAAACGTTTTTGTCATAAAGCAGCTACTTGCACTTAAACAAACCATAGTTTATTGAAAGTAGGCTCGGAAAGTACGAAAGTGCACGGACAAATCTTCTGCAGTTCTTGTGTCAGAGAATTGACGACTTAAATCTATTTGTTACCAGGCCACTGAGGAATGGCTATCTTTTCACCGTGTTTGAGTAGTCAGATTGCTAGTCTACCACTTACATACTTTTCAACTACAAAAACCTTTAGACTATCTAAATATAGAACTTTAAAATGTTTTTTTTAATTTTTTTTTTTTATTTTTACTATGTAAACTAATTGTATTAATGTATTTTATTGAGCTAAGTTCTAGTTTCACTACGATTGTACGTACCTCTTGCAATATACTTCAAAAATCCATTTATTTAAAATTTTGTCTACTATGTTAACTTAAACACAGAGAGTTATGATATTACTCGGCATAGATTACTCTCATTTATCTTTCCTATCTGTTCTAATTTTCTTAAAGTATTCGAGGACTAGAAGTCTCTATTTTATGCTTTTATCTTCTTTTTTTAAAGCTATGATAACCGAGAGGTTTTCTCCTATAACAAATGGAAAAAGTCGTCTTTCCTATCAGTCTCTCTTGACCAACTCTTGATATTTTCCGACCTCGACTCCAACAAAGTATTCCACAACTACTGGTCTCGTTCTTTTCTTTGAAAAAAGGCGATGTTTTCACCTTTAAAAAGACAAGAAAAAACAAATCTTCCAAAAACATTTTAGAATTTGTCTGATTAAATTGGGACTAATAATGATATTGCAATGGTACGTTAATTGTATTCTAGTTGCCACTAAAACTAATTTTATTTTATTTTAATTTCTTAGTCAGTAAAATAAACATCGTTTTATGTCAGCGTACCAGCTGAGTGTTTAAATATTATTTATTTGACATCTCCTCGTTTCTAGAAAATATTAAACATCACACTAGTTAAATACATCGTATTAATGTCCAGTTTGACTGATATATTAATCTAGAGATTGATGAATGCAGAGATTCAGGTGCACGAAGAACTACGGTCCATTTGGGCTAATAGGTTTTGAAAATGACGAGATATGCTTTAGTTGGACAGGAGGGTAATTACACTCATAAATCTAAGGGTTGCAGCAATGTGTAAAAACAGACACTAATGAAGTAAACCCCTATTGTATTCGACCACTCGAGGGTTTTTTGAGGGTTGAATATCGCCTTTAGCCAAATACGATATTCATGTTTTCGATTAAAAAAACTTCCCTTAGTAGAATGGAATTATACTGTGTCGCCTTGCAAGAAATTCAACAAAAACGTTGGCAGAATTAATCATTACAATTAACTAATAAAGATTTAATTGAAATATCTAATAACTGTCAGAGTTTTTACATCCAGACTAATTTATTTGTTTTTTGATAATTAATAATTCAAAGAGATTACAATTGATGTGCACGTGCCTTGTAAATAATTGTTTACATAAAAGTGTCAACAAAAGTGTTTTGTATTAATGTAGTTTTATCACTACGTTTTCCTTGTTTTAATTTTAAACAAAACATTAACAAACTTCTATAATTAACTTTCTCACCCACTCATACAAACAAACAAAAAATAAACACGCGTAACGTCAAAAATTCCATAATAGGGTTTATTGCAGAGCAACACGTGGGAATTTAAAACAAGTAGGATGTAGAAACTTAAATAAAACTTTTAACCTTTTGGAGATTAATTAGAGTAAATACGAGGTAGAAAATTCCGAGGCACCTAGCTGAATCTACGCCTTTTTACATGTCCTCTATTAAAATATTCGAGGACTAAGGGGTCTTTATTTTATGTACTTTCGTTACATTTTTGAAAATAAGTTGTGGGCCTGGAAGTTTTTCGTCTTTAAATAACGAGATTGAATTTTAGCCACGACTAAAACGCATTACTTAATAATGTGTTAGTCGTTGATATTGAAGAATGCAAACTATTATTGTAATAATAATTACCAACGAAATTTACCACCTTCCATGTTTATCTAGGCAAACTATGCGAGAATTTATAACTTAGCTATCAAAATAACCAACTCACATTTAATATTGGTGAAGTTATTACTATGCATTGTACTGAATGATGGACGATGACGGAAAACTACATCCTCAGTAGCATATTTGTCACTCTATAATCAACCCCTGCTCATACAACTAGTCATTTGGTGTTGCAATTTCATGAGTAGTATTGAACACTTTCACTGTTGTATTGCTTTTCAATTTAGAGTTTACATGTTGCTATTTTCTTAATCAAACTAACATTACAGCTTACATAGAAGGCTCGCCACTGACTTGTTGCTCATGAAGTAAAAATAAATATCGACGTTAACTTAGAAGTATAAATATCACGAAATCGTAAGAAGCGATTTCAATGAAATTTATCAAATATTAACGTTAACTAAAGTGGAAAGTAAAAAATTGACGATTTGCGAATAATTTGGAAAAAACGAAACGGACGTGACATGTATATGGTTTATTTTCATATTAAAACAACCACACCATCATTTTCGCTGCTATGGAAATCAGTACTTTTTATTTGAGCTCATATAAATGTATTTCAAAAGACAATGTATAATCTTGAATAATTGAATCCATTTTTTTATGATAAATTTAATTTTCTAAATAAAAAAAAATAAGGATAATATAACAACATACTTATTAAAAAAGTACTATTTCAAATTTAAATTACTAAGTAAAGCGTGGGGGCTTAGAATTTTAAAATCAAATTATGAATCAGTAACGGTGACATTTTACTTCGTAATTTTAATTTTAATTAGTACTTTATATACTGGGTGTGTTTTTTATGTTTATATATTTCTTTCTTTTTTTTAGAAAAGCGGAATTAAGTTTTTTCGAGTAGGCTACTAATTTATAACACACTAAAATAGATACTATTATTTGCAGAATTCAATTGTCCATGTAATGTTACCAACCTCACTTATCTTCGACGAGAAATAGTTATTTTTAAATATATAATTTGTATCTTGACCTCCCAATAAAATATTATATTGCTATAGATAAGAGATCCGGCAGGGTCTAATCCTCGACAAGAGCGTAGCGAGTGGAAGCTACTTGATATATTACACAGCTTCAAGGCCGGTCATATTTGGGATACTAACTTGAGCGAAGCTAGTTAGACGGATTAATATATACACCGCTATGTATCCTAACCAATGACAGAGAGAGGTGATATAAAAAATTAAGAGGTTTTAAACAACTGTTTCAACTGTTTAAACAACTGGTAGACTCCTTGAACTACTAATATAATTTAACATTTCCCAAGAAACCAACGACTCTCTTTACATTTAGATGATCTGCTTGCATGATAGATTTGGCTAAATACCATTATGGTGTCCATCAGTTGTTTAATGTATAGGCTAAAAACTAACCTGATCGTCCTCAAGGTGAAGTATTTTTTATGAAATTATTAAACAATAGCAAAAATCCTGACGATATGGCACTTTTTCAAAGACTGTTCAGAGTGAAAGAATAAACTCCTGAAGTGTAATCATAAACTTCAAGAGTTGTAGTAAGCTTATATTCTCTACAAAAGCCCAAACAACGAAATTGGCACCTTCTTAAACAAAATGGAGAAATAAAAAGTATGTATCAGATATATGTTATTTAATCTCATTGTTAAAGTTAAAATAAACATATTATCATATTTTGTTAAAAATTAGACTATTAACTCATTTTAGTTTCTAGGAACTCCCAACTGCAGACTAATTGGGCTATTTGTAGGAGTGTAGAACCAAGGCAGTAAATTTTGAACCAAAGAATCAGTTTACAATTGTTGGCAACAAATTGTAAAAAGAAAAACTTGTGTGTATTTAATACGTTGCTAATTTTCCTCTAGACACCTCTAGTTGGAGGTTTAAAGCCATGGACAGACGGACAGACACAAGGACGGTGTGGGACCTTAGAGGATTATTCACAACTGAAAGTCAAATTCTTGTACTACACGTTACTATAGAAATTATTTCTTTATTGAAAGTTCATTGTTGTATTAGTTTTAATTACCAATATATACTCAGATATAATTGATTTCATTAAAACTTGAGACGTGTTAATACGTCCTTAAAATTAAGTAATCGTTAAACAGATTTCCTCAAGATCTGTACTCTGTCTAAAACAAGACGAAAATCGAGAGTAGGTTGTAACCTATGTGCGAGTCACCTCTGCTGGACGTAATGACATGTGACCAATTTTATTTTTCGTTATGCATAGAAAATTGACATTTTAAAGATTTTAAATTAAATTTACGTTGGAGAGGTATAAGAAAGGAAGTTTATTTTTTAAAAAAAGGTTTTGTCCTTGACTGTACTCTCAAATGAAACCTTTGAAGTGGAGCTTAAACCTAGATTAGCCCACTCTGGCGGAAAAGTTCGACAACACTAATTAACTGTAAAACTTAAAGAACTTACGTTTATTGGATAGACGAAAATTTACAAACAGAATTTTTAAAACATAGCATTGTACTTAACTCACTCATAGTTCGTTTAATACAATTGTACATTATTTTATGCTGGACTTAAATCATTTATTTTATGAAGGAAAACATTAATTTTTTTTGCAGTTCGATCTGGGATATGGTTTACTTTCTCACTTGTAAACTTACGTGTTGTAATGAGTCAAAAAATCTATGTCAAGTTTTATTCAGGTGTAATAGTTTTTAGGTATTTAGTCCAAAAAGTGGATTTGGAATTACGTAAATCTATAGTCTATTTTATCGGCTGTAACAATTTCAATCAAATGGTGCTCAATTGTAACCTTTGTGTACCCAAACAAAACATATTAGTCACTGAATCACCAAAAATGCTGATTCGTGACTTATCAGGGAAATCAAAAAATAATCCGTACGGCTGTTTTATAAAACATAATTTCTCAAAGTCGTCTCTATCGATTTTGTTTAAGTTTAATTATACAAAATTTTGTATAACCCGTATACCTTTTAACCTAAATTTTAACCTAAACCCGTATGTAAAATATCAATTGAATTTTTTTTACTATTTAGTAGTAAAATAATTAGTTAATTTTTTTTAAAATTAATAAATAAATAAAAATGAACCTTTTAAATACAATTAACGCTGAGGTCGTGTTTATGGTAGAAACGAATCAATCTTAGGCCCTTATATAAATACTGTACTTTCTTCACGGCGTCCATGGTACATTTTACTTTTTATTTGACAACTACCGAACTTATATAATTAATTACAATTTTTTAGTACGTTTTTGTTCGGTTTGGATGATGGGTTTGTGCAATGATTTTGCTGTATTTATTATACATAATTTAATTCCTCTAGGTTAAGATTAGTCTTTCAATTTTTTGGTTGTATACAGGACGTGTTCTAAAAGTAGAGGTAAATTTCAGAGGCAAGTTCATTATGTTTAAATGTAGAACGAAATTCCAAAAATATATATATCTCCAACATTTTTTTCGTTAAGTCTGTTTGTATTTCTTTGTGATAAATTAATATATACTCGTGGAAAGGAGTAGGATAACTTATTGAGTACATATGATTTTGTAAATAACATTTTAACAGTACGCAAATCACCAGGACTTTATTATTTGTCAGATTTGTGTCGAAATATAGATAAGGTTATGTTAGGATAGGTAAGATTAGGTTAAGAGAAGTATGATTAGGTTTGGTTACAATAGGTAAGGGTTGGTTAGGGTAGGATAGGGTGGGTAAGGTTAGGTTAGATAAGCTCAGGTTTGAAGAGGTAAGATTAGGTTTTGTTACAATAGATAAGATTAGGTTTGGATAGGATAGGTATAAGTCCAGGGGGTTAGGATAGATAAGGTTTATTTTATGATAGGTAAGATTAGGTAAGGTTAGTTTAGGATAAGTAAAAATTTCAAATATTTTGAAAACCGTTAACTTAAGAAAAAGACAAGCGATACAATATTTTACTCTTCAACGCCAAAACACAATCTCGACGCGAAGTCAAAAAGTTAGAAAACCAGTTAGAATTATTTTAAACAATTTTATCAACCAAGACAATTTAACTTTTTATGCAAGATTATTGAAGACAACTTTTAGGTTATAAATTTAGAATATAAACTTGTACTACATTGTATGATGGTGTCAATTAAGCACTATGATACCGCTCATCAAATTCGCTTTGTGGATTGCTGGAAATATCAGCTCAATGTGTTCATACTGTTTAATAATTTAAAAAATCAAACATAAAATTGTACTGCGTTTCACAGTATATCTCCTATATTCGAGAGAGAGAATAATGCCCCTCCCATTTGGCAAATAGCTTCATATACTGATATTTTACTGAGAAAATAAATCTCTGTTTGCATTTGTAATTGTGCTCTGCGAGAAAGTAACACCTCCCCCTTCTCAATGGTGTCTTTCCAACCCTCTTCCACCCTCACACTCTCTCGGGGCTTCACTTTATCTTCATTTTTTAATACCTTCAAACAAAATTTGCGCTTTCTTTAAGGATCTGAATTCTTTTCCCTTCTTAAAGTTCAACTGGTAAAATTGAGACTGGTTATACTAAATGGCACGCAATGATATTTTTGTTTTATATTAATTAATATGAATATTTTCTTATATGTACATAGTATAGTCAAAACTTTATGTCTAGATCTGATAGGTACTGAGTTTTTCGTGAAAATATCTAATTTTAAGTCTTTTGAGTGGAAATAAAATTTGAAACAACTTTCTTTCACGAAACCAAATATAATAACAATACTCATAATAAAACACCTTTACTTAGATTTCCCAAACAACAAAAACTACTCATTACGGTTGAATACCGTTGTTAGAACACTTAACTTATTACAATATTTAACTAAATACACAATATCTGCCATTACAATTAAATACCTTTAAAGTCTTTTTAAAGTCCATATAGTCTTCTCAAACACCCGACTATAACACTATTTATATTAAATCATATTTCAAAAATATACGACCTAGACTGAGAATCGAACCCAGAACCTTTGGCTTTGCGCGCCAATGATCTACCAACTTAACTAACCTAGTTGCTTCCCAATATAGGGCGTACACTTCTCACTTGACTTTGCTTTTACTGCAATTTTCGAGCAATCATATTAATTACTTCGTTACAAACTAAATACAAGATTGAAATTATTATTGACTCAAATTTTAGCCCCTATGTATAAATTTTTGATTTTAATTTTTAATTAGAACGCTTATACTTTTTTTTTTATACCAGCTAGTATTATAACTAAATAATATATCATGTGATAAATATACGACATAGACTGGCAATCGAACCCACGCCTTTGGATTTACGACTAGGATAGCTCAGTTAGTAGAGCATTGGCGCGTAAAGCCAAAGGTCCTTGGTTCGATTCCCAGTCTAGGTGGTATATTTTCCATTTGACATATGATTTAATTTTAATACTAGCCAGTATAAAAAATAACGTATAAGCGTTAAAATGAAAAATTAAAGTAATTTTTATTTTCAGCGAATACAATTATTTGATCAAAATTCTCCACTATTTCATTTCTCAACCTGAGAGCAAGTCTTTCTTTCCTCCACTACTTGTCTCAGGGAATATATTCTATATGTTTTACTCGAGCAAAGATCAGAGTAGCACAACATATTTGTAAAACCTTTTTATATCTAACTTTGTTCCAAACCAATTTAGTAAAGCACATTTCTATGAACTTTCAATCCAACATTTTTACTTATTCCCTACTATTATTTTATAGTTTTATTCTAACAAAACGTTAGGCATGTGACTCCTTTAAAGCGTGGAGTAGCATTAACAGTTGCTGAGATATAAATGTTGGCCAACATAAAAAGTAACACAGTACATAAAAGGAGATGATAAAACTTAAATTGATTCGAGGCTCAAAGGTGCAAACGTAACTGGCGAAAATGGAAATGAATAACAAAACATATGGAGAAATTTATTGTTAAAATATAATTAGAAAATGTTGTGCTATGTTATGCACTATTTTTTTGAAAAAAACTCTGATGAACGTACCAATTCAATTAATTACAAAAATATTATAGAACTATATTCCAAATAAATATTAATTAAGTAATTCAGAAAATAAATGTAATTCCTATTCATCAATAATTTGTCATAAGAAGCTAATTTAACAATGGTTAAGTATAAAATGTATAATGTCATTATAAAATTATAAACGTCAACTTTATTTCAATATTAGAAAGGCCAAACTCAAATGTAGATAATTTTATAAAAAATCATAAAACTCCGGTTGAAATTAAAATTCATAATGATTCTTTCGAATCATTGCAAAAATTAATGTGATTTCAATTCTACCCTAATAAAATTATAATTAATTACAATTCAAAACAAACATGTCAAATTACTGCAATGATTATTAAAAACTTGATAGAAATTTATTTTCCCGCCAATATTATGATGAGTTGTAGAACAATAGCTCCCAGCTAATGGACGGGCTGGTACTATCAATCGGCCCACAATCATCAACTTATTGAAAATACCGATTGGGGGCAAAAAACGATCAATGATCAATTCAATTACCCAGATGAATAGCAACACCAGCTCGGGAAGGGTTGTATATACAAACACACACAGATTATGACCCCTCCCCTCCCATTTTGAATTAGTAAATAGGCTTTAAGCTGTTCAAACCGAAATAGATTGATTGCGCAAAACCAGTTTGTCGAAACTTGTATTGTATCTTTAGTACATTGAAACATTCAAGCAATGATTAATCTACTTAAGCAATGCGTACTCGTTACTGCGCATCATTCCCACCCTACTTTAATTAATTATAATTCCGTGAGTACAACTCCAAGAAATGTATCATCTGTTACCCACAGAGACTTGAATTCTCGTGATTAATTAATTATAGTTTTATCACGAGTAGTCGCCTAGAAACTAACCTATAGTACGTATGTTTGTTTCTTGAGCGTGTTCTATTTGATGTCTGAAAGAAAATTTAAAATTGTGTTGTAAAACTAACTATTTTTAATTACCTTTGTTTTTTGTGTTTGTTTGTTTCTATTTAGTCGTTTTTAGATAATGTCAGAACAAAACCTGGAAATAATAAGAACCTGACGTTTTAGAAACATAATTTGGTTAGTCGAGTGATATAATAATAAAAGTTGACTTCAAACTGAAATATATATTACTTTTTTAACCACAACTTTTTTTTTAAATTTCATAAACAACTAATGTTAACTTTTTTTTATTTTGTTAATCCGTCCACTTATTAAACACAGCACTCTTAATATTTTAAAATGTATTTATAAGACCTTCGTCATGAAAATAAGAAAACTTTTTTTTGTTATTTAATTTCCAGCAATCATCTTCCACTAAAGAGACTTTATGTTTAAAGTATTTCTAAGAATCAGATATCTTCGTCTCTCTTTTCCACCCAACATGAAACAACTCTTGTAGTTTCCAACATTTAGTAAATTATAATGAAACAAAGAGTCATTATTGTTTGTGTCTATGTTGGATGTGTGTTCTATTTGATGTTAAAGTGTCAGATTTTGAAAGGATGAAAAACGAAATGTAGTGGTAAAATATTTGTAATGTCCGTAAAAAAGTATGTTAAAAAAGGATTCATGCTTAATACATGAGACAATAAAATATATTTATTCCTAAAAAGAAAAAGTGAAAAGTTCTTAGGCGATATAAAAAAATGAAGTTTTGTTTTATATTGAAAAATTCAATAAATAAAACTGTGGACTTACCGGCAAACGTTTTTAAGAACAACTTAATTTAAATCCTAAACTTTAATATTTTTAATAAATTTTAATATATTCATGTCCTCCATAAGACACTTTTCTTTCGAGAAATTTTTTAAAAAATACAAGAAGTACTTCGTGAAGAAATTATTTTTGTTTTGTTTATTATTTCAATTCCAGTGGTCATCTTCTACTAGACAGACTTTACATTTATAACATTTCAGTACTTCCTCTCCTCTCTTTTCATTCACTACAAAATTACAATTTCAACAAAGGCTTAACATAATGAAGATAAACACACAAGCAAAACATTCAGTACAAAATAAAAACATTGTTATCATAAAAGAACAATTTAGGTCTTAAGAATATTAACAAAAAATTACTTCAACTGTTTAGTATTTTACAATTGAGAAAGAAAATCAGCGTTAATTTTGTTTAAACACTTAAACTTACCCATTTTATGTTATTAAATAACAAAAGAAATTTGAAACACGCTTACTTGAAAGAGTCATGTTTACAAATGTTTCAACCCATTGTTTAAACGACTATAAGCAAATAGTTTCAATTTTCAGTGTACACTACATTTTGATGTTTAAACTTAGCCTCAAAATGTTTACTATTTTATAAAATATCAGAATAAAAGAAGGAATAACATGTGTTGCTAAGAAGTAAAATGTCACAATTTTTCTGGCGTAATATAAATATCGAGAAGTTGTTCAGGCTCAATAGATAAAATGAATAAAAGGTATTGACATAATTAACAACAACAAAAATATATTTATAAATGTTAATAACAAATTTCTTTAGTCCATAAATTACTGAAAATTTTTCTTTATTTAACTTTTGCGTCCACTCATCTACATTATACAATTTTCATTCCTGTGAATTTCGAATGTGTATGTATACTCTTCGTCAAGGAAAAAGATATTTTTTTCATCATCTTTCGCTAAACGAGCTGTATATTAATAGTATTTCCAGGAATCATTTTACGTTGTCTTTTACTTTCTCCAAATATTCAGCTGAATAGAATGATTCTTTTGATGATGGCCACTATTGTAAGTGTGGTTGTTCCC